>OX940974.1:22680578-23280578 GCA_954871275.1 Leptopterna dolabrata
ACAAAATGGATAGTTAAATTTGTGTTTTTCTGGATCAAAAATTGCTTAATATAAAAACACAAAAATATATGGTAGGATGTTCTTCGAAAACGTGCTTGTATTGTCATGCTGCATGATTGGAGGTTTTCTTTGAAACGAGCTTCCACGATTCAATCATTCCATTTCACCCTTGGTCCCTTGAGCAAACAGTTGGTCCAGGTGGTCTCAAATCTTCCACAAAAATTGTAAGCTATCTAAACCACACCCTTCTATTGAAAATTATATGCGTTGAAGTTTAAATTTAAGATTTGGACAAAAAACAGTAGGTAACCGTTTGTTAATAATCACCATTTAAAATTGGTACTTATGTGAGTCGCAAAAATGGTTTCAAGATTCAGTAGGTAGGTTCCTAACTAAGAACTGAAACGCTTACAGCGTGGCGAGCAGTAGATAACACTAGTCTTTTGGTTTATTATTCTGTGAATAATACACCTGTATATTCGCTCAGCAAAAAATGTTTATAACACCTCCTCAAAAATTTTTTCTATTTCCTACCTACGTTTCAAGGTGTGCAGATTCCAAAAACACTGCAAAGTCCTTGTCACATGGGTTTATTATTCTATTGGACATACTTACCTACAGATATTTTGCTGTTCATTAATTTATTGTTTCTTTCATGTGCAATAATTGAAATAGTTATTTTAGATGGTTTCCACCAATTTTGGCCCCCAAAAACAGGTTTTTTAAAATACAGATTATCTTTGATTATTGATAGTGCCATTTAATTGTCTTGATTCACCTTGCTACTTCGAGTGTTGTTATATAAAGTTATGGTGATTTCAGACCATTTCCCAGGTTTTTGACTCATAAAAAATTAATTTCGGGAGCTTAACCTTCGTTACAACCTCTGTTTTCCTCTTTGGTCAAATTCATATTCGGTCTTCTCGCCCTAAAAAAGATGGAAAATGATACCTCAAAAGCTCATGTTAATAAAACAGTGAAAATACCTATTTTTATACCCATTTGGTTTATTATTCTGTGAATAATACACCTATGTAATAACTCAGCAAAAAAATTTTATAACACCTGTGCACAGACAACAAGGTAGGTAGGGGTAAATAAACAACTTGAGTCCGATGAAGATGTTCTAAATGATCTCAGAGACGGTGAGTATTTCTGCTACATTGACCTTTACAAAGCTTATTTACATTTCAAGGTTTGTGAAAAGAGTGCTGCAGTTCAAACAATTTCTACCCACAGAGGGACTTACGTGGTCAATAGGCTAAATTTTGGTGTCAAAACTGCACCAAATGAGTTTAGCCGAAAGCTCGATCAAATCCTTGCAGGTCTCGAAGGTGTCAAAAAATATTATGACGACATCACTGTCAGTGGGAAAACAATTGAAGAATGTAGACATCGATTAATTAGCTTCCTTGAACGGCTTCGAGGATTTGACTTACCTACATATCAATAAATCAAAATGCAGTTTTTTCCAGAGAAGTACCTATCCAGTAATTGGGTTATGTGGTAAGTAACAATAAAATTGCCAAAAGCCCATCAAAAATTCAAGCAATCATCAACATGCCGGCCCCTAAAAATCAAGATGACTTGTACCGTTTTTTGGGTATGGCGACCTAATACAGCCGTTTCATTCCACATCGGTCCACCATTACCCATCCATTACGCCAGTTGCTTCAAAAGGGTACAAAATGTGTTTGGACACACAAATGCCAAAAGGCTTTTGACAACCTCAAATCTGAAATTTCAAGTGACAGGGTGCTCATACCATATGATCCTAAATTGCCAATCATGCTCGCATGTGATGCAAGTCCAACCGGAATTGCGGGCGTTCTCTCACACATGATTGACAATGAAGAGCATCCCATCTCCTTCATCTCTCGCTCTCTGTCTAAAGCTGAACAAAATTATTCACAGCTAGACAGAGAAGCACTAGCAATCATATTTTGAGTCTCAAGATTTTACATGTACCTCTGTGGACGACCATTCATCTTAATCACTGATAAGGTGCCACTAACAAGAATTTTTCACCAGGATGCAAAGCTGCCGTCGTTCACATCCTCCAGGCTCCTGCGTTATGCCACTTTCCTCCAAGATTTTGATCACATGTCGACTGCCTCTCACGAGCCACACCTCCAGGGGACAGCGAGCTTACGACTGAGAAACTCCTAAGCCAAGAAGTTCAATGCATCCACGATCAAACCATCAACCAGATTTCATCCACTGCAGTCACCAGTGAACTCATTGCGTCCGAAACTGACAGTGATCCTGAATTGGCCAAACTTCGGGAAGACCTCATCTCCGGTGAAATAAGTGATCCACTCTACAGTACTTCAGATAACATTGTGTTCAGGGTTTTATTCCAGCAAGCCTTCATGACAAGGTCCTTCAAGAACTTCATCGAACGCATGTTGGAATAGTAAACATGAAACAACTTGCAAGACGCCATTGCTACTGGAAATCAATTGATCAAGACATCGAGAGAATGGTGAGGAACTGCCGCGAATGCGCGCTCACTCAGAAGAGCCCGGCTAAGGTTCCAATCCATCAATGGGATGAGCCAAACAACAATTTTGAACGTGTTCATATCGACTTTGCAGGCCCCTTTCAAAATCACAATTTCCTAGTTCTGGTCGACTCAAAATCAAAATGGGCTGAAGTCAGAATTCTGAGAGATGCCCCAACCACCACCAGTACAATTGATCTTCTCCTAGACATCTTCAGTTTTCACAGTTTCCCCGAAATCATGGTGTTGACAACGCCACGATTTTCCACAGTGAAGTTTTCTCCACATTCTGCCATGACCGTGGTATCCAGCAGAAGTTCACAGCCCTGGGACACCCTTCCACAAACGGTTTAGCTGAACGTTATATCCAAACTCTCAAAAATAAACTCAGCACAATGGAAGGTCAAGGTGGTTACATTCAGCACAGAGTTCGCGAAATACTCTTTTGGTACAGAGCCACACCTCTCCATTCTGGGAAAACTCCAGATGAGCTCTACCTCAATCGGAATATAAGATGCCAGCTTAATGTATTTCAACCGCCTAAAAAAAACCACAGAAGAGAGTAACTTTCAGCCTTCCTCCTTCGAGAAAATTTGACATTGGTGACACAGTGCTTTCTCGCTGGTTTGCCAACAGAACCTCATGGAAAATTGGGAAAGTTATCAAAACTTTTGGCGAATTGCATTATGAAGTACAACTAGAAAATGGCTACAGGTTGAAACGTCATGCTAATCAACTGCGCAGCACCAGAGTCCACTTCCGCCAAGACCATGACAGCATGCCCTCCAGCAGTCCACAGGGTTCAGGACAGTCGTCAGCTGCTGAGTACCTTGCCAGAGAAAATCTGAATGCCTCATTTTACACACAGCTTCCTGATACCCCACAGCCTCCTGCTGATGTTGATTCACCACCACCGCCTCCTTCAAATGATATGGATGAGCCAGTTCGTCGTTCGGGCCGCGTAACACAAAAACCAGTGCGACTTCGTGATTATGTTGTGTTCAAGTGAACATTTTAAATTGCTTGATTATGATTCAATTCTCTCTTCATATTTTTTCTTTCTTTCATTATTCAAATATGGCCATAATATATGGACATAATTATCAATAATTCTGGACTCTAATCGTCAATGCTTCAATTAAGGTGGGGGGGGGGGGAGATTGTAGTGTTCAAATAACCAAACAGAGGGCTCTACTGATAGTCCATTGATTCACACATCCATGGTGTTGTATCCACCTGCAAGCCTGCTAGGTTTTTTCCTATGATCCATGATGTCTTCATATTATGTAAAGAAGTATAATACGCGTTATCGTTCGTTTTCATTCTAATTTACAAGTCCATTAATTTCAACCCTTCTACCAAAAAAGACATAACACTCATGTTACTAACATGTTAGGTACTTAAACACAAAAAGCACCTATTTTTATGCACATTTTCACTCATAATACCCCTGGTATATTCCGATCGGGCTGCAAAGTTTCGGGACACAGCTAGGACGCAAATGGAGCATGTGTGCGAAAGAACGACTTTTTTAGACCGAAAATGAAGCCGGTACACGTGATACGGCAGACAGCGTAAGGCGGACAGCGGGTGGACATTGCAGTTTTGGAATCTACGCACCTTGAAATGTAAAAGAAAAAAATTTTCTGGGAGTGTTATAAAAGTTTTTGCTGAGCGAATACATAGATGTATTATTCACAGAATAATAAACGAATATGGTGCAAGTGAAACATGACAGAACTACTAGGTTAAATTCGTATTGTATAAAATGAAAGTAATGGAAAAAATAAAATAAAAAAATGAAAATGGAAGTAATTAACAGCCATTTCGGCTGGGGCTTTTCGTCCGACTGTCCTGCCAGCATCGCTAACGTGATCAGCTGCCCTCCAATGTGAGGGTCAGAATTGGATCTGGCCATTCCGCTCCTCGCTACTCACTGCCTCACCCCCTTGAATGGAGAGGGGCTCGCTCAACAGCTGCATGGGTCATAGTTGGACATGTCACCACATGTCACGGCAGTCTCCCATCCAACTACTAACCAAGCTCAAGGTATGTTATACTTATCCTGCTCCCTTATCCTTGGGAAGGTCCCATGGGATCCACGTGTCACGTCATCATATTTGACTCATCGAAAATGAAACTCAACTATCTACCTATGAATATAATTTTGTAAGATTACTTTAAGATTTACTAAAGATTACTATCAAGATTACTTATTACTTTATAAGATTACTATCAATACTTCCTGTCACGCAGCATGGCTTAAGGAGCAAATATTTTAAAAGAAATAGCTTGGGAAATTGAGAATTTAAATTACTGGTCATCTGCTAGAGCACTCAGTACGGCCTGACTGGGCACCCAATCTCTACAACGTTCCCCACCTTCGGGACTTTTTATCCCACCTCCATGGCGCCACCATCTTCAGCACCCTTGACATCTCCCAGGCGTTCCACCATATAGACATCCATCCCCCCGAAACACTGAAAACCGCAATTATAGCCCCCTTTGGTCTATTCGAATACCTCAAGATGGGCTTCAGACTCCGAAACGCAGCATAAACGTGGCAGAGATACATGGACTAGATCCTCCGGGGTCTCCCATTCGTCTACTGTTTTCTTGACGATGTTCTAGTAGCATTCACCACGCCCGACCAACATTACAACCATCTCCGCCAAGTTCTCGACATCTTCCGCAACGAGGGGCTCACCACCAGTAAAGGCAAATGCGTGATTGCCCAACTCTCGGTAAAATGCCTAGGGCACCTTGCCACATCGGCCGGCATCACCCCTTTTGCTGACAAAGTCAACTCACTCCACCAGTTTCCACGCCCTCAAACCGTCACAGAATTCCGGCGGTTTTTGGGCATGTTGAACTTTTACCATTGCCATATCCGCATGCTGCCCAACATCAACAACCTCTGATAGGCGCCATTCCCCAGCCTGCTAAGAAAATCGATTCCAGGAAGATAGAATGGTCACCAGCTCTTGACGCCGCCTCGAGGCCTGCAAAACCGAACTCGCCAACGCCGCTGTCCTTGCCCACCCGGCCACTCACGCCGTCCTCTCCATCACGACTGATGCCTGCGATTGGGCTATCGGCACAGTTCTCCATCAGGACACCGGCAACAGCACCCAACCCCTCGGATTCTTCTCCAAGACCCTTTCAGAAACACAAAAAAAGTACTGAACGTTCGAAACAGAGCTCCAAGCAATGTACGAAGCCATCAATCACTTCTGAGACTTGTTAGAGGGCTGGCAGTTCTCTGTCATCACGAATCACAAACCACTCACACACGCCCTTCTTCAAACTCGCAAGTCAGCATCCCCAAGCCGCCTCCGGCAGTTGGAATTCATCACACTCTCTCCCCCCCCACCATATCCCACGCCAGTGGACGAACTGCTGCCGTTTCCCTCACCCCAACACGTCGGAGCGCCAGCAAGCTCCAACAACTGCAGCCGCGCAGTCTATGGTGTGACGTCAGCACCGGCACACCTTGCCCTTACGTCCAGCCCGACCTGCGGCAGCAGTTGTTCGAGCACTACCACGCCCTCCACCATCCCGGAATCCGAGCTAGCTGAGACCTTATCAATACGCGTTACTTCTGACCCCATATGAACACAGACATCTGCAATTGGGTTCTTGGGTGCCGGAAGTGCCAAGGTTTTAAGGTCTCAGCCCATCTCCATGTCCCACCGCAACAATTCGACGATTCGCTACCCTTCGAGCACCTACACCTCGACATTCTCGGCCTGCTTCCCCCCCCCCCCCTCCCCGAAGGGAAGTGCTACTGCATGACCATGATCGACCATGCCACGAACTGGGATGAGTGTACACCATTCACCCACATCACCACGGGCAGCCTTCCTTCACAACTGGGTGGCTCAGTACGGTTGCCCGTGGATCATCATGGTCGATCAGGGCAGGCAGTTCGAATCAGCCCACTTTACCAATCTACTTGGCTCCCTAGGCATCTCCAAACAGCGAACGGCAGCGTACCATCCCCAATGTAACTGCAAGGTATAGCAGTGGCATCCTGTAGGTACTTAAGCAGGCCCTTTCAACTTCCACCAACACCGCCTCATGGACGAAAGCCCTGCCCTACATATTACTGAGTCTCCGAACGGCCGCCCGACATACTGATGGGATTGGGTTCACCAAACGAACCGTTTCCGCTCCCTTACACTACCCGCCGATATCTTCTTAAAGGACCCGTCAATTAGCAGAGTGCAAACGCAACCGACTCCTGTTACCAAAACCTCCTACCCCAAACAATTCTACTCTGCCACCCAAATGTACCTGAAAGAAACAGGGGGCCTATTCACTAAAATAGACAGTGGAAAGAGATTATCTATTTTGAAAATCTCCCGCGAGAGATAGTCTCCCCCGGGAAGACAGTCTCTTCCAATGTCTCCGGGTACGTCTATTTTACAGAATAGCTCCAGAGACCTTGAGAAAGAGATATGGATCCTAATACACGAAAATGCCATAGTATCCATGAAGTGCGAGATGTTCGTGCCCCCGGGAGTTCAATTCCTTAATAATGAACGCATTTCTTAATACCTATTCAATGGGTACCTACCTACCTCAATCCATACTTGGACGTTTTTACTCACGAATCGGATAAAAGTTTAAATGAAATTGAAAAAAGTCTCAATTATAAACAGAAGAAAGTCGAATTAGGGGGCTTTTAATGCTTGTGTTATATCTACACCTAATGAACCTCTTAGGTAGGTAGGTACCTACCTCAACCCGTACTTGGACGTTTTTACTCATGAATCAATGATTATGTATATATTTTTAATTTAAATTGACTTACCTTTATGAAATGAAAGAATACACGATCAAAAGTACCGATGTGGTTGCGGATGAAGGAGGATATTACACGGATGAAGGAGGATATTACACGATCACTGTGAAACAAACGAGAAATAGACTCTCTCTTTCGAGGGAAGACACCTAATTAGCTGTCTCTCTGAAAGAGATCGAGAATGCCAAGATGGCCGCCAACTCTCTCTTTGAAAAGTTACTGAATAACCCTGTCATGGATACTATAAAAATCTATTTGGCCCAAAGAGAGAGTCGGACCTGAAAGAGATGTCTCTTTGGCTTAGTGAATAGGCCCCCTGGTATCCTAAGACCCTCTAACCACTTTACACAGGTCCCTTTCATGTCATCAGCACCTCGAAAACTACCGCTACTCTGTCAATTGACGGGAAACCCTACACCGCCCTGCTCGCCCGCTGCAAGCTGGCCTACATGCTCCCTGAATCCGCACCACATCAACCTCAAACTACAATGACTCCGAGCTTCACATTCTCTCCCTTGCTCCCAACAGTGATGGACCTATCTCAGCCCCGTCTGCCATCTCCTGACCCCGACTTCGCCGCCGCTATGCACGATGTCCGGGTCGTGTCACCCCTGACGCCCTTGTTGCCGCTCCGTCGCTTGCCCGGGCCGCCTTCGCCACCTGCATGGCATCCCCCTCCACGGATCACCTGACGGACCACCTGACCCCGGCCTTGGCGATGGCAAGTTTCCCAGTGGGCCATCATCTGACTGCTACGTCGCGAAGGCCACCCGGACACACGTCCCCTACATCCCAGACGATCCGGCCATGCCTCCTCCGCCCACCATGAGAGCGACCCCGGCCATGACTGTGCCACCACCGGGGATATCCCCCGTTACTTCCGCCAGGAAGAGCAGGCCCGGAAAACGCGAGCCACGGACAACTGCGACCTTCCTGGTGGACCCAGTTTATCGCCCCCCTCTGCTCCGCCATTGAAGGACCGGGGGAGGGTAGAGGCGCCTTTATAAGGCGCCCTCCTTGCCCGGCTCGTCATTCTATCGATCTCACTCAAACTCGACACCTTCTCTCACACTCTCTCTCACCTTACCCTTCTCCTCGACCTCTCTCTAAAAGATCCCAACCTGGTGGGATCTCTAGTATCCAACGTGGTGGTAACCTTTCTGGCCTAGCCAGTTCGGTGGTAACCTTTCTGGATACTAGCTACCTCATACCCGACATCTTCTCAAACTCACCTTCCCAAACTTCACGCACCTCACTCTCGCCATCACCACAATTATTATTATTATTATTATTATTCTACTATAGTGACGAGAAACTAAGGTGGAGTGGTGTCTGGAGTGCTGAGGGGGCTCACCCAGCGCATCATGTTTGAAGAAGATCACGTATGGGCATGACAAAGCACACCCCGTCACCAGTTTCATATATGTTACAGTAGGCAGAGATGGGATGTGTGCTTCACATAGACATGTAGGTATTTGTCTATAGATTGTGTGCTTCACATAGATATGTACGTGTTATTATTGTTAACCTCATGAGGCTCTTGGGTTTTCCAGAATATATGACCGTTATTGGGTCTAGAGAAATACGATTTTTATTAAATGGCCATTCATGTCGACATAATAAAGAGAAGAAATAATGGTTGCAGTGCCCATGGCCTAGTTACCAGTTTTCCCCTCCCGCTCTATGTAATCCTCACAGGTCTTATGAAACTCCCACTCTCTAGGTACTAGTTATTTTATTTTTATTCTCCACTAAAAGCCAAAGCTAATCGTCTCTTTTACCTCCACCCAGATCTTTACTTCTTCTCATCTTCAAATCCATGATGGCATCTTCCCCAACCTTTCAACCTTCAGCCCAAATATTTATTTTTTTATATCTACTTTATTTCTATTTTTCGACTTTTGCGCACTTCGTGCATATTGTCTACTTTTCTTTCAACTATCATTTCTCTTTTATTTATTACTATAATTGAAGACCGCGGCCGAACAATCGTATATTGCTTATTCCAAATTATGTCCGCACCCTTCCACCGCCGCAGTTCGTATTGTCAAGGAGGCTCAGTTCAAGCTTTTGAGGAGCGAACTGAGTAGATGGTTTAACGTCCGTGACTCTGCTCGAGAGAAGTTGTACTTCATTTTTCAAGAGTTGTCCGGCCGTTATGACCATCGTGAGTGGCAGATCATCGAACAGCATGCTGTTGATGTTGCCTGGCAGACGGGATCGAAGAAGAAGGTGCAGCTTCAGCAGAAGCTCAGCCAACTTCGGAAGTTCCAGAAGCCAAGACCTCCGATGCCATCTACTACACCATCTTCGTGCCCTACCTTCTTCAAGAAAGTGGAGAACCTGTCTGGTATATCCTTTTTACCAGCAGAAGTATCCCTTCTGGAGAAGGGGTTGAAGCACAACCCCACCTCATCCTATGGCCTTGCTTCATCACGGGACCTAGCATTCACCATAGAAGCTACTGAAGGTCCACTTGTGGTGAAAACATTGTGCGCTGAAGAGTTGAAGAAGGCGACGACGACACCCCCTGGACAAGAAGAACGACTGTTAGCAGCACTGAGGAAGAAGTTTGTGGACAAGAAGCTTGTAGCTGTAGGCTGTAAGCTTGTAACTGTTAATTTTTTGAATGACAATAATTGTAAACCACTGCCATCAGACCCAACCGATAAATTTCAAAAAATTGTTAGAAAAATAGTTAGTAAGTCTGAAAATATCCTTAAAAATATGTACAAACCAGGCTTTATAGAAATGAACCCGCATGCACCTAGGTTGTCTTGTCTGCCAAAAATTCATAAGGTAGGAGCACCAATGAGACCAGTTGTATCATACATTGGTGCTCCTGCTTATAAGTTGGTGAAAAAGTTGAATAGTTTGTTTAGAAGCAAAATTAAATTTCGACCACAACATACTGTTCTAAATTCTTACGATTTGGTTAGCAAAATTAAGGATATTCAAGTGCCTCCAAATGCTAAACTTGCTTCTTTTGACGTGGTCAGCCTCTTTACCAACATTAATGTTGATAGATGTAAAGATGTTGTTAATGGGTTGATTCACGATTCTAATTTAAATTTGTTTGAAAAAGATGAATTGTGTAATTTAATGTCTGTCTGTATGGATCAGAATTATTTTTTGTTCGATGGGAAATACTATACTCAACCAGGGGTTGCAATGAGATCTCCATTATCTCCATTGCTTGCAGATATTGACATGGATTTTCTTGAAAAACAAATTTTCCGAAAATGTAAATCAGATAGCCTCCTTTATTGGTATAGATATGTAAACGATATCATCATTCTTTGGAAAGGGACTGAAAGACAACTTGGTTCATATCATACACAAATTAATAACGTAGATCCATTCATTAACTTTACCTTAGAATTCAGATCTAATCACCTAAATTTTCTTGATCTTTCCATTTCGTTGAATAATGGAAAACATGAGTTTTCCATATATAGGAAAGATACTTACAGCGATATTACCATTCATAGTACTTCAAATCATCCAGTAGTCCACAAACATGCTGCTTTCCATAGTATGATTAACAGAGCTCTATCTATACCAATGAGTGTACAGAATTTGCTAAACAAAAGTTAACTATTAAAAGTATAGCGGCGAGTAATGGCTATGGGGGAGATCTCATTGATACAATATGGAATAGGGTTCTTAGAAAAAAGAGTAGGGAAGGAGTTTCAAACCTAGTTAGGGAAGCTACGACTGAGGTAAAAATTTGGATCAGTATACCGTATTACGAAAAAATTTCCGATAAAATTGGTAAAATATTAACTTTTAAAGGGTTCAAAGTAGGTTATAAAACTAAAAATAATCTCAGATCTTCATTAAGTTCAGTTAAAGATAAAATTAATGTTCAAGACAAAAGTGGTGTTTATAAATTAAAGTGTTCTTGTGGACTTGACTATTGTGGTCAAACTGGTAGGAAGTTTAGAGAAAGAATAAAGGAACATGAAAAAGATTGCAGGGATAATAAGGGTGATTCGGCCTTTGCACGTCACTTGAATGAATCCAGTCATAGCTTCAATTTTGATCTTGCAGACAGACAGTTCATTGAATATCTTCATTTTTGCCCAAAAGGGAGCATGTTGGATGTACTTGAAAAATTCGAAATTATTAACCTTCACCCGCTCGCCTCTCCTGAAGTCACACTTCCGATCGCGTGGGCGGCAAATTGGCCGCCCTTGATTTTTCATAATTTTCACTACTTTTCTTCGTTTTTTCCAAATTAGTTTTGACCAGGGAACTCCAGCACAACATTACAAGCACATTTTTATCATAAATTCTTTATTCAGATAATGGCAATCACAATAAGAACGTAGATATATATCAAAATCACATTTTCAATCTTTGAAGGTTTTCTGCACTAAAATAATATTCTGCAGTTCGCAACTTTTTCTATTGAAGGGAGGTAACAAAAGTTTGAATATAATCATAATAATACGTACTTCATTTCGACAAATAACTAACGTGACAATAAAATAAAACGAAAGCTGGCTAGAACAAAACTAGAATATCCATAGTTCAAAACATTGGAACTTTCCAAATCGAGATGCAAAACATTCATGTTTCAGTTCAAAATACAGCAGAGTACGACAAGAAATATCGATGAGAACCCCTACACATATTCTAGAATACTGTGAAACTAGTACAGTTGAAAATACATGCGAAAGGAAAATTAATATTTACTTACATTTTCAAAATCGTGCGATGCGAAAACTGCCACGTTACCGCTCGCGTAGGCGGCAAATTGGCTCGAACCTGATGTCCCCAACTTTGGAGCAGTACTGACTGGGCTGACGTGTCCACCACGATCGGAAGTCAACGTAGTCTAGCAGAAATGATATTAACTTGAGAATACATGGTGCTCTTGGGGCTATCACGATACTTTGAGCGAGTATACACGGGAAAATTCGAAAAGGCGGCCAATTTGCCGCCCACGCGAGCGGATGAAGGTTAAGAGTGATAGGTTGGGTAAATCTTTGAATGATGTAGTTCCTTTAAGTTGTTCTCCATTATTGCGTTCATTTCTGTAACAGCTTGGTTCCACCCCTCTTCACCCCCCCCCTCACCACATGTTCCTTTCACTTTTTGGCATTCTCTTCCTGGGCCAATCAGAATCGACCCCCCTTCCTTTGTTCCCTTCACCATTCTTCTTCACAACCAATCGACCACATTTCACTTTTTGACCATTTATAAGGTCACCTCTCCAATGTGCCTTCAGTTATTGTGTGTTACTGACGATGGTTTGATCACCGAAACCGGTATAACAGTGTTTTTTTGCGTTTTTCGTGTATTAGTGGAAATAGACTATTTTTTCAATAACTCCGTTTTTCTTTGAAATGGGTATCCACGATTTCTTCGCGAGTGATTTAGTTCGTAACCGTATATGTTACAATTTTTCGAAGATGAGTTTAAAGCGTCAATATACTCCTGAAGGTCTCCTCCATCGATTCTGAAAACAATATAAGCCATTATCCCACTTGATTCAACACCACAGTGACCCAAATGGCGACAAAAGGCATCAGACAATCGCCACGTACAACCGTCTATGTTACATAGCTGTGCCAATTCCCGAGTTACCCACTAACTTGTTTTGTTGCAGTGCGTTTCTCATTCTCATTCAAAATCATGTCACCCTCTTTCAAAATTTCCTCTAAAGACGTGGATAGATTAAATAAATCCAAGTCCCGACCGATCAATCTGAAAGACTGGAAGATAATGGATTTGTGCACTAGAAAGAGTTTCTTTCCTTTATGGAACTTTCCTTTTATTTGAAATATTTTTTGCCTCGAGTTGATAAAAAACCTTATATTTCACATTTTGGTGTATCATTATTTCGTAGTAGGTACGGGTATAATGATTCCAGGTAGGTAGGGGCGGGGGCCCCATCGATCTGATGAGGAAGGGCTAAAACCCAACCTACCAAACTCTACGCAATATTAAAACGTAAAATTGCAATGTTTGAGGGAAGTTGAAAAAGCTTTTTCACTGTTATTGTCGTGGAACAATCGTCTGTGTTACATTTAAGCTGCCGATTTGCGAAAAATCTCATCTGGCGTTCGTTTTTTCGCTCTCCTGTAAAATTTCAAAAATGTAACAGACGGTTGTTCGGCCCCGGTCTTCAATTTTAAAGCCCCAATTACACCTACCGAGTAGGCACTGGGCCGAGACAGTGCGCTTGGCCGAGTACATCGCAATGTGATCAGCCCAGACAATACTCGGCCTAGTAACGGGCGAGTCAGTGAATACCATGCCATGTTCTATTTACTCGGCCAAGTAGGGACCCCCCACCACTCATCTACTCGCTCAGTTGCTTCTCGCCCATCCACTCGGCTAGTGTAATAGGGATGTCCGATACTTCAAAAGTATCGATATATATATATCGTATCGATACATCTAGAAGTATCGATACGATACTTTCAAAAAGTATCGATATTTTGAAGTAAGTATCGATACTTTTCGATAGGTACTTTTTCAAAAATGGGTGGAAATGTCGTTTTTACTTCATATACATTGGTATAAGACCAAATACCATCGTCAGCCTATCGAAGAATTATTTCAGGATAATATTATAAAATGAACGAAAAATAAATCACTTCTTTTTTTTATTTGAAACTTTTGTTTTGTTTGGGCGCTTGTTTTTCAAGATTATTGACAAGACAAGACAAGGCATGACATTATTTCGTTAATTCGGCACAATCACATCAGAAAACAAAAAAGAACAAAGAAAATCCAATCAAAAAAGTATTGAATTAAGTTGGTTGGGTTAACATTTTGATGGTCCTTCCTACTAGATGAGGACAGCTGGGGGCCTATTCACTAAAATAGACAGTGGAAAGAGATTATCTATTTTGAAAATCTCCCGCGAGAGATAGTCTCCCCCGGGAAGACAGTCTCTTCCAATGTCTCCGGGTTCGTCTATTTTACAGAATAGCTCCAGAGACCTTGAGAAAGAGATATGGATCCTAATACACGAAAATGCCATAGTATCCATGAAGTGCGAGATGTTCGTGCCCACGGGAGTTCAATTCCTTAATAATGAACGCATTTCTTAATACCTATTCAATGGGTACCTACCTACCTCAATCCATACTTGGACGTTTTTACTCACGAATCGGATGAAAGTTTAAATGAAATTGAAAAAAGTCTCAATTATAAACAGAAAAAGTCGAATTAGGGGGCTTTTAATGCTTGTGTTATATCTACACCTAATGAACCTCTTAGGTAGGTAGGTACCTACCTCAATCCGTACTTGGACGTTTTTACTCATGAATCAATGATTATGTATATATTTTTAATTTAAATTGACTTACCTTTATGAAATGAAAGAATACACGATCAAAAGTACCGATGTGGTTGCGGATGAAGGAGGATATTACACGGATGAAGGAGGGAGGATATTACACGATCACTGTGAAACAAACGAGAAATAGACTCTCTCTTTCGAGGGAAGACACCTAATTGGGTGTCTCTCTGAAAGAGATCGAGAATGCCAAGATGGCCGCCAACTCTCTCTTTGAAAAGTTACTGAATAACCCTGTCATGGATACTATAAAAATCTATTTGACCCAAAGAGAGAGTCAGACCTGAAAGAGATGTCTCTTTGGCTTAGTGAATAGGCCCCCTGATTCTTACTAAGAGCTGGAGGTGGTGGTACATCAACTTTCTTTAATTTGTTGAAGTGGTTGGTCTCCCAGCAATCTAGTACGAGGTACCTGTCAACAGTACCTACACGTCGTAGGTTTTGACGCTGATAAAATGTGAGGGATAAAAAAAGTATGGGCTCCGATACTGGGAAAAAAGTATCGATAATATGATATATATCAGGGGGGGAAAGTATCGATACTTATCGATACTTTTTCCAAAATTATCGATACTTTTAAGAATCGATACTTTAGGGACATCCCTAGAGTGTAATCAGTCAGGTTTGGCGGGCGAGCGCGCCTTTTGGTTTATTATTCCGTGAACGATACACCTATAAATTCGCTTAGAAATTTTTTTTATAGCACCCTCTCAAAATGTTTTCTCTTACGTTTGAAGGTGCTTATATTCCAAAAATCCGCCATACCATCCATATCTACTTAATTTTTGGTCTAACAATTCGTTCTTTGACACACAGGCTCCATTAGGGCCCTAGTTGTTTCCAGAAACTTTCCATATTTAGGTTCTAACGAAATTTCAGCCTTAAATTTACGTTAAATTTTGAGGTAAAATCGTTGTTTTTCCGCACACAGTTTGAGTCCCGATTTTGGAACACATTTGTTGTAAAAATAGTTTTTTTTGTTTCACACCTCTATTATTTACTTCGCTGTGCCATATTGCCCGGAACACTACAAGACGCAGCTGTCTCGTCTCTGCCCAGCTGAAATGTAATCACCTACTCGCCCCATCGAAGTAGCTCGGCCGAGTACTCGACGGACTACTCGGTAGGTGCAATTAGGCCTTAACGCTCGTGTTATTGGGTTATATAACCCAATTACACCCTGTAATTGGGTTATAGTAATAAAACAAAACAACAGCGCTGCTCTTGGTCTTTTGGAAACAAGCTCTGTGGGCGGGAACATGAAACTAGTCTCTTTGATTTGGACCAAGTCCACGATGGAACTAATGGAACCAAGGTGTTACGATTATTTTGTTGGCTACATTGCAGTCATTCTCGTGTGGTTAAAATACATAATGAGAACTGAACAAATCAGTTAGTGTCATTTCATCTGTTTCTTTCTGTGTGTCTGTATTATTTTCTATATTTCACGGGTCCCTTGATTCGTTTTTCACCTCAATATACTTTTACGCATTTCGGTCTGGCTGTTTCCCTTATGTATCATACGTTAACGCCTGGACTTTGGTGGTTCCGATTACCTCTTTAATAAAAGTGCCAGTTTATTTGCTGCTCGGTAGTTCTTTGAAGTTCGTTAAATGTCCGAACCACAGTCTGCTCTTCTATTAAAAAAACAACTAGCAGGTTTGTAGCAGATTTTTGTTATATATTTCTTAGTAGTACGGATAGCACGTAAGGATCAGGACCTTTTTCTAAGGATGACTCATTGACTGGAACCTTCTATATCTGTAGCACGTGAATCGGAACGAATTGGCTTTCTCTAATTCCTGTAAACACCATTCGCTTAATATTCTCGAATCTGAGATGAATCTTATCATTTTGGAATCATTTACGTTCGATTAAATCGAACCGACTGCCATTTAGGTAGGTTATGATGGACCCATCAAGACCTATAGGTTTCCACGTACCTACTTCTGTTTTGATTGATCTAGAGTCAGTGTGGTACCTAATTCAATATACGTCTTCAATATGTACGTAAACCTTGTCCGTCTTATCAAATACACAATAATTCCTAATACTAATTATAACTAATAGCGTAGATCCATCTGCAGTGGTCCACGTTTCCGACTCAGCGGTTGTTTTGCCACAAAGCGACTGTGTTCACCTTACAAATTGTTGATGTTTACTTGGTTCTTCATAGTTCTTACATCATTTTATCTCAAAATTGTCTTCAATCAAGCATGCAAATATTACTGGAAACGTTAGCAAATATAATAATGCATCAGTAGTCAGCAGAGATACTAGTTGATAAGATACCTACAGATGCGACAAGCTATCTGTCCTACCTACTCGGTCTCCTTAGTTATGGAGGCAGTGTTCGTAGCTAAGTAGATACAGTTTATCAGTCTTAACTAATGGTTACGAAATATGCTGAGATGGTGTAATTCTGATTGGTCGTGGTTAGCATGCCTGCATCACCGAACCCCACTAGGAACTGTTGGTTTTGGTTCAAACATACCTGCGACCCACGAGATCTTTGAAAACTCATTATAATGATTTAAAAGCTGAAAATGTTTGTACTTCATGCCATAAAAATTTCGTTTTCGTTGATTCATAATTTATTGTCCAAGTTGTGACAGTTTTTATGAACAAAATCATGTATACGGGTCCTTCATAAACCTAAATGTTCTTATGACACAGGAGAAAATATTGATAGAAGCCATTTTAAAGTGCAGAAAGTGGGGCCAAATGTGAAAATTTGTCGATCAAAATTTGCCAATGTCGTCAAATGAGTAAAAATTACGGGACTGATTCAGTCATCAAAAATATTTTGCAACAAAAATGTATGAACACTTTATTGTCGTCACTATCTGTTGACAATTCATTTGGTTATTTAGCGATTTCTGTCCAGCAAAACTCAACTATTACATGGATCCGAATTTTGTATTCCAAAATAACTCATCCTCTCTTTTGTATTTACAAACATTTTGGCAAAATTTGGAATTTAATGGATGCAGATTCCTGCAAAATATGTACCTATACCCTATCTGATTTTGCACGTAACAACGGTCGTAACTCGGAAACCACAGAAAACAAAATTTGTATGGCATGAAGTAGAAATGCCTACAAACATGGTGGGCTGAGTATGAGTTGAGTCCCATGATTTTTCGTACGATTCTGAGGAAGGTGAGTTGAGTCCCTGGCGTGTTGTGGTAGCGTATCAGTTGAGTCCCGGTGAACTGTGAACCGTGAACTGTTAAGGCTAGCGTCCACTGGAGACGGGCCGCATCGGGGCGGGCCGGGGCGGGCCTTATCGCAAAATAGATAGTGCGTCCACTGGGGGTGACGGGGCGGGGCGCATCACATCGGAAAAATTGAGCGGGAACGAGAAAAAAGGCGGGATTTTGAATCGGTTTCGTGCTCATTCTGCTGTTCCGTGTTTTGTTTGTTTGTGTCGTTCCACCATGGATTCTTCTGACGAAGAACTTCTATTAATGCTGGCATTAAATGAAGATAATGCGAAAAGAAAACAGCGGAAAAGGAAGCACCGCTATTGGGTCCACGACATCTGTTTGAAGAGAAGAGTGTTCGGGGAGTACCATTCTTTATTTGCGGATTTGTTGGACGACGGGACCAAGTTCTTTCAGTACTTCCGGATGTCGTACGAAAAGTACGCTGAACTTCTCCAGATGCTGCGTGGAAGTATCGTGAGAGCAATGACAAACTTTCGTGAACCAATTGGCCCAGAGGAGCGACTTGCTGTTTGCTTGAGGTAAGTTATAGGTAGCCTACCTATCATTATTAATGTAATTATTATAATATTATTACAGTAAGTTATTACTTTGACTCTCGCTGAATTTGTCTGCCTGTTTGTCTCGTAATTGTACCTAACCTAGGAGGAGGCATTTTTTCGGCAAAGTAGATGCTGGTTTTTAGCGAATTTTCGAAGAAAAGGAAGCTATTGTTCTCGGTCCAAAATTTTTAAAACTCGAATTTCCGAAAGATTTTTATACCAAAATCCGTTTCAGACCATCCTGAATTCCCTGCCGAAATACACCAAAAATTATATGTATATATATATATATATTTATATATGTATGTGTCATTCCAGACGATAACTCTCGAAAGAATTGAGATAAAAAGTTCAAATTTGCACGAAAAATCTGTCTTGGCAATCGACAGGCTAAGTTCGAAGATGGGCAGAATCGGGTCACCCTAAGGGGGAGTTTTGGGGAGTTTTAGGGGGGGGGGGGGAAATTACCCATAAATTCCCAAAATGAAAAAGTCTGACAAGTGACACCTCATTTTAAAGGTTTTTGACCGCTGAACACGATGGTGAAATCAGAATTGCGATATCTCATTCCGTTCTCAAACTGGAGCACTTTGAAGATGAAGGAACGTGGTTATTTCTTGAGATGATCTTCCTGGTTCGTCTGCTCTAATCTGATAACGGAATGGGATATCGCAATTCTGACCACCATCGTGTTCAGCGTTGGAAAATCTACAAACCGAGGTGTTACTCGGCAAAAAATGGAACAAAAAATTTGTTACGTACCCAATACCTACTCTTCTGGTATTCAAAACATTTTTGATTTCCCCCTCCCCCTCCTCCACCCCAAATTTTACTTTGCGTAAAACTACTCCTGTTTTAATTTTGTATGGTATCAAGTTGGGAAAACATTGGCCGAAAATTAATTTTCAGAAAATTTTAGGCGGAGGAGGAAGATGCCGAAAACTTCGAAAATTCGCTCTTATAGCCATGCTGCATGACTGTGGTTTTTTGGATTCAGCATTTTAAAAATGGACGGTAGACCTACCGTAACAGTTCTACAGTCAGATCATTTATTAATTATGTTCTGCACCATTTCTATATAGCATCAGCAACACGATTGCGAATCCCCGCCGTGACGTGACGGTCAAAAGACAAGTAGTGTCGGTCGGAAAAATAATGTGTATTTAAATGCAATACATGTAGGTAATGTATATTTCCAACATAAATCATATATTATTCTGGCATGAATGGTGAATAATGCTTTTTATGGTTGTCACTGGGAAGATGCTAGTGGTCTTAATTGTGGAAGTGGAGGAACTCATTGAGGGTTTCCCGATTGTTGGTTCCACCTGGGTCAGAACGAAGTGCACCATGCTCAGTCCGCTGCTGAACAGAAGGTGAAGCAGGGCGTGTATCACAGACGAAGTCGTTTCTTGGTGTCTCACATCTTCTCTTCGCGCTGCACAATTCTTCTTCAGCCTCACTCAGAATACGAAATACCTCCCGTTTTACTTTGAGCTGTAGGTGTACTGGAAATTTCGAAACAACCTCCCCTTGGTTCGTGAAAAAACCCACGATAGTGTTCGCCTGATGTGATGAAGAGTACTTCTTTTCTATGTACTCCTTGAACAGAGATTGCATGGACGAGGTATCATCAGAGGGTGACCGTTTGTGGTTTCTTACGAATGTAATAACTTGGTCTGGACTGGTTACTTCCTTCCGAATCCTGAGGAGATTGGTTTGAAGCTGGACGAGATGAGTTCCGAGTATCACCGAGTGAAGGCTCAACCGGCGAATTCGAACCTGCATTGCATGCTGGCGAAGACTGATCCATTAAATTGGAAAGGTCAATGTATGGCGAATCTGCGGATGGGAAATTCGATGTGGTTTCAGTCTCGTCCTTCAAATACTGCATCAAAAAAGATAGATTACTTGATACCCTTCAATGCTTTAGCTCCTTGTCCACTTTTAGTTTTCCTCAACCTTCTTGCTCGCATGAAGTTGTCCCTGATCCTCTTCCACCTCTCTCTACACTCTTTTCCTGCAAAAGGAAGGTTATAAGGCAATTTTAGAATAGGAGACTGTATGTTCTGACTATTATAATTTGCTAGTGGGCTCAATCTTGTGTGATGTCATTTTTTAGAATAGCATTTTTAAGTTTGGAAATTGAGTACCTACCTATTTTATAAATGAGCAAATATCATACCCAGCTATACAATAGAAAAGCAATACATGGGCAGTCAAGTAGGTATAAGTTCATGCAAAATGAATTTTCAGCTACTTATTAATGATTATTTTCTTCTTTTATTTTGTTTTAGATTTTTGGCGACTGGTAATTCATTCAGATCAATGGCATTCACCTTTCGTTTGGGAGAAGCAACGATAAGAAAAATTGTTTACGAAACATGCGATGCAATTTACAAAATACTGTCACCTATCGTGATGCCTCCACCGACGGAGGACAGATGGAAAGAAGTGGCAGAACGTTTTGGGATGAGGTGGAACTTCCCTCATTGCATTGGCGCACTGGATGGGAAGCATGTAGTAATTGAAGCCCCACCCAACAGTGGTTCTCTTTATTACTGCTACAAAAAAGTATTTTCTATCGTGCTGCTGGCCTTAGTTGATGCTGACTACCGCTTTATAATGATAGACGTTGGTGGATTGGGAAAGAATTCGGACACGAACATTTTCAAACATTCAAATTTTGGCAAAGCATTGAAAGAAGGGAGGTTGAACTTGCCTAATGAAGAAATCATCCCCCAAACTAACTTCCTCATGCCTTATGTCATTGTTGGTGACGAGGCTTTTCCCCTGAGTAAAAACTTGATGCGACCGTATCCAGGCGATCAACTTGATAACGACGAGAAGAAAATATTCAACTACAGGCTTTCTCGGTCAAGGCGAGTCAGCGAAAATGCTTTTGGTTCGTTGGCTCGAAGATTCAGAATTTATGAGAGACGTCTGTCAATGATTCCTCCTCACGTCAACTTGGCAATTTTAGCTACATGCTGCTTGCATAATTTCTTGTCAAATGACAATCTAAACTTGCTTCACGAGAGCGAAATTGAAGGCTCATCGACACCAGCACATGGACTTCAAGATTTGCGAAACTCAGGTTTCAACGCAACCCAGGAAGCATTTCAGGTTCGTGAAAAATTCACACGGTATTTCGCGTCCTCTGCTGGCGCAGTTCCGTGGCAGTGGAACATCATCAACAGAGGTAGACAGGGTACAATACTATGATGGCGTGATTTACGTGATGTTTTCAACATTTTTCTAAACATTTTGTAACAGTTGTGTGGAAGTAAACCAAAGAATTTAAGTATTGTGAGCCTTATATTTCACCTGTCTTCTGTACAACCACTCCGATTTCATCCCAAATATTGTTTCTCCTCATGTTGTCATCGTACCGGGGATCCTGCAGGTCGTACAACTCTTTGTAACTTTCTACGAGAGAAATGAGTAGTTCCTCGTCCATACCGTGAGCATTTTATCTAAAAAGCGGAAACACCGTGCATTTCTACAACCAATTGCCATGCAAAAGCACACTATCATTTCATTCCATTCTACTACCTACAAAATGCTCGCTAATGAAAATATATAATTACAAATAGGTACCTTACCTAATAATAAATTATTAGAGAATGGTCGGGCGTCAACAGCAATTTATCACTGTCTCACTGATGGCAGATTCGCAAACTTGACGAAAATTCAAATCAAAACACAAAGTTGTTGTGGTTTGTAGTATCCGTACTGTAACCAATACTACAACCACCACCAAACTATTCTATTCTATTCGATGGCTCTATGTTTTACCTATGTTTTTACACCTCCGGATTCTCTCAAAATATATATCTTATTTCAAGTCATTCAGTGTACATTTAATTCCAAGTTACTACATGGTTGTTGCTACTATTTGCGTGTACCGACGACACCCATGAAAACAATGAAAGAAAATAATTAAACCGAGAATAAAATTAATGAAATAAAACAATCACCCCTGTTTATTAGATCCCTCCTCGATGTCAAATCTGAAATCCGTCTGCCTATCGTCCACTGGAGACGGGCCGCATCGGGGCGGGCCGGGACCCCTCGCACAGCCGCAAAAATCCGCCTGGGGGGCGATTGAAATATGCGATGAGGCCCGCCCCGATGCGGCCCGCCTGCAGTGGATGCACCTCCATGCAAACACTCACGATCGAAATGCCCGCTTTTTGCGATGAGGCCCGCCCCGATGCGGCCCGCCTGCAGTGGACGCACCTCCATTCAAACACTCACGATCGAAATGCCCGCTTTTTGCGATGAGGCCCGCCCCGATGCGGCCCGTCTCCAGTGGACGCTAGCCTTTAATCGTTAGCTGCGTGGCTGGTAAACAAACAAATATACTGGCGATCGTCTTCTCAGTTGTCAGTAGGCAGTTGCCGTTGTATTTGCCCAACCTGTGTGTTCCTACGCGTTATAATAATGGAGTTCATGACGAGTGAAAAATCAAAGCGTTTGATAGTGATTGACGGTTATAAATTCCGGTTTCACAAGGATCTAAAAGACTTAGTTCAACGCTGGACATGCAGCAAAAGTTCCTGTAAGAGTTTTATCAAGGTAGGGCCAAACAGTACGTTATCAGGTAGGGCCTAACTCGTACGTTCCTGTTTAGGGGACTCAATTCGTACGTTCCTGTTTAGGGCACTCAATTCGTACGTTCCTGTTTAGGGGACTCAATTCGTACGTTCCTGTTTAGGGGACTCAATTCGTACGTTCCTGTTATAAGGCGGGGACTCAATTAATACGAAAACCTGCCCACGGGACTCAACTCACCTGCCCCGACATGGTGAATAACGTACTTTCGTAACGATTTTTCAAGATTTCATGTTTTAGCGAATTTTCAAAGAAAATGAAGCTATTGCAATGGCTTCGAAATTTAAATAATATAAATTTTTGGAAATTTTCTTCATAGAAATCCGTTTCAGACCATTCTAAAACGATTCCTGAAATTTAACACTTTTAGCGAATTTTCAAAGAAAATGAAGCTATTGCAATGGCTTCGAAATTTAAATAATATAAATTTTTGGAAATTTTCTTCATAGAAATCCGTTTCAGACCATTCTAAAACGATTCCTGAAATTTAACACTTTTTTATATGTATGTATATATATATTTATTTATATATGTGTCACTCCAGACGATAACTCTCGATAGAATTGAGATAAACAGCTCAAATTTGCACAAAAAATCTATCTTGGCAATCGAAAGGCTAAGTTCGAAGATGGGCGAAATTGGCCTACTCTAAGGAGGGTTTTGGCGCATTTAAAGTGCGCAAAAATTACCCAAAAATCCCCAAAATGTTATTTTCCAACAAGTGACCCCTCATTTTAAAGGTTTTTGCACGCTGAACACGATGGTGGAATCGGATTTTAGATATCTTGATCCGTTCTCAAATTAGAGCATTTAAAGTGCGCAAAAATTACCTAAAAATCCCCAAAATGTTATTTTCTAACAAGTGACCCCTCATTTTAAAGGTTTTTGCACGCTGAACACGATGGTGGAATCGGATTTTAGATATCTTGATCCGTTCTCAAATTAGAGCATTTAAAGTGCGCAAAAATTACCCAAAAATCCCCAAAATGTTATTTTCCAACAAGTGACCCCTCATTTTAAAGGTTTTTGCACGCTGAACACGATGGTGGAATCGGATTTTAGATATCTTGATCCGTTCTCAAATTAGAGCATTTAAAGTGCGCAAAAATTACCCAAAAATCCCCAAAATGTTATTTTCTAACAAGTGACCCCTCATTTTAAAGGTTTTTGCACGCTGAACACGATAGTGAAATCGGATTTTAGATATCTAAATCCGTTCTTAAATTAGAGCATTTAAAGTGCGCAAAAATTACCCAAAACTAGGATAATCTTTAAACTCTTACCCCCACCCCCTTAGAGTGGTCAGATTGAAAAATGTGAGAAGTATTAATTGAAGACGAGAGTTCGAAGCAAAAAAGGGGGAGGCAAACGATTAGTACAACTCCTTGAATTTACCCACAGCGATCAAATAAATAAGCACTTAGTACAATTACGTAATAAACAAACGGTAGAATCAGGATGGACAAAACGTACAAATTAAAATAAATACGAAGAGAATATACATAGAAAACCAAATTTTAGACCGAAGTTTTCCTTTATTCAAAACCATAGCCATTAATTCGAATATTTCTTTGAAAATTCGCTCATTAAGTCATGCTGCATGACTGATTTTTTTTATATGTATATATATATTTATATATGTGTCACTCCAGACGATAACTCTCGATAGAATTGAGATAAACAGCTCAAATTTGCACAAAAAATCTATCTTGGCAATCGAAAGGCTAAGTTCGAAGATGGGCGAAATTGGCCTACTCTAAGGAGGGTTTTGGCGCATTTAAAGTGCGCAAAAATTACCCAAAAATCCCCAAAATGTTATTTTCCAACAAGTGACCCCTCATTTTAAAGGTTTTTGCACGCTGAACACGATGGTGGAATCGGATTTTAGATATCTTGATCCGTTCTCAAATTAGAGCATTTAAAGTGCGCAAAAATTACCCAAAAATCCCCAAAATGTTATTTTCTAACAAGTGACCCCTCATTTTAAAGGTTTTTGTACGCTGAACACGATGGTGAAATCAGAATTGCGATATCTCATTCCGTTCTCAAACTGGAGCACTTTGAAGATTAAGGAACGTGGTTATTTCTTCGAAAATTCGCTCTTATAGCCATGCTGCATGACTGTGGTTTTTTATATGTATATATATATTTATATATGTGTCACTCCAGACGATAACTCTCGATAGAATTGAGATAAACAGCTCAAATTTGCACAAAAAATCTATCTTGGCAATCGAAAGGCTAAGTTCGAAGATGGGCGAAATTGGCCTACTCTAAGGAGGGTTTTGGCGCATTTAAAGTGCGCAAAAATTACCCAAAAATCCCCAAAATGTTATTTTCCAACAAGTGACCCCTCATTTTAAAGGTTTTTGCACGCTGAACACGATGGTGGAATCGGATTTTAGATATCTTGATCCGTTCTCAAATTAGAGCATTTAAAGTGCGCAAAAATTACCCAAAAATCCCCAAAATGTTATTTTCTAACAAGTGACCCCCTCATTTTAAAGGTTTTTGCACGCTGAACACGATGGTGAAATCGGATTTTAGATATCTAAATCCGTTCTTAAATTAGAGCATTTAAAGTGCGCAAAAATTACCCAAAACTAGGATAATCTTTAAACTCTTACCCCCCCCCCCCCCACCCCTTAGAGTGGTCAGATTGAAAAATGTGAGAAGTATTAATTGAAGACGAGAGTTCGAAGCAAAAAAGGGGGAGGCAAACGATTAGTACAACTCCTTGAATTTCCCATTTGACATATAATTGTTATGATACCTTCATAGATAGACAAGTACCGGCCCACGTATTACTAGAAGGAAGACGAAAGAAAAAATCTATTTCAAATTATTCAATTTAGGTACTAACAGTAGGAGGAAGAAGTTTTCCTTTATTCAAAACCATAGCCATTAATTCGAATATTTCTTTGAAAATTCGCTCATTAAGTCATGCTGCATGACTGGTTTTTTTTCTGTCTTCAGTTTTCACCTTCAGATGACCCTGGTACATTATTTGTTTCCAAAATAATTTTCGGATAGGCTTGCTGTAGGAGAAAATGTCTTGAAAATTTTAATCGTGAGTTTTGTTTATAATTAGTTTCTATCCTAAGTCCTAAAACTACGTGAAAATCGCTTTAATCGTCATA
Organism: Leptopterna dolabrata; assembly: GCA_954871275.1. Lineage (NCBI taxonomy): Eukaryota > Metazoa > Arthropoda > Insecta > Hemiptera > Miridae > Leptopterna > Leptopterna dolabrata. Next base: position 22,706,733 of record OX940974.1, read on the forward strand.
ATTTACTATTTCATTCAGAAATACTCTAGGGAAAAAAGTTTTCTGCTGTTAGCGAATTTTCAAAGAAGAGCATCCTGCCGAATTCATCCCGATTTTATAAATAATTAATACATAATAAATAATATGTATTTATATCTATATATTTAGTAATGTGATCTGACCTTGCGTACATGATACAAAATTCCAATTTTTGCCAAAATGTTCATATTACCTAACAAAAGGATGTGTTCGAAGAGGAGCAATTTAAAAAATTCTAAAGGGGTCAAGTTTTGAGTTTTTAGGGGTCCAAAATAGGTAGCATACGGCTAAAATCGAGAACAGTTGATATAAAATCACTAAACGTGATATGGAAGGGTGAGAAAAGACTGAAAAAGACCATTGCAGTTATTTTTCCATACAGAATATGGGTCAAATGTGGATTGGGAGGGGGGGGGGGTTAAAGGCTAAAATAGCCTAAAATCCATATTAATTCATCGGACGTTGTGTGGGATAGTGATTCACGATAGAAAGAGGGAACCTATTTCGATGATAAAAATATTTTTCTCAAAAAAGAGTGGGTCCAAATTTGACAAGAGTCAAAAATACGTAAAAATGATTAAAATCACGAAAAGTTTAATATATAAAGTTGTAGTGAGGGATTTGATCAAATTACCGTTCAGTTGCACACCATCCTAGGCTTCCGATAAAAGGTCAAGTTCTGTTGATAGCTGTAGTAGGCAGGTTGAATTAATTTAAATTTACGTAAATATACTACTACGTTGTGAAAAACTTACCTACCTACCAACCTTCCGAGTATTCCTACTCGCTCCCTTGCCATAATACCTGTATAAACAGCCTGCCATACCTACTTGTTAAACCCCAATATAATTTAAATTTTCCATATTTAAACTCCGGTTTCTTGCTATATCATATTTTTACACGATACACGAATTTTATATCATAATTTTACACGAATAGTTCTTTGAAAATTCGCTCTTACAGTCATGCTGTCTGACTGGAACCTCTTTTTTTCCCATGCAGAATAAAAAAAAAAATATCTGAATCATTTTTCGGATCTTTGACTTGATTTGACAGATCTGACCAAGAATGTTCGACCCCTTCATCTTCATGTATTTATTGTACCTACTGGGTGTAACAGATAAAATATGACAAACTTCGGGAATCGATTTTACAACTAATCTCAATTTGATTTTTACCGATTGTTAGCCAGTTTTTTGTTACTCACTTCATAGTTTTGAAAAATCCTGATCTTCGAACTCATCCATGTTTGCCATTCCAAAGATTTTGTCGAAATTCACGATACTCATCTCATAGCTATGGAACATCGAGAATCGATTCTGCAATTAATTTCCTTAAAAAAGTTTCTCATGTAACTTTTTCGTTTCTCCTCCTTATTTTGGGAGACCTTGATTTTTTCACGTTTTCAACCATATCTCACTAAAATGGCCATAACACCCTTAGTGTAGCTACTTACTAAAATAAAATTTGAGGATAACGTTAGAGTGTTGAGTTTTCTGTCAGATAAACTGCGGCTATTTTCCTAAATATTAACCTAGCGTGCATATTTTGACATTTAATTCCTGTCTTGAAATGTTGACGAATTTTAACTTAGTTGTCACCTTCTTTTTTTAGTGGAAATTATGCACGGTAAATAGTAAAAACGTTTTGAACCATTTTTATTTGTTAAGAAAACTATGAGTGCAAAAAAAAGTAAAGTTTGAGTAAGGACTGTGTTGTGACTAGGAAGGACCACGCTCGAGGTATCTTAACGTCGGTGATCTCACGGGAACTGGTTTATTCCACCCGATAAGGCTGTTCGGCGAGTAGAACAGAGATCTATGCACGTGTTTTTGATGGGTTCAAAGGTCAAAAACGTTTTTATTGATCTTGGAGGCCTGTAAGTGTCACTGTTGTGGGCAGGCAACACTGTGGCTCGTAAGGAGATGACGATCCGGAAGGCGACGTCACCCAGCTGATAAGCGACGTGGAAGGAAAGGAAGAGGAGGGGGACGGACCCGTGTCACGGTTCTGTAGGCTGCGTGCGTGGAGCTATCCGTGTGAGCAATACACCGTAGAAACTGAGACCACTACCTGTTTTTTCCTAAATTATTACCCGTTTAGTTTCTTTAAATTATTCCTTGAGTAGGAACGGTAGTTCTCGAAGAGAACACCACAGTTGGTCCTACCGACTGCGCCAAATGTGGTGTTCTCTCCGAGAACTACCGTTCCTACTCAAGGAATAATTTAAAGAAACTAAACGGGTAATAATTTAGGAAAAAACAGGTAGTGGTCTCAGTTTCTACGGTGTATTGCTCACACGGATAGCTCCACACACACAGCCTACAGAACCTCGACACGGGTCCGTCCCCCTCCTCTTCCTTTCCTTCCACGGGTCCGTCCCCCTCCTCTTCCTTTCCTTCCACGTCGCTTATCAGCTGGGTGACGTCGCATTCCGGATCGTCATCTCCTTACGAGCCACAGTGTTGCCTGCCCACAACAGTGACACAGGCCACCAAGATCAATAAAAACGTTTTTGACCTTTGAACCCATCAAAAACACGTGCATAGATCTCTGTTCTACTCGCCGAACAGCCTTATCGGGTGGAATAAACCAGTTCCCGTGAGATCACCGACGTTAAGATACCTCGAGCGTGGTTACTGGTTAGTACTTGGACCACCGTGAAGCATGGTGACATGTCCAAGTATGACCCATGTACCTGTTGGGCGAACCCCTCTCCTCTCGACGGACGAGGCAATGAGTAGTCGAGATCTAAATGAACTGGTCAAATTCTCATCCTCTCATTGGAGCACAGCTGATCACCTCTGTGGCACAAGCAGGGCAGTAAGATGAAAAGCAGCCTGGACTGGCTGTTTCTTAACTTTTCTAGTCACTATTTTAGGGGAATTTATTAACTACCCTAGTGCAAAAACGGACAGTTTTTGTAGTTCCCGTCATCTTTAAACGCTCAACTGTACTGATACGGGAAGATGATGAGGGAGAACGGACCTATTGAGTATCAAGCATTCTCTACATAAGCGTACTTCATCCCGTGTACGTGGAGAAGTAGCTCATCCTGTGTATGTGAAAAACTACACGTTTACTGGAAGAGAATGCTTTAAGCTGATTGGTCCGCCTTCCCCCGTATCACCATTTCCACTGTTAGACGTGTAAAGATGAAGTTAGAAAAAAAAGTGATAAACACTATCTAAAGCCGATTTAGAGAGGTAAGGTGATGAACGTGAACAAATCTTGAAAGTGAAATTACTCCCAAAAATAAGGATTTGTGAAGCATTTCTTCGAGACACTTTCTTGGGAGTGGGCTTGTCCATGGTTCTGAGCGATATTTTTTACCGATAGAAAACCGCTTCAAAGTTTTTAAAAAGGGGCTCCTCCGAAAAAATTATCACTTCTAGTTTAAAAAAAAAATTAGTAAAATTGAGATGTTTGTAAAACAAACATGGATCACTAAGATCTATGAATTTCTGACGCTTCTGATGGCCGGAGCGCACCACGTGTCGAATTTGGAAGCCCTCAACATTCTACTGGATTTTGCAGTCTTACCCATATGGCGATAATTGACCAAATTGAAACGAGTTGAGGAAACGAAAACGGAGAAAAGGCACACACACACAAAAACGCTGCAAAGTCCTTGTCACATGGGTTTATTATTCTACTGGACATGTGTACAGAAATTTTGGCTGTTCACTTATTGTTTCTTTCATGTGCAATTATTGAAATGGCTATTTTTGATGGTTTCCAGCAATTTTGGCCCCCAAACACAAGAATTAGGCTCGGCTTTTTTTTACAGATTATTTTTGATAATTGATAGTACCATTTAATTGTCTTGATTCACCTGTTGATACTACTTCTAGTGTTATTATACCACTTGATGGTGACTTCAGACAATTTCCCATGTTTTTGACTCATAAAAAATGAATTTTGGGAGCTGAACCTTCGTTACAACCTCAATTCTTCACTCTTCGGTCGAAATCAACTTAATCTTCGGTCTTATCGCCATAAAAAACATGGAAAACGATACCTCACAAGCTCACGTTCACTAAAACCTCAAAAATCCCTCGAAAACCCCTATCTTTACACCCATTTTTCTCCCATAACACCCCTGGGTGTATGCCGATCGGGGTGCCGAGTTTCGGAGCACAACTAGGACCCAAATGTGTTTCCAAATGGGGATCCAAACTGTGTGTGGAAGAACGACGATTTTATACCAAAATTTAACGTAAAGTTAAGGCTGAAACTTCGTTAGAACCTCAATTATCCACTCTTTGGTCAAAGCGGACTTCATATTCTGTCTTCTCGTCCCAAAAACATGGAAAACGATACCTCAAAAGCTCATCTTACTAACATGTTACTAAAACACAAAAAGTACCTATTTTTATACATATTTTCTCCCATAACACCCCTGGGTATATTCCGATCGGGCTGCAGTTTCGGGACACTAGTTTGGCTAGTGCCAAAATGGAGCTTGTATGCGAAATAACGAATCTTTTAGACCAAAAATGAAGCCGGTATGCGAGATACAATGGACGGCGGATGGATATTGCATATTTTGAATCTACGCACCTTGAAAGGTAAAAGAAGAAATTTTGAGGGAAAACGCTGCAAAGTCCTTGTCACATGGGTTTATTATTCTATTGGACAAACCTACCGAAGTGTTCATTTATTTATTTTTATTTTTTCATGTGCAGTAATTGAAATAGCTATTTCTGATGGTTTCCACCAATTGTGGCCCCCAAAAATTAGGCGAATTCGGTTTTTTTTTCAAATTTGATCGTTGATAGCGCCATTTCATTGCCTTGATTCACCTCTTGACACTTTTTCTAGTGTTATTATACAAATTGATGGAGATTTCAGACAATTTCCCAGGTTTGTGTCTCGTAAAAATGAATTTTGGGAGCTGAACCTTCATTACAACATATGTTTAGACCGAAAATGAAGCCAGTATGCATGATACGGCGAACGGGCATTGCATTTTGGTTTATTATTCTGGGAATATAACACGTATGTAATCGCTCAGCAAAAAATTTTAATAACATCCCCTCAGAATGTTTTTCTTTTAAGTTTCAAGGTGCTTAGATTCAGAAAATGCAAAAAAAAAATTCAGTGTAATGCGAAATGCAATGTCCGTCCGCCGTATCACGCATACCGGCTTCATTTTCGGTCTATAACATTCGTTCATTCGCACACATGATCCATTTGGGCCCTAGTTGTGTGCCGAAACTTTGCAGCCCGATTGGAATATACCCAGGGGTGTTTGAGTGAAAATGGGTATACAAATGGGTCGTTTTAGTAACATGTTAGTAAGATGAGCTTTTGAGGTATCGTTTTCCATGTTTTTGGGACGAGAAGACCGAATATGAAGTCGATTTTGACCAAAGAGTGGAAAATTGAGGTTCTAACGAAGTTTCAGCCTTACATTTTGAGGCAAAATCGTTCTTTCGCACACATTTTGGATCCCCATTTGGGAACACATTTGGGTTCTAATTTATTGTGCTCCGAAACTCGGCAGCCCTATCGGCATATAGCCAGGGGTGTTATGGGTAAAAATAGGGGTTTCGAGGGATTTTTGAGGTTTTTATGAGTGAAAAACATGGGAAATAGTCTGAAATCACCATACATTTGTGTAGTAACACTAGAAGTAGTATTAGCAGGTGAATCAAGACAATTAAATGGTACTATCATTGAACAAAAATAATCTGTAAAAAAAAGCCGAGCCTAATTCGTGTTTTTGGGGGCCAAAATTGGTGGAAACCATGAAAAACAGCTATTTCAATGATTGCACAAGAAAGCAATAAATGAACAGCCAAAATTGCTGTACTTATGTCCAGTAGAATAATAAACCCATGTGACAAGGACTTTGCGTTTTTTTTTTTGGAATCTACGCACCTTGAAACGTAAAATGGAAAAATTTAGAGGGGATGTTATAAAAATTCACAGAATAATAAACCAAAAGGAAGCCGGCATTTTATTGAACTCGTCACTCAGCGAAAGTTACTGTTAACGCTAGATTTTGTCCGATCGGCTGGTGACATTCTTGTGTGGTGACGTATAAATTGCACTGCCAGGCCCCGGCGCAACGCGCTAGGCTCCAAACCAACCGGTTTCAGTTGTTATTTCTAACTCGGTGAGTGTTTTTGGTTTATTATTCTGTGAATAATACACCTATGTATTCGCTCAGAAATAAATTGTTGTAACACCCCCTCAACATTTTTTCTTCTCCGTTTCAAGGTACTTAGATTCCAAAAATGCAATGTCCGTCCGCCGTATCACGTGTACAGGCTTCATTTTCGGTCTAAAAAAATCGTTCTTTCGCACACATGCTCCATTTGGGCCCTAGTTGTGTCCCGAAACTTTTCAGCCCGATCGGAATATACCCAGGAGTGTTATGAGTGAAAATGTGTGTAAAAATAGGTACTTTTTGCGTTCTAGCAACATGTTGGTAACATGAGCTTTTAAGGTATCGTTTTTCATGTTTTTGGGGACGAGAAGACCGAATATGAAGTCGATTTTGACCAAAGAATAGAAAATTGAGGTTCTACCAGATGTTCAGCTCCCGAAATTGATTTTTTATGAGTCAAAAACTTGGGAAATCGTTTGAAATCACCATCAATTTGTATAATAACACTGGAAAAAGTGTCAACAGGTGGATCAAGACGATTAAATGGTACTATCAATGATCAGAGATAATTTATTTAAAAAAAGGAGCGTACTTTATTCGAGTTTTGGGGGCCAAAATTGGTGGAAACCACCAGAGATAGCTATTTCAATTATTTTATATGAAAGAAACAATAAATAAACAGCCAACATCTCTGTAGGTAGGTATGTCCAATGGAATAATAAACCCATGTGACAAGGACTTTGCAGCGTTTTTTATGGATCATCAACCTGGGTAATTGTCTGAAATAACCATAAATTTGTATAGCAACACTAGAAGTAGTATCAACAGGTGAATCAAGACAATTAAATGGTACTGTCAATGATAAAAAATGATCTGTTTAAAAAAAAAACGCAGCAAAGTCCTCGTCACTTGGGTTTATTATTCTATTAGACATACCTACAGAAATGTTGCTGTTCATTCATTGTTTCTCTCATGTGCAATAATTGAAATAGTTATTTTTCATATGCCCATTTAATTTTCTGCATATTTGCATATTTATGGTAATTTCAGACAATTTCCCAGGTTTTTGACTCACAAAAAATGAATTTCGGGAGCTTAATCTTTGTTAGAACCTCAATTCTTCACTCGTTGGTCCAAATCTACTTCATGTTCGGTCTTCTCGCCCTAAAAAACGGTACATCACAAGCTTATGTTCACCAAACCCTCGAAAACCCCTATTTTCACACCCATTCTTCTCCCGTAACACTCCCGGGTGTGTTGCGATCAGGCTGCCGAGCTTTGGAGCACAACTAGGACCCAGATGTGTTCCCAAATGGGGACCCAAACTGTGTGCGGAAGAGCTTTTGAGGTATCGTTTTCCATGTTTTTTAGGATGGGAAGACCGAATCTGAAGTCGGTTTTGACCAAAGTGTGGAAAATTGAGGTTCTAAAGAAGTTTCAGCCTTAACTTTACGTTAAATTTTGGTTCAAAATCGTTCTTCCGCACACATTTTGGATCCCCATTTGGGAACACACTTGGGTTCTGGTTGTGCTCCAAAGCTCGGCGCCCGATCGGCATACAGCCAGGGGTGTTATGGGAGAAAAATGGGTGTGAAAATAGGGGTTTTCGAGGGATGTTTGAGGTTTTAGTGAACATGAGCTTGTGAGGTATTGTTTTCCATGTTTTTTAGGGGGAGAGGACCGAAGATCAACTACGGCTTAGGGATCGAATTCGTCCAAAACCTCAACGAGGGGAAGATAACCATGACCCAACAAAAATACATAGGGGACCTGTTGCAGCGTTTTGGTATGGAGAATTCGAAACCAGTGTGCACACCACTCGAAGTTGGATCAAAGCTGAAGAAGCCTGAGAGCGTAAGCCAAGAGGATCTGATAAAGTACCCATACCAACGTCTCATAGGGTCATTGATGTATTTAGCCGTATGTACTCGCCCTGACATCATGTACGCAGTGAGTTACCTGAGCCAGTACAATACCTGCTATACTCATGAACATTGGGTAGCTGGAAAACGAGTGCTACGGTACCTGAAGGGAACAGCGGACTACGGCATCCTGTTCGAGAAGACGGGGAAACTGCTCCAGGGATACGCGGATGCAGACTGGGGGAATTGCGTAGAAGACCGACGATCCTATTCTGGATATGCTTTTGTGCTCGGAGGAGCTGCCATCTCATGGGAAGCCCGGAAACAGAGAACAGTCGCTCTTTCAAGTGTGGAAGCGGAATATCTAGCTCTGGGAGAGGCCACCAAGGAAGCGATATTTCTTAAAGAATTTTTGAATGCGCTGGGAGTGATAAAGATTCGGGAACCAATTGTGATCTTCGGCGATAATCAAGGATCACATTTGCTCGCAAAGAACACTGCTCACCATTCACGCACAAAACACATTGATATTCGGCACCACTTTATTCGAAGCTGTGTGGAAGAAGGAATCATTAAAATCGAATATTTGCCCACGGCCGAGATGCCCGCCGATATGTTGACAAAACCGTTGCCATCTAATAAGCATCAACAGTTTACAAAATTCTTTGGAATTGGAAATCAAAGTTTGAAGCAGAAGCCACAACTTGAGGGGAAGTGTTGAAACGCAAGTTGAAGCTACTGCATTAAGCTATACAAGAAGAAAATTAATTATTAACCAAATGATGACTTGTTATTGTATAGCAACAAAATACACTTCGTTCCGAAACTTTGACCTGACTGCGTTAACTCTGTGTAGAAAATATATTTTTTTCAATAGTAACGAAGGTTAAGCTCCCGAAATTCATTTTTTGTGACTCAAAAACCTGGGAAATTCTCTGAAATCACCATAAATTTGTATAATAACACTAGAAGTAGTATTAGCAGGTAAATCAAGACAATTAAATGGTACTATCAATGATCAAAAATAATCTGTAAAAAAAAGCCGAGCCTAATTCGTGTTTTGGAAAATTGGTGGAAACTATCAGAAATAGCCATTTCAATTATCGCTCATGAATGAAACAATAAATGAACAGAATAATTTCTGTAGGTATGCCCAGTATAATAATAAACCCAAGTGACAAGGACTTCGCAGCGTTTTTATTTTCCATGCTCATAGCCCATCGATTTGTTGGTCGCTCATCTGTTAACATCCTGTATATTTGGTTGTCGATCCGGACAGTATCGTGCCTTGGCTTCGATATGAAAATTCTGAATTTCGCCAAAATGTTTGGAATGGTCATGGATGAGTTCGAAGATGAGCATTTTTGAGAGAAAAAAGGGCCAAAATTGACTAAAATTCGCTAAAAACTGCTAAAAATATCCAAAATATTATATAAATTACTAAAATTTGTATAGAACAATGACTCGAGACAAAAAAGTTTCAGTACAAAGAAAATATTTTCTAAATAAATAAAATAGAGGGAGGAGGGTCGATTTTGAATTTTGGTATCAAATTGTTAAATGTCGTTTCATATAGCTAAAAGTCACTAACAGTCCATTAAGTTTGCAAATCTGTTATAAGAAAGTGATTTTAGACGATAAAATGCCACTTCAGTATATCCAAAGTGTTTGTTCTAGTAAACGTCGGGTTATATTGCCATTTTTGAGGGTCAAGATTCGTCATATATGATACAAATATACGTAATATATGTACTCATATGATGAAGAATTAATTGTTTAATAGTTGTTTAGTGGTGCAGAATGAGTTTGCCATTTGAGAAAGTTGAGCAGGAGAGACTAAATACAGTGGCATGTGCCACTTCTTCCCGCTGCCTCCCCCCTCCCCTCCTTATTCATTTTGATGTGGTGGAATGAATGGGAAACGAGATGGCTCACTTGCACAAACACGTTTTGCGCCAAAGTTACTTCGGAAGTTCGCTGATATGGTCATACTGCATGCCTGGAATTTTTCCTCATCCCCCAGAAAAGAAAACCTTGAAGCGATTCATTTCGGAATGGCCCTACCTACGAGTTTTCGCCTCCGTTTTTTTAGTACCAGTTTTAGCGAATTTTCGGAGAAAATGAGGTGTCACACGGGGTCCAAAATTGAAATACATTAATTTGCGAAAAGTTTTCCAGTGCAAATCCGTTTCTGAGCATTCTGAACCCCCAGGCCTCACCAAATATTTTCATGTAGATAGCTATGAGTTATGTAGGTATTTATTTTTATATTATTTACATGTCACTCCACACAATATCTGATTAGCTAAAAGATAAAAGTTCGTCATGCAGCATGGCTACAAGAGCGAATTTTCAAAAAAGATATTCGCGCTGTTGTGTAAAAAGATGATAAAGCGAGAAACCAGAGTTTAAATCTGAAAAATTTGAAATAACGTCGTTATTTAACAAGTACGTATGGTAGGTTTTTTAGTCAATAAAACGTAACCTTTTATCGGAAATCTACGATAGTGTAATTTGGCCTTATCCCTCATTACAACTTTCCATGAACTATTCCCGATTTTAGTCATTTTTACCGATTTTTGACTCAAAGTCAAATTTGACCCACTGTTTTGATAAAAATATTTTTTTCATGTTCCCACACCATCTCAGGTTAATTAATATCGATTTTAGCCCTTAATACCAATTTTTGGCCTCCAGAAATCTAAATGTAACCCCTGTTCTCTATGGAAAACGACTGAAGTGGTCTTTTTCTGTCTTTACTCACCCTTCCATACCACTTTCAGCTAGTTTATATCAATTGTTCACGATTTCAGCCGTTTTCCCGATTTTGGACCTCTCTTTCAAATTTGACCCCCTTAGAATTTTTGAAAAGATCATCATTCAGTATTTGAGATGATCATTATTTCTCATTTATTTATGCTTTGCCGCCGTTGATAATCTCCCTCACAGTTCTATTTTGGGTTTGGTTTTAATAAGTTACAGACTCAGCACAGCTCTGTGAGGATCCAACATGGTGGATCGTGTTCTGTTGTGTAGACATAACACGTATATTTTGACGCAGTGGTGGCCAACATGGTGTAACCTCACTGGGCAATGTTGAATCTTGAGCCCTACATTTTGCAATTGATCCCTCTGTTGTTTTTTGTGTTTGGTCTTTATTTTATACTCAGTAAGTGAGACTCTGTGTCAAGTCCGACATTAAAGTGAACCTAGGGTGAATAAAAGCTTATTAAAGTGATGGCTGAGTCTATTAAAACGAAAAATCAACTTGAACTACAAACTAGAGAGAGAAAAACAAAGTTGAAGTTAATTTGGAGTGTCATTTTTGTGGAATAAACACACTAAATGACAAATAATATTGCTGGAGTACAAGAGAGCGGCCCCACTTACGTTCAGAAATCGGAATACAGTTGAGTGCTAGATAAGAGAGATACAAAGTTCTTGTCACGCAGCATGACCATATGCACGAATTTTGGAAATGCACAGGATCATTGCCTGTTCATTGCCTACATTCAGTCACCAGTTCAGCTATCTTGATTGAGGCCAATTTATTGTTCACCTCCTCTACCTCACTCGCAAACTCAAATGTGCCCCCCTCCCCCGCACTCTTCTTTTTGTGAAAAATCTTAACAACAGTAGGCCAGTTTTGGGTTGTTGGTGAAAAAAATGCTTAAAATTCGGAAAAATTGCTAAAAAAAAAAAAAATCACTGGAAATTGATTAAAGTACCTTACCAAAATGTTCTAGGATGTTATTTCAGGGAGAGGAAATAGGTTAATTTTGATTTGTATTATTTTTAGTCCCACGCCATGCACTTATTTAATAATTTCTTTGCAGAACTCAATAAAAATCCCGTTGAGGGTTTCTCAGCAGGTCTAATCGACGATGATGATATTTACCGGTGGGAGGTGCTCATTATTGGACCACCAGAAACATTGTAGTAAGTTGTCGAATACACCGTCCTATAATAGTTTGATAACCCTTTTATTCGGTAGCTGAGCTATCTTTGAGGTTCACTTGTCTAGATGAAATAAGAGATACAATGGGATATCATAATGTTGATTGGTGTTTTTTCCTTATAGTAATATCAACATCATTCAGCACTATAAGATATCATTGTGAAAATATATCTGCCAATTCATTTGATCTGAACATGTGTAGATAATTTCATTTTCTGTGTGTTCATTCTGTTGGAAGTGCCAATGAACCGATCGCAAACCAAAAATTGTTTGGCCTTTTAACTGATGTGAGTATGGTCAGTTTGGTGTAATTATGAACAAATTTCAAGTATTGACTGTTGTTAAAAACTCACGATCCATATAAAAAAAATTGATTCTTAATATAAATTCTTAATATTAAATATTTATTTGTTAATGGCGCTGTTGGTTCCAATTAGAAACCTCGAAGTTCTTGTTCATTATAACCCCTGATGTTAAGAATTACCCCAAAGACAGGGGTGACTGTTTTGTGTTTAATTGGTACACGCTAAAAACCTCTATACGTTGACTAGTAACGTAGGTATACCTGGTTTCATCTTTTTGGAATGTCCTGTAAATATTGGCATTTATATTTGAAAAAACATCGTCAGGTATGCTTACCGTTTTAGCGAATTGTTGATGGATATGTGCTGTTGCAATGGGTCCCAAGTTAACACGCATTTTTGAAAAAATGCGGTTCATTCTGAATAAAGCACCATATTTGTACATTATAATAATGCCCTTCAGACATTGATATCAATGGTCATCTATATTGATTTATTATATAATTATATTTATAAATACATCGTTAATTACCTCGTTATACATTCGATGTCTCATGTTTTCCAGCGAAGGAGGATTTTTCAAAGCACATTTACTGTTCCCCAAAGAGTACCCACTGAGGCCACCACGCATGAAATTTGTCACAGAGATATGGCATCCCAACAGTATGTTACGAATTTCAAAACTTTGTCCCATATCCCTTCGAAATACAATGAGTATAATCAATTTCAACTAGGTACCTACCTACATGTTTGATGTGATTGTTTTCATTTTTAGTTGAAAGAAACGGAGATGTATGCATATCAATCCTCCATGAGCCTGGAGATGACAAATGGGGCTACGAACAAGCTTCAGAGAGGTGGCTCCCGGTACACACTGTTGAAACCATTTTAATATCAGTGATTTCAATGCTAGCTGATCCAAACGATGAAAGTCCTGCCAATGTGGATGCTGCGGTGAGTCCTTAAACCTGCTTCGTCATTAGATACAAACATAACGGTTGCATATTAGATATGAATGATTAGCTTTGTATGACCCTGATAAGTTCCAAACTCCACTGGTAATAGGTGGGGGTGATACTTTAGGCAGGTATTACCTCAAATCTTGGATAATTACATAAATTCCACAATATATACATGAATTAATATGTGTCCTATTATTTTATATATATTGTCGTGGTACCCCTATAATATACCACAACAAGAATGTTACCAATAAACAATGGAGAAACCGAGCTACACAATGCGAGGGACAGGGCCCAGGTAACTCTTCCTCCAGTGGCTCCCAACGGCTATTCCGGTGGGACCCGGGGAGGGTAGAGGCGCCTTCATAAGGCGCCCAGCTTGCCTAGCTTGGACATTCATCCAATTTCTCTCCTACGAGTGCCTTCTCTCTCAAACCATACCTTCTCATCACCAACTAAGCCTTCTCCTTTCCTCTACGTTGTCAGTGAGATGAAAACCAGGTGAGAACTTCCATTAATACTCAACGTGGCGAAAACTGGTTGAGTATTTTCCCGGATATTTAACGTGGTGAAAACCGGATGAATATCCTACCTACTTCTCTTCCAAATATCCAAGGAGTTGAAAACCGTGCGGATATTTTCCTATGCCAATATCCAGCATTGTAAAAACCGGACAAATATTTACCTAAATCCCAGAGGCTTATTCAAGGAGGTGAAAACCGCACGGATACAATCTCTCGCACTCCTTTCATTCCTCCTCATTCAAAACCCAACTTAGAGTCACCTTTTCCTCAAGCCAAATTTTACATCCCAAATTTTACCAAAATCCGAGTCATCACATATACCTACACATATTTTTTATAAATCAGTAACACAGACAGGAGCCACAAAGACACATTATTGGCTCAACATTGCAAAACAACTTGAGGACATGTCTAGGAATTTTTGGGTCGAAATCATAAGATTTAGTTCAGATGTTTTAGAAATGTTGTTATCAATCATTCTGTTATATGTTTACAGAAAGAATGGAGAGAAAATTACTCTGACTTCAAAAGGAAAGTCGCCCGCTGCGTAAGAAAGAGCCAAGAGGAGTGTTTATAGGAAATTCATATCACTTAGGAATCAATTTCAGGTAGTATTTATTTTATTCTTCCTACTAATATGATATGATGAACTTTCGTGGGTTTTAGATTTCTCAGAGTGTAGGGTGATGTACCAAGAAGAAAGTTTCACGATTTGATTTTCATGTTTTCATTTCCAATCTTTTCCTGTAACCGATTTCAGTCGTTTCTTGGTATGCATCATTGAGAGTGGATAAAGTAATTGCCGATGCATATTCGCTCAAACTAGAACTTTTTGGCATTAAAAACTCAAGAGAATAATATTGATTGTTTGCCAATGGTGCAGAGGGGCGAATCTAATCAGGAATAGTGAATCAGGACTCTTCTGCTAATATGAACTCATTTATTTATTTGGAACTATTTTCGGGCTATACCATTCGGGCGATCAGCAGTCATAAATGTTTATTGTGTATGATTGCACAGTAAACTGTATACAGAGTAACACAGTTTACTGTGTATGATAAATGAGTTCAAGTTGGGTAAGACTCCTCATTGACTATTCCTGATAAAACACAAAGAACATTTGTTGTTCAGAATGATAGCCAAGTTTTGATCACTGTGAGTAGAAAAGCCTTTTTTAATGGATTTTCAAAGAAAATAAGTTATTTGTATTGGATCCTACATTTTCAGTACATGATTTTTTTTGTAAAGCATTTCCATAGCCATCTATTTTGATCTGTTTTTGGGTTTTAGTGTTTAAACAAATGGTTTGTATTCATTCTTATATATTTGTTGCTTAAGGCAGTATTTACACTGCATGGGAAGCTGGGCAATGCGGGGCGAAGCGATGACGCACGAAACACTCGGAAGTCCGGCACAGTATTCATTTTGAATGGGAGAGGGCGTCGGGTGTTTACACTCCGAGTGGAGACTAGCGATTGAGAGAGGTTCCGTGCGAGTCGTCTGTTGCAGTCGCAAGGCATGTTGCGATTTGATGCGAGTTCTCGCGAGTTCCACGTGTCTGTTCTATTGTTTTAATTATTTTTAATGTTATTTACTATGGACATTGAAAAGCTGATTAATGGCTGCATCAACGTCCATAGGGTTACCAGATTCCTCCTTCCAAAAAAGAGTAGGTATCTATACAGGTTTAAAAAAAAAAATATATATATATACATATACATATAAATAGGTAATGTCAGGTAATTTTATGAATTGGTACATGAAACGGAATTTACTGTGATAATAAAAATAAGATTTTATTAGGGCAGCTGTTTTCAAACTCACATTTTTTGTTGACATTGCGGAATTTTATATGCCTAACTGTATTTCAACTGAATCATCAGTGGAACAAGAGTTTTATTAATAATTCAGATGGAGTTGATTAGGATCAGTCGTTCGAAAATATCACAGAAATAAAGAACACTAGGTAGATATATTGTTCAAGGCAACAACAAGAAAACATCTTTTTCGAATTCCATTTGTCAAACACAATTCACGAATATTACCTACGTTTTGCATAAAGGTGAAGTTGTTTTTCAAGTAACATGGTACATAGGTACTTATCTGTGGCACTAGCGTTTCAAATATACTTCTAACCAAAGTAAAACGGTACTACTACAAATCAGTCTCTCAGAAATATCACCCAAAAAAACTAGATAAAACTCAATCACAAAAAACTGCCTACTCGTCTGTAATCGCTAGCAATATAAACACATCATCGCATTGCTTTGAAATTCGCAGCTCTTTCTTCTTCGCATCGCATCGCTTCGTGTGAGGTTTAAATGTACCCTAATACAAATACAATAAAAAATCGTGTGTATGCACAATACAAATTCAGCATATATGTTTCTTTACAGGATGTCTAAAGATAAGCCAAACTTCAGAGATTGATTCTACAACTATTTCCAACAAAAATTATCTTGTGACCATGAGGTATTCCAGTAGGTTTGAAAATAAGATGTTTTTCGACAGCTTTCTGTTCAGGGGAGTACGAATTGTAGGACGTATAGTGCGTAAAGGTAATACTTATTTATTAAGAGGAAGGCAATAAAAAGTAGGAATTAAACGTGGTATTATAAATCTTTGCCACAGGCGTTCTCGCTGGCGCGTTAATGGTGTCACTTGTTGGTTGGGATTGGGAAGGCAACTGAGGTCCGTCGGTTCGAATTCCAACGCCCCTAGTCCATGACAGAGCGAAATGATTGGATCAAATTCTGATACTCCTGAGAGGGCAGTCGATCACGTCCATGGTGCTGGAAGTCGGTGGGACCAACGCCCCTGCCTGAAATTGCTGTTTTCTCCTACTTTTTTACTGAGCCATTACTTATCTGAGCCTGCTATTCCTGCTCACTCTGCTTACAAAGCTACTTCCTTTGTTACAAAGCAACTTGTCTCAGTTTCGATCACCGTTGTTTTTGCCGATTTTTGCATTTTGGTTTATTATTTTCTGAATAATACACCTTTGTATTCGCCCAGCAAACGATTTTTATAACACACCCTCAGAATTTTTTCTTTGAAGTCAAGGTGCGTAGATTCCAAAAATCCGGTGTCCGTACGCTGTCCCCTGTATCATCCATCTCTACTGTCTTTTAGGTCTAAAAAGTTCGTTCTTTCGTGCATGGGCTCTACTTGAGCCATAGTTGTGTCCCAAAACTTTGCAGCCTGATGGGAATATACCCAAGGGTGTTATGGGTGAAAATAGGGGGTAAAATGGGGTTTTTGGTGTTGCAGTAACACGAGCTTGTGAGGGATCGTTTTCCATGTTTTTTAGGACGAGGAGACAGAATATGAAGTCGATTTTGGTTCTAACGAAATCGTTGTTCTTCCACACACAGTTTGGGTCCCCATTTGGGTCCTAGTTGTGCTCCAAAGATCGGCAGCCCGATCGAATGCACCCAGGGGTTTTATGGGGTGGAAAATGGGGTTTTGAGGTTTTAGTGAACATGAGCTTGTGAGGTATCGTTTTCTATGTATTTTAGGGCGAGAAGGCCGAATATGAAGTTGATTTTGTCCAAAGAGTGAAGAATTGAGGTTGTGACGTAGGTTCAGCTCCCAAAATTCATTTTTTGTGAGTGAAAACCCTGGGAAATTGTCTGAAACCACCGTAAATTTGTATAATAACATTGGAAGTAGTATCTACATATGAACCAAGACAATTAAATGGCACTATCAATGATAACAAATAATTTTCAAAACAAAAGGGAGCCTGATGCGTGTTCTGGGGCCATAATTGGTGGAAACCATAAAAAATAGCTATTTCAGTTATTGCACATGAAAGAAACAGTAAATGAACAGCCAACATTTCTGTAGGTATGTCCAATAGACTTCATTTTTCCATGTGGTTAGAAATGAAGTGTTGATGTTATAGGTTTGTTCACTTTGGTGAAAAGCTGCTTGTAAACCACTTGAAAGTCACTCTGGCGTTCACAGTGGGTTTCCTGACTCTTCTCTAACTGTAGGTATAGTATCCATGTGATCTTGTTCGCTGTGTTCTTCTGACACCTTGCATGTGGTTTTGTAGTCGCCAGATTGGTCAGAGTATTTTTCAGCTGTCTGTTTCCTGACAAGATGCCCCCACCATCTTCTGTCGGCATTAGCCATCAAATCATTTGATTTCTAGCTTCGGGTTCAGGCGCGCACGTTGTTTGAGCTTCCTCTTCCTCATTCTGTAAAGTTACGACCAATCCTGTCCGTGGTTCTCGTGATCCTTAATGGTTTCTAAGTTGGTGTCGGTCGCACAAGCTTACTGGGCGGTTCACAAACTGGTTAGCTAGTGGTTCAAGTCACCATAAAACCCACAGCAAACAAAGTTTGAGTTTTAACCATTGCCTCCTACTTCTAGCATGGATGCTACTTCTTTGCTTCAGTAGCATCCATCCAAGCCAAGAGGCTCAGATATCCCCACATCACACTTCCCAAACTATCTATTTCTCCCTCCCCCCTCCCCTCCACCATCATCCTTTGTTCATTCCTCGAAAGCTTCGTCAATTTTATGAGAGCATTTTCCTGGCAACAGACCTGATTTTCGTTGATCCCAAGCAAGGCACATGAAAACGTCTGCCAATTCGAGTAGGCAGTATAGCTTCCTCAATTGAATCACATGAACGTTAGAATAGTTGGGTAGGTTCGTTTTGATAAGGGACCATCTGCAATCCAACCCCGTGTACCTCAAAATGTCAGCTCTCTACGACTATTTTTTCGCGTAGCTAGAAGCGTTACAAGGAAACTGTCAACATTTCATGTTCACGCATGCGCAGATGAAAGTTACTGTACGATTCCAATGAAATTCATATGGAACTATCAAAGTACTATTCCTGATGGACCCTCCACATCTGAACTCATTTCAACGATATCTAAGGCAGTTATGGGCGTTCCAATTATTTCACGTTTGCGTATAGGCAGACAGAACGATTTCCACCATTTTGAAATGGGATCATCTGCGATCCAACCCACGAGTACCCTCAACATTTCAGCTCTCTATGACTGTTTTCCGCGTAGTTAGAAGCGTTACAAGGAAATGGTCAACATTTTATGTTCACGCATGTGCAGACGAAAGTTACATTACGAATCCGATGAAGTTCATTTGGAACTATGAAAGTTGATCGACCCTCCAAGTTTGAACTCATTTCAACGATATTTAAGGTAGTTATGGGCGTTTCAAGTATTTCACGTTTGCGCATGCGCAGACGAAAGTTACCATACTTCTTCGATGATTTTGGTCCGGGACCATCTGTGACCCAACCCTCGCCTACCTTCCAAATTTCAGCCCATTTCGACCATTATTTCGGGTAGTTATGGGCGTTACAAGGACTTACCACAGACAGATACGGAACCAAAAATGTTTCTGGATGTTTAAAACGCAAAATGGTAGTGGAAATTTTCATTTTGGCGGACGTAATTTTTTTAACTCAAATCACGAATCCAAGGCTATGGTAGTTAGGAAGCAAAAACAAAACAAAACAAAATTGTGGTATTGTGGCTTATGAAATATTTAAATAAAGGTGGGTTTACAATACGGGAAACTTCTTTTTGCTACTGTTTTGCAAGGGTTGTTTGACAGAGACATGTCTCGCTCTTCTCATTTACACCAAACAAAACGTGAGTGAAACAATGGTGAGCCATCAGTTTGGATGAGGCAGTGGGTGAGATGACAGTGTGATAAATTGACCTACCTTTTCAAAATGTAATTTATGCCACAACAAGGGTGAATAAAGTACTTATTCACCGGATGCTACATCCGCATTTGCTGTGATGACGGTACTGTATTTGGAGAAGGAAACCAAAAAAAAAAAAAAAATCGCATGCGGTGGAGAAAGAATTGTTACGTCAGCAATACCAGTATGGCAATCACCTCAAGAGGGAAATAACCGTGGAACATGAAAGTGCAAGATGAAGTCACTGTTTCACACTGAGTGGAACAGAGAAAGCGAGATGCGTTTCACCCCAAGACGGTTTTGGACAACCAAGTCTCGACCTTCTGTCTCACCCTTGCACGTTTACACTATGCGAGACTTGCAAGTTTCACGTTGAGTAAACCCACCTTAATTATGTAAATAATTATGACTTTTTGAAAGAACATTAAATTTCCTATAGGGTCCATCCACAGTATTTCCTTGAAAAATAGAAATTGAAGAGTTGGTCTTAAGGTACTTAACTAATCCCACATCCCTTTTAAATGGAGTTCTCATTTCTGTAATAAGGGTTTTCATAAGCCTACAATAGTGACTTGAAAAGAAAGTTGTGGCCCACGAAAAAACTAATAACATGAGGGTTTCAAGAAAATTGAGAAGCAATACTTGTTTTGGAAATCAGTTGTTGACTTGTCTGAGGTTTGGCAAACCTTATCTGTAGACACCCCGTCCCGTATTTATTTCTCCAAACGATATCTAACCTTGGCTGCAAGATGAAAAAAATTTGAAATTTCGTCAAAGTGTAATCACAAAAAGGTGAAATGCAAAGCCGTTGTTCGTATTATTTTATTTGTATGTTTCGACCTTGAAGTGACATCTTCTCCAGCCTCACATCATCATTAAAAAAATTTGTTAAGTAGTTGATAGTATAGGTAAGTAGTTATCGTCGTCCAAGTAAAAATAAAATCCAATGTATATAATTTTGTTCATAAATATATTATGTCTACTTACCTACCTATTTAACTGGCATGTATAGTATATAATAGCTGTTTGTGGTAGTTGATATGGTTTAGTAGACCAGACCTCAGTTTTTCTGGAGTTGCACCAGAGTAGGAAGCAACCCCCCTCCCCCCCACCGAAGCAGGGGATATCCTTTTTTTCCTTTCATGTTCCTTATTTTATTTCATTCTTGTTTCTCCCAAAAGATGCACACATATTAATAGCTATTACTCATTAGGGGAAACCCACCTTTAATGGTAGGTGTTACACAGATGCGGACAGTAATAAATTGTATAAAATTTAGCAAAATACATAAAAGAAACATTTTTCAGTACACACACCCCTGTGTGTGTGTTTTACACTACCTCTCCCCATCACTGACGTTCTTGTTATTCAAACGTTTGATTTTATTATACCACTTTCCTATATTTTTATTGATTTTATGAAATTTGTTCTCCAATAAATTGAGAATTTAGAAGTTGAAAAAACAACTTTTAATACATTTTCTCACAAAAATAGTGTTTGAGATCTTTTAGCGTTTTTTTTATTTGTTTTTTAATTTTTTTGTGGAGAAAATAGGATATTAAAATTTGTAGGAAGGACATGAATTTCTAAAAGATATCAGACCCGTTTCAGAGCGTTCTCTTTTTTCATAATCCATCTCAGTACATCAGAATATAAGTACCTACATCTTCATTCATTTTTATTTCATCTTCTTAAACGTTTGTGACCTATGTATGATACTGTTGCCTGAGGATGTATTTATCAACAAAAACCAGACTCATAACATGGATATGGTGTTTGTATTTCAGGCGGAAGGAGCCAAGATTCAGTACTGGGTGGTTTTCATCGTGATATGTCTATCACTCATTGGCTCTTCGATCAGTTTTATACTTTACAATTTGATTGAGTTAACGTTTGTTCATGTGAAGAGAAGTACTTGAATTTCGTTAACAGTAGGTACTTCTTTTTTTCAACTTTTTCTGAATTATTTATTTATAAGCGCTCAAGTCTTAGTATCATGTTGAGAAGTGTGGATTGTCCTATTGACATTTTAAGTATGGTTTGGTGTAATAAGGGTCAAACCTTATCTTGTGTTCTGTGCATGCTTTATTTCAACACTCCCATGCCTTGGTTTGAAATGTTGTATAACCTATTAATTCTCACAATGACAGGATAAGTGAACATTGAATTTCTCTATGATGGTGTTGGCGAGTTGATGCTGTTGGTAGTAGCTCTAGAATAAGTCGTGGTTGATTAATTATGGCTCATTGGACGAGTAGCTTATGTTGAAGCCACTTTGTCATCCTTAACTCTCAATTCGGTCCTTTGGTTTTAGTTCCCGCGAGATAATTTTACAGTTTTCACCTGCATTTTCCTTGTTCCATACGTTTAGTCAGTATGTGTTGGTATCCCGTTAATACCCACACCAACTCAAACACGAATTTTTTTAATTTTCTCATTACGTTTGCATTAAGCTTTCATTTATTTATAAATTGGGCGGCGATGTGAAATTACTGTGTTAGCAGAATGTTTTGCAAGACATTCATTTTTGTACCGAAGTTGATATAATTTTGTCCTGGGTTAGCGTATTACAACGCAGGTCAACATATTACACGTATTACACTAGTATCCACCCATGCCCATTTTTATAGCATTCCATGGTTGTGGAGTGAGAGGTCCACAAACTAGGCAAAACGACATTGGCATGGCATGATAATAATATAAATAGAAAATAAGCTTACATTGCAGGTTGGTGTTTAAAAATGTATGTTGTAACTATTAATTTTATGGTTTGTTTCAAGTTATGGATCTAATGTCGTAATTGATATGAAGACCGTTAATTTCAGAAACGTCGTAAACTGGTGATCACGTGGCGCGGTCCATTTGGTTTGTTAAACATTAAGTCTGTGGTGCCAATGTCGCCCATTAATAATAAAAGTAGAAATTTCAACCCATTTCTGGGGATCTTATTCAATATGAGTCTGAATTTGTTTTTACCTTGATATCATCTCCCACAGCCTCTGAGATGTAACGACGATTCGTAATTTCCCATGCTCTCATTATGACAGAATTTTACTGTTCAACGAAAAATGTTCAGAGTTCGTACGAGGCTATTAGCTCGTCAACTTTAAGGAAACCCACAATTATATATTCTAAATATCTCCATACTGGATAAACATGTTTGATCGCATACTGAATTAAACCTCTTTTTTTTCTCTTGACTTATAATTGTTTTGTCTTATTTTCCTACAAATGCCTTATCATATCAAAATAGTTGACAAATTTCTGCAAACATCCGATATAAATTTTTTTTAGAATGCTGAATTGGTGATACCATTTCTACGTTGATGAATTGTACCCCTATGAAGATCTAGTCAAATGTAGCCCATTCATTATTTCGTTAGTTGTATCTTGATGCTTTCGAGAAAGGTGCAATATAAAGGTTGTCCAATATTATTGACAGAGTCTACGGGGTTTGAACCTCTGTGACGTACCAGCCTTTGCTCATCCAATTTACAGTGTGCACAGAAGGAACTGTGTGAGCTAAGTTTCTTCCTAGGGTGATTGGCTGCTGTAAAAAATTGTCAGGAAGATTGTCGGAATTTTTTAGGAAGAGAGGTCCGTGAACCTAACGAATGGCAAAGTCCTTATCACATGGGTTTGTTATTCTATTGGACGTACCTAAGGAAATGTTGGCTGTTCATATTGTTTTTTTCTTGAGCAATAATTGAAATAGCTATTTTTTATGGTTTCCACCAATTTTGGCTTCCGAAACACGAATTATGATCTTATTTTTGACAAATTATCTTTGATCACTGATAGTGCAGTTTAATTGTCTTGATTCACCTTTTGATGCTACTTCTAGCGTTATACAAATTTATGGCGATTTCAGACAATTTCCTAGGTTTTTGATTCATAAAAAATCAATTTTGGGAAGCTGAACCTTCGTTACAACATCAATTCTTCACTCTTCGGTCAAATCAACTTCATATTCGGTCTTCTCGTCCTAAAAAACATGGAAAACGACACCTCAAAGGCTCATTTTCACTACCTAGAAAAAAACCCTATTTTTCCAGCCATTTTTCTCCCATCATACCCCTGGGTGTATTCCGATCGGGCTGCCGAGCTTCGGAGCACAACTAGAACCCAAATGGAGCCTGTGTGCGGGAAAAGGAGGTTTTTTATTTGTGTTTTAGTAACATGTCAGTAAAATGAGCTTTTGAGGTACCGTTTTCCATGTTTTTGGGACGAGAAGGCCGAATATGAAGTCTATTTTGACCAGAGTGGAAAAATTGAGGTTCTAACGAAGTTTCAGCCTTAAATTTACGTTAAATTATTGTATAAAATCGTCGTTCTTCCGCACACAGTTTCGGTCCCCATTTGGGTCCTAGTTGTGCTCCGATTTCGGCAGCTCGATCGGCATACACCCAGGGGTGTTATGGGAGAAAAATGGGTGTCCAGGGATTTTTGAGGTTTTAGTGAACATGAGCGTGTGAGGTATCGTTTTCGATGTTTTTTAGGAGAGAAGGCCGAATATTAGATTGATTTTGACCGAAGAGTGAAGAATTGAGGTTGTAACGAAGGTTAAGCCCCCGAAATTCATTTTTTATTTATTAGTCAAAAACATGGGAAATGGTCTGAAATCACCATACATTTGTATAATAACACTAGAAGTAGTATCAACAGGTGAATCAAGACAATTAAATGGTACTATCAATGATCAAAGGTAACTTGGAAAAAAATAGAGTCTAATTCGTGTTCATGGGGGCCAGAATTGGTGGAAACCATAAAAAATAGCTATTTCAGTTATTGCACATGAAATTAACAATAAGTGAACAGCCAGCATTTCTTTAGGTATGTCTAATAGAATAATAAAACAGCGTTTTGGGAATCTCACACCTTGAAACGTAAAAAAAAAATTTGTCTGGGTGATATAAAGTTTTTTTTTAACATGGAACATGTTTTTACGGGAGTAAACCAGGCTCGAAAACGTCCGCGTCCAGTCCAGGTGAACTCGGCTCCCCTCCCCGTCGCCTGCACAGTTCTCCCTCTACCCAACTCCTGCCACCCAACTCCGAGGAGAGCATGGCGAGACCCCCACTCCGCGGAAAACTTCCGAGGGGGTTCTACCTACCCGAAAAACGCCAAAAGCAGCTGAGGACTTGTATTACATGACATTGCGTTAGGTCGCTGGTCCGAGGCTTGGAAATCCCACGACGTTTTTTTGCTTCCTCACTACCGAAGGCAGGGAAGCCTTGGATTCGTGATTGAGGAAAAAAAAGTCATGTTCTCCAAAATGAAAATTTCCAATACCATTTTCCGTTTCAGACATCGAGGAACATATTTGGTTCCGTGTCTTTCTGTCTGTGGTAATTCCTTGCAACACCCATAACTACCTGAAATAATGGTCGAAGTGGGCTGAAATTTCGAGGGTAGGTGCGGGTTGAGTCACAGATGGTCCCCATACCAGAATCATTGATAAAGTACCGTAACTTTCGTCTGCGCATGCGCAAACGTCAAATAATTGGACCACCCATAACTACCCTAAATATCGTTGAAATCAATTCAAACTTGGAGGGTCGGTCAGGAATAATACTTTGGTAGTTTCAAATCAATTTCATTGGAATGGTAATGTAACTTTGATCTACGCATGCGCGAACATGAAATGTTGACCATTTCCTTGTAACATTTCTAACTACGCGATAAATAGTCGTAGAGAGCTGAAATTCTGAGGGTATACGAGGGTTGGATCGCAGATGGTCCTGTTTCAAAATCATGAAAATCGTTTAGTCTGCGCATGCGCAAATGTGAGATACTTGGAGTGCCCATAACTACCTTAATTATCGTTGAAATGAGTTCACATTTGGAGGGTCGATCAGTATAATACTTTGATGGTTCCGTATTAACTTCATTGGAATCTTACTATAATTTCCCTCTCCGCAAGCTCTAACATGAAATGTTGACCGTTTCCTTATAACGCTTCTAACTACGCGAAAAATAGTCGTAGAGAGATGAAATTTTGAGGGTACACGCGGGTTGGATCGCAGATGGTCCCGTATCATAACGAACCTACCCAACTAGTCTATACGTTCATGTGATTCAAGTGAGGAAGCTATAGTGCCTACTCGAATTGGCAGACGTTTTTCTACATACCTATCTCCATATCCTCTGTTATCATGTACCTTTTCGAAAAACATGTTCCATGTTTCCTTGCTTTGATCCTTGATCTAAACTGTTATAATCCGGGGGTCTGGGGGTGTCCCCCAGATTTCATACGACAATAAACGTACCGTCATGAACACAAACCACTGGCGGCTAGACGCCCCCTACGGCAACGCATTATTTTTTATGAGCGAATACAGAGGCGTATTATTCACAGAATAATAAACCAAAAGATAGGACCTTCCTCGAGAACATTTATTCTTTGTGTTGAAGTATGAATTTAAAAAAATAACTGTGCCAATTAAAATATATTTTACCTTCGAAAAAGAAAAAAAAGAAGCTCTACCCAAAGGGAGTTCGGCCCACGATAAAACTTAAAATAACTTAACGATAAAACATAAAAAAAAAACCTTGTCTATTGGACATACCCACAGAAATGTTGGCTGTTCATTTATTGTTTCTTTCATGTGCAATAATTAAAATAGTTATTTTTGATGGTTTCCACCAATTTTGGCCGCCAAAAACACGAATTAGGCTCCTATTTTTGACAAATTATCTTCGATCATTGGCAGTGCAATTTAATTGTATAGATTCACCTGTTAACACCACTTCTAGTGTTATACAAATTTATGGTGATTTCAGACGATTCCCCAGGTTTCTGACTCATAAAAAATTAATTTTGGGAGCTGAACCTTCGTTACAACCTCACTCTTTGCTCGAAGTCTTCAGTCTTCTCGCCCTAAAAAATATGGAAATGTTACATCACAAGCTCTTGTTCACTAAAACCTCAAAAACCCCTCTTTTTTCACCCATAACACCCTGGGTGTATTCCGATTGGGCTGCCGAGCTTCGGAGCACAACTAGGGCCCAAATGGAGCCTGTGCGCGAAAGGAGACGATTTTAGACCAAAATTAAGGTACATTTAAGGCTGAAACTTTGTTAGAACCTGAATTCTTCGCTCTATGGTCAAAATCGACTTCGTATTCGGTCTCCTCGCCCTAAAAAACATGGACAACTGTATACCTCACAAGCTCATGTTACTAAAACACCAATAAGCCCTATTTTTACACCTTTTTTTCATCCAGAACACCCCTAGGTGTATTCCGATCTGGCTGCAAAGTTTCGGGACTCAACAAGGGCCCTAATGGCGCCTGTGTGCGAAAGAACAAATTTTTTAGACCGAAAATAAAGTAGATTATTTTTAAATTTGATTAAAGTAGATTACTGCGTTTCTCCAAGTAGAGTACCTACTAGGTACTACTTGGAGAAAAAAATTCTTCGGCTGTTTATAAATGATTTTCAAACTAAATAATATTAAAAGATGAATGAAAATAAAGTTGATGATGAAATTTCAACGAGTAGGTAAGTATATCACAGGCAGTTAGTGCAGCTTGAGTCTATTACATGTCTTGACGGTTTCAAGCTTTTCATCTCTAATTGTTAGCTGTAGTTTGTTCCAGTATTCTATCACTCAGTAATTGAGTTGTGGCATCTTTTGAGCCTGTTATACTTGGTAGCCAGATCATTTTTATTCCTCTGCACCACGATAAGACTTATGTAAAAACATGGTAAAGTGTGAATTCCCAATGATTTAAAGCTTTCCCGACAGTCAACCCTATTTCATAGCCCCGAAAGTATTCTTATAGGTAGCTTTTCTTTGCAGGCCAAACAGGAAATCCGCAGAAGCGCAGTCATGCCACAATGCCAAAATTGAATAGGTATTGACAGAATGGAAGCAACCACGGTAGCACTGAATTATTGTTTCCTTCGTCACGCAATGAGATAAACTTCGCAACAAGTAAAGGTTCTTTTGAAGCTTACCATCAACAAACATACTTGCACTGATCCATGTAAGCGTTAAATAAATTATTATACCAAAGAATTTCATGGGCTCGACTACAGAAATTTCATTATTTGAAGGGGGCAAGGTCATGCCAGGTATCGATGTTTTTAACTCGTTCAAACACAGGTTATTACCATTCATCCATTCTTTTGAGCCATTTCACTAAGGTTCACCACTCCAGAATGGCATTGATAGTGCTCATATTCTGACGGAAACCAAACTAACCTTGTTTGACTCGAAATAAAGGGAGATCCTGTTTTTCAAAACCATTTCGAATATTTTATATAAAACTGGAAGTAGCAAGATTGGCCGATAGTTCTGCATATCGATTCTGTTTCCTTTGGTTTATTATTCTGTGAATCACCTAAGTATTTGGTCAGCAAGAAGTTTTTTGAACACACTCGAACTTTTTTCTTTTACGTTTCATGGTGGGTAGATTCCAAAAACGCTCCAAGTCATTGTCACATGGGTTTGTTATTCTATTGGACATACCTACAGAAATGCAATACCTGAAATAGCTATTTTTGGTGGTTTCCACGAACTTTGGCCCCAAAAAACAAGACTTGGGCTCCTTTTTTTCTCTTTTTTATTTTTACAAATTGTCTTTGATCATTGATAGTGCCATTTCGTTGTCTTGATTCACCTTTTCATACTTTTTCTAGTGTTATACAAATTTATAGTGATTTCAGACAATTTCCCAGGGTTCTGACTCATAAAAAATGAATTTTGGGAAGCTCAACCTTTGTTACAACCTCAATTCTTCATCGCTTTTTGTTCAAAATCAATTTCATATTCGCTGGGTGTATTCCGATCGGGCTGCCTAGCTTCGGAGAACAACTAGGGCCAAATGGAGCCTGTGTGCGAAAGAACGATGATTTTAGTTCAAAATTTAAGGCTGAAACTTTGTTAGAACTTCAGTTCTGCACTTGTTGGTCAAAATCGACTTCACATTCGGTCTCCTCGCCCTGAAAAACGATACCGCACAAGCTCTTGTTACTAAAACACACAAAAAAAACCTATATTTTACACTCATTTTTCACCCATAACACCCTTGGGCATATTCCGGTCAGGCCACAAAGTTTTGGGACACAACTAGGGCCCGAACCGAGCTTGTTTGAAAGATTTAATTTTTTAGACCGAAAATAAAGTAGTATGGATGGTAGATAATTGATAGAAAATGGAGTAGATAAGGTAGATATGGCGGACGGATATTGCATTTTTGGGATCTACCTAACTTGAACCGTAAAAGAAAAGATTTTGAGGGGGTGTTATACAAATTTTTGGCTGAGCGAATACATAGACGTGTATTAGGTATTCCCAGAACAATAAACCAAAATGCAAAGTCCATCCGCCGTATCATCCATAGCTACTTTATTTTTTGTATAAAAAATGCGTTTTAACAAACTTTCATCTTTAAATTTTGGTGTAAAATAGACGTTCTTTCACACCCAGGCATCATTTCGGCCTGTTATGCTCCGAAGCTTGGCAGTCCAATCGGAATACACCCAGGGGTGTTATGGTGTTAGAAAAACGGGTTTTTGAGATTTTAGTGAACTTGAGCTTGTGAGGTACCTATCGTTTTCTATGGTTTTAGGGCGAGGAGACCAAATATGAAATTGAGTTTGACCAATAAGTCGAAAAATTTGGGGTTCTAACGAATTTTTAGCACTCGGAATTCATTTTGCTTCCTCACTACCGTAGGTTCGGAAGCCTTGGATTCGTGATTGAATAAAAAAAGTTCATGTCCTCCAAAACAAAAATTTCCGCAACCATTTTGCGTTTTAAACATCCAGGAACATTTTTGGTTCCCTGTCTGTGGTAATTCCTTGTAACGCCCATAACTATCCGAAATAATGGTCGAAATGGGCTGAAATTTGGAGGGTAGGTGCGGGTTGGGTAACAGATGGTCCCATACCAAAATCATTGAAAAAGTACGGTAACTTTCGTCTTGTCATGCGTAAACGTGAAATAATTGAAACGCCTATAACAACCTTAAATATCGTTGAAATGAGTTCAGATTTGGAAGGTCGTTCAGGAATAATACTTTGATAGTTCCATATGAATTTCATTGGAATCGTACAGTAGGTAACTTTCGTCTGCGCATGCGCGAACATGAAATGTTGACAGTTTCCTTGTAACGCTCCTAACTGCAGATGGTTCCGTATCAAAACTAACCTACCCAAATATTCTGTAAGTTCATGTGATTCAAGTGAGGAAGCTATACTGCCTACTCGAATTGGCAGACGTTTTTTATTAGTCAAAAACCTGGGAAATTCAAGATCATTAAGTGACACTATCCATGATCAAAGACAATTTGTCAAAAATAGGAGCCTTTTTGGGGGTATTCCGTCCAAAATGTTTTCAGTTGTTATTTTGAAAAATGCACTAAAATCATCTGCAGTTATATTGTTTTAGTTGTTCTGCTTTCTGTTTCGAGTTCTTCTTTTAGAAATTTTATCCCACATAGCTCGTAAAGGATTGACTGAGTTTTCTATGGAAGTACCATTGGATTCTATTTTTGCTTTTTTAATCGCCTACTTAATTCTAACTTTTTTTAAATCTATAGGATAGTAGTTATTTTCATCCTCTAGTATATCAAGAAATTCCTGCATGTTTCCAAGTTCTACATTGTACCAGTTATTACTCCGTTCCATCGTACGGTTTGTAACTTCACATTTTTTTTAAATGGGTAAATAGTCACCTATGTAATAAGCAAACGACTAATGAACGTCCCATTTTCGTTCAAAAATTGTCGTATCATTGGCTAGGAATGACATCTTGGGGAAGTGTGGCAAGCATGGTGTGCGATTCTGGGTTATGGCCGGTGTTTAACTGGGTTTGATATTTACTAGGCTTCGTTTGGCATTAAGGAATTGGTGGTCAGAGCCATGGGCCAGGGTATAGCACCACTGTTCCGTAGGATGGACTGCTGAGTGGGGGAATGGTTTAGGAAGTAGGTACCTGGGCACGTTTAGTATCGTTCCTTGTTCATCCGACAATAACTAACAATATTTGGACAGCACAGACAGCCGCCATACAGGCGTTGGAAGGTCTCTGTCGGAACTAAGCTATACATGAAGTGTACTGAATGTGGCGGAACTGTGTAGCTGTCAAACCCTAGTAGGGGATATGGGTCAACTATCAAAGACGTTCTAGTGTGAGTGGCTGTGGCGTTCGACCAAGGCGAGTTGGGAGAGGAGGTGTGCTCACACTACCTGGAGGGGGAAGCGTCAGGGGTGGATAGGTTGGTCGGGCGGGCGGTGCACCCAAAGGGCCAAAAGCCTGAGGGGGCCACTCGGCTTTTTCCCCCCCTCGTTTTTCCCACAAATAAAAAAATTATTTTGGAGTTCAGTTTTGGAAAGTAAACTCTCATTATAAACATGAGTCTGGAAATGTGAAGAATTACAGCTTCGTTTTGGCTTTTCTCACCCCAAAGAAATTATTGTTACACACTGCCACGGCACACCTACAACTCGGTATCTTGAGTAGGTACACAGATAATACGTTTTCCACGAATGAAACCCTTCTGACAGCAACCAAAAATTGAGAAATTAAAGCACAATTACTAGGCAGTAAGATGGAGCAGGCTGGGACGGGACCTCTGACGTCCTGCTTCCCTGAGTATAATACTAGGGGCAGACTGAGATTTCAATTATTTCGGGGTGGCCGGTCAGAAATAATCATTATTATTTTGCAAAGAACTAATACATACCTTAAGAATGGCTAAAACTGACCAATCTCATCATTGAACTGTTCATCTATCAGTTATAGGTAGATTCCATCCCAGTATCATCAGAATTCGCCCATTAATAGTACGAAATATTCGAGTCAGTAAGGGCGTCCATAAGAAGGCAGCAGTGACCAGCGTTGTGGAGGAGTCTCGTGACGTCACACCCCTTCCCATCCTACCGAGCGTGAGCACATCTCCTGTCTCTACACGCCTTGGCATGGGACCGAAATGAATCTGCTTGGAATGCCTACCAACCTATGGATACTAATGGAAAATATAGATGTCATCATATCTGGTGGACGTTCCGACCTAAAGACTCCCATAAGAAGTACAACGACGTTGTCTTCCTAGGAGAGTTCACAGGTGGTCCCTAGTAGAGCGTCTTACAGCTTGAGTTCACAGGAGTTTACTATCAAGTTGAACAACGGAACAAGCAGTCAAACTTTTCCAGAATGGCCCGGCATCTAGCCAAGAAAAAACTGACCCAGAGGGAATTTATCTCTGGTCCTGCTTGTGGTGGCTCTGTGATGAAGTTTCAAGGTTTACAGTGGTTGGAAAAGACAAGATACGATAACGATTTAAATAAGGGGTGGGGGGGATGAACATAGGTTTGTGTTGTCAACCCTTCTCCCAAACAGTTTGAGTTGGCTGACATGCTGAACTCTGACTTCAGTGGGGTTAGACGGTACCTAAGTAACAGGGCATAGTATTTTATGTGACTTGTATGGATCCGAGTATTTCCAACTCATTTTACTGTTTACAGCATCGATCCCCGAACTAAGGGTGTACTTAATATTTAATGAGAACCTGGTCATTCAAGATTCAAGGGGGTGTAGTGGGATTTTTTTCTCATTGACTGAGCCCTTTTTAAATTAGTATAAGCTTTTTTACATAAATCCAAATATTGCTCAGGTGGTGTCACGTCCAAATTTTGGCAAGTCCCAGACCAGGGAAAGAGGTCAACATTTCCCCCAGGAACAATCTCGCTGTTGGAACTGGGATGAGCAGTGCTGAAGTGTTGACAGCTACCATGAATGATTCCAGAACAACATCCCATTTCCTGTGGTCATCTGCATGAAAAGCTGTGATCAGGGTCTTTAGGTTCTTTATCTGCCACTCGGCAATATTGGGGGCAGGGTAACAGCGAGGCAAGAACATGCGTGTATACCATAGGACATGAGATAATTGCTGTATGCATGGCTACGGAAAACAGACGCGATGTGACACTATTTCACTGTCCTAATTTGGAAAATATGTTTAAGGCCTGACACTATAATGTTCAAGTCTGACACTATTTCACTGTCCAAATTTAGAATGCATGTTTAAGGCTGTGATTATAACGTCGGAGGTGTTACTGCGGGGGGAACAAAAATTTAGAATTTGGAAAAGGAGTCCACAGCTACTAGTGCGAAGTTGTGGCCTGTCTGGGTTCCGGGGAGGGGGGGGCCAATGAAATCAATGTGAAGTGTCTGGCATGGATGCTGAGCCATAGTGGACCTCATCAGGTCATTGTAGTTGGGTTATTCTTTGCCTTAGCACAAACCAGACAAGCACTCGCTGGGTTCTCACTTGGGTCATAAGATTGGGACAATCGACTTTGGTTTTGAATACTGGATGTGCAGTCAGTGCCGTCTGGTGATTGAGATTGAATAAAACTTCAAAAAGTTCAGGGGAAAGCATGGGAAGATTCCGTAATCAAAATAGTTTACAGTCTTGTGGGTCTCTCAGTGTGTGTATCAGGTTAGGTCTTGAAAGCTCTTTATGGTTCCCTTCACTGATAGGAACTATTTGTTCCACAGTCCCATGCTTCGTATAACTAGAGAGGCAAATACCTTGACTGACAGTGTGGACCTCAACTTTTTGACGTGCTCCCAGGTCATTCTCAAATTCACAGCTGGCAGCCTGTATTGATTATGTGAACCACAGTCTCAACCATAAACCACCCTACAGCCTACCCTCCCAGCTCTACCAAACATTATACTTATGTAAGCTATCTAAATCTCCCAAGTTTTAAAATACCTATTTTACTTAACAAGATTTTTTCTTCATCATTACTATTTATAGATGCTATGGCAACTTACTATAATTTCCGAACAGTTATGTAATTGGCACCGTTATGCCATTCATTATAATAAATAAATTACTGCAAAACTTTATTCTCATCTTCTGTTCCTAACTCAATAAGTCTTATGTGGTGTAAGTTATTGGGGAAAAAACAGTGCATAAAAGTACCTCAAACACAATTTCGTCAATGTGTACACCAATATTTAGGAACTAGATAACTTCTAAGTAAGCTAAGAGAACCGGGGTTTAAAAATATAGGCAGCAATATTGTTGAAGCAGTAGGTATGTGAAAATATTTTTTAATTTATTACAAACAGCAGTCATAATTAGGCTTTAACATTTTTTTATCACAACTTGTAATTGGTTAAAAAGGTGAATAAATTTTAGCGACTAATGTCAAATAAATCATAATTTATACAAAAGGGGAGTATATAGTAACTGAACCAGCCGTTCCATCAAGTATGGCAAGGGTATCATCGAAGAAATGACCCTGAAATAGAAAACAGAAGTGTTAACAACATTGGGAACAATCTACATGGTTTAACAAAAATTATTTCTACCAAACTAAGGAATATTTTATAAGTACTGATCAGGGATGGACCGTATAACGTGAGTCCCTGAAAACAGCACAAAACAAAAAACAAAAAAATCAAATGAATAAAAAGTAATAAAGGAATTTTAGAAACTTGTCAGTTTTCACAAAAAAAAGAAAGGAATATCAATAACGATTTCGGTGATTGCCACCACAACTGTCATCGGTTGCAAACAATTACTGTCAATCGTGCAAACAATTATTGTGCACTTTACCCACTTTTTATAATAATCTATAGAAAACTATAAAAATGAGGAGTAGTCACTTTTTTTAAAGTATTTTTTATATAACAGTACAGACTGAGTAAGTTATTGCCTCTTGTGGGTTCGCACTGACATTTGTTGTAGTGATTTTATAACAAATTCGAAAGGTTTTGATGAAGCCATAATCCACGACTCAGTTGAGGCAGGACTAAGTTTTTCAAAACTCGCAATCTCATAGACTCCCCATATTACCCGTTTTCCCACTGGAACTCCCTCTTCGCACATGTGATAAAGGCCCAAACTTAAAATGCAATGCATGTTGCAATGCAGTTTTAATTTGCACCCACGTCATGCTCGAGTATAACATGTTGCGGTACCGCAAACCCCTGAAATCATATAGTTTCGACACAATGGGGATTGAGTGCACTCGAGTTTCGTTTCTGAGGAGGTTCAAATGTAGAAACGTATTCTACTGGTTTTCACAACATAAAATACCAATTTCGGCTAATTAGGGAATCACCAGCAGAATTAGAAGAAACAAATAATCACGCCTGGAAATTTTTACCAGCAAAATTACACTGATGATGGCCTAATAAGCCAAAAACAGTATTTATTAAACCTTCAAACAGTAGAAGACACTATGTTTGGACCTCCTTCTAGTAAAGAATCGTGATTCTACACAATTGCGTTCTTCCTACCTTATCGTTTTCCAAGCCTTATGACATTTAAAGGTACGCGTGTGGGGGGGGGGGGGGGGGGGGGCACAGTTTGCGATGCTAAGACCCTCATTTTTGCACAAGCAAATTTCGTGGACCAAATTTGAACCCTCATAATCATGAAAAAGCGAGAGCACCCTGCTCTGCTCAACCTGGGTTTCACTCTGCACTGTGGTGTTATCTCATCAGGCCATTAGGTTCTGCACCTCATTTCGCCACTACTGAGTTCAAAAGAGTTTGCAGTAGGTCTCACCAAGTATCTGACCCTCAAGTTGCTTTCTTCCCCTACTGGTTTCTAATCTAATATATACAGCTACCATCTTCCAAGGTAGCACCCTGTCATTTAATACCACTTACAGAATGTACTTTGTTGTTGCATTTTATTTCAACTATTTTTTGACATCACTGGTTTATTTTTTCCTAGTACAAGAATGTTCTAAATGTTCTAAAACTGCACCACATAGAACATGTGACAGAGTGACGGTGGACCCTTGAGAGTCCCCCTCCTAGACCAGCGAGATTAGCACCGGTCAAGAAGGGATATCGATTAGGCTTCCACCAAACGACCCCATCTCCACCAGAAAAATAAACAACTCGAGAATACAGCCACTGTCACAAATTCTAAACTAAAACCTAACCTAACTAACCTAAAATGCTGTCAAAATACATCTGTAATTATCAATAGGTAGGTAGTGAAGTTGTCCGTTTGTATTCTGAAACTTTCTGAAACTGACTCCATGAGCAAGCAAGATGTTTTTATTTTTTGATTATCCAACATTGTGCCCAAATCCAATGACAAAATCATAATCCCAGCTCGAAAAAGCTTTGGGCTCACTCCAACATGTGACAGCCTGCTTGCCACCTCATCAGGGCTCTGGCATTCTCAGTGCTTTTTCTAACAGTCAGTGAACAAAGCACTGTTATAGAGTGGCCACTTGTGTTGAGTGATAAACTAAATCTTTTGTGTGGGGGCCCAACCTCAACATCATCAAAATCACGAGAATCAAGTTCATCAGCACTTCACTCTCTACATGCTCATTTTATCATACATTCATGATTTATCACTTACCATGGAACGTTTTACAACACCCTTTAAAAGGAATATTGTACCCTCGATTACCAGGGAACATATTCATTGGGGTACTTTTCATGTGGTACATTTTCTGATGTTCTTTTCTTTATCTATTTTTACATTTTTTTGCTGGCTGTAGACTATAATTCTTGATCTCCATTTCATTCCAAATTAGATTACACTGATACTTACACCGCTCACTTCTCCTTTGAAGCTGACAGATTTCAGGATGCGTATACCGTTTGGGCCCTTCACAGAAAGCACAGCCTTCAACTCTCCATCACTGGAGCCCACTATCATGTACCCCTTTCGAGGGATTAGTACTCTGATCTGGGCTCTGGATGGACACATATCAAATGTCTGAAATCACACAGGAAACTTCAGTTGTTCTACTACAAATAAAGAATATGTAACACAAAAATGTACACAATTTCAAAGGAGGTCAACGGAATGGGAACTACGTCAGTCTGGAAAAATTAGGGTGGTGCCTATTAGTTAAGAATAATAGATCATGACAATGCATCGTTTCGTACATTCTGAGTATGAACCTACTGCTGTGCTTCCAGAATTTCTTCACTTCCTAGCCGTCTTGAAATGTCACGAATCTTGGGTGGTAAGAGGCTTCTACATTATATGTTTAAAGGTCGAGAATTCATTCGACTCAACTTAGTGCAGGTGGACAACAAAATATACCATAATGCAGAGGGAGAGGTCTTCCATTCATTCAATGGTTTTAGAACTAAACATTTTCTAATGTCATACCTTGTAGGGCTATTCCCTTGCATTGACGACAAGATTTGTTCCAAGATATGACAGCTTAAATGAATCAAGGTGGATTCGGAAAACAGCCCCCCCCCTCCCCCCTCGCCAATCTTCCTGCCTGTATGGCCATTCCTCCCTCAAATCAAGCAGTATGGGGTGGACTAAAGATACAGTATGGGGTGGACGGCAATAGATAGGGGGAACTGGTTTTCATTGTCCCTTCAATCCATATTCATTTAGACCATTTGGACAACTCTATCATGTTTCTCCTTCCGTTAAAATGTCTTCAGTAACCTGCTTCTATTATCTCGTCTCCTTTCTATTTACTCCCATCAGTGGCCCTATAAAGTGCCATGCACAACTTGACAAATTATCAAGTAGTAATCTCAGTAACTGAGTATTCCCGAATCCGGAAAAGATAATGCCAAACACGTATTCTTCAAATTCACGTCTTTACTAGCACCAGTGGCAACTTCGAACATTTTCAGGTGTATTTTTGAGGTATGCAGGGTTCACAGTACGATTTCAAACCTACTAATAACCAAAATTAGCATATGTTACGAATTCGGGACGCCATCGCACATATTTTGGCGAAGATTTGGCACAAAAACGTGCAGCGAATTCCAAGGGTGTTAACTGGTACATCTCCAAAAATTTTAATTTACTGTGACACAAAATATCTAATTTTGAATTTAGTGGTGTCATCATAATCTATACTGTCTATGGTGACAAAACAGGGAGAAGAAAACTAAGGTATCAAGTACATAAATCAAGACCCAAAATTAGCTGTTTTTTAAATTTCAAAGCTATATTGTGACAATAAAGATGGTGGTGCCATCATAACCTATACCTAGTGTATTGTGACATTTCAAGGGAAGAAAATTGAGATATCATAAATACTAAGACCCAACATCAGCTGTTTATTTATTTATTTTCCAATTTCACAGCAACACTGTGATAATAAAGAAGCAGGAATGACAACTAAACGACTGTCACTTTTTCCTATACCGAAGCTAATTCTATTTCAGAGCATGCCTTAAGTCTACTAGTAGCAACAAACCATCAAAGAGGTTTCAAAATGTCTTCAAGCTTAAACTATGTGGCTCTGCATTATTATAAGAAATTTTTACTGAGTCTGAATAAACCATAGGTCCCGGCTATGTCTTGAAATGGGTGAAATTGAAAAGAAGAAGGAACCAAATACTATGGAAATGGACGGAACGAGATTAGAAGTCTGTTCTGCTATGCATGGAGGAAGCAGTAGTGGTAATGACGTCATCTTGGAA
This sequence comes from Leptopterna dolabrata, assembly GCA_954871275.1. Taxonomy (NCBI): domain Eukaryota; kingdom Metazoa; phylum Arthropoda; class Insecta; order Hemiptera; family Miridae; genus Leptopterna; species Leptopterna dolabrata. Next base: position 22,744,579 of record OX940974.1, read on the forward strand.
ACTCAACAAATATGTGCAATTCCAGCGAATTGATACAAATTTTATCAACAAACAACACGAAAAGCGAACATGGAAAAAATCAATTCCAGAACCATGGGTGTTCCCCATTGATAATAAATTAAAGAGGATAAAACAGTAACAAACTCACGTCAATTTTCCTGAAGTCATTGTGAAGATCAAACATATATGCATATCCGTAATTGTCTCCTACATATACAATGCCATCCAATATGGACATGGCACGAGGAGTTGACTCTGTCATGATCTAAATATTTAGGAAGAAAATAAAATCAGTAATGTATTATTTGTAAAACAAAGAAAACTATTTCTATACCTAAAAACCTAATCACATATTCACATTTACATCAGCATAAGTTAACAGGCAGGTATATATGAACAGTCACAGCTGTGAACCCTTGGTGTCCCCTACCAGGTTCAACACTGAAAGACCACATTCACACATCATCCCCACAACTTCGGCTTGATAGCATTTTTTCACTAATGAAGCTTTCTTTCCTTTTCGCCATAGACGCTTTTTTTTCTCTCGCAATCCGTTCTTTTGCCAAGGGATGGAAGGATTTGAACAAGGAATAAACTAGACAGCGAGAGCAATTTTCGGCCCCCATTTGTACCGTCGACTTAGATTACGAAGTAGAGGAAACTCTCTGCATCTACCCACCTCAACGAGCCCTGCTCAAAATGGACGAGGCCTGCCAGCTCTCGCTGCTAGCCTGAGTAGCTTGCTCCCAAGAGCTGTGGCGGGTAGTGTTAAAGGTGGCTTAGGTTCAAGATATTGTACATGAAAATAAACTTAACATTAGGGTTTCAACTGAACTTTACCTCCAACTAAAAACAGAAGGTGTCCTTGGAAAGCTATTATCCAAAAAAGGGGTTAATTTGAAGTTCAAAAAAGCTCACAAAAATAAAATAAGGTTATTACAGGCAAAAAAAGCGACGTACGAATAACAAGGGACTTGGCAATTGAGGACAATCCAATACAATCGATGTCTATGTACTAATCACTCCATCAATATTCAAGCATTCACACTCATACAAATTTCATGAGGCCAGGTGAATACTACATGACACCTGATAAAATTTTACTGATGTTTCTCAAAACAATGTATACATTGTAGAAATCGGAGAGAATAATTTATTATTATACAGATTGTATCATGGCATTGTACGCTTCCGCCTAAACAATGCTGTGGGGCATCCAGTTAAGGAAATGTGATCACAAGCCTATCTTGTAAACTAGTAGATTCGAACCGAATAATGTTTCTCAAAGTGGCTACATTGAATTCAGAGTAAAGCCTGAGCAGTAAGATACACCTAGAGTTGAAATTTATCAAGTAAAATTTCAAGGGGAAATATTAGAAGAATGAGAGGTCGATTATGGGCTAATAACACAAAACCAGTTCCAATAAAGAATTTAATCACAAGCAGATTTCAATTACTATTTACCCTTCCATGTTTTGCAGTACACCTTTCATCAAACTCACTCCGAAAGCATTTTGTACAGTCTGATTCAACTTACAAATCAGCAAATCTCTTGCCGTACCTAGTACCTCCCAAGTTTTTTTTAGAATAAAATATAACGATGATGATGATGATGAAGAATAATTTGAAATTATAAAACAGATGTATTTATGCGTGTTCCAGCATAATTCCCGAAACCTGGGGCAATTTTAACCAAATTTATCCATGTATGTTAGTACTGGGAGACATCCCAGTCACAGTTTGAGTATGATGTGAAATTACATTATCTTACAAGAAAAGATAGGTATGTAATCAATTCTTACATTTTACCCCACCACTGCCAAAGCTAATCTCGGTAGAGGGGGAAAACACCTAGGATAGTCATATTAGGCCCTAATTTAAACTAATAAAACAATGAAAACCTTACCCAGAATTTCTTCACTTTTGAAGCTTACAGGGAATTTTCGTCAAACATTTTAAAAAACTCTTGGAAAATTGGTAGTTTGAAGCCTGTTTTCAAAAACGAGCGTTATTTTTTAAATGAGGATGATTAAAAGTAAAAATGTGGCAAAAATGACGTACCAGGTCTATTGACATCTGATTGGCTGTTAGTCGACGGAGGCGGACAGAAGCCTCGGAGGCGAAGGTTCTCAATCAACCCAACATTAAAAGTGGCAAACCTTTCTGGCGACCTTCAAGAACCTTTGCCATCGCCATCACCTTTCCATCGATTTGATTTTGAGGACGTTTTTTAAATTTATTTATAAATTTCTGGTTCCATCCATCAATTCACTGTGGTTCTGTACATCGTTTGAAGTGATGCACTAGCCCTCTTACCGGGATCTGAGTTGAACTACTCAGCAATTTACCTTATACGTCATTTTTAGCGAGAACCCAGAAATTTAAATTTCACACTCGTTTTCTGCCTAGACTTCCCGACATCAACACCTGATTATGTGGTCAATAAGTGTTAATTTGCGTTATTGAACAGAATTTGGCAAAAAAAGGAGACTTAACCCACGAAAATTGCCCGTTCTACAGGCCTATTTATCTGTAAGACAATTTCCCCAATACTTCATGAAAGGCTTAATAATGGCAACAAATAACATCACTGTCATTCAGGGTGGTCAAACTTGAGGAAACACGTTGTTCTGAGTTGATCGTTACTCCCTCTCATCTGCTGCCTTGGATAAACATAAATCAGAAATGAGCCATATTCTTATTCCATAATAAACTACTTACATCTTGCTTTAGCCGCATTCGGTTCATGCGAAGATCAAATTCCATTAAAGATTTGATTCTGCTAGCCATAATAACACTAGATCCAGAAAATTTTACTTGGACAACTGATCCCTCATCAATGGGGTACCGACTGATCCCATGTGGTCGTCCAATCCTAGGATCAATTAATACCAATTCTGGGAATGTGCAAGCTGCTATCATTTGCGGTTGTGTGTCCATGTCCATGACGGCCATGTTTAGACTGCAAACACAAAGTCTGGCATTTTGGTCTTGATAAAATAATAAAATGAGTGGGGATGATAACCTGAATTCAAACAGTAAAACTATAATTGGTTTTTATATTTTCAATGATATACCTAATATATTACTTTCCACTGGTTTTATAGTTCCACTTTGAATTTTAATCTCTTGTACACCTTTTAGCGACTTGAGAAGAAAATGGGCTACTGCAATGGGTCCTAAGTTTTTAGTACATGTATTTTTTCCATTCTGTTCCATTTTAGAGCGCTCTAAATTGAATCCTATATTTTGACTTCTTTTATACGTAAGTAAGTTATAACAAGCGAACTTGAGAAGAAAATGGGCTACTGCAATGGGTCCTAAGTTTTTAGTACATGTATTTTTTCCGTTCTGTTCCATTTTAGGGCGCTCTAAATTGAATCCTATATTTTGACTTCTTTTATACGTAAGTAAGTTATAACAATAAATCCCGCCAATTTAACATTTTGTCTAATGCTGAAGCAAGCAGAAACGTCCCTTCAGGCTCCCCAGCTCCTTTTGACCAGTAAGTCTCTCACCCGCCTTCGTCTAGCTCGAACCTATTATTGCAAAACAGTGTTTCACGAGTTTTAATAAAAGGATTTTGAAATTCAATTAAAGTTTTTTCAAAACTTATTTTCAAAATCCCTTATCTGTTGTGTATAATAAATAATAAACAGCGTAGGGAGCAACTGCTCAGCTGTGCATGCATATTCTTCGCCTTAAACCTTACAGGTATTCTCGTGTCTATTAACCAACTCACTATCAAAAATGTTCATGACAACCTGTAAGACGTTAGGAATCTGAACGGGGCGACGAGAAACTATTTTATATTTTTCTAGTCCGTTTTAAAAATGTGGTTTTTAAACATTTGTTTTTTATTTATATAATATTTGTAACAAGTTTTTTCTGGTTTCACTTATTCGTTTTTTAGCGAATTTTTAGAAAAGATAAGCTACTGCTGCAACGAGTCCTAAATTTTTAGTGCATTAATTTTTGACATAGGTACATCTAGTTACAAATCCGATTCCAAGCCTTCTGATTCTATCGCCAGATTTACACTTCTTTCACATGTATTTACCTACCTATTGATTATTGTCTTGCTACAGGCAATATTTAGCGCTAGTTGAAAAATTCCATATTTCGCCAAAATTGTCAATTTCAAACAAAGGAAAGACCGAGAAGTTTGCATATCAGTATTTTGGAATATAAAACCTTGGTCAAATTGTCGTTTTTTTGGAGGAAGGACTCAGTACAAATGGGTAAAAACGACAAAATTTATATCACTTGAATCTGACCCACTATTTCTCAAAAACTGCTCACCTTCGAAATCATTATGTTTGCCTACACCAATAAGCTAAGAAGCGTTGGGCTGACTTCCGACGCAAAAAATGTCGAACCTTCATCAAGAAACACTTGCTGCAATGGTCAAAGTTGGCTACCTGATGACCAAAGCTAAAAATACACTCAACCTTTTATACAAGAGTAAGTGTCGGAATATTATAAGAGAATAGGGGACGAAGAACACTAGGGATTCTGTTACCTGCCCTTTGCAATTAGGTACAGTAAACTTCCTCCAACTCCAGCAAGACTTTCGGAAAAAAATTATATCGATCGCAAAACAACTATCATGTCTTGCTCAAGTTTGCCTGCAATCGGAAGGCGCAACAAAAAACAAATCGATTTATTTGAAACTCGTTTTAGATGGCTTCTACCAAGAAGAAAAATCCCTTGGGCTTAGATCAGCTCTTGCTGAACTTCGAATAAAGTTTTTGTAAGCCTAGAGTGAACTTTTTTGTTTAATTAATTTTATGTGATTTTTTAATCTACGTAAGCTGTTTTTTAAATAATAAAAAACATGTTTCACACTTTCCTCGATATTCATCCTGTAATCCGGAATATATCATAATCTGGCATGCCTCAAGTCCCGAACAGTGTTCATGAATTTTTCGGTTTATGATCTGAACTGCTGGAATGCCTGAACTAGAAACCTTTCTAATAAACGACTATAACAAAATGCAAGCAACAATACATTTTATTCGTGTGAGGAGACCAGATATGTGAAACTTGGGGAGGTTATCTTCGAGTTTTCAGTTCACAACCCCGCCCTCCGTTTGGAGCAACAAGTTCATGTGCCTGCTCAAGAACTCAGGGCGCTGGAACTCGGGGCAGGTAACACAGTACATAACTTAACCTCGCTGGAACGCTTCACAGACCGCCAAGGCCTGCACAGATCGATTACGCAGAATTAGTTCGTGACCTCAAGCACACTGGAACGAACCTGTGGATTGTGAAGGACGGTATGCAAACCGTTCCAGAGTGCTATGCCGCACTGCCCACCCAGGAGAATTTCAGGAACGCGTGGATGGGGCTTTAGATTAATTAACTGGTATGATATATTCAGTTACCAATGATGTGCAGTAATAATGGTCAATCAAGTGCAGACCGAAGATATGCAGTAATCATGGTCAATCAAAAGCAGACTCTTCAAACAATATAAAATCTTCTATTTTAGACAAGAGACATTATTGTCTATAATAGGTTTAAAACTACATTTTGCAAGTTTCTAGTGGTGAAATTTAGCTGCTGCTATGCCTCACTGGGTAAATACAGGACTACCGGTCCTGTAATTGATATATATCATGTTTCTGGTATCAACCATTTATACATCATATATAAATATATATATATAGAGCTCACCAGAACGCATTGAGTGGCTCCATCCTCTCAGAAAAATTCCAAATTTTGACATACGAGTCCCATCCGCAAGAGACAATGCTGTCGTGGTCAAGGAGGGTGCCCAGACCTGATAACCAACCATTATGTGCATTATGAATATACCTGGTGTGCCGTTGATTTGGAATATCCCAAATGTTGATTGATCTCTCTCGGGAACCAGCCATACACCAGCCACCCTACACAGAAATATCAAAACAGAAAACGTGTAATTTGTGAGCTTTCATTACTCCACATTATCCTAGGTCACTAATCCTTTTGTAGACATTCAAGTACCTACTGAAAAAATTTTATGCTCTCCAAATCAGAATGTCTGCTCGTGATTATTCCTTGTAAACACCATAATTATGTTATCAAAAGAAAAATACAAACGAGATGCTGAGTAGAACTGACTAGTTGAGGTTATCAGTTGATGCTTTAAAGACCAGGTTAGTCGTGTACACGAACCTTTAAACCCTCAACTCAAAACAAACGAGGTGACAATGAGGGTACCTAAGTACCATATATGGCACCATAATTTCATGAAAATCCAACTTTCACGTTTCGTCTTGGCATCATAAACAGGAGGAAATAGGCAATTATTGTCAATCCAAAACAAGGACTTTTGGTACCTACTGAATTTCTGATAACAAAATTTCTCTCTACACATTTGAAAATTGTGTGGAGAATTGGTTCTAGAACTAAAAAAAGAAGAAAAAAAACGCAATGTGAAAGAACATGACAAAAGACAGGGCTAACGCGACGACGCCCTGGGACCACTGAATCATCACCACTAGGGATATATGCAAATGGCAGTTGGCTGTTTTCGACTACTATTTCAATTCAACTCTACTTTCCTCCTTCGGCACTGATGTTCCTTCTAACTTCCTTAGTAATGTACCAAAGATCTAACAAATAAAAGGGGTTGGATAAATGTGGTCAATTTTTATCTATTTTAACATATAACATGAAACGGAAACTTATAAAATTTCATTTCGGAATGATTCAGTACCTGTACAATAGTTTCTTACCATTAATGGTTGATCAGCCGTCAAACCTGATACATTATGGTTCAGGTAGTTAACATAGTGGGCTTATGGCCAGAGGGTCGCACCAATGCCCCACAAAGCCTGTCTACACCTTTAATCACCCCCAGCCTGACAAGCAATGGTCTCTGATGGTTGATGCCTCGGAAAAAGCAATAGGAGGGATACCCTTGCTGTTCTTGAGTTCTTTTCCCGGAAGCTGAGTCCTGCTGGCACCATTCGCAACAGTAAAATATTTCAGACATCTAGTTGAATGTCGATCTTTCATACTGTTCGTTGATCACAAACCAATGACACTCGCATTTCATCAAAATCTGGATAAGGCATCACCAAGACAAGCTAGACAGCCGGATTTCTTAGGGCAATTCACAACAGATGTCGCTGACTGTCTTACTTGTTTAGAAGGCATTGAGGCCCTAGACTACTCCAAACTAGCTGATAAGCAGAAGGAAGAGGATCTACCAATGGAAGTTCTGGGTCCGACAACCTCCTGGAGGCGTGTTGATATGCCTAGCGTTTCAAAACCATTACTTTGCGACATATCTACTGGATTTGTACGTCCATTTGTCCCAGTTAATTTTCGCCGACAAGCACCCTAGAAAATCCACACTCCAACCTCTACCACAGTGTTCTGTGTGGCCAACGACAGTGCTGCCTGGGTGAAGGCTTGTGTGGTGTCAGCAAAGCTAAGTCCACAGGCCACCCTCCAAAGCGTTCACTTACGCTCTATCTTGTATAGATTCAAGCAGTGGCCAGAAGTCATATGCATTCTGTTCCATCTGGATTAGCCACTTTGGAGTTGCAGCAAAAATTACGACTGCAAGGGTAGGCATTTTGATTGTTCTCTCTTTAGAGAACTTACAAAAAGATGGGGAATAACCCATTATTCAATGGCCCCCTACAAACCTAAAGCACTGGTGAAAGATTGGTGAAGATTTCACCAACAGTTGAGGGCAGCCACTTGATGCTACAGAACAACATGCTGATAGAAGTTCTCCCATTCATCCTTCTAGGGATCCGTTCCGCCCTAAAAGAAGATCTGGGTTGCAGTGCGGCGGAATTAGTGCATGGTACAACACTAAAATTACCTCGACACTTTTTAGAAGAATAACCCTTAGTTAATGCAGCCACACGATTTCAAGCCAACATAATATGAAGTGAGTGAGAGCACAAACCACGTCAAGACACATCCAGGCTAAATTATCTGTACACCCCGAGTTGGAAACATCAACCCACTTATTCACTAGATACAAAATGAATCCCCCCCCCAATCAAGGCCCTTTCCAAATTTTACACCTTAGTGAAACCACATTAAAGGAAGATCATTGGACAGGTTAACACCAGCTTTTCTAGCACAAAAACCAGAAGAAAACAGAACCCCAAAAATTACATTCACACTAGATCTGAGGGCACCAAACACCAATGATGTTTGACAACACACCTTCTGTTGGTACGGCAGGGTATCACCGACTCACAACACTCCTACCACGGAACCAGCACGCACGAGAAACAGAATTCTAGGGGGCTTATTCACTAAGCAAAAGAGATATCTCTTTTCCGGCCAACTATCTCTTTTGGCAGAAGAGATTTTTATGGCATCCATGACAGAGTTATTCAGTAACTTCTAAAAGAGATGGAGGCCACTTTGGCATTTTCTGTCTCTTTCAAAAGAGACATCTAATTAGGTGTCTTTTCTTGAAAGAGGTGATAAAAAAAGTGAAAAGTAAAGTAAATAGCCATTTCAGGCTGGGGCTTTTCGTCCGACTGCCCTGCCAGCGTCGCGGACGTGATCAGCTGTCCTCCAATGAGAGGATCAGAATTCGACCTGATCATTCCACTCTTTACTTGGCTAATCATTGCCTAGCCCCCTTGAGTGGAGAGGGGTTCGCCCATCAGCTACATGGGTCATACTTGGACGTGTCAACACGCGTGATGGCGGTCGAGGTACCTTAACTTCGGTGACCTCACGGGAACCGGTTTATTCCACCTGATAAGGCCGTTGGGTGAAAGAGGTGGTCTTTCATTCTATTTTCTCATTTGTTTGATAGTATATCATCCTTCGTTCATCCGCTACCACGTCGGTCATTTTGATCATTCATCGTTCATTATGATCGTGTATGTTTTCTCATCTCATAAAGCTAAGTCGATTGTTCATTAAGGGGAAATAGCCCGACGACTAGTTCCAAAAGCCGCCACCACGTGGCAGCACCAAAATGAGCTAAATTAATATTCGCTCTCCTTCCGTTAATAATTGAACGATTTTCAATCTGTAAATTGCATTGGATTCAAAATCAGCATAGAATTTCCGGAAATTGGTTCTGGTGTTCGAAATTCTAAAATTTGTATGTTTGGATCACTGGCGTTTGAATTTGGCTACTTTTTTCGGAAATCCCAATTACCCAAATTCTAGAGGGCTGTGTGCTGATTACGACGGTTTTTTCAAATTTAAAATTGGACCACTAAAACCCCATCAATTATTGTCCAGACGGTGATGGGCGAGGGGGTTGGGGAGGAAGGTGGCTCTTGAATGGGGGTGGGCGGTTTCCCAGGCCCCTTCGGAGGAGTTTCGCCACCCGAGCAGCTTGCATACCTACCATTTCCGAGAACAGTTTTTGCCCCACCATTCAAGAATTTTAGATTTCTTCCTCCCTGTTCGAGATTTGCTATGAAACTGTTTGGGCCCATCCATGACCAAGTGCCAAACTACACGAGAGTGTGAGCTATTTTTTATGCATCACTCATGGGAGGGATGATAACATAAAACATAAAAAATAATCAAATAAATGAAACAAGGATCTTGAGTTATATTATAATTTATTTTTACTTTTTAACATTATTAGTAGGTACCTATTCTAATAAATTAATTTATTTTTATTTGATTAGTGTATAGGATCTTACCTAGTAAGGTACACTAAAATTAGACTAAGCAACTCTCCCCAATTCCCAATCCAACTGATCGCATTTGAATCCTATTATAAGTACCAAATTGGACGACCGATTGAATATACGATTTCCTAAACAAAAATTAGTGACTTCGAGGTCAGACGCCCGAAACTGCAAATAGCCTACTTACTACAAATAAAAAATAAATTAAATTACCCCAATACCTGAATTCAAAGTTCAACGCCAGTTGGACGTAATTCATTAGGGACGAGTACTAGGTACCTCTGTTTTAACCTCCAAATCCGTATATATTCTCTGAAGCAACCAAGGTACCTACCTACGCACTTTCGAAGAATGGACACGGACGGTTATCTCGAATCAAGTCCAAATCTGTGGAAGGTATATAATTATGCTTTCTCATTTGATAAACTAATCCATACCCACGTGTATCATACAACCTGAGTTGACCAAAGTTCACTTAAAAATTAATAGCATCGTTATATTTATTTGACCTGTTGAGTAATAATTGGTTATTTGGCCGTTTGAAATGATCATTTCAAATCTTATTATACCCCAAATCTGTTCAACAAGTTGCCCGCCTCTGTACATGACGCACAAACTTTATACACCACATTCCTGTTCATTCAACATCGATAATTTTCAGACCACCTACCTACTTTAAAAACCAAAGTATTGACGTGTTGTTGTACACAACGGGTAGGTACTTGATAATTAGGACGTTACAGCAGTGCCTGCGCAATCATTAACTTTTATTTATTTTATTTTTTTCAAATCGACGTTATTCCAGGACGAGCACACCTAAAATTTTCAAATCTGAAAGACACTTGGAATAATTTGGTAGGTTGTTCATACATAATGTTCTAATAAATCGAAAAAGTATGATAGAGCAAACGTGAGATTTGCTGAAGAAGGGGTATGAACGTAGCGACGAAGTTGTTACAATTTCAATTAATTAAATAATAACTTTTTTGGTTCTTCGGAAATAAATAACAAAAGTAACAATATCAACTGAGTAATAAGAACTCATCAAAAGAGACTTCTGGCTCCCGAATTTGGCTGCTTCTCGTCAATCTTGAATCTACCAATTCAGGGTAAGGCTGATTGAGGGCATTTAATTTAAATGATTGAATTTTCACCCTCAATCCAGCAATCGGGTGACACACCCAAAAATCCAAATTTTCGGTCAACGAAAAGCCCACACTCTCTGACTTTCAGTCACACTTTCTTCTGATCGTGAATGAGACGATATAAATCCGGCTCAGATATCACTGCTAGGGAACAGCTGATTATAATTACGCATGTCTGTATGAAATCGAGTTGGTTGTATCGTGATACTTTGTTTGAAGAATTACCTATGTGGTTGTTTTGGGATTTTTTATAGGTAGTTTTCTAATCTGAACAAACGTTAGGTACGCTTCACGAATAACAGCAAATAATTTATAGAATAAAAATTATATATACAAATAGTAATTATAGAATTATTCATTCTGCCGCACATTTATGAAATGTGATTGCACTGCTGGATCCAGTACTCGATTTAGGGCTCTCTTGTGGGAAGCACAAAGGTAGGTATTGAGTTCAGAAAACAGTGATCATCTATACAGGTAAATAATAAACCGTTGTATAATAATTTGTAGCGTTAGGGCGGGCGCACACGGGCGACTTTTGTTGCGCAACTGTTTTTGTCTTTGTCGCTCTCGAGTTGCTTCGGCTTTCGAGAGCGCGCACACGATGACCAACTGTTGCCTTGACAGCAGATTCATTTTCGTTGATTTCGTAGTACCTACAGTGAACATGGATTTAGTACAGACTGCAGTGATTTGTGACGCAGGAAAAATAAAAGGAAAAGAATATATTGGGTTCACCCGCTGATGTCTGAAAGATCAGCCTTTCAAACTGGCGTCCGAAATAATCCTTTAAAGTTTTATCGAACAACGCTGGCCTCTTTTCAACTTCACTTATAACTAAATCACTGTCGATATCTTCATCCCTCACTGCCATTTTGCCAACAATAGAGAAAATATGTACCACTTTGCACTAGGCACTAGATATTAATTCTAGATATAATCCTAGACGGCAACAAAACTGTCGCCCGTGTGCGCGTGTAGATCAAAACTATGGGAGGGGCGAGAGACCGAGACAGTTTCGTCTCCCTACTGTCGGCGGCCAGAGCAACTGAAAAGTTGCGTTGCTGTCGCGTCGCTTCGTGTGCGCGCCTTGGTTCAAATGCATAGGCCTCGTAGGAAACACGAAACAGTTGCGCAACAAAAAGTCGCCCGTGTGCGCCCGCCCTTACTTATTCTATTTTCGGATTCTACATACCTTGAAACGGAAACCATCACATTTGGTTGGGGGAGGGGGAATTTTTCATGCTCAATTACAAAGGTTCATTATTGAAAATGATAAATGGAAAACTGACTGTTTTGGTAGACACAATTATGGTTAGCTGGGTAGAAACGATTGTTGTAAGAGAATTACAAGTCAGGTACCTGAGCGCCACGGGGGCCTCGGGCCCGACTGGGAAACCGCCCACCCCCATTCAAGAGCTGTCTTCCTCCCCAACCCCCTCGCCCATCACCGTCTGGACAATAATTGATGGGGTTTTAGTGGTCCAATTTTAAATTTGAAAAACCGTCGTAATCAGCACACAGCCCTCTAGAATTTAGCTAATTGGGATTTCCGAAAAAATTAGCCAAATTCGAACGCCAGTGATCCAGATGTACAAATTTTGAAATTTTGAACACCAGAACCAATTTCCGGAAATTCTATGCTGATTCTGAATCCAATGCAGTTTATTGATTGAAAATCGATCAATTATTAACGAACTGAGAGCGAATATTAATTTGCCCTCGACGGTGTTGCCATCTGTTGAATATTCTTACAAGTTTTTTTCGGGCTATTTCCCCTTAAAAATATGTATATCATTGAGTCATGAGTAAAAACGTCCAAGTACGGGTTGAGGAGGTAGGTACTAAGAGTTGGTCGTTCATTATAGATATAATACAAGCATTATGAGTTTTGAAAATACTTAACATCTTTAAGGGTAAATGTTGTGTATTTTAATGAGACATATTTTCAATTGGAGGCAATCCAATTAGATTTATCTCTTGAACGGGTCAACCGATTTTCTATCAGTAAAATGTTCTGTAATCGTTATATGCAACCTCAAGTGGCGACATTCAGTTTTGAATCTAATTTTTTTTTCCATTGAGTTCCCAAAATTATTTTACTCTATTTCAGTTTTTTTTTGAAAAAGCAACTAGTACTTTTGTAGAAAAAAAAATCAAAGAATGCAAATCCGTTTTCATATTGAAAATCGGATTGTTAGATCGAACAGCATTTGAGAAAATTACTACAACAATAGGGGCCTACTGTTAGCCCTCTAATCCTCTGGGGCTCTCCAAGCCCAGGCTAGTGCGGCGTTGCACTTCAACTTCCGCCTGGCAAGAGTCTACTTCCATCTGGCTGAGTCCACCAAGGACCCTGGGGGTCCTGGGGAAGTTTTCTAGAACCAGGGGTCTGGGGAGCTGGGGAATATCCAGGTTCATTATATCTAATAGTTGGAATTTTTTCAACAAGGTAAACAGACGTTTCTGATCTCATGCCGCCGAATTATCCTCAACAGTATTGGTAATATGCTGGCCGGCACTCATTCAGCTTGTTCCAAGGGAAGGTGAACTTACATGGGCAAAATGCATGCTTTGGGAAATACCGCTACAAATTTTGCTAGTCGCGCATCCTAATCCAAAGACCAGTTGTCCATGTGCCGGAAGGGAATATGATGGGTGCTCCAAGAGTAATAAAAAACAATAAAGGGCTCTCCATGACCGTTATACCTACTAATTGGTTTTCCAAAGTAAGAGTTTTCGAAAAACTCTTTTGACTCACCGGTAATGGCGAAGATTTTCAAGGCAGAAGAGTTACCTTCGCAAAAAGTAAGTACTTTGTGGTCAAACTTTTTTGCGTTGGGCCTGTTGAATTGTGTTTTGTTCCGTGTGGGACAATGGCAATAGCCAGATCTATACTAATAGGAAAGTAGGGATGTTTAATACTTTCAATAGGTAATCATGGTAGTTTTTATAAAACAGAAACGTAGAAGTGAGTCAAATTAATCTCGCTGTGATGAAAAAGCTCATTCTTTAAGATGTGTGATTGCCAATAACTTTTAGGGGAGGAAATGGGTGTTTTAGTGGTCAAAATGGGTAAAAATCACCAAAATCGAAAACTCGCATATATAGCCATGCTGCATGACGGCAACTTTTTTTTACTTCCGGGCCTACCAAAGGTAGCGGAAGCATTGCGGTTATTTTTGAAATGTGAAGATTTTTTGTGTGCTCCAAAATCAAAATTTCCACTCGAATTTTACGCTTTAGACATTCCTGAACAATTCTGGTTCTGTGACTGTCTTTCCGCAGATCGTTGTTACAGCCATAACTTCTTGAATAATGGTTATGGTTGCAATGGTAAAGGAGGGGTGATTATGTTCTCAGGAGGGGACCAACGGGTTATGGATGCGAAGAATCATAGTTTTCTTATAATGAATTCTGACATTATCATGTCTGGTTGGCTGGAATTCAGACCGTAATATTCTGGAGCACCCTTTAATTTTTTAGAAAATTGCTATTAATTCTTATTTTTCCCACCACTAAAAAAGTTTTCCTCTGTCTGCGATATTCTTCGTTACACTTGCTGGGCTTTCTCCCGCTATATATATCCGATAGTTTTAGCATGCCATTTGGGACATATTTGGGTAATCTAGAGCAGCCCCTCTAACTACTCCTGAATGACCCTCTCTTCCCCCTATTGATTTGCTTACCCCCAGTAAATTCGGCCACTAATGCCATATAACTTTCTGCCAAGTTACTAGTGTCATTTGACAATAAATAGCGACTTTCCACTAGTACAGGGGCAAGTGCCACTTGTATTTTAGAAAGTAAAATAACAGTTAAAATAAAATAACAGTTTCGAGGGTTTGAACAGCAATACTCTTTACATTGTCTATGATCCCCAAAAATGTGATTTGACCCTATCTATCTTTAAATCTCCGACTAGGATTTCGAATGATGTGCGATTGCACCTCTCGCACACACTTTCAGTCGCTTTATGAAAGAGTTTGTTAACATTTTAAAGTAAGTCCAGACTCTTTTTGAAAAACTAAAACTCCGTTTTTTACCATTTTTGATCTCGTGAATGGCGTATTCAATTTTTGTCATATTCTGTCCATACGAAACGTTCTGAGAAATTATTACAAATGCACTGGAGTGCCCATCCCCTTTCATATACCTATGTATATTCTGCTCCAAGGACTTTCGAGTTGATGAAATGCTTCCATCAGCATTTCTGATTTCATAGACGCGGACGGTAGAGATGGGTCCCAATTGCGGTAACAAAGCAGATGCTCACATCATTTATTAGTCGATTAGACGCGATCAGGGAAAATTACGAATTTTGCTTCCGCACTACCGGATGTAAGAGTGTTCGAAAAAGAAGTACATCCTCCAAATGTAATTTCCACTCGCATTATGCCTTTCAAACATCAGGGAACATTTATAGTTCTGTGACTGTCTGTCTGTCAATTCCATGTAAAGCCCATGAGCGACTGATGAAAATGTTCATCATGAGCTGAAAATTGGAGAGGAGATGCGCGTTGGGTAACTGACAGTTCCATATCAAAATCACTGAAAAAGCGCATGCGCGAACGTGTAATCCTTGTACAGCCCACAACTACCTAACCTACCTTACAATCGTAGCAAAGAATTCAAATTTGGAGGGTGGACCTAGAATGAGACTCTGAAGGTTCCGTATTAGTTTCACCAAATTTGAATGGTAGCATTTTGTTGAACGTGCACAAATATATTATGCAGTGTTAGCCAATTCCTTATAACGCCGATAACTACCCGAAAAATGGTAGCAGATTTTTCGATTAGGCGCGGGTTGGCCCAATATACCTAATATATAGGGGTTTGATAAAATTCATTGAAATCGTACTGTACAGTTCGTCTGCACGAACGAAAAATCCTTGGTACTCTCGTTATTTTACATTCTTGTTATTGTTATTCTAATACCAACTTATTTCGAATGTACTTGTATTTTTGTTATTGCTATTCTATTGATATTTTTATTACATTTGAATTCTTGTTATTATATTGATATTCATTCTCAAGATATTTGTTATCGTCAGTCCTTGTCATTGATATTTCCACAGGCGTCAGTTGTGAATCTTAAAAATGATAACAGCGTTGTGACAATATAATATAGTTATCGAGTACAATTTTGCTTGAAGCTTTTATTTATCTTCCTTCATTTTATGGCGAGTTTATTTACTTCATATGGTTTGGAAGATTATGAGAACACTGCAAATCATTTACGTACTGAATGGCTTATTATGGAAATTCCAGTCACACAGCTTAGAAAATAATAATTTAGAAGATGAAATCATACTAAGAAAACTAGATACCAGTTTTCTTAGTATAGCTTAGTATAGCTAAAAACCAAGCGTCCTTCTGGATACCCCGACAGGATTCTGACAAAATTTGGCTGTATTCCGATTTGATCCAGCAGCCGACCATTTCCGCCAAGCAAAGTTTGTAGTTGAAGAAATACACGTAGAAGGAAAAAGAGGAAAAACCAACGGGAAAGGGACGGCAACTGTGCAAGGAACGCCCGGGTAGAGGATTAGGGACTGACAATAGGCCCCTACTGTTATAATAATTTTCCCAAATGCCGTTCGATCTAATGATTCTATCTTCAATCTGAAAACGGATTTGGATTCTTCAATTTTGTTCTCCCTACAAAAGTACTAGTCACTGTTTCAAACAAAAATTGAAATTAAGTAAAATAATAACAAAACTCCATGAAAAAATTTTTAAAATTCAAAACTGTCACCATTTGAGGTTGCTTATAACGATTACAGAACAGATTGAAAATCGGTTAACCCGTTCAAGAGATAAATCTAATATTGGATTGGCTCACTTGAAAACTCATTCAAGTCATCAACCCTTCGCTATTATACTGCTGAGTGGATGTCAGCGAAAAATTCATCACTGATGTCTGAATTATGCATAGCAACAGTGTATCACGTTGCGTGTATTCATTTAAAAATGGATCAAAGAATTTATGTATGAAAAACAATCCTTTTAGATGTGTTTACTGTTTTTGTGCCCTTTTAAAGCTCTGTAAATGACCTGAATATCTCACTATCAAGGGATAGATATGTCTGGGAAATGCAGTCATCGCATTCAATCAAGAAAATAAAACACGATGAATCTATCTTACCTTCAGCACGTGGACGACGTTGATAGTTGTTTCCCCAAAAGAGAAAACCCGTCGAGGATTGAACCAACGGATCTTGGCACTTTCGGTTGACACGGTGAGATCTCTCCAGCTGATATCCCGCCCTAAAATACAACACAGATGTACAAATTATGTAAAAACATGGTAAAATCCCATACAGTGGGACAAGACATAAACGAACCACCATTTCTTGGTATAAATCAAGAAAGATTTTTGAGTTTACAATGATTGAAGCACTTGTGATCCATCATAACATTCTGACTCTGAAACTATTGGGATTGTGCAAAGGAATATTAGGACTATCAAGGACATACCCCTACACAGGTATCCCAAAAATCCAATGATTTTGCGTAAACATCAGAAGTCGAAATTTCAATAGATATCATAGTTCTAGTCATGCAGCATGACCTATGAGCAAATTATCGAAGTATCACACTCACATTACCCTTCAACATTAATGAATACTATCCACCACATAACTCCAAATTTGAACGATCTGTAAATTTGTATTATCCTACTAAATGTTCACAGAATCGCCACTCTTACAGAAGCAGGCCCCTTTTTGGATTATTATTCTGGGAATATTACACCTATGTATTCGCTCATCAATGGGGCCTTAGTTGTGCTCCGAAGCTCGGCAGCCCAATCCAGATATATCATCGGTGAAACATACGTGCAAAATTAGGTAGTTTTAAAGTCTTTGTAAACTTCGGCTTGTGAGATACCCTTTTCCATGTTTTTTAGAGCGAGGAGATCGAATATGAAGTTGATTTTGACGAAAGAGTGGAAAATTGAAGTTCTAACGAAGTTTCAGCTCCTAAAATTCTTTTTTTATGAGTCAAAAACCTGGGAAATTGTCTGAAATCACCATCAATTTGTATAATAACACTAGAAGTAGTATTAACAGATGAATCAAGACAATTGAATGGCAATATCAATTATCAAAGATAATTTGTCACAAATAGGCGCCCAAAAGGAGTTTTTGGGGGGCCAAAACTGGTGGAAACCATAAAAAAATAGTTATTTCAATTATTGCACATGAAAGAAAAAATTAATGAACAGCCAGAATTTCTGCAGTTATGCCCATGTGTCAAGGACTTTGCAGCGTTTTTGTAGTAAGAACAAAGGTTTGGAAATAAGAGTCATGAGAGTGTTTTCATTAACAAGTCTTCTTCTTCTTTATTAAGGTCCACGCCCTCCAAGGAGTTAGCGACCAACTGCTTGACCTCCACCCTCTCAACAGTCACTCTCTAAACAGAGCAGCAACTGGTATGAGCTAGACATACCTCATTTGGATTTTTGGAAATAATCAAAATACAATTTATTTAACATGGCACAATACATGAAACAAAAATGCTAATAATCTTTCAGATTGCAAATTGACTTATCCGTGGTAGAGAAACCTCCCCTTCACCATCCCTTTTGGCCCTTACCCCCCGCCCCGCCCACAGGGTTGGAATTGTTAAAAGAAATACATGACGGAATGAAGCTTACACGAATAGGTATTAAATCTAAAGGGTTATAGAGTAAGGAGTAATATTACCACCGGATACCTTCTGGAGGAATCCGTCGTCACTAGCTGTTAGTGTACAGGAGGTGAGCGTTTTCGATGTAAGAAATACATTATCAGGCCGTCGACACACAGTAGCAGACATGCTTGACAACACCATAACAAAACAACAAGAAAACACTACCAACAGCTACTTGACCATCACAAGACACATCAAGACAAAACCCAGGACTAACAACTTGATACAGACTAAAGCAGATAAAGGTAACGCAACAGTTATCATGACAAAACAAGACTACACTGTCAAAACCATGGACCTCATAACTAACACCAAATGCACGAAACTTGACAAAGGCCTACAGATACATTCCACAAAGACATAATACAAGCAATAAATCGACGCCCCAACATTATCCACGGACACCACTACAAATACATTAACAAGAACCCCAAACCACCTACACAGAACATAACCAAAAATACACAAACATACCCATAACACCAGTTAAGGCTAATGTAGAGTACAATAGTGAGGGAAGATGTGGAACTCTCTCCTCACTCGGCAATGGAATGGTAAATTTTCAATTTGTAAATTTTTTAAAGCGTCTTAGTCAATAAAAGGGTGGAACCATATGGGGAAAAAAATTTAAAATTATTTTAGGGAGGGAAGAACATCTGTAGCCATCTGGCTATGGATATTCAATATTGTAGTAGAGTATCCATGGTGGTTCCTTCATGTTAGCTCCATAGACCAAGCATGTTATCGGAATAAAGCTACAGAATCGATGTCCTGCAATCGAAATCGAAACCTAGACTCCTGAAACTGGAAGGTAGGTTCTGGGTCCTGGGACCTAGTGTCGCCATGGCAACCGAGAAAAGTTGCCCATCCACGCATGCTCAGTCGAGTAAAAATGATGTTAGCCACACCTACTTTGGGCCTCGGCCCCATAATCTGATTTCAACCCCAAAATCGTTAATTTCACAATCGATTAGATCCCTTCGATTCTATTGGAACCCTTCGATTCAATTTGATATCGGTACGAGGTGTTTCTTCTTCTGATTTATTTTTTGTTGTCTCTGAATCACATGTCCGACATCGGCTCATGTCCGACATCTACAGATGACAACTAAGCTGAGCACTTCACTGAATCACATTCCCTTTCTCTGTCTGTCAGTTTTCAATTTTTTTGCGTCAAATTTTGCGCATTTTGTGTTCTGTCTCGTTCTGATGACAGATTTGTATTTGTGGTACCTACGTGTGTTTTGGCCTGTTTGCTGTTTGTGGATTGATCGGCATCAACACACAATAACTACCTAGCTTCTAGTCAATAGCTTCTCCATTCAAGTAGGTACCGGCTGACGGGTCATTGTTTTGTTGTATTTTAGTTTACTATGTTTTTGTAACACATGAATTCGGTGGATATGTGCTATAATTTGCAGTAGAAATTGTCAACGATAGAGTGTTGATTAAAAGAGCTTTGCTGAATATCACTTAATCAGTAAATAAGGGAAGGGTGTTGTTGCCTTGGGGTATTTTGTTGACAAATCTGTTGGTTTTGTGTTCTGGTCTGGTGCCCCACCGTTTTCAGACCCCACGCACGCTACTGGTAGCCAAGCCACCCTTCCTCCCGAAGGAAGAGAGACGAACGAGGAAGGTTCTGACTCTCCTTCTGCGCCCTTCCAAATCTTCTTGAGCCTCCAGAGGAAGGAGTGTCTGTAGTCACTCGTCCCTTCCTCCCCTCGTTTTGGTTTATTACTCTCTGAATAATACACCTATGTATTCAGTTCGGACATTTTTTGTGGAACACCCCCTCAAAATTTTTTTTACGTTTCAAGGTGTGTAGGTTCCAAAAATGCCCGCCCACCGTATCATCCATATCTACCTTAATTTTCGGTCTAAAAAAATTGTTCTTTCGCAAATAGGCTCCATTTGGGTGTTATGGGTAAAAATTTATGCAAAATTTGGAATTTTTGAGGTTTTAGTGAATTTTGGTTTGTGAGGTATCGTTTTCCATGTTTTTTTAGGGGGAGGAGACCAAATATGCTGGACCAATATTTCAATACTTATCCAATATTTATGGGTCAAAAACATGTGAAAAAGGCTGCAATCACCAGAAATTTGTATAACACAGGAGGCAGTATTAACAGGTTAATCAAGACAGCTACATGACAACTTGACTGTTCAAAAATAACTTGTCAGAAATAGCAACGTAATATAATAGCAACCTAATAAACCTAGTTTAAAAACGTCAAATTAGCTTTGTGGGTCTCTTCACCGAGGTGGTACTGTATTCAGTCCAGAATAATAACCCATGTGACAAGGACTGCAGCGTTTTTGCCCCTGCTTTGCTGTCCTCGCTTCATGTGTGTGCTTATTGTTGTGTTTGTGGTTGTTTGTGTGTGAGGCTGTTCATGTGTGTGTGGTTGTTTGTGTGTGTGTGGCTGTTCGTGTGAGCGTTCCTACTGCTGTTGCCCTCGACAGTATTAAAAAATGCACAGGAATTTTTTTTTTAAAGTCTGACAAATCAGTCTTGATGTTCACATGATTGCATTTCCCCGTTATTAGGAAAAATTCCTGACGATAGGCAACAGTGCATGACAGAGGGCAAAACAAACTAGCTGAACAACTTCCTACAATACTCACACACATACTCAATTTGCAACACTAACAAACTGATCAACGAACTACAAGACATAGCCATAACTGAACACACTAGACTCGTCTCTTTCGACATCAAGAACCTCTACCCCTCCATACCTGTACAGGAGATACTTGTAATTTTGAGATGAACTCTTGGACCTGTACGACAATTCATACATAGAAGACACAAACTTTGCTGACTTACTTAATTCCTTGAACTCCTCGAGGAGCATAGGGCAACCATAAACAGCCTCCATTCTTCTCTGTTTTGCGCCAACCCCTTCACTTCTCCCAATGCCTTCCGCCTCCTTCAAAATGGATCGCTTCCACGTGTTCTTGGGCCGTCCCGGCCTGGGTCGCCCCTGAGAATTCCAGTCCAGTGCGTCCTTCTCGATGGCATCGGCCTTCCTAAGGGTGTAGCCGATCCACCACCATTTCCTGCTGAGAACTTTGGCAGCGATCGGCTCCTGACTTGCACTGCCAAGGATCCTCACTCCTTACTGTCTCAGGCTACCAGATTCTCATAATTCGCCTGAGACACCGGTTTACGAAGACCTGCAATCGGTTGCTAATGTCTTGGGACACTTTCCAGGTTTCACATCCATACAGCAGGGCGGATTTTAAATTTGTATTGAAAATACGCACTTTGGTTCTCCTGGAAATGTTCTTCCAGACTGGATACAATTGGACAAAAGCTCCATTGGCCTTTTCGATCCTGAGCTTCACGGCATAGTCACTGCCCCCATTCTCCGCAATGACACTCCCCAGATACACAAAGGACTCGGCCCTCTCGACGGCATTGTCCTTTAGCTTCAGTGGTTCGTCCACTCGAGGTTTTACACGAAACTCCTTGGTTTTCCTCGAGTTTATCCTCAGGCCGACTCCCCCAGCAATATTGTGCAAGGCAGACAGCTTTGCTTGGAGGTCACCAAAGCGCTGCACCACAAGACAGAGTTCATCCGCAAAATCAAGGTCCTCCAGTCGCTCCCGCATCGACCATTGAATTTTCAGCTTCCGACCTCGTCATATCCCGCATCACAGCATCAAGGACAATAATAAACAGGGTGGGAGAGAGAACGCAGCCTTGCTTAACACCTGAACAAATCTTTATGGACTCTGAGAGATTTCCTCCATGGACTACCTGGCACTCGCAATCTTCGAACATGGCCTTAACGACACCCACAATTTTGGGAGGGATGCCATATCTCTTTAGGATACCCCACATTACACCTCTATTGATATAGAGTCAAATGCCTTTTCAAAATCGATAAATGGTAAAGTGGGCTTTGCCATTCCGCTCTTTGCTCCACAATGATTCGCCACGTGCTGATTAGGTCAATGCAGCTTTTGTGCTCCCTAAACCCAACCTGCTCCCTTCTAGGGCGCCTTTCTGTGTTGGTATAATCCTCCTAAGCACAATCTTGGCAACGACCTTGCTGACAATGGATAGCAGGGTAACCTCTCCAATAGTCACAAATGGACGTGTCACCTTTCTTTGTGAGTTTAATAATCATGCCTTTCCGCCTATCGGCAGGCAGACTTTCTGACTCCCAAACTTTCCGAACTAATGGCTCGATGGGAGCTGCTGTGCTCCTAGCATCAGCATTCAGGACCTCCTGGGATCCTGTCTACTCCTGGTGCCTTTCTATTTTTCATTTCGCTGATGGCACAGACTATTTCTTGGATGCTTGGAGGATCGACGGCTATCTCTATTTTGCCTAAATTTCTGAATCGGAATTCAGTTTGAGCAGGGTCATTAGTCTCACTGTTGAGTACCTCTTCGGAGTGTTCTTTCCATCTTTTCAGCTGGTCTGCTTGCAAGGTTAACAAAGTGCCATCTTTGCTCTTGGCCAGCATGCTTTTTCTGAAGCCCTTCTTTGCCAACATACGCGAGAAAAAACATACCCCGTTGAGCCACCAGCTCAGCCCTCCCTGCCAGTTCGTCAGTCCATTCTCTGTGGTCCTTTCTAATGCTCCTCTTCACTATCCTGCCGGCTTTACTGTACTCCTTCTGGGCTTGGGTCTTCTGTAGGGGAATCTTGCTCTCATTTATATTCCTATTCAGCCTTTTCCTTGAAACGATTTCTTCCCATGACTTATCTGAAATCCAATCTTTCCTTTGCGAGTCCACATAGCCAAGCATCTCTTCACTGACTCCATTGAACACACCCTTAATGTGGCATCCCACATGGCGTCGATTCCATCATCTACAGGTAGCTGCAGGGCTTTGAAACTGTTTTTTAATTCTAATGTGAACTCTTGACCTTCGGCAATCGGAGCTTACGTGTATTGAAGCGCTCGCCCGCTCTTTCATCATGGAGGCTGACAGTATCTTTAATTTGAAGACAGCTACCATCAGGTGATGGTCACTTCCCATATCGGCGCCTCTCTTGTTGTACACGTCTAGCAGGGATCTGCGGAACTTCCGGCTAGATGGTCGTCAATCTGATTCTCTGTCACTTGATCAGGGAAAACCCAGGAAACCTTGTGACAATTCTTGTGCGGGAAAATCGTTCCACCTATAACCATATCGTGATCTGCAAACATATCCCCATTTTCATTTGTACCACCTTCTCCATGCCTTCCCATTATGTGCTCCAGTCCTTCATAGTCTCCTCCTACCTTCGCGTTTAGGTCTCCCATAACAATTAAGATGTCGCGCTTGGATACACTGCTGACCACTTCTTTCACGTGCACTGTAGAACTCTTCATTCATCTCGTTGTTAGCTGCTTCAGTCGGGGCATAGCACTGAACCACTGTCACAATCCTTACTTTCGAATTGAAGCGAGCCGTTATAAGTCGTTCAAACACTTGCTTCAACTCCTGCAAGCTGTTCTTGGCTTTTGCGCTTAGCAAGGGGCCTACGCCATTTCGATGCTCAGCCACTTCACATGCTGGTCTGTAATACAAGAAGGTTCTGCCACTTCTGGTGCGGACCTCGCCAAAGTCTTTCCACCTGACTTCGACACAAACTGTACCTACTACTAAAACGAACTATTTCAGTTTTAACAACAACTTTTACAAACCACAGGATGGACTTGGAATTTTTACAACACTAGAAAGACAAACAGATACAAAGACTAATGACCAACCATAATCACACATTACTCTAAGTATGTAGACGATATACTATGTATGTATCATTGAAGAAGACAACATTGATAACATACTCACTGACCTAAACAGAATCCACCCAAACATTACATACACAGTCGAAAAAGAAGAACAAACACATTACACTACCTTGTACCTTGACATCACCAACACACACACCAACAACCAATTACAATATGGAATATACAGAAAACCCATAACAACAGACACAAACATACACACAACATCAAACCTCCCTATTCGACACAAACTATCCTCATTCAGACACATGATAAACAGATTGAAATCCATACCATTCACAGAACCCAACTACAATAAAGAACTAGACACCATATACACCATAGCACAGAACAACGGCTAATCCAAAAAACTAGACAAATTACTTAAATACTACAACAATAGAAAACATACAACCACATAACCAACTTACACTAACAGATGACACGTTTTCACATATACCGGGCCAGAAACTTACAAACCATTTCCACCTTAACCACACCTAGGACTGACAACACACTAAGAAACCATCTCAACACTAAGATGCTTCAACTACGCTAACCATCTTTATGACCAAAGACATGAACTATCTGACGTAAGAGAGATTTTGCAAACCGCTAATGGGCCCCGTAGAGTCCCCTCATGGATACTATACATGCGGTGAAGTGACGGGCCCAGTGGCCTGAAGGAAACAAGCTAAGTCAAACTGGTTAACTTCGGCGAGTCCAGCAAGGGCTCCCCCTGCACTGCCCAGATAATCTCCCAAAGTATAACACCATTTCTTCTTCTACAAACATCACTACTCCAGAATCGACTTTGATCTGTTCTTAGTTTACATATTTTAGAACATAGTAAATACTATAATAAATTTACGTGGGTGCTATTAGTGCTTTCCCGTCTAAAACCATAAAAATCAGTAATGATATTTTGAGAGATTTCCTCAATTTTCCGGGAGTAGTTTTGGGGAGTGAGGAAGGTATTAGATACCTACCTACCATTTTCCTCCACATGAAGAGTAACTAGTACGAATCTTGGCAAATTTGTTGAATTGACGTCCCCCCCCCCCCCCCCACACAATTAAAAAGAAAATTGCTGTTAAACGAAATTTAGGGGAATCCGAAGCCTCCCTGAGTATAATGATGGGGGTGGGAGGTATCGAACATCACCAGTACGTACAAACCCACATAAAAAGTAAATCATGTGAATTTCATCAAAATTGTTGAGTCGTTACGGAGAGAAGTCCAAGAAACCACTAAAAACTACGTTGTCCACCTATTTTTAATTTTTTTATCCCTAACATTATGAATCTTATAAGAGCTGATTTTGTTTTATTATAATGTGAATAATACACTATGTATTTGCTGAGCAAAATATTTTTGTAACACGCCCTCAAAATGTTTTCTTTTACGTTTCAAGGTGCGTAGAGCCAAAAACGCTGTCAAGTCCTTGCCACATGGGTTTATTAATCTACTAGACATACCTACAGAAATGTTGGCTGTTCATTTTTTGTTTCTTTCATGTGCAATAATTGAAATAGTTATTTTTGATGGTCTCCACCAATTTTGGCCCCCAAATACACGCATTGCGCTCCTTTTTTTCACAAATTATCTTTGATCATTGATAGTGCCATTTGTCTTGATTCACCTGTTGACACATTTTCCAGTGTTATTATACAAACTGATGGTAACTTCAGACAATTTCCCAGGTTTTTTACTCATAAAAAAAGAATTTTGGGAGCTGAACCTTCGTTAAAACCTCAGTCTATGGTCAGAATCGACTTCATATTCGGTCTTCTCGCCCTAAAAACACCGAAAAAGATACCTCAAAAGCTCATTTTATTAAATAACCCTATTTAATAAACCCCTAGTAAAAAACCCTATTTTTACACCCATTTCACCCATAACACCCCTGGGTATATCCCAATAGGGCTGCAAACTTTCGGGACATAACTAGGGCCCGAATGGAGCCTGCATGCGAAACAACGAATTTCAAGACCGAAAATGAAGTAGTTATGCATGATACGGCGTACGGACCATGGCATTTTTGGAATCTACGTACCTTGAAACGTGAAAGAAAACATTTTAAGGGGGGTGTTATAAAACATTTTGCTGAGTGAATACATAGGTGTATTATTCACAGAATAATGCAAGGTCCGTCCACCATACGCCGCATCATGCAACTCTATTTTCGGTCTACAAAATTGTTTCTTTCGCACACAGACCTACCATTTGGGACCTAGTTGTGTCCCGAAACTTTGGAGTCAGATCTGAATATACCCAAGGGTGAAAAATGGGTGTACAAATAGGGTTTTTTGGTGTTTAATAACATGAGCTTCGATGCTTCGTTTTCCATGTTTTTTAGGACGGGGAGACCGAATATGAAGTCCAATTTGACGAGAGTTGAAAACTGAGGTTCTAACGAAGTTTCATTGTTAAATTAACGTTACATTTTTGTCTATAACCGTCGTTCTTCCGCAAACAGCTTGGGTCCCCATTTGGGTCCTAGTTGGGCTCCGAAGCTCGGCAGCCCAATTGGAATACACCCAGTGGTGTTACGGGTAAAAAATGGGCGTAAAAATAGAGGGTTTCGAGTTTTTTTTCAGTTTTAGTGAGCCCGAGCTTGTGAGGTATCGTTTTCCGTTTTTTTTTAATTTTTTTTATTTATTTTTTTAAGGCGAGACAAAAATGAAGTTGATTTTGACCAGAGTGAATAACTGAGGTTTTAACGAAGGTTCATCTCCCAAAATTCATTTTTTATCAGTCAAAAATCTGGGAAATTGTCTGAAATCACCATAAACAATGATCAAAGATGATTTGTAAAAAAATAGGAGCCTAATTCGTGCTTTGGGGGGCCAAAATTGTTGAAAACCATCAAGAATAGCTACTTCAATTATTGCACATGAAACAATAAATGAACAGCCAAAATTTCTGTAGGTATTTCCAATAGAATAATAAACCAATGTGACAAGGACTTCGCAGCGTTTTTTCTCTGTTCCTACCTTGCTCCTGAGTTACAGGCACCAGACAGACCGACTCACACACATTCCTCCGATCCATATAGATATGTGTTCGTGTGTTCAGATTAGATCAAGACCCATACAGTGGGGGAGTCCCAGAAAACATTTTTCTGGTCGATTGCATAACTTTCCTTTGATCCTTTGGATTATTGTGAAAATCGAAAGTACCTAAAAAAAGAAAATGGGAAATGGACTACGGCAACCCTAATGTGAATACATTCGAAAGGAATAACCTGGAATCTGGTACTTTGGAACGAATCTCGATGAAATTTACTAGTATTACCTACGTTCGCTGTAAATAATGAAGATATTGCAGTGGGTCCAACAATTTTGGACTGAATTTTTTGGGACACCCTAAATCGAACCCAGAATTTTAACAGGTTTTCATATAACTATATGGTGTCACGGCAGACGATAATAATCTGACCTTTGAAAGAATATCGATTAAAATAAAGTTAAAAGAATGCTGTAAACCTGAATGTAATCAACTTCGGAAAACGTAAAATTTGATCTAATTTGAACGTTTAATTTTAAAAATCAGGAAGTCATTGCAAATCGTTTCCATACACAAATTCGCTGATTAGGTCATGATGCATGACTGGTACATTTTTCTTATCCTTCGCCGAAGTCCTTTGCCAAATCGTCATGTGTGCACTTGACTGATCTGTAAAATCATCTTATGGATGCTAGAGATCCATGTGCCTCACCCCTAGGCAAAATTTTCTTTGTTTTACTGCTGTTGTAGCATAGATTTCTACGAACAGGAGTTTGTCTTTCATCAAAAGCAACATAATGCTTAGAGGCAGCCGATGGAAGAAGGGGAAAGGCAGCCGATGGAAGAAGGGAAAATTTACCCTTCTTTGATGAGGCAACCTCCATAATTTCAATTCTTGGCAGTGGGGCTCAATAAAATAAACGTCGGAGGAAAGCAAAACGCGTTACTACTATTAACACAACTTTAAGCGTCAACGCTAACCCCCCCCCCCCCCCCCCCACTTCCCTTTGACACCCCCATCTGAGGGTTAGCATCTTCACTTTCTCGCTCTAGCTCAACGACGCGGGAACTGTCTGGCTCACAGTGCCTGTGGGCTGCAAAAACTCCCTATTAAGAAATGCATGATATTACTACAGCCACAGCAGAATGGGCGTAGGGTAAACATAATCGAAAACCGAAGTATATCTACACACATTCGACAGAGGCATCATTAACAAAAACTTACTTGACACCACATCTGACACAATATTTAAACCACTCCACCAACTGACACACAAACGCACGACATCACCAGATGGACACAATGGCAACCTGACAGCCAAAAGACAGACTTGACCACACACACACACACATGCGTGCCACATAAACATAAACAACACCCAAAAGAAACCAACAAACAAAACGAGCTAGGAACTCCATATTTTGCCTCAAATCATAATTCAGTATTAAGTATTATTATAATTATTGATTGTTATATTACAGTACATAGATAATAGGTTATAGTCTACCACAGAAATAAGTTAGCAAGTATAGTTATTAGATTACAGTTTACCATAGAAATAAGTTAGCAAGTATAGTTATTAGATTACAGTTTACCATAGAAATAAGTTAGTCCTTAGCTCCATACGTAAGTTACACTGATGGTACATGTGTCAGTATAGTTGTTTTTAGCTAAGGTACCAATTAAAATAGGATTAGTCTTAAGCTCTTCTGCTTGCTTATTCCCATAAGACAGGACAGACCAACAACCTTATCTTCCACTTCACTTCCTTTGTTCCACTAACGCCACAACACCCCCTAGACACCTCTCACTTCCCACTTCTCATAAATAGGGACCAACTGACGAACTGACTCTACTATTCTCTCGACGGCCTGATGGTGTCCTTACATCGAAAGTGCTCGCCTCCAGTACTCATCCATCTAGTGATGACCGATTCCTCTGGAAGGTATCGTAATATTACACGAACAGGTTTATTCGCAAAGAAAACATACAAAAACACAAATGAGCTAGCAAAATCCGACTCCCAATATGTTTCTCCATAGCAATCAGAATTTCGCCATCAACAACTTTTCCCCAGATGTTGCAACCTCCTAACAGAATGAAAGAAAATAATGAAATACGTCACTGTTGTCGAAAAAAAATTAATTAATTTAAAAAAACTGGGCGACGGCCATCTGATCCCCTGAAAGTGAAAGGCTTCAAAAACAATAACGACTGAGTCGCCTTACCTACAACTTGCATACAAACTCGGTCCCGTTAAAACCTTCGCCTCGTTTGTCCAACTGATCACACGGAGGCCAATCGATCCCGTCCGCCTCAGGTTGTTCATTCTAGTCCTCGAGATGAGTATCACGATCGTACCCGGTGGAAGGCAACGTGGGCAAGATATGGCGTTCTATCAAGATTTTTATTTCACATTTCATAGTAATTTATGGGGCAATATTAGAAGGTGGCGGTGCGGTGCCCAAAGAAAATATAAATGCAGTAGCATTATTAAATCGCTGATTTCTGAGGTCGTGGAATTCTACACTACCAGTCTGAAATCTACACGAAAATCAACCCTGACACTCAGGTGTGTTCTCACTCCTGTGATTTTTGATTGATTGTGATTGATTCATTCATTCATTCATTTTGTTCCCCCATCAGGCATCTACGCGAGCTTCTGTGATCAGAAAACAACGATGGGTTACCGATCTCATTCAGGCACATCGAAACGGCGTTATTTCTTCATTAAATTTTTTGAAGAGGATTTCGGCGAAGTACCGGCCACACCCCAAAACCAAGTAGTGTGATACCTTTAACTGTAATTCATTGTTGACGAAATGACGACTTGCACTGTGAGTAATTTTAAATATATTATTTTCATCAATTTTGTTGGAGGGGCCAATAGGCCAGAAATTAGCGGGACTCAGTTGGTATTGGGAAAGGTAACGTGAGGCCTACTGAACCGGATCAGTTGGACATAGGGTTTTCGTTAGGGTGGACCAGTTGGTATGGGTGACCAATGGGCCAGAAATTAGCGGGACTCAGTTGGTATAGGAGGGGATCAGATCAGTTGGATGTCGCCTAAAAAACTTGGGATAATAATCGTTGGTTGAGTCCTTTGAATAAACAATGGATTATTTATCTAATGATTGTTTGTTTTTCAGAGGTTAATTTATTCGTGTGGTGTTCAGTACGTAATAACTACAGAAAATAAATAAATGATAAATTAATGAAAAAGTAAACATAAATGCATACCACTCCTCCATCTCTCGGTATTCAAACCTAGATGTTCTATGTATGGGTAGGTGGCTGCAATCGCCAGATCATTCTTTGTGTGAAATGCTCGCTTCCATAGATAATTACAAAATAAAATTGAGTTCAATTTTTTACAAGTCCTCGAAACAACTTTGTGGAGGAAAAACGGGTCGAGATATTCCAGTATCTTCAGAATAATCTAAAACAGAGGGACAGAAAAATTAAAACGATATAATTTAAAAAAAAAAATCCCCCCCTCCTCTGTACCTTAACGGGACAGCTTTGAAATATTTGAAATATTGTATGTAATGAGGGACGACAGTGTGGAGCAAGTGATATAGAGGGTCGGTCATTCTAGGAGTAAGTTTTGGCATGATAGCGGAGGGAGGGGGGAATCACTTGTGCTACGTCTTGGCTGACTTTTTTTTGTCTGAGAGTCAGCCAAGATGTAGCACAAGTGACCCTTTCATGATTGCTATAACTCTGAGCGATAATATCATAATTCTGATGAGGTCTGTACACCAGACTTTTCTGCGTAAAAATAAACCTGTATAATTGAAAATGCAACTACTGATTAATTATTCCGTAGCTAATATTAAATGTGACTGTCAAAAAACACGGAAAATCCACAAACGCCCTCCTCTTCAGACACAGGCATATTTACCACGCACACACATCAACATAACATGATACGCCATCAAAAAATCATTTTAAACAGAAGATGAGGTGGTTATAAATAAATAAGTACTTTCTTTAATTAAACAAAAACTGCCATGAGTAGGAAGTGGCCTGACGCCCTACCCCACTTTTCACACCCTTCTCTGGAAGGATAAATCAGGCCTAACATTTTGCGCAAGTTTGATTTGAGTGGTTTTTTGAACATGAATGGTTACTGGGTCTGATATGAGTGGCAAACTGTAATACACAAATTTTTACCTTACGGTTTACTCAAATTATTACCATAGGAAAATTTTTCCTACATGATTTGGGAAGTGCAACAAGAATCTCGAAGGAGGGGAAATTTTAATTTTTACTTACCTCACAGCTACCATTTGCCTCCAGTAACTCTCATATAATAGTGTGTTAAGTAGAAACCATGAACGGCTTTCTAGCAAATGGATGAATACTTACTTTGCCCAAAAAGTGTGAACTTGTGGTACCTATATGAAAACCTCTACCAAAGGCCAGCCATCCACTTAGAAGATGATACACTGATTTAAGTAAACCATACATACCTACTAGATGTCCCTGGACGCATTAACCTCTTTGAATGTGCGAAATACCTACTTGATTAGGTACTTCATACCTCACCAATCAACTCCATTTTTGACGACTATTTTCAAGATTTCTAAAACGGGAAAATACACCCCGGGTTTTTTACAGTCAACACCACTTGTTATGTCACACACGAACTTCCGCTAATGTATATGAAATACGCCCATTTGTTTTAAATTACGCGTGCGCCAGATATTGTAAAATGGTTCTACTAATTATTCATCCCTTTCCCTCGTATCAAGAATTTCCTGGAAGACAGTATGAACTCAATTGACTCGAGCCAGCACCTCTTCATCTGCTCCAACATTTTTTGAGACTGTGCTATTCAGATACTTTACTCCGTCAACCTGCTGTGCAGTACCAGAGCCCAGCAGAAGACTAGTGAGAAGGGTAAACAGTTTCGATGCTCAAACTGCAATTTTCATGTCTTTTCAATCGACACAGTTTTGGCTCAACGTCATCTAGGATTAAGGTCATAAGGTTATGAAGTTTTGGAGTGGTGGTTGGGAGGGGGGGGATAAATAACAGATTTTTTTATAACTGGCTCAGTTTTGCTCGAGCTATGTAAGAATCTTATGGACACTAAATTGAATACTTAACTGCAATACAAGTACTACTAGGTACACACTATACTAATACTACACAAGTACTGCACGAACTGTCCAAGGAGTGTCCCGTACCTATTGCACGCAATACTCAACAATCTCTTCGTCCAAGAATGTTTTCATGTTTATTTTACCAATTAGGTACGTTGTAACTTACTTTTAGAATGACTCTCGTCACGTTAGGCTAATGACATACCTACTATAAGGATCCGGACGTGGGAATCCGCAATTGAAAAACGCATCAGAAAAAACCGCGTTTGGAGCTAGATGACATATCAGGCAGAGAACCGCATGCCCCGAGCGGGTTGCCTGTCGCTGGGGGGTGGGGGCAACAAGTACACAGTCGACAAATTAAGCTAAGGAAAAAAGGGTGGGAGGGGGATTTTGCTGAGGGGGAAATTGGGCTAGGGGCTGGTTTCCCAGGACACGTTGGTGTTTCGTGGGTGTCCGTTTTGTCCGGTCCTGGTTTTTCACCTGACCTGGGAAGCTTCTCCAGTTTTCTCAAACTCCTCCATTAATATTAAACTGCTATGATTATCTTCACCTACGCCATGATTATTTTGTGATAGGGTTGTGTAAACACAACTCTTTTAAACCTTTTCAGAAACACCCTTAGGGCCAAGTCATGATCTCTCGATATTGACTGAAGTACTCATCAGCGTGGAACAAGCGCGTCCTGGTTTTTACGTATACGCTTCCAGGGATCTTTGGGATGGGAACGGCAGCCCGGCCTTCTCCTTTTCAAATTTATCTTTACACACTTCACACCCTTTATCCCAAATCGCTCGCTGCTGCTCAATGAGTGCAATCATCTCTTCGGAAGATATTAGAGGACTGAAGGAATCCGCGTTCAGAGGGCGACTGATATGACACTACTCGTTTGTTTCTTCCTGTTCTCCCCTCCCAACCACGCTGCGGAAATTTCCAATCCGTCGACAGGACGCGGCAGAAAAAAACCGGATGCGTTTTCCGCATTGCGGTTGGTCTAGTATGTCATTCCTTGTAAGGACAACACTGCTGGTGGATTTGCCGGTCCCGTCGCGTTTTTGGATTGCAGATTCCCACATCCAGATCCGCATACTATGTCATTAGCCTTTCACCTGGTTTCAAGGAGCACAATATTTTACGCACGCATAACAGTGTAGAAATGATTTGTGTTCTTTGAAAAACAAGTTGGTTCCTGACCTGCTCCAAGATATATGAGCGAATTTTCGAAGTTGACGATATCTAAATAACTTTATCGTTTTTCAGCAACCTTTAATCACAAGAAAAACTCGAATTTGGCCAACTTTTTTTTTTTTTTTAGGAAAACTATTTTAGAGAGGTAAACAGCCACTCCAGGCTGGGGCTTTTCGTCCGACTGCCCTGCCAGTGTCGCGGACGTGATCAGCTGCCCTCCAGTGAGAGATCAGAATTCGACCTGATCATTTCAATCTTTACTTGGCGACTCATTGCATCGCCCCCTTGAGTGGAGAGGGGTTCGCCCAACAGCTACATGGGCCATACACTTGGACGTGTCACCACGTACTATTTTAGATAGGTATTTAGACTCAGATACAGACTTTTGGTTTATTATTCTGTGAATAATACACCTATGTATTCGCTCAGCAAAAAATTTTTATAACACCCCCTCAAAATTTTTTCTTTTCCGTTTCAAGGTGCGTAGATTCCAAAAATGCAATGTCCGTCCGCCGTCTGCCGTACGCCGTACCACGTGTACCGGCTTCATTTTCGGTCTAAAAAAAAATCGTTCTTTCGCACACATGCTCCATTTGGGCTCTAGTTGTGTCCCGAAACTTTCCAGCCCGATCGGAATATACCCAGGGGTGTTATGAGTGAAAATGTGTGTAAAAATAGGTACTTTTTGCGTTTTAGCGACATGTTGGTAAGATGAGCTTTTAAGGTATCGTTTTTCATGTTTTTGGGGACGAGAAGACCGAATATGAAGACGATTTTGACCACAGAATAGAAAATTGAGGTTCTACCAGATGTTCAGCTCCCGAAATTGATTTTTTATGAGTCAAAAACCTGGGAAATCGTCTGAAATCACCATCAGTTTGTAGAATAACACTGGAAAAAGTGTCAACAGGTGGATCAAGACAATTAAATGGTACTATCAATGATCAGAGATAATTTATTTTAAAAAAAAGGAGCGTACCTTATTCGTGTTTTGGGGGCCGAAATTGGTGGAAACCACCACAGATATAGGTAGCTATTTCAATTATTTTATATGAAAGAAACAATAAATAAACAGCCAACATCTCTGTAGGTATGTCCAATAGAATAATAAACCCATGTGACAAGGACTTTGCAGCGTTTTTTTGTCTCGAGTCATCACTCAAATCAAATTCATTTATTTGTAGCATGCAATGAATTTTACATGATTGCTACCAAAGATCCGTTACTTTGCCAAAAGGAAAAAATCTGAAATGAAAAATTAGGTAGGTAATTCAACTCTTCGGTAAATGACTAATACTAAAACAATCAAAACGAACCAAAATAATACGATCTCAGTTCTGATTCAACGAACAACAAAATGCAATACACAACATACCTACAGTATACAATGATAATTAGAAAATGTTCCAATTCATTATATGATGCAATTTTCTGATTGCTCGACCGGTGTAGGTATATCCTGATGTACGGTGATGTCAGAGATAACGGCCAGACATGGATCAAAACTTACACATCTTACGCAAAAGCGAGCAGCATAGCAACCGGAGGGTGAACTGGTACAACGCTATGCTTTTTGATTTGTTGCCCATGTCAAGTAATGAGCAGTACGAAGTCCCCTCAACTTCAGCCAGGGGCGTTGCGTCCATAAGACCACTAGGGCCACTGCCCAGGTACCGAAAAACACTAGGAGTAAAAAAAATTCCAACCATTGCTCAGTTGTCATTTGAACTACTCTCCGTACACTGTACATTTTTCATAAAGTTCAACAGCGACTAGCCAGATTTCTCTGGCTATGGATAATCAACATTCTAATAGAGCATCCATGGTGGTTCCTTATGTTAGCTCCATAGACCAAGCATGTTATCGGAATGAAGCGACAGCAATCGATGTCCTGCAATCGAAATCGAAACCTAGGCACCTGAAACTGGCAGGCCCTGGGACCTAGTGTTCCCATGGTATTTGAGATAAATGGACTTATCCGCACATGCTCAGTCGAGTAAAAATTTTGTTCACCACATCCACTTTGGGCCCTGTCCCCAGAATGTTATTTCTACCCCAATATCGTTCCTTTTCACAATCGATTTGGTCTCTTCGATTCAATTTGTCATCTCAATACGAGATGCTTCTTCGTCTTCCGATGATACAAGATGCTTCTTCGGCTTCCGATTTGTTTTTGTTGTCTCCTGAATCACATTCGCCTTCTCTGCCGATTCTGTTGTCAATTTCAAT
The DNA here is from genome assembly GCA_954871275.1 of Leptopterna dolabrata. Classification (NCBI taxonomy): domain Eukaryota; kingdom Metazoa; phylum Arthropoda; class Insecta; order Hemiptera; family Miridae; genus Leptopterna; species Leptopterna dolabrata. The sequence goes on from OX940974.1 coordinate 22,780,319, forward strand.
TTTTTGCGTCAAATTTTGTGCGTTTTGCGATCGATCCAATTCCGATGAAGATCTGTATTTCTGGGTACCTACGTGCGTTCTGTCCTGTTTGCTGTTTGTGGTCTTGTGGTTTATAGATCGTCGTAACTCACAGATAACTACCTAGCTTCTAGTCAATAGCTTTTCCATTCAAGTAGGTACCGGCCAACGGGTCAATGTTTTGTTCTATTTTAGTTTACTATATTTTTTTAACACATGAATTCGGTGGCTAATTTGCAGCAGAAACTGTCGAGGTTTCGTACGACGATACAGTGTTGATTAAAAGAGACAAGCTTTGCTGAATTATCACTAGTCAGTAAATAAGAGAAGGGTGTTGTGCCTTGGGGTATTTTGTAGACAACTCTGTTGGTTTTGTGTTCTGGTTTGGTGCCCCACCGTTTTAGAGCCCATGCACGGCTACTGATCTCAGCATTCAATATATATAGTGCAAGACAGAACTCTCGATTCAGACTGTATAGTAGGTGTACCAGCAGGAAGTGTACGAGAGTTTTGGGCAGCTTGTCTGCATTGGAATGCGCATACTTATTTCTTCTGCGGTAGAACATGATTTGGCCCATTTCCTGGTTTCTGGTTGTCGATCTCACCTAAGGCAGCAGCCGTTCCCGATGTATGTTCCACACCCTCCACAAATACACCTGTCTCCCATCGTACTCTAATATGAGTCCAAGACCCAATGGACATCTAAACTTCTGCAGTGGTTCTTGAATTTCGTGATAATGTCCGATTGGACGGCCCACAATTATTGGTATGAGAGATCGCCTCAGTCCATGGCGAATATAGGAGAATGGAGTGACATTTACTATTGTCCTATAGTCCTTTCGAGTACGCTGACCTTCAGCGGAAGTCAGTCGTTTTCCAGCGTCAGGAAATGTCCTGGCACTCCTCTCCCTAGACAAAGGGCGCACTATCTCAAGTCGTCATTTTGTAATATTGCCTGAACTGTTGATGACTTTCAACTATTTTTGTCGAATTTTAGCGATTTTCGACTCACAACATGTCAATTTTTGACCCACTTCTTTGTGTTCCGAAAATGTCAGTCTTCAAACTCATCTTTGATTTCATTACAGACGTTTTTGGCGAAATTTGGAATTTCTCACGGCCAAGGTAGGATATTATCATCTTACATAGAACAGACTTCAAAAAAGCTGTATAAAACCAAAAAGTAAAGAATAATTTTATGCTGAACAAACTTAGGTAATTTATTAAAAGCCAATAAAAGCCAATATTTTTGAGGTCAGCGCCAAATTTCAACTAAAATGTATAAAAACCAAGGGATGAGGCTGTGTGTGGGGTTTTTTAGTAAAAATGTGACTCCAACTGATTCAAACATTGTGTGGTATTGGCTTTGAATAAATTATGTAAGTTTATTCAGCATAAAAATTATTCTTTAATTTCTAGTTTTATACAGCTTTTTTTGAAGCAGATTTCTTTTTTGTTACTTTTTTTGCTTTTTAGTGCGTTTTTCTAGTATTATACCTCGTGCTATCAAGTATTAATACCACCATTACTGGAGCATCCACAGTATTAGGCAGGCTGTTTTCTGCCGTCAAATCGTGCAATGTCTGCTGTAAAAGCACTAGAAATCGAGGAGTATAACTGGCCTAGTACTAGCCCAGTACTACATTTTTTTTTACTCAAAAAACTAGTATGGGACCACCGGGGGATCTTTCATTTGAAAAAAAATTAATTGAGATCAGTCCAGCAGTTTTGGTATAATCACTGGACAAGTCGGTTAAAAAAATTACTGTTCCTTTCTTTCTTTGTTCCATATTGCGTTCCTGGACCATTCTTCCGAGATAAGTTGTTGTGCGCACACCAGCAAAGGTTTCTGAGTGGGGGTCCCCCCCCCCCCCCCCCCATTCAAAACGTACAGAAAGCAGAGGAAAAAGTACAAAGGAAAATATACCCCTATGCGGGCCCGAGTTAGTTCCACAGTGTTTTAACAAAAACAGAAGTCAACATAAAAGAAACTTCCGACGATAAAAAATAAACTTTACTTCGGTAAACAATTAGTAGAAATACTTTACAATATCTGGCACGAGTATTCAAAACAAATGAGCGTATTTCATATAGTTTACCGGCAGTTGTGTGTGACATAACAAGTGGTGTTGATGGTGAAAATCCGATTCTCTGTCTTGAAAATAGGCGACAAAAATGTAGCCAATTGGACTAGTAAGGTAATCGAGTAGGTATCTCACACATTCAAAAAGGGTAATGGTTCAAGGGACATCCAATTGGTATTGTACGGGGGGGGGGGGGGGGGGGACTTAAATCGGTATAGTGATATATTCTCCGCGGATGGCTGGTAGAGCTTTGCGTAGTAGTTGAATTCACTCTATTTTCCAGGCATACCAGCACGTTTTCAACACTGCAAACTGGTTACCTACCCTTCTTCTCCGAAACATCAATCCACCATGACTTTGCAAAGGTAGGTACCAGGCTTTATGAAAAAGATGATGAATAATATCATCGAAGCTGCAATTTTAAATGGAAAACCGAAAGAATATGTTGCACCGTTGCCACGCATCCCAGTGGTTCCAACAATATGCCATTCTAATTCAAAACTTTTACTCGAATTTGCAACATCCATCAACAAAGCACAGAGACAATCGCTATAAGTGTGTGTGGATTAAATTTGAAAAACCCATGTTTAACAGGTGGACAGCTATGGCCTACTCATGCTGCGGAAAACCTGATTTATTCGTGTATGCACCAGGAGGAAAATCAAAAAATATTGTGTATCCAAAACCACATCAATAAACCGAACTCACTTTCTTTCTTTGGGTGACATTGCAATGCATGCAGAGAACAGCAAGTATACAAAAAAAGATTGTCAAAATCGAGAAGATTCTGAATGCTCTGAAACAGGAAAGAGTCGAATATTTTTTTTTTCAATAATTTTATAATGTACCTACCTACCTGCTGACAATATGTTGGACCCATTGCAGTAGTCTACTTTCTCCGGAAATTCGATGAGAGGATTTCCCACTGAACTTCTGTTGTGAAACTAACTTACCTAGGTACTTATAATGGCGAAAGACGCGCATTCATTATTAAATTTTGGACACCAGATAACATTCGGTATACCTATACAAATATGCGTGGTATAGGGATAAATACCTTCTCTTCGAAAATTAGCTCTTAGCCCCCCCCCCCCCCCACGTTGCAAAATTTATCTATTTCCATAATTTCAACAATATGTTCGTTATTCAAATAATAAGTATTGTGGTTTACCTCCGTGGGCAAATCTGTAAGTAGAACATCGGGTTGAACTCTGTTTGGGCCAGCAAGCTGAAACAGAGGCACAATATTTCATTAAAGAAAATTTGTTATGCATATCCCCCCCCCCCCCCCCCCCCACAACCCTGTTGTAAAAATTTCAGCGCCAAGAAAACCCCCTTCGCTGCAAACGGATTGATATCCATCCCCCCCCCCCCCCGCTTGTGCTCAAGGATGTGCATGAAGATACCTGCAAGAAGATACATACATACGCCTGTCTGAAACATAAAATAGTAGCTATCAGACTGGGTGAACACACGTAAGTTCAAGAAATTTTTCTTCAGAGTGAATCTAGCAGTTTCCAAACTATAACCAAGTGGTGGCAGTGAGTTTCACTAAATACACCTGACATCCTATAAAAGGCTATGGTGGTAGGGGGTGTCAAGGCGTTATAATTGGTGAGTTTTATCCTTCACGTCCTCCGATATTACAAGAAACAAATTCCGTACACCACATACGAACTTGTTGTGACAGTGGCTGTTCTCGAGCTATTTTTTGGTCCAGTGGAGACGGGATTGGGGAGCGGAAGCCTAATCGATATCCCTTCTTAACCGGTGATAATCTCGCTGGTCTAGGAGGGGGACTCTCGAGGGTCCACCCCCCACTGTCACACTCTGTCACATGGTAGCAAAGCGTGGTTCGGTAGTATGTGCTGAGCACTTCACCATACTCCATCCACTTTTTGTAGGCTTACCAGAAGAATAAGCCCAAAGGTTTCCCAGAAGGATTCCTTTACTAACAACCTGTCCCTTTGATAATACATACATGTATTGGCTTCCCCACTCCTTTCCCCCCCTTTAGAGTGTCAGTATAATTAAAATATACTGAGCTCATTTGAAGGCAATTGATGCCATGTCCCAATTTACAAGTCCCAACAGATGTTCCATCCTAACGATGGAGGTTGATCACCTAGTCCTAGAGGTTGCCCAGATGAGCACAATTCACTGTACAACAACATCTGCCAACATTATCCGCCAATACTCGTATGTAGGAGCTTTGTTCTCCACCAGTAAATATTATTGAGGTAGTACCATAACGATGGAGGTTAGTCACCTTGAAGTTGTTCAGATATCCTTTCCTGAACCAGAACTTCATACTAAGTGAAGTGAAGAAGTATGTCATGTGGGGAGGAGTGTGAAATTGGCTGTTCTCGAGCTATTTTTTGGTCCGGTGTTGACGGGATCAGTGAGCGGAAGCCTAATCGAAATCCCTTCTTAACCGATGATAATCTCGCTGGTCTAGGAGGGGGACTCTCGAGGGTCCACCCCCCACTGTCACACTCATTTCAGTGACAACAACGAATCAATTTACACCAGTAGGTTGTACCTAGCTCCAGGAGGGTTCATGGCGATCTTAAATGAAGTGGTAAATAGCATAACTTGATTATGAAGTGATATATCATATTATCATGTACCATTCTATAGTGTGAACTCTTGCCCTCACCTCAGATGGGTTCTGAAAAGTTCAAGAACACTGAGAAATGATTCAAGAACCTGATGCAGCTGGAATGCTGTATAGATTTCAATTTCTACAACTTGATCTGCCTGGAACCAGTTTTCTTGCACAGTGGGTTATGCGCACATCCTTTTCCAAAAAGTTTGAGAATTCGGCTTGGAACATACAGATTTTTGCCGTTACCAGTTCAGTAACCAAGTTCTCCAATCAGTTCTCAAGACGAGAAAGTTATAAAACTCATTTCCACCACTTGGTTCTGGTTGGGAAACTTTGGGATCCAGTTCTGGTGATTGGAACATATCTATTAGGTATCAGCTGAAAACGTAGGAATAAAATTCAAATTCCAAGTATTTTGATAAGACCATGTCAAAATTGCCGAGATGAATGGAGAATACCATCATGGATACGAACTAAATCACTCGCGATGAAATCATGGAAACCCATTTCAGAGAAAAAGAAAAACTGAGTAATTGAAAGGTTGTCTATTTCCACTAATACACGAAAAAACGCGAAAAATACACTGTTGTGATGGTTTTGGTGGTCAAACCATCGAGTAACAATAACTTTTGTTAACTTTGTGACAGTGAGTATAGTGACTGTGAACCCTCGAGTCCCCCTTCTATGACTAGCGATATTATCACCAGCTAAGAAGGGATCGCGATTAGATTCCTGACCGCTTCCATCTTCACTGGAACCACAAACGACTCGAGAACTGCCCACCGTCACACTCCTCCCCATGACATACTTCTTAGTAGCAGAAGTGTGATATGTAAGGGGGGGGGGGGGGGGAGGGTTTTGAAAAGCAGTATGAAGTTCTGGTTCAGGAAAGGACATAAATATAATGATGATCGTAGGTATAGAAGCTGCTCTGTTTCCTATTGTAGAATAGGCAGTTAACCCCAGTTTCAGACTTGAGAGTTAAAAGCTTTGTTTGTGCAGTCCCTCAGAGCTTGTTCAGAGCAATCCGGGCATGCACAGTAAGGGTGAGGCAAAGATTCGCTGTTCATGCAGACCCAGGGAGAGCTCCGAGCCAAGTGGTCCTGTGTTCGTGCTGTCCCGGGGTAGATGACTCTGTTTGTGCTGGCCATGGGGCTTCCTCCGAGCTGCTCTGAGCAAGCCCTCCCATGCCCCATGAGAAGACCAGAGGCAGCTGAGTCCTGCTCGTCCGCGCATGCGGTCTAAATGAACTTTGTATAACCTGGAATATCATTCCCCAGTTCGTATAACTAATTGTTTCACTTAAGCGAATTTTGGAACAGAGGGTTTTGATGGTCTCAAACTCAGAATGTTTTATGATTTACTCCTAACTTACTAGTTATTATCTAACGCCTTTTCTGGTGAAGTATATCAGAAATTTCCCTCTTATTTTACTAACACTTGACGTTGGAGCATGTTGGCGTTTCTTATTTGAGTACAGCAACTTGGAGTTTTCACGCTTTTTCGAGTTGGAAAGGTGAGTACTTGACATTACTTTTACCATTTTAATCTTCAGTTCTTATCCATACTATATACCTCTTCACTGGTACTGGAAATGTATAATAATTGATTTTATATTAAGGCAGACTTCCTGGGTAAGATTGAGTTCCTCTACTTGAACAATTTCTGTTGTTGATAGGTAGGTAATTATCTAATTTTAGATAGAATGGTAGGTACATGTGTGACGGTATATGGGAATCCTATCCATATTGGAACCGGGCTCTTCCCGATCTTTTTGACACGTGGCTGAAAGGGCCGTCGATTCGCGGAAACGAATCGTCAACTCCTGGAGGCATTGCTTTATAATCAAACCAGTGTCTCCAAGGGCAGCTGTCACACAGCCTCGCTATCTTTCTAGAGGATGGAGAGGGGGAAACTACGCTGTATGGGCGACGAAGTTAAACCCCCCAGCCATTGCACATGATAAAAAAATCATGTTGGCTAAGCGATTGTGGGTTTTATTAATTTTTTGCGAGTTGTTTTTATCGTAGGCATTCAATTATTGTTAATATAATTTTTGTAGGTCTTGATGTTGATGAGAAGTTGTAGTTGTGGAAGCTCATGGCCAGGAACATAAAAAAGATGATTTTGCTACCGCTGAGGCTTAAGCCGAGGAGGGTACGATGGCGATGTGCCTGACAAGGTGGCCTTTCGTGAGTACTTGGTGACATGTTTGCATGAAGTATACAAATATATCCTACATTATAATACTTACGTTACGGGAGCGTCAAACATATTCCTTATTCCCATAGAATCGTTGCTAGGTATTGGTGAACACTTGGGTATGTAAATAAAAGCTGTTGCTAGAGAAATTAATTGTTCGTTGTAAATAGTAATTTATTGTTTCATTTTGTTGTACACGGTTTAAGTAAGTACCTACGGTAACTTCCACGGGTTTACTACTCCACTAAGTTTAGATTTCATGGAAAAAATAAACTAAGAAAATGCAATCAAATATTGTTTGGTGGACCATAACAATCATCTAGTCTCTAGTCAATTAGGTATCTTTTCAGTTGGAAGATTAAATGGAGTAGGTTGATCCGTTGATGTAGATATAAGCATTATCAGTGAATAAGAACTCTTAAAACAGTTCTTATTTAACCCCCTGATTTAAATAAAATCAGGTGGTTGATACCATTCCTCTAAACTTTGAAAATCTGTTGGAGATAATTTGCTTAGTCGTTGCTGAAAGGTACCTATACCAGTTGTTTGAAAAAACGCAATTCCTTCAACTTATTACTAGTTTGAAAGTGGCTAAACATTTGAACTGCTCTGTGCAGGGCCATCCAAAATATTTAGTGGCTGTGAAGAAGTTTGAATTCTCTACCTACATTCCTACCTAGCCTTTCTATGGAAAACGAATTTTCCATTTACCTGAAGTTCGTCACTAAGTGCTATTCACTGGACAGTCACTCTACTACCAAGATGGGTCTTTTTGTTACTTACTTCATGAGCTCGTAAGATACCAGCTGTTTGAAAAAATGCAATTTCTTCAACTTATTAGTAGTCCGAAAGTGGCTACACATTTGAACGGCTCTGTGCTGGGCCACCCAAAATATTTAGTGGCTGTGAAGAAGTCTGAATACCTACCTAGTCTTTCTCTTTCTTCAGAAAGAGAATTTTCCATTTACTGATTCAAGTTCGTCACTGGACAGTCACCCTACTACCAAGATGGGTCTTTGTTACTTCATTAACTCTTATAAAATATTTTCTTTTTCTCAGTCTTTGGAGACCATATACCTATTCAGGTAAGTAACTATGTAGGTACGTAAATGTCAACAAATTAACACTACCAAGTTTAACGCCCCTTCGAGCGAGAACTCCACGCAAGTTAGTGATGGAAATATTTCGATTTTGTGATCGAAACATGAACTAAATCATGCTCCATGACCTCAAGAACAATAAATTACCATACTTAACAGCAAGAGTCACGCTAACGTCACGAGAACTGACCCTTCCCCCATGGATTCTAGTGTATCTTAATTATCCATGTAATCTTGCCCCAGACCGTTCGAGCTGCCCGTGCTCCGAACAAGCTCCAGGCTCACCCTGCTCCGAGCGAGCGTGTTCAGAGCTCACCCTACACCAAGCCAGGTGGGTTCAAGCAAAAACTGAACTTGCTCGGAGCTACCCTCAAGGGGACAGTACAAACAAAGCTAGTAGTAAAAAGTAAAGTAAACATCCATTTCAGGAAGATCAGAATTTGATCCGATCATTTCGCTCATGGCTACCTGCTGCCTCACTACCATAGGTTGGGAGGAGGGGCGTTGAGATTCGAACCGACGGACTGCTATGCCCCCAATCCCGACCACCAAGTGATAACACGCTCAGCCACCGCCTCACCCCCACACCTAATATGGACACTATAGAAACTTTTTTATTAGGGTTCTTAAATGATGAATCGTGTATAGAGCACCTCCAAACAGCTAGCTAATAATTGTAACAGCACAGGGACGTATGGCCTGGAAGCTACCTCAAGTGTGATACTTTAATACTGCTGGAGTGCTAGAAGGCACATTTTCCTTTTATTCATTGTCAGGAGGGCGTCTCCTATCAGGATCAGTAAAATGCAGAGGACCATGAACAGTGGTAAGTACCTTCTGCTTGATTAAGTGTACTGATCTGCACAACTGCCTGTGTACTGATCAGAGGGATATATACACGTGTCTCAGTCATCAGAGGGACATCTCTCCTAGGGAACATGGAAGTGAAATCTAACTATGAAGCCATTAAGCGGTATGATGTGACTGACAACCCCCGTCCCTCACACGAATTGAATGTTACAGCACATATCAAATTAGATTACTGCCGATGCACCCAAGTGACATATTTATGTAGGACACAAGGTGGCTGGCGAGTCATGCAACGCATCTCTCCATTGTCCTACTTACCTACATTATTACTGGAATGCTTCATAATCCGCAGTGAATAAATTTAACATAATCTATTTAATCATAGCCTAAGTATATCTGAGCTTACTGCACTACACCTGTCAAAATCAGTTGTCAATGTAACAGACGTCGTGAGGGGAAACTAGTTGTCCCACTGCAGATGGAAGAGAAACTTGGACGCCAACGTATTGAATTTTCAGATAAACATGAATTATTTGTAAATTACATTCAACTACCGGTAGGACCTATCCAATCGGTGACACTACTAGTCGACCACAAAGGTTTCAAATTGCAGATGATAGCATACATAACGTGATACTACTACAAGGAAGAAATAACATAGCAATCAATTAAGCGACAAGCAGGGAGGTATTAAGAATAGAAAACGTTACACATTACCCGACTGCAGTGCTGATAAAGTAGGTTATTTCTTCAAATTCACGAGAACAAAAAAGTCTATGATTTAACAAGGTACCTACATCATTCTCCGTGTTAGTTGACTCGGAATCCGTCATTCTGAGGATGTCTTATGCAATTCTCGTATTAGTAAAGTACGCTACATCATAATTATCATGACTGAGAAAATACAATCGGCGAATTACAAAAGTAAAAAACTAGATGCTCTCAACACATTTTTCCGAATTCTTGTTGTTTTTGAACTGTTCAAGTAGGCCGCTCATTTCGAACATTATGGATACTACAAAACTATACAGTGAACTTCGAGGGGGACCGTCAAGAGACTTTTAACATCCACCTGCAACTGAACGAGTGGGCACAAGGGTGTAGTGATGGGCTAAAGCGTTATTTTCTGCTAACGCGTTATTCGCTAACAGTTATCGGTCAGTAACCGGTTCCAATAACCGGTTATTCTGATAACTGGTTACCAGTTTAGGGATGGGGTAGAGAGACAAACATGAATGTTCACATGAGAGGGATGCCAAAAAGTTCGTCGTATGATCCCTTCCTATTGCTTCATTTTGTGAATCTGTCACTTACACTAATGGGGCTTACATACAAATGCTGACCATAAATGTAATAGAAATAAATTGTTGATAGAGGAATACAAATATTAGAATTTCCTAATCTCAAAAAAAATCCGTCTGTTCTCCCTGGGATCCCATAAAATTGAGTTTAGTAGGTCGGTAACTATGGGTAGGTACCTACCTACAGTTTAATGTGATAGGTAGATAAAATCTTGAATTGAGGGGTTCCCCACAAGAACCGAATAAGTCCAAAATTGGCAAACGCCAGAAACAAGCATTTTGTAAAACACTCTTCTCAGAGGGAAATGCTCCCCGGGCTCCAAAATGTGACTTGTTTTGTTCTTGCTGGAATTTTTTTGAAGTATAAGTACCTGCATGAATTTTCCATTTAAGCTCAATATTACATGTTTATATATTTATTGCATTATTATTAGGTATAGTTTGTTAAGTATAGGTTTATTAGGTATAGTTAGGTACATATATTGTTAGGTATTAGTTTATTAGGTATAATAGGAATGAAGTTAACGTTGGACTTTTATTTTTAACTTCTGTTTTTATGTTATTGGGTAAGGTAAATTCGTTTTGATTTTTTATAACCACTTTATTGCTAAATACCTCAACCTAAACTCATTTGTAGGTAAGTAGGGTTGCAGTTGTAGGTAAACTTAAGAAAATGAAAAGAAACTGGAAAGGACGGAAGTTCAATAAATGAGCAAACTAAAAAGTAGGTACCTACCTTCAAAAAAAAGTTTGACCCTAGTAATTGGGGAACAAAAAAAATATTGATAACTAGAGATGGGAAGTTCCTGAATGAACTAGTTCATTGAACTAGTTCCGGAAAAAGAACTATAAAGAGCGATCTTTGTTTTGACGAACTATAGTTCAATTTCTGATCCTAATGCTGTCTAATGCTGAATAGGTAATTTGTAAATATAAAAATAAGTAGATGTAGAAAAAATTTGTATTTAGTAATAAAATACAAAACGTTGTAATAAAATAGTTAAAGTTGTTACTAATACTTTATATCATACTAGCATGACCGCTCGCTTCGCTCGCTATCCGAGATTCGCTGTACGCAGTATCGTACTTAATTCCGACGCTGCACAACTTGGGAGCCTACTGGATATTGGTGCCAAATTTGGTCGATATCCGTCGAGCCATTCAGGAGTTGACCATGGTCGACCATATTTCCGCTATGGTGAAGGGGACCGAAAAATTCCGACGTTGCCCAACTTGGGAGCCTACTGGATATTCGTGCCAAATTTGGTCGATATCCGTCGAGCCATTCAGGAGTTGACCATGGTCGACCATATTTCCGCTATGATCAGGGAATTAAAAATGCGCCTACGTTCAACTTAGGAGGCTACCGGATATTGGTGCCAAATTTGGTCGATATCCGTTGAGCAATTCGGGATTCGACCATGGAGGGGCCCATGGATGCGCTATGGTCGACCGCGGGGGTAGTCCGAAGGGTCGATCGTAGATAGAATTTCACGTAGATTACGAATACGCGATAAAAAATAGGGGTTACCATTTCAATTAACGAAGTTGACCATGGTCGACCATAGTTCCGCTATGGTGAGGGAATTAAAAATGCGACGTTGCACAACTTGGGAGCCTACTGGATATTCGTGCCAAATTTGGTCGATATCCGTCAAGCCATTCAGGAGTTGACCATGGTCGACCATATTTCCGCTATGGTCAGGGAATTAAAAATGCGCCTATGTTCAACCTGGGAGGCTACCGGATATTGGTGCCAAATTTGGTCGATATCCGTCCAGCCATTCAGGAGTTGACCATGGTCGACCATAGTTCCGCTATGGTGAAGGGGACCGAAAAATTCCGACGTTGCCCAACTTGGGAGCCTACTGGATATTCGTGCCAAATTTGGTCGATATCCGTCGAGCCATTCAGGAGTTGACCATGGTCGACCATAGTTCCGCTATGGTCAGGGAATTAAAAATGCGACGTTGCACAACTTGGGAGCCTACTGGATATCCGTGCCAAATTTGGTCGATATCCGTCAAGCCATTCAGGAGTTGACCATGGTCGACCATAGTTCCGCTATGGTCAGGGAATTAAAAATGCGACGTTGCACAACTTGGGAGCCTACTGGATATTCGTGCCGAATTTGGTCGATATCCGTTGAGGAATTCGGGATTCGACCATGGAGGGGCCCATGGATGCGCTATGGTCGACCGCGGGGGTAGTCCGAAGGGTCGAACGTAGATAGAATTTCACGTAGATTACGAATACGCGATACAAAATAGGGGTTACCATTTCAATTAACGAAGTTGACCATGGTCGACCATAGTTCCGCTATGGTCAGGGAATTAAAAAGGCGACGTTGCACAACTTGGGAGCCTACTGGATATTCTTGCCAAATTTGGTCGATATCCGTCAAGCCATTCAGGAGTTGACCATGGTCGACCATATTTCCGCTATGGTCAGGGAATTAAAAATGCGCCTATGTTCAACCTGGGAGGCTACCGGATATTGGTGCCGAATTTGGTCGATATCCGTTGAGCCGTTTGGCCGTGAAAAGCAATTCGGGATTCGACCATGGAGGGGCCCATGGATGCGCTATGGTTGACCGAGGGGGTAGTCCGAAGGGTCGATCGTAGATAGAATATCACGTAGATTACGAATACGCGATAAAAAATAGGGGTTACCATTTCAAATAACGAAGTTGACCATGGTCAACCATAGTTCCGCTATGGTGAGGGAATGAAAAATGCGACGTTGCACAACTTGGGAGCCTACTGGATATTCGTGCCAAATTTGGTCGATATCCGTCCAGCCATTCAGGAGTTGACCATGGTCGACCATAGTTCCGCTATGGGGAGGGAATTAAAAATGCGACGTTGCACAACTTGGGAGCCTACTGGATATTCGTGCCAAATTTGGTCGATATCCGTCCAGCCATTCAGGAGTTGACTATGGTCGACCATAGTTCCGCTATGGTGAAGGGGACCGAAAAATTCCGACGTTGCCCAACTTGGGAGCCTACTGGATATTCATGCCAAATTTGGTCGATATCCGTCGAGCCATTCAGGAGTTGACCATGGTCGACCATAGTTCCGCTATGGTGAGGGAATTAAAAATGCGACGTTGCACAACTTGGGAGCCTACTGGATATTCGTGCCAAATTTGGTCGATATCCGTCCAGCCATTCAGGAGTTGACCATAGTCGACCATAGTTCCGCTATGGTGAAGGGGACCGAAAAATTCCGACGTTGCCCAACTTGGGAGCCTACTGGATATTCGTGCCGAATTTGGTCGATATCCGTTGAGCAATTCGGGATTCGACCATGGAGGGGCCCATGGATGCGCTATGGTCGACCGCGGGGGTAGTCCGAAGGGTCGATCGTAGATAGAATTTCACGTAGATTACGAATACGCGATAAAAAAATAGGGGTTACCATTTCAATTAACGAAGTTGACCATGGTCGACCATAGTTCCGCTATGGTCAGGGAATTAAAAATGCGACGTTGCACAACTTGGGAGCCTACTGGATATCCGTGCCAAATTTGGTCGATATCCGTCAAGCCATTCAGGAGTTGACCATGGTCGACCATAGTTCCGCTATGGTGAGGGAATTAAAAATGCGACGTTGCACAACTTGGGAGCCTACTGGATATTCGTGCCGAATTTGGTCGATATCCGTTAAGGAATTCGGGATTCGACCATGGAGGGGCCCATGGATGCGCTATGGTCGACCGCGGGGGTAGTCCGAAGGGTCGAACGTAGATAGAATTTCACGTAGATTACGAATACGCGATACAAAATAGGGGTTACCATTTCAATTAACGAAGTTGACCATGGTCGACCATAGTTCCGCTATGGTCAGGGAATTAAAAAGGCGACGTTGCACAACTTGGGAGCCTACTGGATATTCGTGCCAAATTTGGTCGATATCCGTCAAGCCATTCAGGAGTTGACCATGGTCGACCATATTTCCGCTATGGTCAGGGAATTAAAAATGCGCCTATGTTCAACCTGGGAGGCTACCGGATATTGGTGCCGAATTTGGTCGATATCCGTTGAGCCGTTTGGCCGTGAAAAGCAATTCGGGATTCGACCATGGAGGGGCCCATGGATGCGCTATGGTTGACCGAGGGGGTAGTCCGAAGGGTCGATCGTAGATAGAATGTCACGTAGATTACGAATACGCGATAAAAAATAGGGGTTACCATTTCAAATAACGAAGTTGACCATGGTCAACCATAGTTCCGCTATGGTGAGGGAATTAAAAATGCGACGTTGCACAACTTGAGGGCCTACTGGATATTCGTGCCAAATTTGGTCGATATCCGTCGAGCCGTTTGGCCGTGCATAGAAAGACAGACACACTCACTCACAGAGATCCGTTTTTATAATATAGTAGGGATTTTTAATAAATTTTTGTTTATAAATTACTTTATTGTTTTGTCATTTTTTTGCACCTTACCAATAATTTTTATCATAGAGAATTGAAAATAAGGAATTTTTTTCGAGAACTACCTATTTTACTGTCTTCATCTTGTCCTTCTAGTTCATTTGACGTCCATTCCTCCCTCTATTTCCATAGTTCAATACTTCACTTAGTTCATTCCACAGTTCTTCACGAAAATGAACTATGTTAGTTCATTATTTGAACTATATAGTTCATTATAACCTTTAGTTCATTAGTAACCTTCCTTTTCCACAGTTCTTCTTCACGAAAATGAACTATGTAGTTCATTTGAAGGAACTATCTCAAAAAGAACGAGTCCGTAAAAGGAACTACTCTATTGATAACAGCTCGACTGCCTTGCCGTTCGTGCTCAGTGTTGCCACGCGAGGGACTTGTTTTGTTCTTGTCTTCTTGTAGAAATCGAATTGACATGTTTTTTTCTTGCTTAACCCAACCACTATTGGAAGCCTTCGGTGGACGGGACCTTTTCGGTTTTTGCCAAGACAAACTTTCCACCACTTCAACAATATCATCCTGAGCAAAATGGCGCCTTTACCCAGTTCTTTCAAACTTTGGACTTATTCGGTTCTTGTGGGAAACCCCTCAATTGATTATCAGCAATTACGTTTTTGAACTTCCTACATCACAAAAACTGGAATGCGAAAGATTATGGGACTAGTTTTTAGCCCTTCGACATTTTTAACGTTATTACTCGATAACTTGAACTGAGGGAATGAGGAATAACCCTTAATTTTTTGAAGGGCACTAAGCTGAAGGATACCATCCTAAAATAGGTAGGTAACTGTTGCGTACGGAGTGAAGGGTAAACAGTGATCGCTATAGGTACGCTGTGTCCTATAGCGTACAATACCATCTCACGTCAAAGGGAAGCGAAAGGTCCTAAGCTGATGGATAACTTTCAGGAAGTTGGTAACCAGTTGCGAGGCAAAGCGTTATCGGCGGCAGGTAGGTACTCTATACCATACCAACATCAAAGGGTGCGAGAGCGAGACAGTTATTCAGCATCCTGCACTCTCTCTGAATATCAAGACTGTAATAATTACAGTTCTGTAGTTATTGTTCCCCGATAAAAAAAGCTATGCATGCTAAATATCTAGGCATAATAATTGATTCGCAACTTCGCTGGCAAAATCACGTTCAGTCTCTAGTATGCAAACTCAGGAGTGTCACTTACGTATTTTATAGAACCAGAAATCTCTTTAAAATTCCTATTCTTTATTCTCTCTACCTACTATGCATTAGTGCAATCTCATGTAATGTACGGCATAACAGCCTGGGGTGGGGTTTACGACACCCATTTGCAACCTCTAGAAAACATACAAAAAAAACTTATCAAAGTCATGTTGAATAAAAATATGAGATTCCCGTCAGCCCAATTATTTCAGGATAGCAACATTCTCAGCGTCAGGAAATTATACCTAATCCAAGCTCTTAAATATCTCCTGAACAATCAAACCCTCTTTAAAAAAAACATTTTGAATAAAACAACTAAGAGAAACAATACATTTCACATTCCCCAATGTAATAGTAAGCTAGGAATTCGCCACATAACATTCATTTGCCCTAAACTTTTTAACAGCATCCCTTATAACTTAATATCACTTGACAAACCTTCTTACAGACAAAAATCTTCAATCAAAAATTATATTTCAAATTTAACTTCTCATGAGCTAACTAAATTTTTCCTCTAAGCAATTCCCTTTCATCTGAAATTATCCCACATGATAACTAAAATAATTCCATATAAATTAAATAGAAACTATTTCCACCTGCTCACTCAATAAATCGCGGCCATTTAAATTTAAATTATTCAATAGTACTATCCCCACACCCTGGCTGTTTTGCCTTCTGGGTTCCACATTCCAATATAACTAATAATATATAATATTATTTCTTTCACTGATTCACTGATATCTTATACATACATTATATTTTCAATTTATTCGTGCCTACTTAAACCTTCTATTATTTTTCACTTTTTAAATATCCAAATGTGTTCCTTTTAATATATTACTTAGTTCGTAAATTTTCTTTGGATTTTTTTTAAATTTTGCAGTAGATATGTACCAACTAATTTCATGTATTGTAAATTTGTTGTGGAAATAAATTCTCTCTCTCTCTCTCTCTTACCTGTGTGCGGATAGTGAAGGCAACCACCTCTCTTGCTAGGAGCGAGCGTAGGAGTTACTTCTGAAACGCTTTGTGTGTCGTGACGATTTTCGGCCGGTAGGTCATGTATCACACACATGTCCACTTAAATTACAGTTCGAAAATGGAATAACCTGATACCAATGACCAGTGTGATATTGGCCATAGAAATCCCAGCTATCTGGAATACATGCAAGAGCTACCACGCTAAAATAAAAAAGTAAGTACCTACAACCAAAAATTGAAATGTAAGCAACCAAGGAGATAAACAATGGTTAACTCGAGACACAGAAGGATTGCTACAATAGGTAGGTAGGGAAATGTGTCTCAAAACGGAGGTAAAATTAGTTTTTTGGGGCTTGATAATCACTAAACATCTGCTAAATACAATATAAATCCTCCAGAAGTTAAATAGAACGGTGATGTGACAATTGAAATGCAAGTATCATGAGTTAAAAATATTTTTTCTCAAGACTGGAGCAAATTCGAGTTTTGGAGGCCAAAAATTAATAAAATATCGTCAAAAACATCCAGACTTCACCATTTTCGAAAATTCGCAGTTATGCTCATGACTCGAGAGTACCACAAGTCACTAATCTACACCACTTTAGGTAAAATTATATTAATTCTTGAAGGTTTTAGCCTATTTACTAACTTTTAGCGATTTTTGGACCCCTCGAAACACGAATTTGTGAAAATTGGTAATCTTCTGGACTCATTTCGTTTATCGTAACAAACATTTTGTATGAATTTTGTGCTGCGTTCTCAAGGGAAGAAAGATACATACCTACATAAACAATACATATTTTGAAAATAGTTCCAGTCATGCAGCATTAACATATGTGCAGATTTTCAAAGCTAGTGACTGTGTTTCTTTTTGTTAATGGCGATTTATGACTCTCAAGAACTCAAAATCGATTCATTTTACTGAAAAGATACCTACCTACTGAAAGGCTATTCAGTAGGTAGCCTACCACTTATGGTGAATTTATAGGTATAAATATTCCGTGATTTTGTTTTATTATTCTGTGAATAATACACCTATGTAATAGCTCAGCAAAAAATGTTTATAACACCCCCTCAAAATTTTTTCTTTTACCTTTCAAGGTGCTTAGATTCCAAAAATGCAATGGCCGTCCGCAGTACGCCGTGTCACCTATACCAGCTTCATTTTCGGTCTAAAAAATTCGTTCTCTCGCACACAAGCTTCATTTGGGCCCTAGTTGTGTCCCAAAACTTTGCAGACGGATCGGATCGGAATATAACCAGCGGTGTTATGAATGAAAATGGTTATAAAAACAGGTACTTTTTGTGTTTCAGTAACATGTTAGTAACATGAGCTTTTGAGGTAGGTATCGTGTTCCATGTTTTTTGGGACAAGAAGACCGAATATGAAGTAAATTTTGACCAAAGAGTGGAAAATTGAGGTTCTACCAATGGTTCTGCTCCCAAAATCGATTTTTTATGTCAAAAACCTGGGAAATTGTCTGAAATCACCACCAATTTGCATAATAACACTATAAAAAGTGTCAACATGTGAATTAAGACAATCAAATGGCACTATCAATTATCAAAGATAATTCGAAAAAAGGAGCCTACCTAATTCGTCTTTTGGGGGCCAAAATTGGTGGAAACAATCAGAAATATCTATTTAAATTATTTCGCATGAAAGAAACAATAGGTAAGTGAACAGCCAACATTTCTGTAGGTATGTCCAATGGAATAAGAAACACATGTGACAAGGACTTTGCAGCGTTTTTACCCATAAAACTAAAAGTTGGACCTCTGATTTGTGTGGAATAGTGTTGATGAATGAAGCAGTCTTTTTCTGTCACAGCACAAGTCACTTTTCCATATCACTTTGGGAGATTTTATAGCATTTTTGGATGAAATTCAGACATTTCTACCGATTTTTGACGCCCGTCGTTTATGAAAACATTTGGACGAAACTTCGAATTTTTTATCTCGTAGCGTCGTAGCCCAGGTTAGGCAGTTGGAATGACACATTTATGTAGGTACAAAGATGTCTATGGATGTATGTTATGATATTATTTAGATAAGAAAGTTGATAAAATCCAGGGATGGATTTAAAATGCTCTGAAATGAGAACTTTTCCAAATAACATTTTGAAAATATTTCCATATAAAAATAACCATTGCAATAGCGTTGTCAGTTTCGAAGCATTTTTTTTATAAAATAGTAGGTCAGAAATCGTTGAAAAATCTTCAACGATTCCCAAGTCACAAACTTCGAGAATTTGCTTATATGGCCGTGCTGCATGAC
Organism: Leptopterna dolabrata; assembly: GCA_954871275.1. Taxonomy (NCBI): domain Eukaryota; kingdom Metazoa; phylum Arthropoda; class Insecta; order Hemiptera; family Miridae; genus Leptopterna; species Leptopterna dolabrata. The sequence continues at coordinate 22,799,330 of OX940974.1, forward strand.
CAGAACTTTTTTCTTCTATCCTGTTGGCTATCGTGGCTATCCTGTTGGTCCACACTTGATTTTTTCAAACCAGAGGCAAATACATCAATAAAATTACCAACTCATTAAGAAGTACCTAATCACGAACTGTATTTAAATTCCACTTAAATTACAGTTCGAATACAGTAAACTTGATATCAATGACTAGTGTGATATTGGCCGTAGAAATCCCAGCCATATATTCAGCGAGCTACGTAGGCACTCTTAACTGACGACGACTAATAGTAGTGAGTTTCCCTGTATGACTCGAAAGCAGGATCACCCACAACAAAGTTGTTTTGATAATTAGCGACTTTGCCACCCGAATTATTAGGTACATAACCTATAATTAAGGAGACCATATTTTCCCACATCAAAAGCAGGACCACTGGAACTATAGGTACCTACGAGTAGATGAGAACATTGTAAATCCCTACCATTCTAGGTGTTTCTTATGCTACACGTAGGTTTAAGCTGATGATTTCAGTGGAAATTGGATGTTAGCAAGAAAAACGCAATGTACTGTACAAAGCCATATACCTACCTATATTTTCGGATATTTAAAAAAGGTACTTATCGTAATGGAGGACAACTGAGGAGTAACTATAAAGTAAAGGAACGCAAATACGAGTAATACAACTTGACTTAGGAAAACAACCCGTAAACTGGCATTAAAGTGGACGTCCTTTATGGTTGTGTATGTGACTGTGCACGGTGTGTATGTGTAGATGTGTAGCTTTTTTTTTTTTTTTTTAATTAAGGTTTGTACAGGGGAATTTTGTGGGGTCTGTTTCAGCCCCCATCCACTGTGACCTACAAGATATTGTGGTTTCTCCCCCCAGGCTGCATTAGCCTTCCGGGAAGGGTTTATCAAAAACCTTCCCTCCCCACTTTCTAACGAAGCTTAGGAGCTCTTGGTATGCCACCCTAGGAATGATGTTTGGGTTGATTGCATCATTTCCAAGAATATCAAGTCTATGACGACCAAGTGCGTCACAGTAGCACATTATGTGTTCTACATCCTCGGTTTCCATTTCACAGAACTTTAAACTTTAAACTTTAAACTTTCTTTATTAACACTGTTTTAGGGCAGGGCCCCTTAATACAACAGTACATTAAAATTACAAATTAAATGCAATGACACAACCCACTTATATCAAAGCTTACAATTACTTTGTATGGCATTTAAAAAAAATGGTAAGTAAAACCTAGGAGTTAAAATAAGATATGAGACAGGTATGAACCCACAAAATTGGGGGTGACACTCGCCAAAGAAGGCAGAAAAGAGAATAGAAAAGAAAAGAAATGAGAAGGAGAAGGAGAAGGAGAAGAGGAAGAAGAAGAAGAAGGTTACTACTTGTTCTTGAAGAAACGGAGCGCACCTCACCAAAGGAATACACCGAGCGTAGGCCACGGATGGACGCAGGAAGGGAATTCTACATTCTGGCCCCTAGGACCTTCATAGAGTTAATGCAGAATCTGTTAGTTTTGAAATACTGTTTTAAAGTTAAAGATCGAATGCTTAAGCCTTTCTGGAAGAAGGTGGAGAGATATGTGGGAACAGTATATTTTTTATCCTTGTGAATTAACTTGAAGATAAACTTTAGGTATTGTACTCTAAGATGAATCAATAGCCCACAACCAAGGATCCGATCAGAGAACCCCGCCCGAAACATGCCCTCTAGGCCTAAGATTAAACGCATATCGCGTACAACAATTAGAGGCAAGCTCTAATTTTCGTTTATTAGCAGCATTTATTGAGTTAATAAAGAGGAGAGAACCATAATTGAAAAGAGGAATTACCAAGGCCTTAACAAGGTAAACCTTCAATTCTTGAGGGGTATAAATAGAGAAGCGTTTTAGGGAGAAAAGTGCACCATAAACCTTTCGAAATGTGACATTAACTTGGTTTGTCCAGGTCATGCCGGAATCAAAAATTATGCCTAAGTTTTTAACTGCATTACTGTAAGGCAATGGGCAATTGTTGAGGGTAATTTTGGGTAGAACTGATGTGTCCAAGGTAGAAGGGGAGAAGATTATAGTTTGAGTTTTGTGGGGATTCAACTGCAGAAAGTTAGCTTTAGTCCAATCAGAGGCTCCTTCTAAAACACGATTGACAGATTCTATAGCGGGGGAGAGATTTTCTATGGACGACTGTAAAAAAAATTGAATATCATCGGCATATTGCTGATAGAGAATCCCGTGAAAGCTAGAGGCAACATCATTTGCATACATCGAGAAAAAGAGTGGGCCAAGTATAGAGCCTTGTGGAACTCCCTGACATTGGAATAGAGGTGGATAGAGATCCATTGATACGGACACACTGGGTTCTATTGCTTAAAAACGAAGTTACCAGCTTGCATGCAGCTGAAGAGAAATTAAAGGAGTTGAAAAGTTTGTCGATGAATAGGCTGTGATTTATAGATCCGAAGGCATCATGAAAGTCCAGCAGGACACCAATAGTTACCTGATTCCTCTCAAATCCATCCAATATATGTGTAGGCCCCCGCTCGCCCGTGGCAGCGCCACCTCCCGGCCTCGGGCGTTCGAGGGCCTGTTTCCCCTCACCAGGTCGTCCCCCCTCGCGGGAGGGGAGGAGATATCCATCCGCGCTGGCGGGAGTGGAGGGAACGCCACCCGACCTCAGGGCGTCCGTCCTCCCACTCCCTGCCAGTAGTATTTTTGCCAACGAAGAGTGAAGAAGTCCGACCTAAGTATTTACGTCAGTGGAGTTTGTGAACGGTTTTTATACCCAGTTGATGCGATAGTAACGCGAGTCCGAATAGTGGAAGTAACGGAGTGTTGTTTGTCCGAAACTGCCGTAACGATCAGTTTCCCATTTCCCCCTGAGATAGAGACTCATTATTTTCAATTCATGCATGTCTTACCTTCGGGCGACCGCTGCAACCACCCCCCCTTTGTGAAATACGTTGAGAACGCGAAGCAACGCCATCGAGACGCCCTTAGCAGCCAACAGGTCATACACCTTTCTTTGTATAACGCATTATCTTTTTCCATTTCTTGTACCGTCCGTACTCAGCAATTCATTTCTTATTTTGTACTATATTTTTCCTGTGTGTATATTTGCCTCGTAAACGAGGGTATAACGTCGAAGTAACGCTAAGCTAAATCGTCATCATACCATTACTACTTACCTTATAATTTCCTTTGTTCTTGTATATATATATATATGTTGTGTTTAGTAACGTCCCTCCCAGGCCTTCAGCACCTTTTTCTTGAACTTATCGAATAACCTAACGTAACGTCGTTGCCTTCAGCACTTTCCCTTTGTTTGAACAGTAACGTAAACTCACTTGGCCTTCTGCATATTGAATTAGCACCTTCAGTGAACCCCCGTAACATTTTGTACCATAGTAACGTTCCTTTCTGCTTTATTTTAAATACATCTATATTCGTAACTGAACTGTACCTACGAGTTATCCTTTCACCCGATTCCCTTCAACTTAAGGTGGTTTCTTTGTGTATTTTGCTAAACCCCCGAAACGAGCGTGCTGGTGCCTCCGTAATTTCAGGCCATCAGCCCTACCGAAAGCCAGTAACGTTTCGTATCACCAGAGGGGGCTTACAAAATTGGTGGCAGCGGTGGGATTATTGTGCGGTTCGCCCCACACGTATCCACAGTAACGAGAGCACATAGAACCACGGTTGAAGAGGGTCGGTAACGAAGGAAGTAACGTTACGATAGACCGAAAAAACAAAACAAAACCTCAGGTGCACGTACCAAGTAAGGGTCTTCAACCCAAAGATAGTAACGTATTTTCGCAAAACGTAACGATCGCAATGGCGGAAAAACCGGAGGGCGTTTTGGGTATGATGGAACAGTTGGAGGTTCTGTTGAGATCATTCAACGATCTCAACATGGAACGGGATCGTAACAGGGGCACGGAACCGGACGTTCCGCGCTCGATGTTTTTAGAGATAGAGCCATGGGATCCCGACGAAACAGGGGCCATTACGGTGTCCGCATTTTTCCATTTCTTCGAGGACGTCGCTCAGACATTGACGCAACAGAAACGGATGAGGCTTCTGCGCGCCAAGGTGAGAGGAACGGCGAAGCAATTCCTCATCGACAACTCACAGTTGAGCGAGAGCGAAACGCCTTACGACGACGTAAAGAAAGCAATGTTGTCATGGTTTGAACGCGAAAACCCATCAAAAGCCGCTGCACTCCTGTGGGCAATTAAGAAGAACGCGAGCGAAACGCTTCGCCAGTTCGCAGAACGGATCCACCGTCTAGCGCAATCCGCCGCACACGAGGAGGGCACGGAGTTAACAAGAGAACAAAAACGCAACTGGGTGAAACGCAGAGTGTTAAAGGCCTTCGTAAGCGGAATACCGAAGGAGTTACGGTCACACCTTATCAACAACGCACCAGACACAATAGAGGACGCCCTGAAACGTGCCGAAGAGCTTGAGGAAACGCTCGAAACATCGGAAGACACGGAAGCGAAGTGGGAGCTGGCCGCCGTAACAGCAACAGATGCAAGATGCTACGAATGCGGGGTAACTGGACACTATGCAGCCAGATGTCCACGGAGGAACGGTCGTAACGCCCCCGTAACGACCAAGGTATTTTCCCGTCCAAGCCCCCGTTACCCCTGCATGTTTTGCGCATCAGCAACGCATTTTCCTGTGGACTGCCCACAGAACCCGCAAAAAACGATCTTTTGCGATTATTGTGGGGTGAGGGAGCATCTAGAAACGGATTGCCATAAGAAAAAGTTATTGACGCCAGTCTCCCATCCGAACGGAAACCAGATAGTAACGCAGTCCACCGAACTCGAGCGGCGATCACCGATGGGCCATTTGCCGATCGTCGATTATCGCCTACAAAAACCTCTGAAGATACCAGCAAAGCTGAACGGAGTAACGCGCGATTTGATATTAGACACGGGAGCAGCCGTGTCAGTGTTGACAACACCTATCCCTGGCACGCCCTTGCGAACGACCACTGCGGAAGCATGGGGCGCGGACGGCTACCCGTTACGATTTAGGGGTGAACAGGAGGTGTTACTGGAAATCCCGGGTGCCACAGTGCGACACACCTTTTTGGTGTTCGAAAGGGAGGGGACCGGACTTGATTTGTTTGGCCTCGACCTCATGAGAAAGATACCACTCGTAATTAGAACGCATAAGAACGAGGCCGTACTGCAGCACGAGAAAACAAAGAAGTGTATTGTCGTCAACAGGATCATGACGGAACCACAAGATAACGCGGTCGTAACGCCTGACGAACGTCCTTCAACGTCCACCGTAACGCAACTAGAGGACCGAAGTGAAGTGAACAGTGAAATCTTTGTCTTGAAAAGTGACCGCGGTAACGCAGACGTGATCGACAGTAACGACGGACTGACTTACAACAGGGTCCCCGAAACGAAAACCCCTTTGTTCAGAATTCTCCCCAGTAATCATAAAGTAACGCTCCCCAGTAATCATGAAGTAACGCTCCCCAGTAATAATACAGTAACGCTCCCCAGTAATCAGGAAGTAACGCTCCCCAGTAACGACAGTGTAACGCTCCAAAGTAATGATAGCGTAACGCTCCCAAGTAACGATAGCGTAACGCTCCCAAGTAACGATAGCGTAACGCTCCCAAGTAACGATAGCGTAACGCTCCCAAGTGACGATGGTGTAACGCTCCCAAGTAACGATAGCGTAACGCTCCCAAGTAACGATAGCGTAACGCTCCCAAGTGACGATGGTGTAACGCTCCCAAGTAACGATAGCGTAACGCTCCCCGAACGGACCACAGGACTGGAAGTACTGGCCTCAAACGAACCTGAATGCATCGCCGCACGCGTCGACCTCACCCAGTCCAAGAGTACTGTTGAAGATGAACCTGTTTCACTACCGGGCGCTTTGCCCGTGTGGGCCGACGACGACTGGGACTACCGGGAACTGACCCCTTCGGAGGGATGGCAGCGGGTACCCCCCGATATCTCCATCGCCCTGGAAGGAAAAACGTCGCACCTCCCTAACCCGGAGCGCCGTTGTCTTCAAGAGCTCCTGACGAAGTACCCGGACGTATTCAGCCCACCCGATAAACAGGGATGCGATCTGGAGGTGACCCATGAGATTGTGACCGGCGAAGCGGAACCCATTAACCAAAGGCCGTACCCCATCCCACACGCGCTGAGGGAGGAAGTCGAGAAGCAACTGCTAAACATGCTCGAAGATGGCATAATTGAGCCATCTGACAGCCCCTGGAGCGCCCCAGTCGTACTGGTGAAGAAGAAGACTCCCGAAGGTGAACCCCAGAAATGGAGATTCTGTACGGATTTCCGGGGTCTCAACAAGATCAGCCGAGCGGATGCGTATCCCCTACCCAATTTGACGGATACACTGGCTATGCTCGGGACAGTGCCGCTACTTCACCAAGATCGACCTGGTGGCTGGGTACCATCAAATCCCTATCCACCCTCAGTCGGCCGAGAAAACCGCATTCTCAGTGCTGGGAAGGCACTTCCAATACGCGCGAATGGCTTTTGGGCTAAAGAACGCCCCGGCCACCTTCCAACGCACAATGAACAACGCTTTGGACGGACTCATCAATCAGCACTGCTTAGTCTACCTGGACGACATTATCATCTTTTCGTCAACAATGGAGCAGCACCTCGATAGTCTGAAAAGGGTCCTCGACCGCCTAAGGGACGTGAGGTTGCGTGCTAACCTGGACAAATGCGATTTCGTTCATACTGAGACAAGGTACCTGGGACATCGCATTTCCCCCCACGGAATTAGCACTGAACCGGAAAAAACGCAAGCGGTAAGAGATTTCCCACGGCCAACCACGGTGAAGCAGGTGCAATCGTTCATCGGCTTGGCGGGATTCTACCGACGGTTCGTCCCCCGATTTTCTGAAATTGCCGCCCCCCTAACCTCACTGCTAAGAAAAGGAGTCGAATTCACCTGGGACGCGACGCAGGAGAAGGCCTTCGATGCCCTCAAACAGGCTCTTCTGACCGAGCCCGTGCTGGCCTACCCTGACATGGCAAAGACGTTCGTACTGGCCACTGACGCATCACAACTGGCATTGGGAGCTGTACTATCGCAAGAAACCGATGGAGAACAACGACCCATCGCCTACGCCAGCAGGAAATTGAACCCTGCCGAGACCCGTTATTCAACTACGGAGAAGGAGCTCCTCGCCGTGGTCTGGGCCACTAGACACTTTCAGGAGTACCTACTGGGAAGGGAGTTCGTGCTGGAGACGGACCACATGGCGCTCACCGCCGCGTTGAGGCTCCGCGATCCAACGTCCCGGATCGGGAGATGGGTGCTGAAGCTGGGGGAGTACAATTTCGTTCCGCAATATCGCCCTGGAACCAAGATGGGGCATGCGGACGGTCTCAGTCGTATGAACATCGCGACAGTAACGCTTGAAATACCCCGAAAACTCATGATAGTGGCTCAAGACCTGGATGAGTGGGTGAAAACCTTCACACGACAGCGCGCCAAAGACTGCAAAATGGAGGACGGACTCTGGACAACTAAAATCGTTCGGGACGGCAAGGTGACATTTGTCCCCCTGATCCCGTCGACCATGCGCAGCTGGCTACTGGCCAACTGCCATGGCAGTGTGTGGGCCGGCCATCCCGGTGCCGAAACGACGGAGCAGGTGGTGCGACGACTAGGGTTCTGGCCGCGAATAGAGCGCGACGTAAGAGAGTTTATCGCCCAATGTGAACCCTGTCAACGCCGGAACGATCCTATCAAGCAGACCGTCCCCCTCCAGAAACCGCTCCTCCCGACCAGCCCAGGTGAAATCGTAGGGATGGATTTTGTGGGGCCGTTAACAACTAAAAGTGGTACGAGACACCTATTAACCATCGTGGACCACTTCACAAAATTTGCTGAGGCATATGTGGTACCCGACACCACCGCCGACACGGTGGTGAAACAACTCGTCCAGCATTACATCCCGACCCACGGAGTCCCCCAGCGAATTGTCACCGACAGGGGTACCGCCTTCACGTCATCATTGGTGCGAACCCTGTGTGACACCTGGGGCATCAGGAAAGTACAGACTACCGCGTATCACCCCCAAAGTAATGGCGTATGTGAGAGGTTTCACCGCACATTTGCCAACATTATGTCCAAGATTATCCCAAAGACCCGAGAGTGGGAAAAGGCGGTACCACTAGTACTGGCCGCTTACAGAGCAACCCCGCATAAGAGCACGGGGTATTCACCGAACTATCTCACGTTTGGGAGGGAGTTGCGGCTACCCAACTATATCGACTGGACTCCAGGAACACAAATTGAGACCGATCACCACCTTGTGCTGTTGGAAAAGGCGCGGCGACTCGCCGCTCGTCAAATCGAAAAGCGCTGGAAGCAGCAGCACGACAGAATAAATCGACGACGAACACCTCGAATCTTTGAAGAGGGGGAGCGAGCTTACCTCAAGGCAATGCAACCCCCGGAAGGTACATGCAAAAAGTTTTGGAGTCCCTGGACCGGACCGTGGACGATAGCTCAGCGACTATCGGATGTAACTTATCGCGTCCACGACACCCTGCAAAAGCGATCGCAGGTAGTCCACATCAATAGGCTGAAGCCAGCCTTTGTCAAGGGAGTTCCGGACGATGCTTTCGCCGAACCTCAACCCACGGACCCCCCACCGACTCGACCTCCTCAGTCAGCTTCTCCGATACAGGAAGATGAGGAAGTATGGAGCACGGACGAGGACGAACCACCCTCCGTGACTCACCGGAGCCCGACTCCTGTGCCACCTGACCCGGAGCCCCCAAGCGAAACCGAACCAGCTCCGCCCCCGACGGTTCCATATAGCCTGCGCCCCCGTCCTCCGCGGGATTATCGAAAGATCCACAGAAAGGGTTTTGTCGCGAGGATAGGCGCGTGCACCGGGGTTAGGTCTAGAAAGAAAAAGTGAAAAAAAAAAAAAGAAAAAAAAAAAACAATGTATAAATAATTTTAATGTGTTAATATTGCTGATTTATAATTGATAATTTTAATGTTGTAATGTCGCTGAGAATTTTGTTTGACAATGTTACCGAAATTAGTTTCCCGTAATTTTCTGTGAGTACTTTTGTGTGTAAAATCTATGAACCTGTAGAGTTGGAAAAAACAAACCTGTCACAATAGGGAACGGCTAAAAAGACTGAGTACGGAGGTAGGTAGGTAGGACTCACCTGTGTAAAAAATTTCCTGACCTGACCTAAATTATGTTGGCTAAATCCTGCTACTTCCATCAACAGGCCAATGGCGATGCGTCGACCCCCACAAGATGCGGATCCCACCGTGGAGGGGGAAACGGTCTGCCCGTACGTGGCTCGGATACGGCAACGTTATGCCGAGGCGAAAGACTTGCTACTAGATCAGGCAGCCACCCCCGGGAGCCTTGGACCCCGACATCCCGAGAGGAAGGCGGAGACTCTGCTGGAGGGGGTGGCCGAAATGTTACACAATGCCGAGCGAGCCTCAACCTTGCCCTGCAGGCGACTCAGTTGTGAAGGAGCCATGACCCTAGCTGAAGAACTCGCGGACCTGCTGCCGGAAATGTTACGACTCCGCCTTAAATGTGAGCGCCTCACTCAGCAGCAGGAACACTCCCAGCAGGTCATCGCGCAGATGGACCAAGAGTGTGAGCGTCTAAAATACATCGCCAGCAACCTACAAACCGCCCGGATGGAGGAACAGCTGAGGGCCCGAGTGCGGGTTCGTCTCAGCGAGTCGGTGAGCCCCGACAAAACTCGCCGAAGGAGTCGAACCCCACCTCGTTCTCCTCCTCCTCCGATCGCCATCCTCGCCGCTAGCGAGTCTGACTCCGAACTTGAGATGGAGACGGATGCTCCCTCTCCTCCTCGACAGCCTCCTGCTCCTCTGGTGGCCCCCATCCGGATAGTGGCCAACCACTCAACTACACGAACCCGCCGAGTTGTCCACACCAAGCACACACCGGAAGTCCAGACCAGCGAAACTCCTAAACATGAAACTCCCGACGATCGACCAACCCCGAAGCCTCGACAGATCTGCCCCGTCTGCCAACGACCCGCCACGAAGATACTCCATTTTCGTTGCTCGTCGTGCAAAGAATTTTGGGCGCGACTGCTGCGTAAGCACCGAGCGGGGCAACTGAGGACTTCATGCAGCGGACAGCACGATGAGGATGATCCGGCCTGCATGCACTGCAGACGACGCAAATACGAACTCCTCCTTACGATGAAGTACCCCACGAAGCCGTTACCCATACCGAGCCTCTTCGGTTGGAGCCCCGCCGTCGAGGACGACGGCTTCCAGGAGGGGGAGGGATGTAGGCCCCCGCTCGCCCGTGGCAGCGCCACCTCCCGGCCTCGGGCGTTCGAGGGCCTGTTTCCCCTCACCAGGTCGTCCCCCCTCGCGGGAGGGGAGGAGATATCCATCCGCGCTGGCGGGAGTGGAGGGAACGCCACCCGACCTCAGGGCGTCCGTCCTCCCACTCCCTGCCAGTAGTATTTTTGCCAACGAAGAGTGAAGAAGTCCGACCTAAGTATTTACGTCAGTGGAGTTTGTGAACGGTTTTTATACCCAGTTGATGCGATAGTAACGCGAGTCCGAATAGTGGAAGTAACGGAGTGTTGTTTGTCCGAAACTGCCGTAACGATCAGTTTCCCATTTCCCCCTGAGATAGAGACTCATTATTTTCACTTCATGCATGTCTTACCTTCGGGCGACCGCTGCAACCACCCCCCCTTTGTGAAATACGTTGAGAACGCGAAGCAACGCCATCGAGACGCCCTTAGCAGCCAACAGGTCATACACCTTTCTTTGTATAACGCATTATCTTTTTCCATTTCTTGTACCGTCCGTACTCAGCAATTCATTTCTTATTTTGTACTATATTTTTCCTGTGTGTATATTTGCCTCGTAAACGAGGGTATAACGTCGAAGTAACGCTAAGCTAAATCGTCATCATACCATTACTACTTACCTTATAATTTCCTTTGTTCTTGTATATATATATATATGTTGTGTTTAGTAACGTCCCTCCCAGGCCTTCAGCACCTTTTTCTTGAACTTATCGAATAACCTAACGTAACGTCGTTGCCTTCAGCACTTTCCCTTTGTTTGAACAGTAACGTAAACTCACTTGGCCTTCTGCATATTGAATTAGCACCTTCAGTGAACCCCCGTAACATTTTGTACCATAGTAACGTTCCTTTCTGCTTTATTTTAAATACATCTATATTCGTAACTGAACTGTACCTACGAGTTATCCTTTCACCCGATTCCCTTCAACTTAAGGTGGTTTCTTTGTGTATTTTGCTAAACCCCCGAAACGAGCGTGCTGGTGCCTCCGTAATTTCAGGCCATCAGCCCTACCGAAAGCCAGTAACGTTTCGTATCACCAGAGGGGGCTTACATATGTTGAGTCACATGTGCCAAAGCAGTCATGCAGCTGTGCCCTACCCTGAATCCAGACTGGAATTGACTTAGCAAAGAATTGTTATTGATATAGACTGTTATCTGCGTAGAAAGAACTGATTCGAGAACTTTAGAGGGAATACAAAGTAAAGAGATGGGTCTGAATTCGTCGATAGAGGCAGGATTGGAGGTCTTGCCTAGAACCGACAGACGTCGTCCGATGTTAGCTTGCCTATCTTCTTTAGGTGATAGCGAAGTGGGCAGTGGCCTGTTAACAGTCCCACCAATATTCTAACCTTCTTTTTGGGAAGAGAAATTAATTGGGCTGCTCGTTTTTTCGAGAATGACACGAAAAGTTTGGCCTGTCTAAGACCTGGGAGTTTTTGCCTGTATTTCCTTTGCTCACTGGTTTCCCACTCGTTAACCACATCCTTTAAGAGACTCTTTGTGGTTCCAAAGATTGGTTCTGGTCCTATTGGCAAGGACTCAGCTCCTCTTTTAGCAAGATGATCGGCCTCCTCATTACCATCAAAACCCTCGTGACCTGGGATCCAGAACTATGTGACTTGATTGTTCTGGGCCACCCTTTTGAGGGTAGTCAGGCATTCCCATACCAGCTTCAAGTTTATTTCAAAGGAAGCAATGGCTGTGATAGCCGCCTGACTGTCAGATAAGATATACACTTTAGTGTTGGATGTCTATTTAGCATCTCCTCCGCCACATAGCTGGATAGCATGGACCTCTGCTTGGAAGATAGTTGTGTATATCCCAAGGGATTTCACAAGGCTGGCTGTGGGGCCTTTTATGCCTATTCCCGATCTTCCCTGCATGACAGATCCATCTGTGTACCACACCAAGGAGCCAGATTTTTAGGCATCCCCCTTTTCCAGTAGTCCCGTTTATTGATGACCACTTTGAAAGATAATTCGAAATTTTGCATTTCGGTCATAAGGTCAGTGACCGTGAGTCATCCCACAGCCCTCACTGTCGAGTATAGGTAGGTACTGTGGAAACTGACTGTTGATCCCCTCCTTATGTATCCCAGCCTCAGCAGCCTTACAGCCCCTAAAAAGACCTTTTTCTGCACGTGAATGTGCAGCAGCGGGAGGTCCAAAAGTACTTCCATTGCTGCAGTTGGGCAAGTAGGCATTGCACCTGTTATACCCAGGCATGACTGCCTTTGGACCTTGTTCAGGATTCCTTGGGCAGAGGCTTGTCCGCTTTTCGGCCACCAGATCGCTGATGCGTAGGTAACAATCGGCCTGATGAAGCGGTATATAACCACATAATCATCTTTGGCTTCAACCCCCATGTCTTGCTGAACATCCTAATAAAATATGAACAACAGAAAATCTAAATCAAGACAAAACTTTAGACTAGTCATCGTCACCTGCTCAGCATTATAATTTTTGAGCGTATCTACCTGTTTCGGGAAGCTAAGATTATATAGTATTAATAATCTTAGCTACTACTGGTTGGAAGGGACGTCCCCTGACATTTTATATTTAAAAATTTGTTATATTACAACCTTCAGCAAATTTTCATTTACTTTCATATCAGAGTGGTCCTTTGGAAGGCTTTTGAAAGAATAATTTCTATGGCTGAATGTTTATTTCTATCATATTCCAACTCATCAAACTCACATAAAGTAGTAGGTACTCAAGATACATTATTCCAACTATACCCGGTTTGAAACCGTTAGCTCGACACATTTTTTCAGTAACATCGGATAATACCCCCGACAACCACGTGTATATCACTGATGGATTGGGGTGCTTACTGTACCTATACCTACGTCTATCGTAGAAGATAACAAATTACATTCTTTTGGTTTATTATTGTCAATAATGAACCTTTGGAATCGAGCATGAGAAAAAAAAAACCACAGTCATGCAGCATGGCTATAAGAGCGAATTTTCGAAGTTTTCGGCATCTTCCTCCTCCGCCTAAAATTTTCTGAAATTAATTTTCGGCCAATGTTTTCCCAACTTGATACCATACAAAATTAAAACAGGAGTAGTTTTACGCAAAGTTAAATTTGGGGTGGAAGGAGGGGGAGGGGGAAATCAAAAATGTTTTGAATACCAGAAGAGTAGGTATTGGGTACGTAACAAATTTTTTGTTCCATTTTTTGCCGAGTAACACCTCGGTTTGTAGATTTTCCAACGCTGAACACGATGGTGAAGTCAGAATTGCGATATCCCATTCCGTTATCAGATTAGAGCAGACGAACCAGGAAGAACGTCTCAAGAAATAACCACGTTCCTTCATCTTCAAAGTGCTACAGTTTGAGAATGGAATGAGATATCGCAATTCTGATTTCACCATCGTGTTCAGCGTACAAAAACCTTTAAAATGAGGTGTCACTTGTCAGACTTTTTCATTTTGGGAATTTATGGGTAATTTCCCCCCCTAAAACTCCCCAAAACTCCCCCTTAGGGTGACCCGATTCTGCCCATCTTCGAACTTAGCCTGTCGATTGCCAAGACAGATTTTTCGTGCAAATTTGAACTTTTTATCTCAATTCTTTCGAGAGTTATCATCTGGAATGACACATACATATATAAATCTAATATATAAAATTCTCGTGTCACAGTTTTCGTTGCCATACTCCTCCGAAACGGCTTGACCGATTTTGATGAAATTTTTTGTGCTTATCCGGTATCTATGAGAATCGGCCAACATCTATTTTTCATCCCCCTAAATGGTAGGGGTAGTCCACCCCTAAATTTTTTATTTTATTTTTTAGACAAAATTTTTTGTTTTCATTTTTCCACGATCACAGCATACAAAAATACATGCAACCCTAAATTTTCACCCCTCTACGATCAACCCTTATTTTGTAATTGTTAACTAAAAAATTTAATTTTTTGCAAGAATTTTTTTTATATTTTGTCATGACTTAGAATAAAAAATTTCATATGACCCTGAGTTTTTCACCCCTCTACGATCAACCCCTATTTTTTATTTGTGAATTATAAACTTTAATTTTTTGGCAACTTTTTTTTTTATTCTGTCGGCTTAAAAAAATAAATTGTACTTAATAAATTACTTATTGACTGTTCATAAATATTTATTAAATCCTATGATGTTAAAAAATCATTTATTAACAGTTGATAAAGCTTACAACACCAGCTGGAGAGCATGTACGTAGATTCAACGCACCTGTTGTTGAAGACGTTGCTGGAATCATGGTTGGCGACCGTACAGCTACGCGACAAATCGTGATTCGAAGAAGAAATAATGATCTTCAGTTCATCAGTGATACCCATCGTTCATATGACGCTCTCCAATATCATTTATTAACAGTTGATAAAGCTTATCAAATATAAACAAATTTTTCTATCCGTTTCAGTTTTTTACCTTCATTTATTTATATGTTGCTGTACAGTCAGCAATGCCAAAAAAGCGCAAAGGGGCCAATTTGAGTTGTCGAACGAGCCGTTCCAGAGCCAAGCAAGATTTAAGAGCACGAAGACCAAGCGAACAAATTCAAGAAGACAATGCAAATTTGCGTGCGAGAATGTCGGAGTTACGTGAACAACGATCACAAGAGGCACGAGATGAACAAAATCAACAAAGACAACTAGAACGAAGACAAAGTCGCAGATTCATAGTCGACAGACGTAGAGGATTTGACCAACAACGCCAACAAGTTCATCGAGCATTTCTGTCAGATTCATTTCTTCGACTAGCATTCCAGTACGAGCCTGATGTTGAATATTATGCTCATTCCAAAGTGGTTATTGGTACTTTGGAGAAGGAATGCCCGCATTGTCATGCACTTAAATTTAAAAATGAGCCACTTGGGATGTGTTGCTCATCAGGAAAAGTACAACTAACCGAAATTGAAACACCACCTGAGCCATTGCACGGTTTACTTATTGGTACTGATCCAGATTCTAGCCTGTTCCTGAAGTCAATTCGCACTTTCAATTCATGTTTCCAAATGACATCGTTTGGAGCAACAGAAATAGTTAGCAATGTTGCAGCAAACGGTCAACAATTTAATTCCACGTTTAAAATCAAAGGCCAAGTTTATCACAAAGTGGGATCATTGCTTCCAGTGCCAAACGAATCTCATAAATTTTTACAAATATACTTTATAGGTGGCGAGGACTCCGAACGTGCACTTGCCAATCGCGTGGATGATTATGTCATGACTTAGAATAAAAAATTTCATATGACCCTGAATTTTTCACCCATTTACGATCAACCCCTATTTTTTATTTGTGCATTATAAACTTTAATTTTTTGGCAAATAATTTCTTTAATTTTTTTTTATTCTGTCGACTTTTAAAAAAATTTCATATTACTCTCAATTTTTCACCCCTCTACGATCAACCCATTCACAAGGACAAACATTGTCTGTATGTGGCTTAGATTTGGAAACACCGTGCTTTTCTCATGGACAACTATATGTGGCATGTTCTCGCGTGGGAAAACCATCCAGTTTGTTTCTGTTGGCTAAAGACGGACTAACCAAGAATATTGTACACTCTATTGCGCTGAGAGATTAATTTTTTTTTAATTTCAACTGGCATAATTGATAGTAAAAATATGAATAATTATTTTTGATGTTTAGATAGCTATCAAGGATTGTAATTTAAAATATATTCGTTAATTTAATAACGATTACTTTATTAACCTAAATTAAACATACTTTTATTGTTTATACCGCTTTTGATTATAAATATATCCCCGCACACTTACAGAAGATAGTTATTTTTATTGAATTAAAAAAATGTTTCCTAGGAAAGAATGTTTCCTAATGTTTCCTAGATACATGGCAAAACAACGTTTGAATGCTTAGTAGTTGGATGCTTTAGCCCATCGTTGAATAGTTTATACGACAATTTGTTTTTTCCGGCTGCAACGCGCCGGGTAACCGGCTAGTATATATATAAATATATAAACATATAAATATATAAATATATAAATATATAAATATATAAATATATATATATATATATATATATATATATATATACATATAATTTTTGGTGTCTTTCGGCAGGGAATTCAGGATGGTCTGAAACGGATTTTGGTATAAAAATCTTTCGGAAATTCGAGTTTTAAAAATTTTGGACCGAGAACAATAGCTTCCTTTTCTTCGAAAATTCGCTAAAAAAGAAAAAAAACCGCTGCAAATTCCTTGTCACATGGGTTTCTTATTCCATTGGACACACCTACAGAAATGTAGGCTGTTTATTTATTGTTTCTTTTATGTGAAATAATTGAAATAGCTATTTCTGGTGGTTTCCACCAATTTTGGCCCCCAAAATCACGAATAAGGTACGCTCTTTTTTTTTTACTTTTCCAAATTATCATTGATAATTGGTAGTGCCATTTAATCGTCTTGATCCACGTGTGGACTCTTTTTCTGGTGTTATTATACTAATTGATGGTGATTTCAGACGATTTCCCAGGACTCTGACTCATAAAAAATCAATTTTGAGAGCTGAACATTTGGTTTCCATTCTTTGGTCAAAATCGACTTCTTATTCGGTCTTCTCGTCCCCAAAAACATAGAAAACGATACCTCAAAAGCTCATGTTACGAACATGTTACTAAAACACAAAAAGTACCTATTTTTACACACATTTTCACTCATAACACCCCTGGGTATATTCCGATCGGGCTGAAAAGTTTCGGGACACAGCTAGGGCCCAAATGGAGCATGTGTGCGAAAGAACGAATTTTTTAGACCAAAAATGATGCCGGTACACGTGATACGGCGGACGGACGTTGCATTTTGGTTTATTATTCTGTGAATAATACACCTATGTATTTGCTCAGCAAAAATTTTTATAACACCCCCTCAAAATTTTTTCTTTTCCGTTTCAAGGTGCGTCGATTCCAAAAACGCTGCAAAGTCCTTGTCACATGGGTTTATTATTCTACTGGACATACCTACAGAAATGTTGGCTGTTCATTTATTGTTTCTGTCATTTTAAATAATGGAAATAGCTATTTCTGGTGGTTTCCACCAATTTCGGCCGCCAAAACTTGAATTAGGTACGCTCCTTTTTTTTTCAAATTACCTTTGATCATTGATTGTACCATTTAATCGTCTTGATTCACGTGTTGATACTTTTTCTAGTGTTATTATACAAATTGATGGTGATTTCAGACGATTTCGCAGGTTTTTGACTCATAAAAAATCAATTTTGGGAGCTGAACATCTGGTACAACCTCAATTATCCACTCCTTGGTCAGAATCGACTTCATATTCGGTCTTCTCGTCCCCAAAAATATGAAAAACGATACCTCAAAAGCTCATTTTACTAACATGTAACTAAAACAAAAAAAGTACCTATTTTTATACATATTTTCACTCATAACACCCCTGGGTATATTCCGATCGGGCTGAAAAGTTTCGGGACACAACTAGGGCCCAAAAGGAGCATGTGTGCGAAAGAACGAATTTTTTAGACCGAAAATGAAGCCGGTACACGTGATACGGCGGACGGAATCTGCCCACCCTGAAACGGAAAAGAGAAAATTTTGAGGGGGTGTTATAAAAATTTTTTGCTGAGCGAATACATAGGTGTATTATTCACAGAATAATAAACCAAAAGTGGTGATGGAAGGATCACTAATGGTCGTCCATCCGTAGACGTTCCTTCAAAAATGACCATCCTTGGCCGGCATTTTGACCATCTGTAGCGACCCGTGACCATCAGTTAAGGTCACGGTTTAACGGGACGTCGGCTTTCAGGGAGGCACCTGGGTGTCCGTGAGATGATGGCGTTCCGTGCTCCCCAGTGAACACGACGGGTGTACTCCGTGGTGGGTCCGTAACGAACAACCATCCGTCAGGATCACGGAGCCACTCGTCTGCTGAGCGTCGTCGTTCCATAAACCAAAGGTTGATGACAAAGGACGGGTATGGGGATCATCCGTTGTTTCTTCGTCGTCCGTAACGTGTCCGTTGGATCTTGTTGTCATTACGGATGCGTATAAAGGTGGCTTTCGTCGTTGAAACGTCGTCCGTTATCCGTCCGTGGTGAATCGTCGTCACTGTGGAGGGGTGTAATTGTGGTTTTCCGTCGTGGACTGTCGTCCGTAGCGTGTCCGTGGTTGACAGTTGTTATTAAGGACGGGTATAAAAATGTGGCTTCCGTTGTGGGAACACCTTCCGTACAGTGTCCATAGAAGGACTATCGTCATGGACGGGCGTGAAGTTTTCTCCCGTCAAAGGAGCGCCGTCCGTACAGTGTCCATAGAAGGACTATCGTCGCGGACGGGCGTGAAGGTGTCTCCGGTCAAAAGAGCCACTTGTCGTCATGGACGGGCGTGAAGTTTTCTCCCGTCAAAGGAGCGCCGTCCATGGCACGCCCGTGGTTGACTGTTGTTATAACGGAGGGGTATAAACGTGGCTCCCGTCGAAGGAACGCCGTCCGCAGTGTGTCCGTAGGCGGTAGTTGTCATTACAGAGGGCATAAAGCTGTCTTCCGTCATATAGAAACGGTACATCAGTAAATAAAGGTTTTTCTAGGAAAAAAAGTATAACAAGCTTTCTCAGCAGCTTCAAATGAAAGAAGACTAAATTTCCTTCAAAATTCGTGTATCAAATTTTAAGTTTGGACAATCCATAACGCAGCAGGCGCGTTTTAAAAACCGGCCGATTTTGGTTTATTATTTTCAATAATGAACCTTTGGAATCGAGCGTGAGAAAAAAAAATTTAATCCACCCCCCTCCCCTCAAAATTTGGTGGTTTCCGTTTCAAGGTACGTACAATCCGAAAATGGAATAAAAACGCTGCAAGTTATTACACAACGGTTTATTATTTAGAATAGATGCTCCTTCTGCGTAGATGAGTGTTTTGTGTGGTCAATACCTACCCTCGGGCTCACCCCAGGGCAGCCCTAAATCGAGTACTGATAATAATAATTAATACAAATAATAATTAATTATTTCGAGTACAAATAATAATTAATTATTTGTTTTATTCATGAAGCATAACGTAAAAGTACCTAAATCCGAAACAGCCATCATTCATCAAATGAAATAATATCATAGAACAAACAACTCGACATCATACAGCCTAACTGGCGAAAAAGTTAAATGGTACTACACTGAAAACATTAATTTTTATAAACTTTATATAATTGAAAATGTCATTGAAACCATTTATTTTTTCATTTTTTGAATTTATGAGTTAATATATATTTATAGAATATTCCATTAGGTACCTATATTACATACGTCCTTGCTGCTTCCTGTTGTTCTTTCAATTGTGTTCCGTCTGATTTGAGAGCATTTTCGAATTTTGATCACATGACCATTTGTTTGTTGTCTATTGTTTCTGTTTCAGGGAAACGTGGATCTCCATGTCCACTACTAGTACCTACTCAAATTTAATGGCTTCAGAAAATTTGAGTATCAGCACTGGTCGTGAAGGATGCGGTTGATGGAGAAGTGAAGGAATGACGCTTCTCTCAGTTGCTTGTACGTTGAGGGGTCGACCGTAAAACTACGGATCCCTTACGTACGAGCGACGGAGAGACGCGTACTTCCTTTACCGCTCCGTAGATCGGTTAGTGGAGCCGTTGAAGCAGTGGACGTCTCCCCGTCATCCTCAGTAGCTCGTCCGTGAAGGGTTCTCGGTAGACGGTTACGGACCCTTTACGGACAATGACGGAGGTAGGTACGTGCAGTGCCTCGACGTCTCCGTTAACCGGTTGACGGAGGGGTGAATGCAGTGCACGTCCCTCCGTTGCTCGTTCATACAGGGCCCGTATGTTTCTACGGTGGGGGGGGGGGGGGGGGTCCTCAACGGAAAGGCAATGGAGGGTTGTGCTTCCTTAGCCTCTCCGTTAACCATCCGCCATGATTCCCTCGATCATCAGTCAAATATGTTACGGAATAATCACGGATCATTGAAGGAAGGGCACGGATAGTGAAGGGTGGGCTACAGACAGTGATGGGGAATTTATATTCGTAAATACGAATATGAATATATTCACACGACGTATTTTCTATAAATGCGAATACTAATATATTCGTATTTACGCATGTAAATATGAATATATTCACACAAGTTCCATGTGAATACGAATATATTCATATTTACACAAATTTCGTGTGAATATGGTAGATATATGAAGGCATTAACTCGAATTTCATGAGAATATGGTAGACATATTATGTTGAATTTAGGTTGATGTAAAATTCACCATGAGAGGTGGAGGTAGTTTGGATGTTGGATAGGAGTGAATTTAAAGTTGAATTTGATGTGTGTGGTTTATATGTGGTTGCGGTTAAGGGCGGACCTCCACCGAGCGTGTGATGATAATGTTGTTTGGAGTGAATTTAGGTGAGTGGATTTAGATGAGTGAGGTGAGTGAAATTTGGTGAGAGTGTGTGCGTGCGGTTAAGGGCGGACCTCCACCAAATCCTGATGAAATGTGTGAGGGTGAACGAATTTGAGAGTGAATTTGTGAAGAGTGTGTGAGCGGTTAAGGGCGGACCTCCACCGGGCGTGTAGTGTATTTTTCATCAGGATTGGTTAAGGGCGAGACCTCCACCAAATCCTGATGAAATGTGTGTGTGTGTGAATTTACTGTGGAATGAGAGGTGTTAGAATTTGTGAGTTGAATTTGGAGAGAGGAGGTTGAGGATAGAGAGAGAGAGTAGCCAGCAGCTAGAGGAAGTGTAGAATGACGAAAATGGCGCAGGATCCGGGGTTATATAGACCCTGAAGCCACCACCAGGGTGGTGGGGCTCCAGGTTGTGTACCAGTTCCTGCGTCCCTTGCCCCACTCTTACTGTTTATTAGCCGGTACTTATTTTCACAGGTTGTTTTTGGTGAGAACTTAAATCTAAGGAGTTGTAGTTCCGGGAGGGACTCACGACACATATGATGGTATTTAATCGAATTTCGAGTGAATATGATAGGAATACGTTCATATTCATACAAATTTCTAGTAAATACAATACAATAAATTCAGTAGAAATAGTGTATTCATGTTTTGGAGGAAAACAGAAAGAATATGATCACAAAGCTTCCGCTGCTTAAGTACACTCGGAAGGAAAATGAGTAGGTAGCAGCTACGGTGTTTTTAGTCCAAATACAAAAGAGAAACTATTAAACTCCCAAGTACATAGGAGCCGAGGGATGAATTCATTAAATTCTTAATATACGTTTTTACTTCAGTAAATTTATACGTGTATTTCTGCATTATATTGAATACACATCATTAAATTCGAGTGAATACCACAATATATCTACACACACATATTTACACGAAATTCGTGTGAATGTGCACATATTACTATCATATTCACATGAAATTCGGGTGAATACTGTTGTGATCGGCTGCTCCTCCACAACTCAATCTATGTCTGAACATGCTGTAACTCAGAGTGGGGACCCCCCGACCCCCCTCTGATCTTGTCAGGGGACTATATAAGAGCCAGGGTGCCACCAATAAACTAACCATTCTCTCGTAATCGATCGACTCGTCTATCCGACTCCCAATCACTACACTGGTGACATCCGACGTGTGAGCTCCACCGCCAGCGCCCGCCGTTTGATAGCGTCGCAGCCCCGCCTCCGCTTCAACGAGCCCCACCACGCGCGGCCCCCACCGACGCCACAGCGGCGCCCCACTCCGACGCCCGCCTCGACGGCTATCGCAGCGCCTCCCGCTACTTCGCCCCACCATCACCGATCCTTATATAAGGAAACGGACGCCGGCGCCGAGCACACTTCCTGCTGACACCTCAACGGCCTGGCACCTACGAAAAAAACGAAGATGACCGAGCAGAAACCGCAAGACACCCGAAGCGAGCGCTCCTTCACTTCTCAAGCTCCAGCCGTTTGACCCCGCATTTCCGCACGTCTGGTTCGCCCAACTCGAGATCATCCTCGCACACGAAGGCCACACGACGCCACATGCGAAATTCACCCGAGCCTTCCTCGCTCTCGAACCTCGACAAGCGGACCTCTGCGCCGACATCAGCCCCTCGAACACCAGTAGCTACCAGACGCTCAAAACACGCCTTCTCGCGACACACGCACCTTCAGATGGTTCACGGCTCACCGCCCTCCTACAGCCGACATCCGACGACGAACTACCGTCGATCCTCGCTCGCAGACTCACCCGAGCACTTCCGGCCGACACACCCGCACCACTCGTCCGACACGTCTTTCTTCGAGCCCCCCACGAGCATTTTCGACTACACATTGCGGCCCACGAAGAACAAGACATCACCCGGCACGCGTAACCACTGACCAGGGCACCCAGTTCACCTCAGCCGAATTCCATAAATACTGCACGTCCATGGGCACGGAGGTACACCATACCAATACCTACCACCCTCAAGCCAACGGCCTCGTCGAACGACTGCATAGGGTCCTAAAAGACGCAATTCTCGCAACAGCCACTTCCCGCACATGGGCCACCCAACTTAGCGGCCTCCTCCTCGGCCTACGAAACCGCCCGGGCCCCGACGGCTACTCACCGGCCCAACGCCTCTTCTCGGCCACACCACGCCTCCCAGGGGATCTATTCACTCAACCGCCACCATCAACTGTGCCCCTACGCACCAACGAATCGTACCGCCACTACACACAGTCCTACGTGCCAGCAACTATGCGCACAGCGACCCACGTGTACGTGCGCGTAGACACGCCAAGGGGTAAACTCGAGCCACCTTACACCGGCCCCCATCAGGTGTTGACAAACGATGGAAAAACGATAACTTACCTCACGGACGATCGACAAACACCATCAGTCTCAATCGACCGATGTAAGCCGGCACCCCCACCTACGCACAACACGGGACCCACCACGACGCCGCAAATCGCCCCCAACCACACAGCGATGGCCACAACATCACCACCACAGCACCCACGGCAACAACCGCTCCCGCGGAACCACGCCCGGAGCCCGAGCCTCGCCCGCCAACGCTACGCGCTCTACGCCACCGCCCCACGACACCGACCACAGCAGCCACCCGGACAGCCCACACGGACCCAACACACGCACCTCCCACGCCCGGCCACAGCCACAGCGACATCAACAAAATTTAATTAAAATTGAAAATTACTTAAATTCTGGGGGGAGCAGTGTTGTGATCGGCTGCTCCTCCACAACTCAATCTATGTCTGAACATGCTGTAACTCAGAGTGGGGACCCCCCGACCCCCCTCTGATCTTGTCAGGGGACTATATAAGAGCCAGGGTGCCACCAATAAACTAACCATTCTCTCGTAATCGATCGACTCGTCTATCCGACTCCCAATCACTACAAATACCATTTATTCCTACCATATTTCCACGAAGTTTGTGTGAATATGAACATATTCCTATCATATCCACTCGAATTCGATTAAATACCATCATATGTCTACCATATTCTCATGAAATTCGAGTTAATACCTTCATATATATCTGACATATTCACACGAAATTTGTGTGAATGTGAATATATTCGTATTCACATGGAATTTGTGTGAATACGAATACATTCATTCAATATATTAGTATTCGTATTTATAGAAAATACGCCGAGTGAATATATTCATATTCGTATTTACGAATACGAATATGCCCATCTCTGGCTACAGAACATCCAGGGAGAGTCCACGGGTATTCACGTGAAAATCACGGATGGGCTACGGGGAAGGCGACGGAGTGTTACGGGTTTGCCAAGGGTGAGGCTCCGTGCAACCCGTGCAAATATTATGACGATCCGTGCAAAGTGACGGTACAACAACGGGCGTGCGACGGAACGTTGAAGGATTAACAACGGAAATCACTGCACTTGAACGGGGATTTTCGGGGTGCTCCCGTGAAAATGACCATCCGTTGATTTTGCCCAAATAGTAGGTGCACCACGGAAACCACGGGTGTTTCCGTTGACGGTCCTCCTACAGTGCAGAGGTTACGGATAAAATTACAGAGCGCACCCGTGACCGCCTAATAATTACGGATGCACCACTTCTGAGGGTGATTCCGTGAAAAAGTGCACCCGTGAACTATCATTCAGTGCCTATCAACAGGAGCCCGTCCGTTGTTTGTTACGGGAAACACGCCGTTTTGGTTTATTATTCTGTGAATAATACACCTATGTATTCCCTCAGCAAAAACTTTTTATAACACCCCCCTCAAACTTTTTTCGTTTCCGTTTCAAGGTGCGGAGATTCCAAAAACGCTGCAAAGTCCTTGTCACATGGGTTTATTATTCTACTGGACATACCTACAGAAATGTTGGCTGTTCATTTATTGTTTCTTTCACGTGAAATAATTCAAATAGCTATTTCTGATGGTTTCCACCAATTATGGCCCCCAAAAAATGAATTAGGTAGGCTCCTTTTGGTTTATTATTCTGTGAATAATACACCTATGTATTCGGTCAGCAAAAAATTTTTATAACAACCCCTCAAAATTTTTTGTTTTCCGTTTCAAGGTGCCTAGATTAAAAAAATGCAATGTCCGTCCGCCGTCCGCCGTACGCCGTACGCCGTAAGCCGTCCGCCGTATCATGTGTACCTACCAGCTTCATTTTCGGTCTAAAAACGTCGTTCTTTCGCACACATGCTCCATTTGCGCCCTAGTTGTGTCCCGAAACTTTTCAGCCCGATCGGAATATACCCAGGGGTGTTATGAGTGAAAATGTGTGTAAAAATAGGTACTTTTTGCGTTTTAGCAACATGTTGGTAACATGAGCTTTTGAGGTATCGGTTTCCATGTTTTTTTGGACGAGAAGACCGAATATGAAGTCGATTTTGACCAAGGAGGGGAAAATTGAGTTCTACCAAATGTTCAGCTCACAAAAATGATTTTTTATGGGTGAAAAACCTGGGAAATCGTCTGAAATCACCATCAGTTTGTATAATAACCTTGGAAAAAGTGTCAACACGTGGATCAAGACGATTAATGGCACTACCAATGATCAAAGATAGTTAAAATAAATAAAAAAGTACCTAATTTGTGTTTTAGGGGCCAAAATGGAAACCATCAGAAATAGCTATTTCAATTATTACGCATGAAAGAAACAATAAATAAACAGCCAGCATTTCATTAGGTATGTCCAATAGAATAATAAACCCATGTGACAAGGACTTTGCAGCTTTTTTTCTTTTTTTTCCCCATTGGTAGTGCTATTTAATCGTGTTGATCCACGTGTTGACACTTTTCCTAGTTTTATTCTACAAATTGATGGTGATTTCAGACGATTTCGCAGGGTTTTGACTCATAAAAAATCAATTTTCGGAGCTGAACATCTGGTACAACCTCAATTTTCCATTCCTTGGTCAAAATCGACTTCATATTCGGTCTTCTCGTCCCCAAAAACATGGAAAACGATACTTCAAAAGCTCATATTACTAAAATGTTACTAAAACACAAAAAGTACCTATTTTGGTTTATTATTCTGTGAATAATACACCTATGTATTCGCTCAGCAAAAAATTTTTATAACACCCCCTCAAAATTTTTTCTTTTCCGTTTCAAGGTGCGTAAATTCCAAAAATGCAATGTCCGTCCGCCGTATCACGTGTAGAGGCTTCATTTTCGGTCTAAAAAATTCGTTCTTTCGCACACATGCTCCAATTGGGCCCTAGTTGTGTCCCGAAACTTTTCAGCCCGATCGGAATATACCCAGGGGTGTTATGAGTGAAAATGTGTGTAAAAATAGGTACTTTTTGCGTTTTAGCAACATGTTGGTAACATGAGCTTTTAAGGTATCGTTTTTCATGTTTTTGGGGACGAGAAGACCGAATATGAAGTCGGTTTTGACTAAAGAGTAGAAAATTGAGGTTCTACCAGATGTTCAGCTCCCGAAATTGTATTTTTATGAGTCAAAAACCTGGAAAATTGTAGAATAGCACTGGAAAAAGTGTCAACAGGTGGATCAAGACGATTAAATGGTACTATCAATGATCAGAGATAATTTATTTAAAAAAAAAAAAAGAAGGAGCGTACCTTATTCGTGTTTTGGGGGCCAAAATTGGTGGAAACCACCAGAAATAGTTATTTCAATCATTTTATATGAAAGAAACAATAAATAAACAGCCAACATCTCTGTAGGTATGTCCAATAGAATAATAAACCCATGTGACAAGGACTTTGCAGCGTTTTTATACACATTTTCACTCATAACACCCCTGGGTATATTCCGATCGGGCTGAAAAGTTTCGGGACACAACTAGGGCCCAAATGGGGCATGTGTGCGGAAGAACGAATTTTTTAGACCGAAAAAGAAGCCTGTACACGTGATACGGCGGACGGCGTATGGCGGACGGACCTTGCATTTTGGTTTATTATTCCGTGAATAATACACCTATGTATTCGCTCAGCAAAAAATTTTTATAACACCCCCTTAAAATTTTTTCTTTTCCGTTTCAAGGTGTGTAGATTCCAAAAATGCAATGTCCGTCCGCCGTCCGCCGTATCACGTGTACAGGCTTCATTTTCGGTCTAAAAAATTCGTTCTTCCGCACACATGCTCGGGGCCCTAGTTGTGTCCCGAAACTTTTCAGCCCGTTCGGAATATATCCAGGGGAGTTATGAGTGAAAATGTGTATAAAAATAGGTACTTTTTGTGTTTTAGTAACATGTTAGTAAAATGAGCTTTTGAGGTATAGTATTCCATGTTTTTGGGGACGAGAAGACCGAATATGAAGTCGATTTTGACCAAGGAGTGGAAAATTGAGGTTGCACCAGATGTTCAGCTCCCGAAATTGATTTTTTATGAGTCAAAAACCTGGGAAATCGTCTGAAATCACCATCAATTTGTATAATAACACTAGAAAAAGTGTCAACACGTGGATCAAGACGATTAAATGGTACAATCAATGATCAAGGGTAATTTGAAGAAAAAAAAAGGAGCGTAGTACCTAATTCAAGTTCTGGGGGCCAAAATTTGTGGAAACCACCAGAAATAGCTATTTCAATTAATTTACATGAAAGAAACAATAAATAAACAGCCGGCATTTCTGTAGACCAATAAAATAATAGAATAATAAACCCATGTGACAAGGACTTTGCAGCGTTTTTGGAATCTACGCACCTTGAAACGGAAAAGAAAAAATTTTGAGGGGGTGTTATAAAAATTTTATGCTGAGCGAATACATAGGTGTATTATTCACAGAATAATAAACCAAAATGCAATGTCCGTACAGGCTTCATTTTCGGTCTAAAAAAATTCGTTCTTTCGCACACATGCTCCATTTGGGCCCTAGTTTGTCCCGAAACTTTGCAGCCCGATCGGAATATACCCAGGGGTGTTATTAGTGAAAATGTGTATAAAAATAGGTACTTTTTGTGTTTTAGTAACATGTTCGTAACATGAGCTTTTGAGATATCGTTTTCCATGTTTTTGGGGACGAGAAGACCGATTAGAAGTCGATTTTGACCAATGAGTGGAAAAATGAGTTCTACCAAATGTTCAGCTCCCAAAATTGATTTTTTATCAGTGAAAAACCTGGGAAATCGCGAAATTTCGATTATTACGCATGAAAGAAACAATAAATGAACAGCCAACATTAAAGACCAAACAGCCACATTAAAGAAAAAATAAATGAATAGCCAACATAATAGTAGGTATGTCCAATAGAATAATAAACCCATGTGACAAGGACTTTGCAGCGTTTTTGGTTTATTATTCCGTGAATAATACACCTATGTATTCGCTCAGCAAAAAATCTGTATAACACCCCCTCAAAAGTTTTTCTTTTCCGTTTCAAGGTGCGTAAATTCCAAAAACGCTGCAAAGTCCTTGTCACATGGGTTTATTATTCTATTGGACGTACGTACAGAAATGTTGGCTGTTTATTTATTGTTTCTTTCATATAAAATAATTGAAATATCTATCTCTGGTTGCTTCCACCAATTTTGGCCCCCAAAACACGAATAAGGTACGCTTTTTTTTTTAAAATAAATTATCTCTGATCATTGATTGTACCATTTAATCGTCTTGATCCACGTGTTGACACTTTTTCCAGTGTTATTCTACAAATAGATGGTGATTTCAGGCGATTTCCCTGGTTTTTGACTCATAAAACATTTCGGGAGCTGAAAATCTGGTAGAACCTCAATTTTCTATTCTTTGGTCAAAATCGACTTCATATTCGGTCTTCTCGTCCCCAAATCATGAAAAACGATACCTCAAAAGCTCATGTTACCAACATGTCGCTAAAACGCAAAAAGTACCAATTTTACACACATTTTCACTCATAACACCCCTGGGTATATTCCGATCGGGCTGAAAAGTTTCGGGACACAACTAGGGCCCAAATGGAGCATGTGTGCGAAAGAACGATTTTTTTAGACCTAAAATGAAGCCTGTACACGTGATACGGCGGACGGCGGACGACGTACGGCGGGCGGTGGACGGACATTGCATTTTGGGAATCTACGCACCTTGAAACGTAAAAGGAAAAATTTTGAGGGGGTGTTATAAAAATTTTTTGCTGAGCGAATACATAGGTGTATTATTCACAGAATAATAAACCATTGGTGTATTAAACCAGAATAGCCGAGAGACCAGTGATGTGCGCTCTCAACCCAGCTTGATGCCTGCATTCACCCTGCTGTTTACGGCAAATTGTACGGCACATTTTATTGCAACATCGTAGAATGCTCCGGATGGTCTCAGAAATTCAGAAAAAATCAAACTATTTAAAAATGCGACAAAACCCACACTTGAAAATACAATTTGCCGAGATGGATACTCTGGACATTTCAACCCTTAGAGTTGAGTGACAGTAACATCGAGATTCGAGGACCAATGAGAGCCTAAACGGGACCCATATACCAAATTTCGTGATTTTGGTTCATGGGAACTAAGGAAAAAGCTGCGGGCGAACGGAAAATTTGTATTCTGTATTCGTATTCTACGTCCCTTGAAACGTAAACCATCAAATTTTGAGGGGAGGTTAAAAAAAATTGTTCAAGGTCGATTCCAAAGGTTTATTATTGAAAATAATTTACCAAAATAGGTGATTCGTACTTCAATGGAAAATTCCGGTTCCAACTTCCAACAGTCAGCCCCTGTAGCGCGATTCTGCAACTCGCTACCTTATTGTCGGTATGGAGTGGGTGTCACTATCCCTCTCGTGCAACGACACCCGGATAGCGAAATTGGTATTCAGGAACTTATGATACCGAACTTGAATAACAAATTGTCGTTGCAGAATGAGATACCGACGTCGTTAGCTTGTCTCACGAAATCTGATTCTAGGGCGAGAAATCGACTGGAACTCATTCCGTTTCCATGGTGATGAGCAGTGATGAAGTGAATTGAAGAGTGTGTGTGTGTGTGTGTGCGCCGGAGTCAGTGATTGTGTTTTGAATCCCCAGAATTCACTCGGTGGCCGAAATAAATGCTCATACCTTGGAAGTCAAAAATTGCAGTTTGGGATCACTTGACACTTGGGATAGGTTTTGATTTCAATTTGTTGTATCGTCTTGAGGTATTAATAAAGTTTTTACCGTTTTTAGCTTAAATGTAATATGTATTATGCCAAATTTATTTGTTTAAATTCATGTATGATTTTGTTGAAATTCATGTTTTATAATTGGTATCTACTCGGAAATTCTGATAAATATGCAAGTGAATGAATAACTACCTACGTTTACGTTATTTTCAAAATCCTATATTTTCTAATTAATTAACAACCTATTAAGGTCACTTGCATTTATTTAAGAAAACGTAGGGGATCGGTATGTACAGCGAAATTAGGTAGGCACGTACCTGGATTTCAGGGGATAATCCATTCAATCTGAAGCATTGGAGCAATGGTCGAATTTCGGTTCATGGCCAAGTGTTGACTTATCCTAAAGGTTTTTCTGAACATGCAGGGATCAAGGGAATAAGGATTTTGCCCATCACTCTTCTTTCAAACCGAGGGCGATACCTCTGTTCCCTTTCTTGCAGAATTTTAATTCCCAAGCAAAGAATTCGAGCGTCATAATGCCTGACATTATTACCCAAAATTCATAAGCGCACGAAAAAATACGGTAGGTAGGTAGGTAACAACTACATATGTGGTGAAATGCGATTCTAAAAAGTAGATAACTACCCAAAGTGAAATAGGCTATATCACTTATACAAGAGTCTTCTACATCGCTAACTACCTAACTACCTACCTATCAAGTAATTTTAACGTTTAAGTGATTTATTACGATGTTTTTATGACATCACTGCCATAAATTATTAAGTCACTAATTTACCTACCTATTTACCTAGATAAGTACCTACATTGGGCTTATTACATCAAATACAGGGGCGCCATTTCACCAAACTGTGGGGGGGGGGGGGGGCAAACACCAGGGGGTATGGGGGGTATGATATATCTACTAAGGAAAGGGGGTCCAGGGTTTTTTCCCCCGCAAATTTGTTTAAATTAATATTACATTTAGATGTAGGTGTAAGCCCCCGTCGGTCGACGCTAGCGCCGCCTCACGGAACCGGGCTTGTGAGGGACTCTTCCCTATAAGTCGGTCGTCTCCTCTAGTGCCAACACCGGACAAGTGAAGACTGCGCATGCCCGAGGAGAGGGGATCAGTTCTACCTCAGGACTCCCGTATCCCTCCTCTTGGCCAGTCGTCTTTCTGCCATTGTTGAGTGAAGTTTGTCATTGTGAAGGTGTTGTGGGCTTCTATGCCAAGCGTTGAGTATCGGAGTAACGAGTTACTTAGTTACAGTGCGAAAGGTGTTGTTTGTCGAAACTGCGAGAGTAACGTATAGTTTCCCAAATCCCTGAGACAGAGACTCATATCACTTCTATAGCAAGTCTTACCTACGGGCGACCTCTGCGAAAATCCCCCCATCGTAATACGAGACGCTCAAGGAACGCCAACGAGACGCCATCGAGTATTACAGGTCAACCATTGTTAGATATCATTTATTTTCCACTTTTGTATGTAACCCTTCCGTATTTAGTATTCGAAATCTTTCCTTTATATTATTCTTGTATGTGTTGTCGAGTTACCCAATTGGTAACGAAGTCGTAACTGTTATCGAAACCGAGTAACGTATCTTCATCATAATATTCTATCATTACTTTTACTTACCGTTTATACTCTGTTGTATATAGTTTGTTGTATATATATTTTCGTAACGATCCCGCCAGGCCTTCAGCACCTATTTGCCGTAACCTTGCGAAACTGTAGAGTAACGTCTTTGTGCCTTCAGCAACTCTTCTTTTTACTTAGTAATCTTAGAGTAACGTCTTTGTGCCTTCAGCAACTCTTCTTTTTACTTAGTAATCTTAACGTAACGTCACTTGGCCCTCAGCAATTGTACATATTGAGCACCTTCAGTGAACCCCATATATTACTGAGTAACGTTTCTTTTCATGCTATTTTATTTTAATAAACTTGATTTGAAATTAACTTGTAACGCAACGTCTTTTTCGTTATCCCGATTTCCTTCAATTAAGTGTGGTATTTTTCCTGCGTATTTTGAAAGACCCCCGAAACGACCCTTCTGGTGCCTCCGTAACGTAAGGCTTTCAGCTACCTCAAAGCCAGAAACGGTTGAATTCACCGAGGGGGCTTACAAAATTGGTGGCAGCGGTGGGATTATCGTGCGGTTTGCCCCACACGAACCCACAGTAACGGTAACGCAGAACCACAAATTGAGAGGAATCGGAGCGAAACTATAAGCTCACGTTAAGAGTAGGTAGGGTAACGAAACCCCGAGTGCATGAACAAAGTAAGGGTCTTCAACCCAAATTAAAAGTAACGAATTCCGAAACCCGTAACGAGTATTATGGCTGAGAGTGAGGAGGGCGTGTTCGGAATGTTGGGACAACTCGAGGTACTGTTGAAATCCTTCAACGACCTCCATGTAGAACGGGATTGAAACAGGGGCACGGAACCGGACGTTCCGCGTTCCATGTTTTTAGAAATCGAATCATGGGATCCCGACGAACCAGGGGCGATAGCGGTGTCCGCGTTCTTCCATTTCTTCGAGGAGGTAGCGAGAACGCTAACACAACAGAAGAAAATGAGACTCCTGCGTGCGAAAGTAAGGGGAACGGCAAAACAGTTCCTTATTGATAATGCGCAGTTGAGTGAAAGTGAAACGCCATATGACGATGTGAAACGAGCCATGCTCACATGGTTCGAAAGAGAAAACCCCTCGAAGGCAGCAGCACTGTTGTGGTCGGTGAAAAAGAACACTAGCGAAACGCTTCGGCAGTTTGCGGAACGAGTGCACCGACTAGCACAATCGGCCGCGCACGAGGAGGGCACGGAATTGACACGTAACAGAAACGAAATTGGGTGAAGCGCCGAGTGCTCAAAGCCTTTATAGGCGGAGTACCGAAGGAACTAAGATCACACCTAATAAATAACGTTCCTGACACAATAGAAGACGCGTTAAAAAGAGCGGAGGAACTCGAGGAGACCATCGAAACGAATGATGAGTCTGATGCGAAATGGGAACTGGCCGCAGTAACGGCTACCGAAGGAAGGTGTTATGAGTGTGGGGTAACGGGACATTATGCAGCAAAATGTCCGCGTCGCAACGGTCGTAACACTCCAGTAACGACAAAAGTATTCTCGCGCCCCACCCCTCGATATCCCTGCATGTTTTGTGCAGCAGCAACGCACTTCCCGGTAGACTGTCCCAATAACCCACAGAAAACTATTTTTTGTGATTATTGCGGGGTAAGAGAGCATCTAGAAACGGATTGCCACAAAAAGAAATTATTAACACCAGTCTCCCATCCCCTCGGTAACAACCGAGTAACGCCATCAACGGAGATCGAGTTACGATCTCCCATGGGTCACTTACCCATCGTTGATTACAGACTCCAAAAGCCGATGAAGATACCTGCGAAACTGAACGGAGTAATGCGTGACCTGGTGCTGGACACGGGGGCGGCAGTGTCGGTGCTAACGACACCCATTCCCGGCACACCTCTGAGAACAACAACGGCAGTAGCCTGGGGAGCAGATGGCTACCCATTACGTTTTCGTGGAGAGCAGGAAGTGGTAGTGGAAGTACCGGGAGCAACTGTGAGACACACCTTCCTAGTATTTGAGCGAGAAGGAACGGGGCTGGACCTTTTTGGCTTAGACTTGATGAAGAAAATACCGCTCATAATACGGACTGATCGACACGAAGCCGCACTGCAACGGGAAGGCACCAACCAGTCAATTATCGTCAACCGAATCGCCACCGAGACTTACGGAAATGAAGCGGCAACACCCAACGAAAGAATGGCAACGCCCGACGTAACGCCAGGAAACCAAGAAAGTGAGGTGAAAAGTGCACTCTGTATCTTGAAAAGTGATCGCGGTAACGGTGACGTCAAACGAACGAACGAAACAGAAACGCTCCCAAATAACGTCATAGTAACTCCCACCAGTAACGCCAAAGTAACTTCCCCTGATAACACTATAGTAACTCCCCGTAACGTCATAGTAACTTCCAACAGTAACGCCAAAGTAACTTCCTCTGATAATGCTATAGTAACTCCCCGTAACGTCATAGTAACTTCCAACAGTAACGCCAAAGTAACTTCCTCTGATAACGCTATAGTAACTCCCCGTAACGTCATAGTAACTTCCAACAGTAACGCCAACGTAATTTCCCCTGATAACGCTATAGTAACTCCCCGTAACGCCATCGTAACTCCTCACAGTAACGAGGTAGTAACGTCAGTAGAAACTGAATCAACGTTAGCCCACCTAGATTTCCCTCCCTCTGACTTGACACAACCGCAAAAAGTACCAATAATCACCGGAAATGAGCATGTCGCAATCGCACTCAACGTCGGCGCAGCGGAACCACCTCCACCGACTGAGACCGATACGTCACCCTGTGCATCACCATTTTGGACGGAAGAAGACACAGACGATCGTGAGCTCACACCTTCTGAGGTGTGGCCACGAGTACCACCTGACATCATCTCGGCCCTTGGAGAGAAGACGGATCACCTCCCTGACCCGGAACGCCGCCGACTTCACGACCTACCGGAGAAGTACCCGGATGTCTTTAGTCAGCCTGACAAACAGGGATGCAACTTGGGAGTGGCCCACGAAATTGAGACCGGAGACGCCGAACCCATTCACCAGCGGCCATATCCAATCCCACACGCCCTGAGAGGGGAGGTGGAGAACCAATTGCTGAATACCGACGAGGAGGAGGAGCCGCTGGTGGTGCAATCAGACGAGACGCCCGCACCCCCAGAACCAGATCCTCTACCGTCAGTGGAACCGACAGATCAGTGCAATCCGTACAACCTCCGCCCGCGCCCTCCCCGCGATTACCGGAAAATCCATCGGAAAGGGTTCGTTGCTAGGGTTAGGACATGCACGGGGGTTAGAAGAAAAAAAAAAAAAAAAAAAAAAAAATATATATATAATTTTATATATATACCAATGTTTGATGAATAAATGTACAATGCTTGTTTCGTTTATGTACCCGTCTAAAGTACGGTGAAAAGTCCTTGTTGTATAAATCACTCATTTGAAAACCTAAATACGGAAGGATAGGTAGGTAGTATCACCATGTAACATCCTTAAGACCTGATTTCTCACGTTCGAACTTTACCACCAACAGATGGCGCAGCGCAGATC
The DNA here is from genome assembly GCA_954871275.1 of Leptopterna dolabrata. Lineage (NCBI taxonomy): Eukaryota > Metazoa > Arthropoda > Insecta > Hemiptera > Miridae > Leptopterna > Leptopterna dolabrata. The sequence continues at coordinate 22,834,288 of OX940974.1, forward strand.
CCCCCACCAATCCGAGCGAACAGCCGAGGACGAATACATCTGTCCGTACATATTACGAGTCCGGAGTCGCTACAGCGAAGCTATCGCTGCGTTACTCCAGCAAGAAGCCTCCCCTGACAATCTGGGACTCCGGAAGCCGGAACGAAGAGCAGTCGCCCTACTCGAGGGTATGGCGGAGATGCTGTATGGAGTGGAACGAGCATCCACCCCCCCATTTAGAAAGCTGATCTGCGACGGAGCCATGCAGCTTGCCGAGCAGTTGGCTGGTGGGATCACTTGACACTTGGGATAGGTTTTGATTTCAATTTGTTGTATCGTCTTGAGGTATTAATAAAGTTTTTACCGTTTTTAGCTTAAATGTAATATGTATTATGCCAAATTTATTTGTTTAAATTCATGTATGATTTTGTTGAAATTCATGTTTTATAATTGGTATCTACTCGGAAATTCTGATAAATATGCAAGTGAATGAATAACTACCTACGTTTACGTTATTTTCAAAATCCTATATTTTCTAATTAATTAACAACCTATTAAGGTCACTTGCATTTATTTAAGAAAACGTAGGGGATCGGTATGTACAGCGAAATTAGGTAGGCACGTACCTGGATTTCAGGGGATAATCCATTCAATCTGAAGCATTGGAGCAATGGTCGAATTTCGGTTCATGGCCAAGTGTTGACTTATCCTAAAGGTTTTTCTGAACATGCAGGGATCAAGGGAATAAGGATTTTGCCCATCACTCTTCTTTCAAACCGAGGGCGATACCTCTGTTCCCTTTCTTGCAGAATTTTAATTCCCAAGCAAAGAATTCGAGCGTCATAATGCCTGACATTATTACCCAAAATTCATAAGCGCACGAAAAAATACGGTAGGTAGGTAGGTAACAACTACATATGTGGTGAAATGCGATTCTAAAAAGTAGATAACTACCCAAAGTGAAATAGGCTATATCACTTATACAAGAGTCTTCTACATCGCTAACTACCTAACTACCTACCTATCAAGTAATTTTAACGTTTAAGTGATTTATTACGATGTTTTTATGACATCACTGCCATAAATTATTAAGTCACTAATTTACCTACCTATTTACCTAGATAAGTACCTACATTGGGCTTATTACATCAAATACAGGGGCGCCATTTCACCAAACTGTGGGGGGGGGGGGGGCAAACACCAGGGGGTATGGGGGGTATGATATATCTACTAAGGAAAGGGGGTCCAGGGTTTTTTCCCCCGCAAATTTGTTTAAATTAATATTACATTTAGATGTAGGTGTAAGCCCCCGTCGGTCGACGCTAGCGCCGCCTCACGGAACCGGGCTTGTGAGGGACTCTTCCCTATAAGTCGGTCGTCTCCTCTAGTGCCAACACCGGACAAGTGAAGACTGCGCATGCCCGAGGAGAGGGGATCAGTTCTACCTCAGGACTCCCGTATCCCTCCTCTTGGCCAGTCGTCTTTCTGCCATTGTTGAGTGAAGTTTGTCATTGTGAAGGTGTTGTGGGCTTCTATGCCAAGCGTTGAGTATCGGAGTAACGAGTTACTTAGTTACAGTGCGAAAGGTGTTGTTTGTCGAAACTGCGAGAGTAACGTATAGTTTCCCAAATCCCTGAGACAGAGACTCATATCACTTCTATAGCAAGTCTTACCTACGGGCGACCTCTGCGAAAATCCCCCCATCGTAATACGAGACGCTCAAGGAACGCCAACGAGACGCCATCGAGTATTACAGGTCAACCATTGTTAGATATCATTTATTTTCCACTTTTGTATGTAACCCTTCCGTATTTAGTATTCGAAATCTTTCCTTTATATTATTCTTGTATGTGTTGTCGAGTTACCCAATTGGTAACGAAGTCGTAACTGTTATCGAAACCGAGTAACGTATCTTCATCATAATATTCTATCATTACTTTTACTTACCGTTTATACTCTGTTGTATATAGTTTGTTGTATATATATTTTCGTAACGATCCCGCCAGGCCTTCAGCACCTATTTGCCGTAACCTTGCGAAACTGTAGAGTAACGTCTTTGTGCCTTCAGCAACTCTTCTTTTTACTTAGTAATCTTAACGTAACGTCACTTGGCCCTCAGCAATTGTACATATTGAGCACCTTCAGTGAACCCCATATATTACTGAGTAACGTTTCTTTTCATGCTATTTTATTTTAATAAACTTGATTTGAAATTAACTTGTAACGCAACGTCTTTTTCGTTATCCCGATTTCCTTCAATTAAGTGTGGTATTTTTCCTGCGTATTTTGAAAGACCCCCGAAACGACCCTTCTGGTGCCTCCGTAACGTAAGGCTTTCAGCTACCTCAAAGCCAGAAACGGTTGAATTCACCGAGGGGGCTTACATAGGCTAATTTTATGCTTCCTTTTACATATATTTAAAGTTTCAATAAAAGAATAAATACAAAAAAAATCAAAGTACCTACCCTTTTTCAATTCATTAAATTAGCATTGCTACATTCCACTAATATTCATTCAAAATATTCCTTTTTAAAAGAATAACTTTTTAAAAGAAGGCTATGATATTCTAGATAACTCCAGTAGTCATTTTCATTATTTATCAATTCCTTGGGGGGGGGGGGGCCTAGGCCCCCCCCTGCTCCCCTTAAATGGCGCCCCTGATCAAATAAAATTGAAAAACATGCCAAAAGAAAAGTAGGTACTCATACCGTAAAGCAACGTAGGCCAAGTTTTTTGGGTATAACAAGCTTTCGGTAAATACGGATAACGGCGGGGGGGGGTCTAGAGCCGTCGAAATGCAAACGAGCCCGCAACGACAATTTATCGACGATTAAGCGATAGCTGACGCTATCGAGCCCTTACAGAATACCAATCGTCGGTATTTAGTGGCATCGATATTTTTTGTTATGCTAACGATATTTCATCGCCGTTACGATGCCATTCCGAGTTGCAGAATCGCACTGCTGGAGTCAAAGAAAAGTGGGGGAGGCGAACGCGAACTAGGGATAGGGATGTCCCAAAAGTATCAATACTTAAAAGTATCGATACATATCGATACTTTTTTTCCTGATATATATCGTAGTACCTATCGATAATTTTTCCCAATTTGTATCCCTCACATGTTATCAATTTCAAAAACTCCATCTGGTAGGAAGGACCAACAAAATGTTAACCTAACCAACCAACCGAACTCAATAGTTTTTTTGATTGGATTTTCTTTGCTCTTTCTTGTTTTCTGATGTGATGTGATCGTGCGGAATTAACGAAATAATGTCATGCCTTGTCTTGTCTTGTCAATAATTTTGCAAAACAAGTGCCCAAACAAAAAAAAGTTTCGAGTAAAAAAGAAGTGATTTATTGTTTCGTTCGTTTTATAATATTATCCTGGAATAATTCTTCGACAGGCTGCTGATGGTATTTTATCTTATACCAATGTAGATGAAGTAAAAGCGTGGGATGAGGTATAATAATATTCATTGTCACGCTGACGGAGAGAGAACAAAAACGACATTTCCACCCATTTTGAAAAAGTATCGATACTTTTTGAAAGTATCGTATCGATACTTTTAGATGTATCGATACGATATATATATATCGATACTTTTGAAGTAACACGAACCTCACACGAATGATCCGCCATCATTGTTCACACCAGCAACTTTAAGAAAACTTCGACGAGGTACCTATCGCAAATATTCTTACTAGAGCTTCGAGTGGCAAACAGACAAACCAGAGACTTTAGGATACCGCCTGCTGCCTACCTACCTCCGTTTAAATTTAGCGAGTTTTTCAATTATGAGTTTATAACTGATAGCATGAGGGTAGCTGAAGGTTTCTTGTGACTCAGAAGGGAGGGTGAGGAGGCACTGAACAGTGGAGATGGTCCGGTGGATTAATTTTAATTTGACCAGGTTTTAACACTCATAGCATGTGGTTAACGTCTTCACTGGCACGAATAAACCCTTGAGGGAAAGGGTTTTGGACTGGTCGTCAGCAGAATATGATGCCCAGCTGGGAATTCGAAAAAGTGCAGGCAAGTAGTAGTTGCAGTAGGTATTTTGCTTTATCTAAGCAGGTGAATCGGTAAATTGACTATGCCTTGTTCATTTCTTTCCTAAATGTGCGAATAATATTCTTATGCTATAATAATAACGTATTTTACGTAAATGAAGAAGTGTTTTTAAAAAAACCCTGCGAAGTCCTTGTCACATGGATTTGTTATTCTACTGAAAATATCTACAGAAATGTTGGCTGTTCATTTATTGTTTCTTTCCTGTGCAATAATTGAAATAGCTATTGTTGGTTTCCACCAACTTTGGCCCCAAAAAACTCGAACTGGCTCCTATTTTTGACACATTATCTTTGATCATTGATAGTGCCATTTAATTTTCTTGATTCACCTGTTGATACGACTTCTAGTGTTACTAAACGTATGGTGATTTCAGACAATTTCCCAGGTTTTTGACTCATAAAAAATGAATTTTGGGAGCTGAAACTTCATTAGAACCTCGATTTTCCACTCTGGTCAAAATCGACTTCATATTCGGTCTTCTCGCCCAAGAAAACATGGAAAACGATGCCCACAAGCTCATGTTCACTAAAACATTAAAAAAAAAAAAAAAGTGTCGTGAGTTCCTCCCAGAACTACAACACTAGCATACTTAAGTTCTCGCAAATCTTGTACAACCAACTTTAGTTCTCACCAATAAACGGTAAGAGTGGGGACGAGAGAAGCAGGAGGTAGAGGCCCAGCCTGGTTCCCCACCATCCCCTACAACTGGGGGATGGAGGGAGACAGCCACTGGGGTCTATAAAACCCCGGCGCCTGCCTCTTTCCAACCATTCTACGCATCCTCTAGCCGCTGGCTACTCTCTCTCTCTCCTCACCTCTCTCTCTCTCCTCTCCTAAAAGATGCTGTGTTGAGGTGGTGATTCGCTCATAACCCCCAGCCAAACCAACCTAAAAGATGCTGTGTTGAGGTGGTGATTCGCTCATAACCCCCCTGGGCAAAACCTAAAAGATGCCGTGTTGAGGTGGTGATTCGCTCATAACCCCCCTGGGCATATCCAAACGCCACTCGTGATGATGCCCATGCCAAATTCAAATTCATCACAAAAAGAAAATAAGAAAAACCCCAATTTTCCCCCATAGACCCTGGGTGTATTCCAATCGGGCTGCCGAGCTTCGGAGCACAACCAGGACCAAATGTGTTCCCAAATGGGGACCCAAACTGTGTCCAGAAGAACTCCGATTTCAGGCCAAAGTTTAACGTAATTTCAAGGCTAAAACTTCGTCGTTAGAACCTCAATTTTCCACTCTTTGATAAAAATCGACTCCATTTTCGGTCTCCTAGTCCTAAAAAACATGGAAAACGATACCTCACAAGCTCATGTTACTAAAACATCAAAAAACGCTATTTTCACACCATAACACCCTTGGGTATATTATGATCGGGCTGCAAAGTTTCGGCACACAACTAGGGCTCAAATGGAGCTTGTGCGCGAAGGAACGAATTTTTAGACCAAAAATGAAGTAGATTTGGACGATATAGCGGACGGCGTACAGACATTGCATTTTTGGAATCTGCGCACCTTGAAACGTGAAAGAAAAATGTTTGAGGGGGTGTTATACAATTTTTTTGCTGAGCGAATACATAGGTGTATTTAAACTAGAACATACTGCAACTACGTGTTTGCAGTTTTGCGAGTTTCCAGCTGGGCAGCCACATTCTGCTGACGAGCTGTCCAAAACTCTTTCCCGCAAGGGTTTATTCATGTCGATGAAGAAATTAACCACCTATGGGTGGTGACATCTGAAGTCCTCAAAACGAGAGCTTGCACTTTTAAACAAATCGACCCCGCCCCCTACCACCTCTACTGTTCAATACTTCTTCGCCCTCTCTTAGGGGCCTCAGAAATCCTTCAGCTAATCTCATGATAACATTTTAAAACTGGTAAAAAGTAAACGAATCACAAAACTCCCTAGATTGAAACAGAGATACTTACGCTTTATCACAGCTGGCAGCATCCTAAAGTCTCTGATTCGTCCGTTCGCCTCTTGAAGGGCTAGTAAGAAGCTTTGGGTTAATTTACTTTCGAATGTCAGATCACCCTTCTGCGAGGATGAGAGATCTGGGTCTTGTAAATGAGAAAGTCCCAGTCATGCATCATGATCTAGCGAGGGAATTTTCGTAATGACTCTCAGCTAGGTATTTTTGACGGCGAATAATGGACGAATTTGACCTAGGTAATTTTTTGTATGTAAAATAAATGTTTAACCAACGTGAGATTAGCCATTTCATAGATTTGCAGCGATTTGTAACATGAAATCCGAATTTGATTTTATTTGAGGAAAATATTTGTTCACGTTTTCTTATCTCGACCTGTTTTGAACCATGAAATGAAAAACCGTACTATTACCTACATCGAACTTATATCACCAGATATAATATACAGTGAAATTATTCCTGGAATCATTCCAGCGTCTCTACGAATAAATTTGCATGGTTGGAACCCAAGAGAAGCATTCTCATTTTTCTTTCACAATTCTATGTGACAGGCGAAGAAATATGAAAGAATCAAGGTACATCCCTATGCGTTGTAAAACTGAGAGAAGCTAATAGAAGCCAGTAAAATTAGATCAAAAAAGAGCCGTACCTACCTCGGAAAAACGTAGGCAAAGCTAGAAACCGTTTTAATACTTTAGTTGGTCTTAAATGTTGGTAATCTGAGTTCGCACTCCCTCAGGTCGTCGGTAAACTTTTGGCACCTAGCCTAAAAACCGCGATTTTACCACTTCTTTCAGTTTTTCGCTTATAACTCAAGAATTTTGATGTAGGTACCTACTCTACGGGGAAAAAGTGATTATACATAGTAACGCTGCAAAGTCCTTGTCACATGGGTTTATTATTCTATTGGAGTTCTAGAGATTCTTGTTGGCTGTTAAATTTATTGTTTCTTTCATGTGGAATGATTGAAATAGATATTTCTGATGATTTCCACCAATTTTGGCCCCCAAAACATGAAATAGGTACGCTTTTTTCCTCTTTTTTTTAGATCATCTTTGATCATTGGTAGTGGCATTTAATGGTCTTGATTCACCTGTTTACACTTTTTCCAATGTTATTATACACATTGATGGTGATTTCAGACAGTTTTCAAGGTTTTTGACTCATAAAAAACCAATTTTGGGAGCTGAACCTTTGGTAAAACCTCAATTTCCGCGTCTTTGGTCAAAATCGACATCATATTCGGTCTTCTCGTCCCCAAAAACATGGAAAAAGATACCTCAAAAGCTCATGTTACCAACATGTTGCTAAAACGCAAAAAGTACCTATTTTTACACACATTTTCACTCATAACATCCCTGGGTATATTCCGTTCGGGCTGAGAAGTTTCGGGACACAACTAGGGCCCAAATGGAGCATGTGTGCGAAAGAACGATTTTTTTAGATCGAAAATGAAGCCTGTACACGTGATACGGCGTACGGCGGACGGACATTGCATTTTTGGAATCTACGCACCTTGAAACGGAAAAGAAAAAATTTTGAGGGGGTGTTATAAAAATTTTTTGCTGAGCGAATACATAGGTGTATTATTCACAGAATAATAAACCAAAATTAAAGAAGCCAAAATTTCGCGTCAATTTGAAAACGCTACAAAGTACTTGTCATATGGGTTCATTATTCTATTGGACATACCTACAGAAATGCTGGAAATAAATTTATTGTTTCTTTCATGTGCAATAACTGAAATATAGCTATTGTTGATGGTTTCCACCAATTTTGGCCCCCCAAAACACGAATTAGGCTCCTGTTTTGACAAAATATCTTTGATAATTGATAGTGCCATTTAATTGCATTGGTTCACCTGTTGATAGTATTTCTAGTGTTATTGTACAAGTTTATGGTGATTTCGGACAATTTCCCAGGTTTTTGACTCATAAAAAATGAATTTTGGGAGAACCTTTGTTACAACCTCAATTCTTCACTCTTTGGTGAAAATTAACTGCATATTCCGTCTTCTCGCCCTTAAAAACATGGAAAACGATACATCACAAGCTAATATAAAACCTCAAAAAAAGAAAGATTTTTTACACCCATTTTTCACTCGTAACACTTGGATCCCAAATGGGGACCCAAAATGTGTGCGGAAGAACGAAAATTTTAGACCAAAATTTCACGTAAATTTAAGGCTGAAAATTTGTTAGAACCTCAATTTTCCACTCTTGGTCAAAATCGACTTCATATTCGGTCTCATCGTCCCAAAAAAAAGGAAAACGATACCTCACAAGCTCATGTTACAAGAACACCAAAAAAACCCCATTTTTCACCCATAAAACCCTTGGGTATATTCCGATTGGGCTGCAAAGTTTCGGGACACAGCCAGGGCCCAAATGTGCGAAAGAACGAATTTTTTATACCAAAATTAAAGTAGATATGGATGATGTATTTTGGTTTATTATTTGGAATCTACGCACCTTTAAATGTAGAAGAAAAAATTTTGAGGGAGTGTTATAAAATTTTTTGCTGAGCGAATACATAGGTGAGTTATTCACAGAATAACAAACCAAAAAAGGACAATTTTGGTACAATGGTAACTATTTTTACAGGCGATCAAGAACACCTATTTTTGCAAATTTTCGAAAAAGTTGTAGGTAAGTAGGTAACCGTTTTTAAAGTGCTGGAGCACTAAAACAAGCACACAAGATCATCACCCGGAGTGTTGAAAAGTACAAAAATTACTAAATTGGGCCAATTTTAAATTTTTGTAGATTAATTTGGCCAAAATCGATCAATATCGAAATTTTCACCACATCCCATATTGGGACTCTTCTGGTGCATATGATGTAATTTGAATATTTAATTTTAATGGCAACAAATAAAAAGCATTACCTACTGAGTCAAATTCAATTTACACCTACCTACCTCATCATTTTGACACAGGTAAAGATTTTTTGTTTTCTTTATACAAATTTTCCTACTTAGTAATAGGTAAATTAATATTAATAACATGATAATTAAGTAGTAATAAAAAATAATAAAAAAGTACCTACTCAATTAAGTTCAGTTAGTGATAAAGTAAACAATGATTAGGTATATTGTAAGTTGATTGAAATCAACGGAGGCGTCGTATTTTGGACGCTGATATAGTGCATGCAAATTGTGAAGTTCAGAAAAATACTCGTACCACTTTTGTTCGAGTAAACTGCTCAGAATTGTCTGTCCGGCTGAAATAACTTGAGCACTGGACGCATCTTCGTCGCGAAAATCTGCTGCAGCTTCTTCCAAATGAGGGCTGGTCTCGAACAAAGACGGTCGGGTTCGATCTTCATAAGGATTATCTTCCTTCACAATTCCAACCAAGAACCTCTTAACGTAGGTACTTCGAGTATGAGTTGGCCCCCTATCCCCTGTCAATTTTCGATGAGGTCAGGATGAGATAAAAAAACACGTAAATCAGTGTTCTACGATTTGCCCCCCCCCCCCCCCCCACACACACACTCTGTAAAAAGCTGGGCCTGGAATGCTCCACAATTTGCTTGCACTGTAGTAGTGGGGGTATCATGTGAGAAAGCCGCCGTCGAAGGTGAAGAAGGTTCAACCAAGCCCTGCTGTTCGGATGACGACGATCTGGATCGGCCAGAAGCCAGTCATTGAGGAGCAAATGGACGAAATTATGGACACCACGCCTACGGGACCCACTATGGAGGACCCCCCCCCCCCCCCCCAACCATCAGCGTCCGAAAGACGACACCTCCGTTGATTTCAATCAACTTAAATTATATAATCATTGTTTACTTTATTACTAACTGAACTTAACTCGGTACTTTTTATTTATTACAACTTAATAAATTACTAGGTACTTTACTACTTAATAAATGTTACTACCTATTACTACTGGTCGTGGTATACTCCCAGAACCACAACTTTGTCATGAAGAAATAAGATCTCGCCAAATAAACATAGAAGTGGGGACGGAAGTCGCAGGAGAGCCGAGGGCCAGCCTGGAGATCCACTAGCTGGAGGATGGAGGGAGACAGCTCCCAAGCCTATATATACTCGCCTCCTTCGCCTTTCCAACCATTCTACGCTCTCCTCTAGTCGCTGACTACTCTCTCTCCTCCTTACCTCGTCTCTCACCTTACCTAAAAGATCTTGGGCATGGTGGTGATTCGCTCATAACCAAACCGAGCAAGCCTTCCAAAAAGATCCTGGGCATGGTGGTGGTCCGCCCATAACCAAACCAGGCACATCCTCCCTCACGCCTCTCGTGGTGGATGTACGCTCCTGAGCATTCATCACACTACTTAATAAATATTTTTATTAAAAAAAAAAAAAAATAAAACAAGAACAAAAAATCTTTATCAGCGTCAAAATGATCAGGTGGGTATATATATTAAATTTGGCTCAGCAATGCTTTTTCTTTGTTGCCATTCAAATTACACCATTATTATACTCAGAATTAGATCAGAGGCGATTTGGGGCTCATATGCATCAGAAGAGTCCAAATATGTGATGCAGTAAAACTTAGGATATTGACAGATTTTGGCAAAATTACAAAAATTTTAAATTGGCCCAATTTAGAAATTTTGGTACTTACTGAACTCTTCGCTTGATGATCTACAACTTTTACGGAGGTGGTGGTGGTGGGGGGGGGGGGATCGATTGGAGTGCTCATTCTCGTGCTACAGCACTTTAAAAACGGTTATAACACACTTTTTTGGAAAAGTTGCAAGAAAAGGTGTTTTTTGATCGTCCGTGAAAATAGTTAGCATTGGAACAATTTTTCCTTTTTTTTTGTTTTAATCGACGCGAAATTTTGTCCTCCTTAATTGACTACATGGCCACTTTTCCCGTAATGTGAATCGTTCTTGACTTATAAACGAAAAAAGTTCCGAAATATCGCGGTTTTTAGGCTACCAAAAGTTTTACCGACGACCTGTGGAGGAGCAAACTCAGATTACTCTAGGACCAACTATAAGGTAGGTATTAAAAAGGTTTCCTGCTGTTTTTCTGAGGCAGGATTCTAATTTTACTTTCCTAAAAGGGATGAAAGGGTGGGATGGGGTAGACCTCAGAATAGGAAAAACAAGTTACAACAAGTAGTCAAAAAGCCGTAGAAGCGGAAAAATATGCCGAAAAGCAGCGTTTTTACATCAAGCCAAACTTGGGCCTGCTTCGCAAGGTAGCTCAGCAAGTGCGCTGTCATCGCCCCACACTGTTTCCTGGAATCTGGCAGTTTTTTTTTTCAAGTACCTACGATATCTACAATATGTTCGAGGTCACCTTTTTCAATAGGTTAGGTAAAACTCAAAACTTAACAAAATTTAAAAAAGATTCTTTTAGCGAATTTTCAGGAAAATGAAGCTATTGCAACAGGTCCAAAAATTTCAGAACATGAATTTTTGAAATTTCTTTATAGGTAAATCCGTTTCAGAGCATCCCTAGATTTCATAAAAATTTCATTCCCTAGATTTCATCCCTAGATTTTAACAAAAAAATTACATGTATATAATATTATACATCTATTTATGTATTCTTTTAGCGAATTTTCAGGAAAATGAAGCTATTGCAACAGGTCCAAAAATTTCAGAACATGAATTTTTGAAATTTCTTTATAGGTAAATCCGTTTCAGAGCATCCCTAGATTTCATAAAAATTTCATTCCCTAGATTTCATCCCTAGATTTTAACAAAAAAATTACATGTATATAATATTATACATCTATTTATGTATTCTTTTAGCGAATTTTCAGGAAAATGAAGCTATTGTAACAGGTCCAAAAATTTCAGAACATGAATTTTTGAAATTTCTTTATAGGTAAATCCGTTTCAGAGCATCCCTAGATTTCATAAAAATTTCATTCCCTAGATTTCATCCCTAGATTTTGACAAAAAAATTACATGTATATAATATTAATCTATTTATGTGTCACTCCAGACGATATCTGACCTTGGGTACATGATCAAAATTCCAAATTTTGCCAGATGTACTTACTGCCAAATAGAAGGATGAGGTCGACGATGAGCAATTTTCAAAAATTCTAAGGGGACAAAATTTGAGTTTTTAAGGGGTCAAAAATCGGTAAAAACGGCTAAAATCGCGAACAATGAGGAGTACCTTTGACTTATGTTTATATTACTTTCACATTATAAAATGAAAAGAATTTTGAGACCGACCACACTCTCCCACGATGAATTATTTCCTTAATTTTCTATAAACTTACAAAATTTCGGACATTAGTGACGTCATTGCACCCCTCCCACCTGGGCGGGATCCCCTTACCAACTGTGACGCAGGTAGTGCTGGAATCCTTGAAAAACCATAGAAAAATAACTATTCATCGTAGGAGAGTGCAGTTAGTCTCAAAGTTCTTAGTGTGGATGTGGAACCTACTTTCATTTAAAAATATTAACAGAAGTCAGAAGCCTCATTGATATAAGAAGTGTATGGATGGGCGAGTAAAGACATAATACCATTTCAATTGTTTTTCATACAGTATATGGGTCAAATTTGGATGTTTTGGGGTCGAAAATTGGTATTAAGGGCTAAAATCATTATTAACTATCGTGACGTTGTGTGGATGGTGATTCACGACGGAGGGACTATTTCGATGATGAAAACATTCTTCTCAAAAAAGAGTGGGTCAAATTATATACTTTATAGGGGTCAATAATCGGTAAAAACGGCCAAAACCATGAAAAAATTATACAATGTTACGAAAGCGGCTATGCCATCTTTTAACACAACAGCACGAACATTTATTTGAAATTTTGCTCTTTTAGCCATGCTGCATGACTAGTTTTCATTTATATTTACTTTCATTTTCCCCAGACAGCAGAGGGAAGGGAAATTCATTTGACAGGGAATCCTACCAAGTTGCTGTTGTAATAAGTATACTGGGATAGATTTAACAATAATTAAAAACTGTTTATTGTGAGTTGGACAGTATTGGCGTGGATGCACATAGATAGTTGAGACTATGCACATACGATATAAATCAGTACTTGACTAAAATAATTTTAAAAAAGACAGCCACGATTTAAAAAACAATTAAATAAACATAAATAATAATTATACTAAAATACTATGACAACTGGTTATGAAAGGTTCCTTAAATTTTACAGTATTGTGAGTTGATCCATATGGTGAGGAATTACAAGCCGTCCCCATAGAAGCGTTGAACGGCAGGAAGGGCATGGCCCAGAAATTGGAAGTATCTGATCACTTTCACGCAAAATATAACTAGCCAAACAAGTGACATGTCCCCAAAAACTGCATTCATCATAGTAACACTCTACAAGTTTTACATCACGTAATTCACTATTACAGAGATCACAATCCTTCAAAACCCCATCATCTGTTGGCACTGTACCAATGCCTGGAGGGCCTTGCAGAATTTTGACGTGGAATGGCTTGCTGGGCAGTGATTCCTGAAAGCAGACAACTGAGATATTAAAGCGCTAATATAACAATAACGGCTGAAGAGAAGAAAGGATTAGAACCGCTTCGGCTTTCACTTACATCTACTAAACGCTTTCTCTAACCTTCCTTGCCAAGGATTTTGGATTTAGGGCTGATCAAGTAAATATTAATTACATAATTTTTATTTTTTGGGGTAACCATATGCATCAAATAGAGAAGATTGCCGCCAACTACCTTACTTTTTGGGGTGACCATATGCATCAAATAGAGAAGATAGTTTTTGGAGTGACCATATGCACCAAGTATAGAAGACTGCTTCCAGCTACCTAGGTACTGATAATACTCATTCTTGAGCCTCAGCTATCTAACACAGTTTTTATTCATGCGTTGTCGCGGAGAGGGCACTCAACTGAAGACAACATTCCTCTCCTTTTGATGTGAAATGCCCGATGAAACTTCTTCGATGCCACTCTTTCTTAAGGTCCTCACACACTAGGCGGGAACAGGACGGGAAGCAGCCGCGGGACGCGGGTCGTATTTTTTCGCTTCTGTGTATTTGAACGGAGATACGCATACTAGGCGGGACGCGGCGGTCACGGCATGTGGCAGGAACAGGACGGGTCGCGGCGCGATCGCTCTCAAAGCGAAAAACGGCGTTTCCTGGCACGGGACGTTCTCCCTCCACCGTCCAAATTTTCCCCACGCTCGACTTCCCCACGCTCGGCTTCCCCACGCTCGCCTTCAACACGCTCGCCTTCCCCACTTCCAGTGCCTTTATTTCTGATTCCCTCCCCCGACATCTTTGTTCTCTCCGATTTGTTTTCTCAGATTAGGTTGTTTGGTTGAGAATGGAAAAAAAAAAAATTAAAAAAAAAAATTAAATTTTCAAACAAAAAACAAACAAATTTTTCATAGGTCATTCGGTAGTACATATGTCAAAAATTTATGAGGATCGTTTTTGAGGTCCTCAAAAATCGTACTGAACTCTCCAAGTTGATCTCTTATGATGGTCATGAACCCACATCCTTTTATTAGGTTCCGTGAGCAGAATAGCCGCAACTACAGCTTCTTCCTCAGAAGAAGATGATGATGAAACCACTCTCACTCTGAGAAGCAAATGGGACAAAAATGTTGTTTGAGAACAGGAGATCTTGAAACGAGGGGAGTATGGCGAGCGGTGGGGGAAAGAGAGCTGAGGAACGTCCTGCCTAATGTGGGTAAAGGCGCAGGACGGGACAGTGGCAGCCGGCCGGCATCCCGCGTCCTATCCACGGCGTTTCCTGTCCTGTTCCTGTCCTGTTCCCGCATAGTGTGCGAGAACCTTTAGTCCCAGAAAACAGGGGGTCATGATTTTTCTGGGTCACTTCACGATTTTGGCGGATTTATTTCAAGGAGAAACTATCAACATGGTGAGGTACTGCAACACACTGATGAAGCTTCGTCAGGCAATCCACAACAAAAAGAGAGGAATGCTGACTTCGGGTGTGTGCCTGGACAGGGGAGGTGGTGGGAAGTGTTTGCAAGGAGGGAATTTCGAAACTTGTTGTTAGGTAGGTAAGTACCCAGTGACTGATCCAAGACCCCCCCCCCACCCCCCCAAGGTGCAGCTTGCACTAGATATTTTGATGAATTTTCTCTGACCTTCGGGACCACCAGGTCCCACCAGGACCACCAGGATTTATGGAAGTTATGGACCGAAGTCCATAACCGACGAGAAAAAGAATTTTCTCGTTCTCGTTGTTCTTTGACAGAGCTACAGCCTCACAGACGTAACTGATCGAGCTGAAAATTTGGTCACACATTCATTATGCTCTAAGGAAGTGCCTTTTGGGCAATTAGTTCCACCATATGGGGAGGGGGTTTCAGGAGGAAGTTAGAGAATGTTTTAAGAACTGACACTTTTTAAGGGCTTCAGAGGGAAAACCGGTTTAGGAAAAAATGGAGGGCGACGAAAAGTCGGAGAGGCTCAGACACGGCTACACCCAATGAGCCAAAATAATCATCCCTCTCCTCCTGAATCCAAAATTCCGATTGGGCTTCTACAACAGAACGCCCCATCACGCCTCCGACCCGAACTGGCAACTGATCGGGAACATGAAATTAATGTTATCTCTCCTCAGACGTCGAAGAAGAAACAAGTCAATAGGCTTTAGTTGTGACCTTCTCACTCTTTGGAACGATCGTTTGGAGGAACCTGACCGATTCTCTCCATCCTAGCAGCAGAAGCCTGCTCCCGTCAAGTCGCCTGGACCAGCCATCAGGCAGCCACCCAACTGATACCACCAAACAGGTCAGAATCGTTTGACTACAATTACCCGTTCGCTCCCACGTGAGATTCGCCAAATCCGTAACTTTATCGCGGAGTGCGTCGGGACATTCTCGATTCCGAGGGCGTAGGTAGGACATACAGTAGATTGTTCATATATATATCTATTTAACTCAACAACTCATATCTGTTCATTAAAAGCTCTTCTGTTTCAGAAGATTCATAATTACTAATCAAGTCCAGCCTTATTAACAACCCTCGGATTCCTGGTGTATATCAGGCTACTCCTTGATTTTCAGAGGAAGTAATCTCTAGAGAGTGAGATCTTCCTGCCAAATACAACCCTTACAGTAGGTATAATGGGAATACACCAATTTATTGTTAGTATAATCATTTGTGAATAATAATTGTTGTTTCTATTCCAAGTAGATATGGGGGGGGGGGGGGGATAATGCATCTACCTACGCAATAATTTCGATGAAATGCGTATTATATTATCATACTCGTAATGTGAACGATTAGCATAATTAGGTAAATTAAGTCAATAAATAATAGGTAATATTATACTTATGCAGATACAGAATCAAACTTCGAATGTTTTGTAGATGGGTAAATAGGTAATCACTCGTTGGGACCCCCCCCCCCCCCCCCCCCGGTCTAAAATGAACTTCTGGACCCGCCACTGTAGCTATCTACACAAATGTATTGAGGTAGGCTGCGATTACATTTATGACAAAAAAATTATACACACAGTAGAGTAAATAATGTCGTATTTTTAAGGCAGAAACTCAATTTTTAAGAAACAAAGGGAACTTATTATTCGAACATACTTTTTATCACATTCGAATATACCTATCTCATACTTTTTGCACCTAGTTTCCCCGGCTACATTTAACTTTTTCTTGTCACATCAGTCAAAAGACTGATAATTTTGGTGATCGATAGAAATTTTTGGAGATTTGGAGTAAAAGCCATTTGAACAGTTATGAGCAGTTCGTTGCTGACCCCCAAAAATTTGAATTTGATTTTATTTATTTATTTATTTGACCTACCTACCTCTTTTACACAAGAAATTAATATTTCTGATCACTGACATAGTCTTTTGCGTCGCAGGTCATTTCCAAGCCAAGGTTAGATATCGTCAGTAATAACACATAAACGTACCTATACATAATTTTTTTGAAATCAAGGGGTAAGTTCAGAATGCACTGAAACGGAAAAGTGGTTTTAAAATATCTTCAAAAATCCATGTCCTACTTTTTGCCATTGTACAAGGTTTGTGCACGTGTGCAAATGTGTGATTTTTGGATTCTACAGGAAACATTAGGATCATCGTTTGAAAGTTTTCTTTACCCTTTGTGATATGTTCATATTCGTGTGAAAATGAATGCAATTTTCGATTAAGCTATATAGAAGTAGCAAAGGTTTACATTATTTTTGTAAGGATACAATACATGGGACTATAATTAAATTTGGATTGGATAGGAAATTTGTTTAGAAATATATTGGTTTATTACTTTAAATTATGCACACACCGCCTGTCGCTCTCCATATATGTATTAAGATAGGTAAGGCCTTACAAAGTAGATTTACTGGAAAATGTATCGAGAACGATCAAATTATAGTCTAAATAGGCATTATTAACTACATTGATAATTTGACTGTTAAATTCAATTTGTAATTAGCGAATTTTCGAAGAAAAGGAAGCTATTGTTCTCGGTCCAAAATTTTTAAAACTGAATTTTCGAAAGACTTTTATACCAAAATCCGTTTCAGACCATCCTGAATTCACTGCCGAAAGACACCAAAAATTATATATATTTATATATAAATATATATACACATAATTTTTGGTGTCTTTCAGCAGTGAATTACTGCCGAAAGACACAAAAAATTATATATATTTATATATACATATAGGTATATACACATAATTTTTGGTGTCTTTCGGCAGTGAATTCAGGATGGTCTGAAACGGATTTTGGTATCTCTGGTGATCTCAGATCTCTGATCCCTGATCCCGGGATCGAGGATCAGGGATCAGAGATCAGAGATCAGAGATCACCAGAGATATCAAAATCTGTTTCAGACCATCCTGAATTCACTGCCGAAAGACACCAAAAATTATGTGTATATATATATATATACGTGAATTCAGGATGGTCTGAAACGGATTTTGGTATCTCTGGTGATCTCTGATCCCTGATCCCCGATCCCCGATCCCGGGATCGGGGGACTCCTGAATTCACTGCCGAAAGACACCAAAAATTATGTGTATATACACATATCATTGCTACATTACGGCACCCATCCAATATTCAAGCGTTTCGGCACCCCCATTATATAAGGGAGTATAATATGTATTTTACCGTGTATATTGCTCTAGGAGACTCCTGAAAACATTTATCCATACTTTATCATACGCTTTGAATAGTTCTTCAGGGAAATCCACAATACTATCATTGTGGCACCCTCTCTGAAAATGCAGTTTTCCCTACAATGTGGCACCCATGATATACTGTTCGAATCACTAACCTTATTGCACCCATAATATATGGGTACGAATCGCTGATATATATATGGGGTCACACCTCCGCCACCACTGCCAGAACCTTCCACACCCTGAAACATCCCTTCCACCAGAATCACCAAAGTACCACTATTGGTCCCCACAACAGCTTCACTTCAGGTACCTTCTGTGGTACCTCCCCCCACCACCGTCCCACCAACCAAAACCGCTACCACCACAGCACCACATCTGATACCTCCACCCCGACCCACTTCCACCCACTCTACCAACCCTGGGCTAGTCCCCAACTACCCTCCTCCATACTACCTACCACACCTGGGCATGTAGGAAACTTCCCATATCACCCTCTCACCACCTCCTCTCAATTTATGGTGGATTTAACTAATTTTCTAGCCACTCTACAAACCACTCTACCAACCCTGGGCTAGACCCCAACTACCCTCCTCCATACTACCTACCACACCTGGGTATGCAGCAAACTTCCCATATCACCCTCCCTCCACCTCATCGCAATTTATGGTAGATTTAATTATTTCTCAAACCACTACCAACCCTGGGCTAGTCCCCAACTACCCTCCTCCATACTACCAAACCTGGGCACGTAAGAAACTTCGGATTTCAATTTTTTTGGTCTGATGATGGTAGGACCGATGTGGGGGTAATTATACGAATTCGGTAGTTGTAACAGTAGAAAATTGTGGAAAAAAGCTATCTTTGTGTAAAAATCACGAGGATTTCAATTTTTTTGGTCTGATGATGGTAGGACCGATGTGGGGGTAATTATACGAATTCGGTAGTTGTAACTGTAGAAAATCGGGGGGAAAAGGTATCTTTGTGTAAAAATCACGAGGATTTCAATTTTTTTGGTCTGATGATGGTAGGACCGATGTGGGGGTAATTATACGAATTCGGTAGTTGTAACTGTAGAAAATCGGGGGGAAAAGGTATCTTTGTGTAAAAATCACGAGGATTTCAATTTTTTTGGTCTGATGATGGTAGGACCGATGTGGGGGTAATTATACGAATTCGGTAGTTGTAACTGTAGAAAATTGTGGAAAAAAGCTATCTTTGTGTAAAAATCACGAGGATTTCAATTTTTTTGGTCTGATGATGGTAGGACCGATGTGGGGGTAATTATACGAATTCGGTAGTTGTAACTGTAGAAAATCGGGGGGAAAAGCTATCTTTGTGTAAAAATCACGAGGATTTCAATTTTTTTGGTCTGATGATGGTAGGACCGATGTGGGGGTAATTATACGAATTCGGTAGTTGTAACAGTAGAAAATGGGGGGGGGGGGGGGAAGGTATCTTTGTGTAAAAATCACGAGGATTTCAATTTTTTTGGTCTGATGATGGTAGGACCGATGTGGGGGTAATTATACGAATTCGGTAGTTGTAACAGTAGAAAATGGGGGGGGGGGGGGAAAGGTATCTTTGTGTAAAAATCACGAGGATTTCAATTTTTTTGGTCTGATGATGGTAGGACCGATGTGGGGGTAATTATACGAATTCGGTAGTTGTAACAGTAGAAAATCGGGGGGAAAAGCTATCTTTGTGTAAAAATCACGAGGATTTCAATTTTTTTGGTCTGATGATGGTAGGACCGATGTGGGGGTAATTATACGAATTCGGTAGTTGTAACAGTAGAAAATGGGGGGGGGGGGGGAAAGGTATCTTTGTGTAAAAATCACGAGGATTTCAATTTTTTTGGTCTGATGATGGTAGGACCGATGTGGGGGTAATTATACGAATTCGGTAGTTGTAACAGTAGAAAATGGGGGGGGGGGGGGAAAGGTATCTTTGTGTAAAAATCACGAGGATTTCAATTTTTTTGGTCTGATGATGGTAGGACCGATGTGGGGGTAATTATACGAATTCGGTAGTTGTAACAGTAGAAAATCGGGGGGAAAAGCTATCTTTGTGTAAAAATCACGAGGATTTCAATTTTTTTGGTCTGATGATGGTAGGACCGATGTGGGGGTAATTATACGAATTCGGTAGTTGTAACAGTAGAAAATGGGGGGGGGGGGGGGGGAAGGTATCTTTGTGTAAAAATCACGAGGATTTCAATTTTTTTGGTCTGATGATGGTAGGACCGATGTGGGGGTAATTATACGAATTCGGTAGTTGTAACAGTAGAAAATCGGGGGGAAAAGCTATCTTTGTGTAAAAATCACGAGGATTTCAATTTTTTTGGTCTGATGATGGTAGGACCGATGTGGGGGTAATTATACGAATTCGGTAGTTGTAACAGTAGAAAATGGGGGGGGGGGGGGGGGGAAAGGTATCTTTGTGTAAAAATCACGAGGATTTCAATTTTTTTGGTCTGATGATGGTAGGACCGATGTGGGGGTAATTATACGAATTCGGTAGTTGTAACAGTAGAAAATCGGGGGGAAAAGCTATCTTTGTGTAAAAATCACGAGGATTTCAATTTTTTTGGTCTGATGATGGTAGGACCGATGTGGGGGTAATTATACGAATTCGGTAGTTGTAACAGTAGAAAATGGGGGGGGGGGGGGGGAAGGTATCTTTGTGTAAAAATCACGAGGATTTCAATTTTTTTGGTCTGATGATGGTAGGACCGATGTGGGGGTAATTATACGAATTCGGTAGTTGTAACAGTAGAAAATCGGGGGGAAAAGCTATCTTTGTGTAAAAATCACGAGGATTTCAATTTTTTTGGTCTGATGATGGTAGGACCGGAGTGGGGGTAATTATACGAATTCGGTAGTTGTAACTGTAGAAAATTGTGGAAAAAAGCTATCTTTGTGTAAAAATCACGAGGATTTCAATTTTTTTGGTCTGATGATGGTAGGACCGATGTGGGGGTAATTATACGAATTCGGTAGTTGTAACAGTAGAAAATCGGGGGGAAAAGGTATCTTTGTGTAAAAATCACGAGGATTTCAATTTTTTTGGTCTGATGATGGTAGGACCGATGTGGGGGTAATTATACGAATTCGGTAGTTGTAACAGTAGAAAATGGGGGGGGGGGGGGGGAAAGGTATCTTTGTGTAAAAATCACGAGGATTTCAATTTTTTTGGTCTGATGATGGTAGGACCGATGTGGGGGTAATTATACGAATTCGGTAGTTGTAACAGTAGAAAATGGGGGGGGAAAGGTATCTTTGTGTAAAAATCACGAGGATTTCAATTTTTTTGGTCTGATGATGGTAGGACCGATGTGGGGGTAATTATACGAATTCGGTAGTTGTAACAGTAGAAAATCGGGGGGAAAAGCTATCTTTGTGTAAAAATCACGAGGATTTCAATTTTTTTGGTCTGATGATGGTAGGACCGATGTGGGGGTAATTATACGAATTCGGTAGTTGTAACTGTAGAAAATTGTGGAAAAAAGCTATCTTTGTGTAAAAATCACGAGGATTTCAATTTTTTTGGTCTGATGATGGTAGGACCGATGTGGGGGTAATTATACGAATTCGGTAGTTGTAACAGTAGAAAATCGGGGGGAAAAGGTATCTTTGTGTAAAAATCACGAGGATTTCAATTTTTTTGGTCTGATGATGGTAGGACCGATGTGGGGGTAATTATACGAATTCGGTAGTTGTAACAGTAGAAAATGGGGGGGGGAAAGGTATCTTTGTGTAAAAATCACGAGGATTTCAATTTTTTTGGTCTGATGATGGTAGGACCGGAGTGGGGGTAATTATACGAATTCATTAGTTGTAACAGTAGAAAATCGGGGAAAATAGGTACCTACCGTTGTTTAAAAATCACGAGGATTTCTTTTTTCACAGTTTAATTGCGTTACTGGTAGTGTGTTGACAAGGTGGGGGTAATTATATGAGTTTTCCCTAACCCTTGAGTAGTACCTACTACTAATTTCCCGGTTTTGAGATATTTCCCGATGTCGTGAAGGACTCGACACACCTTCCTCATCCTCGGGAATTCTCCCCAGACCCCGAAATAATGCAAATATAATCGATGTAGTACTAATGTAAATAAGGAATAATGCGGGTTTTCTATACATATTTATACACCTAGGTGGATGATAAAAATAAGTTGTCCCATGTAATTGTGATGTGAAGACATAATGGCCTCAACGAAATGTAATTGTGACTCAGTTTCATATTTTGATCGAGTTACGGAATTCTTCTCTTTTCTAGGGGTGCTCGACACGAACGGGCCCTCGTCGCTGAAACAATACCTATATCAGTCTAGTAACTCCTACTACCCAAATACTTAATCACTAATAATGTGGAATAAAAGTTTACTATATGGCTAGGTGGAGGATAACAAAATTGTTACTTCCAATTTCGATGTGACGTGAAAGTGGCCATCTTTTGTCATCCTATGATATCTGTGATTCAGTGTAATTTTGGAAAAATGTACCTACCTCCTTACAGGTGCCAATGTATGGCGTCCCGACTGTCCGCAATGGTGGCTGTAGGTACAACGAAGAGATACTATCATGTAACTATAGTGAGGATGGGTGTGCTGAATTCTTTTCTTTCAAAGAATTTGATGTATCAGATACGTGTTTCAAGTTCATATGGCGGTACCACTGGCGTCGCTAGGGTGAAAGATGTACTTACGATAAGTAGGTAACAGTATTCTCTTTGTTCTCTCTCAAAATGAGTAGTTAACTACGGTATGTACGTAGTTGTTTATTACAAATTATGTTTTTCAATGTTCATTAATATTTTGCCTGAAAAAGGTGACAGGAAAAAACGTAGGTACATCCGTTTCCTTCCATCACCCGAGAGATAACTCCATTCATTACTGTATTTTTTGTGTGTGTTCCAAATTTGAAATAATACCGTGCATATTGCGGAAAATGAATTATGATGTACCTAGTTCGATCGCACAATTACGCAACAGTATCTAAGTTAGGTAGGCATGTGCAAGTGGACTGTCTACCCATCTACTACCTAACTGTAATCATTCCCTATCCGCTATTTTAAGGTGTACCTTCTGTATATATCACTATACCTCAAGAAACTGTTCCCCAATTCTCCGTACACTTCGTGTACTTGTTGATTACTGGGAAGATAGTACATATATGAATGTGGCAGAGGTTTAAACGGAATACGGGGAAAAAAGGACCAGAGTGGGGGTAATTATACGAATTAGGTACTTGTAACAGTAGAAAATCGGGGAAAATAGGTCTCATTGTGCAAAAATCACGAGGGTTTCAAATTTTCCTTGTCTGAAGGTGGTTGGACTAGAGTGGGCGTAAGTATATGAATAATCTTATGGTAACTGTGTGAAATCGGGGAAATAAAGTATTACTGTGTAAAAATCGCGCGGATTTCATTTTTCATAATTTAATTGAGTTACTGGTGGGGTTTTGAGAAAGTGGGGGTCATTATATGAATTTTCCCCAAACCCTGAGTACTACTAATTTCCCGGTTTGGGGATATTTCCCGATGTTCTGAAGGACTCCACACACCTTCTCCAACCTCGGGAATTCCCCCAGCCCCCGCAATAATGCAAATATAATCGATGTAGTACTAAAGTAAATAAGGAATAATGTGGGTTTTGTATACATATTTATACACTTAGGATGGTAAGAGAAATAAATTGTCCCATTTAATTCCGTTCTGAAGTCATAATGGCCTCAACAAAATGGAATTGTGACTCAGTTTCATATTTTGGATTTTTTTCTTTGCTAGGGGTGCTCAACATAAACGAGCCCTCGCCGCTGAAACAATACCTATATCAGTCTAGTAACCCCCACTACCCAAATACTTATTAACTAATAATGTGGAATAAAGGTTTACTACATGGCTAGGCGGAGGAGGAAACAAATTTTCATTTCGAATTTCAACTTGAGGTGAAAATGGCCATCAAAAAGGAAATTCTTACTCGTTTTCATCATTTGTCGTCCTATGAATTATGTGATTCACTGTAAATCGGGAAAAATGTACCTAGTTCGAGGTGCTAATGTATGGCGTCACCACTGTCTGCAGTGGCGCCTGTAGGTTCAAACGAACAGTACAATCATGTAAGTATAATTATCATGGGTGTTCAGAATTATTTTCTTCCAACTATTTTGATCAATCATGTCAAGCTGATATGGAGGTGCCACTGGCGTCTTTCGGGCGAAATATGTACCTCAGATAAGTAAGTATGCGAAAGTCTCCTCTCTTCTCTCTTAAAATGAATTACACAACGCATTAATAGATACTGGTGCAGCTGTAAGCATTATTAAGCATATGAGAATAATACCGAAAAATCAAACGAAAAACTCTAACAAACTCGAACTATGGTCAGTAACAAACGAAAAAATACAAATACAGGGACTGATGAAACTACCATTTACCGTAGCAGAAACTAACCTTCGATTAGAACATACTTTCCATATCTTGGAGGACAAGACTCAACTCGACCAACAAATAATCCTAGGATCTGATTTTCTACAGAAACACAATGCTATAATAAACTATGGCAAACAACTGATACAATTTGAACAGCCCAATTGCTCGATCAAATTCCAAATCGACATCGACCTATAGGTCATCTAATATCCACGACTCGAATGACCACAGATAGACAACAAATAAACATACTGAAATATGACAACAAGCTTTTAGAAACGAAGGGAATGAGCGGTATCGCAGCAGTCAGAAAAGCTTTGAGAATGCACGACATAAAAATCGACATTCCGAAAATCTTAGCAGCAACCGGCATAAATAAAACAAAAACGGATGAACAATGGACCCCCGACGAGATAGCCATCATAGCAAAAAAAACTGGAACAGATGCAGTCATGGTGAACCCGTCGATGCAGACCTCAATATATTTCAAGACCAATAACAGGCCAACTAGGAAAATACTATATTTTGTCCACGACCAACAGAAAGAAAAGAATAACTACTGGATAATAAAAACCTCTGATACACTTATTACTATTCCAACTGCCATACAGAAACCCAAAATCAAGACCCCACTGAGCAAATCCGATAAAGACGGAGATAGGCCGAAAACAGGGTGCACACGAAGGCGGAAAAACCAAGCGCAACTTCCACGAAACCGTCTCCGCCAACCACCCAAACACCCGTACAAATACTCAATATTTGCAACAACGCCGGAGAAAAATTACAGTATAGACTAGCAAACGGACAAGCTCCCGATATTAATCCGGAACTAACGGTGAAACAACACAATGACTGATGAAACAAAACAATGACAATGTCCAACTAATATTAAGGTACTCGCACGTGTTTTTAACACGCCCTGAGGACTTTAAAATTTCCAAAGTACCGCCAGTCTCAATAAAATTGAAAGATAACACGCCAGTAAACTCAAAACCATTCAGAAGATCACCGGAAGAGCAAAAAATACTGAATCACGAACTGCGTAAACTTGAAAAATTGGGCATCATACGCGAATGTAATTCGGAGTCGAGCACAACGATTTTTATCACCAAAAAACCAAACCATACTCAAACAAACCCGTCTTTTCGCGTGTTGGCAGACTTTCGGAAACTTAATAGCCAAATTTTCCGGCCAACAATTATAATGCCCAATGCCGATGAAATCCAGGCAGCATTGAATGGAAAAAGCTACATCACTAAAACAGATATTAGTGACGCATATTTTACTGTACCCCTAGAAAAGAGTAGCCAAGAATTTACTGCATTCCACGGGGACACCGGAAAAAAATATTGCTTCAACGTACTGCCACAAGGATTAAGCACAAGTAGCTACCATTACTTCAAATCAACTGAAATAATCTTCAAAGAAGAAATACAGAACAAGACATCACTAATTTATGCAGATGATGTCTTACTACCAGCAGACAATTTCCAAAGTGTTATAAGCGGACTGGAAATCATATTTAAAAAAGCAAGAAAATATAGATTCAAATTGAAAATTACAAAATGCCAAATTGCATATTTTGACACAGTTGTACTAGGGAAACTAGTAGGACGAAATGGGCTTAGACCCAACCATGAAGCGAAACAGACAATCAGAGCAATTCCGAGACCCGAAACCCTAACCAGTCTGAGAAGCTTTCTAGGCGCCATAAATTTCTATAGAAATCACGTTCACGACTTCGCAAGAAAAATTAAACCATTGAATGATGCCATGAAAGGCCTGAAAGAAAAACAAGACAAGATTCCTTGGAACACCGAACAACAGAGCAGTTTTGAGGAAATCAAAAATGCTATTTCACAAGCACCAGCCCTCATGCCTTGGGACCAAAACCGACAAGACTACTTGATAGTAGACGCATCAAAAAAGGGAATTGCGGGAATCTTCGCTCAAAAAAATGAGGAAACTAACAAACTCCATGTAATCCAATATATCTCAAGGAAGCTAGACGGAACAAAAGTCCCACCACCGTCAGTGGTACTGGAACTAGAAGTGGTAGTATATTGCATAGAAAAACTAAGACATTATATTTTTGAACGAAAATTAATCATATACACCGACCATCTGTCATTAACATACATAAAAAATTTCAATCAACGAAATATACGTCTCATGAGACTAATCTTAACAATAAGAGACCAGGAAAAAATTTAAATACGACACCTATCAGGATCAAAAAATCATCTAGCTGACTACCTATCAAGACATCCCATTTCCGACATCGTACTAACAGATGAGTCACTGCGACCTCCATATCTATACCCTGAAGTGGAGGAGATACAACAAAATTTAGGAGAAATTCCAATAAATGCGGTTAGAACGAGAGCTCAAATCCAACAAGAACAAAATTCGTCAAACTTAGAAACCCACTCCCCAAACCAATGGGAGACCACATACATCCAGGCCCTTCAAACCGATCCATTCTACATGGAAATGTATGAAATCATAACTAACGGGAAAAAATCAAACAAACGCCTAAGAAATTTAGCAAAAAAATACTCAATCGACGAAAATAAATTTCTACTATATCACCCAACGATAAAATCAAGCAAGAAATTACTCTACGTCCCATACGACCTAAGGAAGGAAATAATCCACAAAAACCATGATAAAGCCGGACATCCATCAAGAAAATACGTGGCAGCACGAATTATGCAAAAATATTTCTGGCCACAATTAACGAAGGATGTCACTCAGTTCGTAAATTCATGCCAAAATTGCCTGACGAACAAACAACTTCCCGGAAAACCACAAGGCGCACTACAACAGATAAAACCCGAAAAATACCCATTTGATAGGGTACAGATAGACAATTTCGGACCAATTACAAAGCCACATTCAGGATCCAAGTACTGGGTACTAACCATTATATGCACTCTCACAAAATTTATAACCTTTTACTATCAAAGGAGTACGGAAACAAGAGAGGTAATACGAGCACTAGACAAATTTATAACTACCTATGAATGCCCGAAAATAATACAATCCGATAACGCCACTAATTTCACTAGTACGGAAATGGAAGAATTTATGAATGAACACAAAATAAAACATTTTCGGTCGAATCCTGGAAAACCGAGTACTAATGGCCTCGTAGAAAGGTCTAATGCAAAACTAGCAGCATATATTCGCCAAAACATATCAAATGAAACCAGATCAGATAAGGACATAAAAATCCTACTCATGAAAGCTCAAAAATCATTCAATTCTACGCCAACCAAAGCACTAGACTATAAAACACCATACTATTGTGTTTTTGGGAAAAATACAAACCAACAGGATGGACTAATGAACCCAGAAGATGATAATAATGAAGAACGTATACAAAATCTTCAAAATACATGGCCTGAACTACACAAAATACAAGACGAAGTATTTCAGGAAAATAAAAAATCTCATGACAAAAATCGACCAGAAATTCTATATAAAACAGGTGATTTCGTCCTGATGAGAAGCTCACTACTAAATCCCCAACGAACAAGCAAATTGGACCCAAAATATGAAGGCCCATATGAAATTCTAAGGCAAACGGCACCATATAATTATGAAATCGCAGTACCACATAAGGGGAAAACTAAAATAAAAAATTTCCACACCTCCCAATTACGAACTTATTACGTTAGGGACAAAATTCTCGAAGACAAAGTGTAAACCGAATATGCAAGTATGAAACGATGAATTAAATGGCTTTCCCTTGCTGGTCAAGGGCAAACAGAACGAATCTTAATGTTGAACGAGTGTATAAGTTGTATGTATGAAAAGCTAGCAATGTATGAATGGGAATGAAAGAGAAGCATATTTCGGGAAAAACTATTATCAAGAGACCCACTTCAACGTCTGCTCAGGCAACGTATCACCAGAAAATAGGAAACTCTAAAGGCACGCACAACTTACGTTACAAACAAGAAGATAGAAACTTAACATACAGCTATGTAAAACCAACGAAATTCATAGCAATATAATAAAATAACAAAAAAATAATAAAAAGAATGGTAAAAAAATAAAGATAAATAAAATATAAAATAAAATAAAATGAAAATAAAAGGGAAGAATACTATACTCGCCCAATAAAAATGAGAAAAAGAATACGCTTCCTACTAATTCCAATAGAGGAAAAGGAAATACAATATACTGCCGGCAAGTGGACTGATCAACCACAAGGAAATATAAAATAAATTGAAATTCAAAAAAAAAGTTTTCTTTAGAAAAACAAGGAAAAATGGAAAAATTCAAAAATTTCCAAGTCTACAAAACAAAATCTGCACCGTACCAAAATAAAAAAAAATACGTGCAAATTAAATGAATCCTATATTATCGCCTAACTGACATCAATCAGAACGGGCATATTAATTTCTTTTACCGACGGATAACCAAGTAGTTACCGTAGAATAAAAACTGTCGTTCAACGAAACACAGTAAGGGCAGAGCAATCGAGGCTAATAAAACGGGGAAGCTATACAAATAATGATCCCTAGATATCGTATAAACGCACTTACAAATAAATACCAAACTAATTTCATGTATTACAATGAACTAGAAAATGTTAATTAATGAATAATTTCCTGGGTAACATTTTTGAGAATCGCTTATAATTTGATTTAATTTTTTTAATCTCTAGGTAAGTAGATAAATAATTTATTGCGATTTCTGGTTATACTTTTTCTTGTGTAAATAAATGAGGTAGATATGATAAAATAAATATAATAAATAAAATGAGGCTGATGGTAAACAACTAAGTTAATTTTATGATAGGTAAATGATAAATTTTATGGGTAAACAACCTTTTTGTGTCTAGAACTATGACAGTACTACAACAGATGAATCCATGGATTAAGGGAAAAACACATGAATCTGAGAAAGCAATCCTACCCCAAGGTAACGGGAAAGAACAATGAAACTTGGAAATTGACCCAAAATAAACAAGTACTAAACTCATCTTACAAAGGATACCTATCCAAAACAAAATTCAGCAGCAACCACTCACACATTTTCACATCCCGGCTACCGACCCACTTCAACGACAGATACGAACTGATAGGTACACTAAAGAAGCTGGAGCCGGCACACAGACATACAGTCAGCAGAGATAACGTAATTTAAAACCGTGGGAAGATCATCTCCCGAAGATCGCATAGCTGCCGACCTAGTAACTTCCACATAACGTCGCAATCCAAGTGTTTCACTTCTAACGAAGCACCGCGTTTTGTTACAGGACATGCTAAAACTGATCTTACAAACTGCTGTAACAACACTGCAATCCTAGAAAACGAAGTAGGGCAAACCCAAATCATAAAAGGCAAAATCCAACTATACACCTACGTAAACGTAACCAGCCTACTAGAACTCAACCTCAATATAATAAGAAAGGCGACAAATGTGACCCATTTATGTCTGAACACACAAGGGCAAGAATTCAAACATGGACAAACGGAAATATGCATAACATACATAAGAAAACGAATATTTCATCCCAATTACCTCAACGCAATTAAACGAATTGAACAAACAACCAAGTTACTACAAAGTTTTAACAGCAGCCAACGTACGAAACAATCAGTACTCCCACTCGTAGGAACTGCTTACAACTACTTATGGGGTACGCTGACAGAAGACAATGAACGAACCTATAACAAGGCGTTCCAACGATTATCGAAGAATCAGAACAGCATTTTGGACTTTCAAAAACACTTCACATCGTACGTTAACACCACCTTACATACACTCCTCGACAACTCCAGAGAGAGCTACAAGCATTTGGTGGACAGGAACACAAAATTCGCTCCTGAAATGATGCAATCCATTAACGAATATGAAATTTTACGAAAACTATCAGAATACATGCAAGATCTAACGATTGCAGTGCTTCAACTTGAAATCGACAACGAACGATTCATAAACCACTTGAATACCGCAAAGATGCAGATCTTAGCTGAAACCTTGCTGGACATAACAACATTTACCAACCAAATAACCAAAATTCAGAAAACTTTAAACAACGAAACCATATTCCCATATACGAATACCCTAACGAACGAATTAAACGCCATATCCCTGATACGAATAGCATCAGTCGATTACACCACGACAGAATGGAACAAACAACAGACAGATGGAATAAACAACTGCGTCATATATAACGAGGAGCACCTCACTGTCATACATCTTAATGCAACTAGTCACATAACCTGTTACGATACTTGTCAGATCAATATAGAAGATGACATCACTGAATGCCACCCAAAACCCTATAACACCAATTTCTTAAAAACCCATAACTACATAAAGCTGAACGAAAGTTTAGAGGTCCCCAACTTGGAGAACATATCGTTCAACAAGCCAAACCTAGCAGACATTAAAACAGACGAAAAAGACCCATTTCAGCGCTTCGCACAAAGTTTGGAAAACATACCAACAATGGCCCCAATAATCGAAGAAAACCCTACATGGGAAACATATCTAGAAGACAACCTACCAAAGACGAATCTAGGAATAACCTGTGTACTGATAATCACCATTGTCATTATAACCATCTATTTCAAATGGATCACATTGAGAGGGTCAAATCCGAGCCAAATGGTAGTATTGCCAGAATCAGTGCCTCACACCCAAAGAATCCAAGTACTCGACAATCGATCAAATTCAAATTTAAACTCACTATATAATAGCGTTAACTGTAAATAATAAAAGCTAACTAAAAAAGACACATAAATAATAAAAGATAAATAGGAAAAGATAAAATAATAAAAATAAGATAAATATTGTAAAATAGTTACAAATCAATGGGTAAAAATAAGATAAATATTGTAAAATAGCTACAAATCAATGGGTACATTAGCACTAAGAAAAATAGATAAACATGTACTATAGACGTCTAAAATAAGCAATATAAGCTAAACATGTTAGCATAAGCAAGTTTTTTCAACATTATTTTCTTATCTCATTATGCCCTCAACCCTCGGATAGAGTCCGTGAGTGCAATACCGTCAAAACCCGCGATCCGCGTTTGCGCCGCGCCACGGCCTGCTCAAACCGACGCATGTTTCCACAGCCACTCAGGCAGACAGCAAATTTTGACCACAGCCAAAATTTAAAATTCCCAGGGGCAATTGTCAGGTCAACGGCATCAGCCAAATGTCCGTTGAACCTGCCATGGAATTTCAACAGTACACCTGTGGGAAAACGAACAATCGGACGTTTCCACGGGATATACCGAAAGTGTTGATTCAGGAGTGCTGAGGACTGATTTCCCAAGAACTCGCGGCCACAGTCAACGACCGTGCTTTGGCCGTTGTAATCATGACGTAGCGGTAGGCGGAACCGTACCCCTCCCCGCATGTGCCAAAATTGGTACAAGATGCTGTCGTCACGGCTACACCCAATGAGCCAAAATACCCCTCCTGAATCCAAAATTCCGATTGGGCTTCTACAACAGAACGCCCCATCACGCCTCCGACCCGAACTGGCAACTGATCGGGAACATGAAATTAATGTTATCTCTCCTCAGACGTCGAAGAAGAAACAAGTCAATAGGCTTTAATTGTGACCTTCTCACTCTTTGGACCGATTGTTTGGAGGAACCTGACCGATTCTCTCCATCCTAGCAGCAGAAGCCTGCTCCCGTCAAGTCGCCTGGACCAGCCATCAGGCAGCCACCCAACTGATACCACCAAACAGGTCAGAATCGTTTGACTACAATTACCCGTTCGCTCCCGCGTGAGATTCGCCAAATCCGTAACTTTATCGCGGAGTGCGTCGGGACATTCTCGTTTCCGAGGGCGTAGGTAGGACACACAGTAGATTGTTCATATAAGTTACCTTAACATAAATTGCTGACTTAATACTAATAGATTGCAGCGTCCACATTTTCTCCCCCTTAGAACGCACTGCCCTCCCTGGGATGACTCCCTTGCTCGTGGCAGTCGGTCACTATCTTTGGTAGCGTTTACTTCGTTCTTTCCTCTTTGCTATTTCATTGTACTTGGTGTAAAGCATATATTGTGTGGGAATTGAAATAAACCTTTTTTAAAAAACAAGTTTTGAGAACCATCAATTTATCTGGCGCAGTCTTGGGGACCTCCGAATTTCTGGATTTGGGAAAGAACCGACCGAAAATTATCGAGTTACTTTCCCAAAGAACCTACTCTCCAGCGAAAGTTATTCAGAGTCCAGCACGAATTTCACCACTCATTGCGACCAAGTCAAAAATCGCCTGCAAAAGAAGGAATCCCGGAACTCGAAGAAAGAAGAAATACGCCCAAGACGACTTGCCCGAGTACGAGGAGCCAACTTCACCTTCCCCCTTCAAAGACGTAAGCAGAAAATCTGAGTACGCTGCTGTCTCATAACAGGACCCCGGCAAAACAAACGGACTTCCAGGAATTCCCGCTAAGCCGAGACGACCTCACAGATGTTTTTGCAAATCATCTTAGCTGCTGTCCTGTAAGTTTTTCCATTATCCTATCTCCGAAGAAAGGCCCTCGCTCGTAAAAAGAAGACGATCTTCGATCGATCATCACTCAAAAGAAAATTTTCACTTAAACTTCCATATATTCATTAGTACTTGTTACTCTTATTCAATTGATTCAATTTCGTAATTTTCCCTCGTTTCAAACCACCCGTTACCTGGCGAGAGGAAAAACGAAAATTAAGTTTCACATTCGTTTCGTGTGCTCCTAATCGTTTCATACCTCCCGTTACCTGGCGAATAGGACCACGTATATCGAGAAATATTAATAACATTAATTATTACAACGTTCTTGTTCCGTCAGATCCCTATTGTTTCATACCACCCGTTACCTGGCAATAAGGATCACGGATATTCCTGTGCGATCTTTGGTTTCAAACCACCCGTTACCTGGCCAAAGAAGTCGCGATCTCGAAAAAAAAAGTCATATCATAAGTTGAACAAACATTGGACTTTCCAATTCAAATCGGAATCCCGATAGGATTATAACCAATTACCTAATTGGGTTGATAAGTAGTTTTAAGCATTTTTATTATTGATTTTATAATTGTATTGTGTGCTTACCCATATTTTGTTTGTGTATATTTTTCTACTGTATTCAGTTTTGTTGACACCGAATAGTTGGTAAGTCAAGCATATTAGAGACCCCCTCAAAATAAAACGTGGTAATCTTGGGACTGATTATTCAATTTAAAATCCAAAAAATTAAAAAATAAAAATCTTCCAAAATTCCTAAATCACTTAAAAGGTTTGTTCTACACTCAATAGTTAACTCACTAACTAAGAGACCCAATATCATGACCCCAGAAGAGCAAGCTCAATTGGCTGCTCAGCAGCAACGAGCAATTGAGGAAATGATTAACAATCGCGTAGAAAGTTACCTGAGGGAGCACCCTCCGCAACGACAAAACCTTCCGGAATTCAAACGCAAACACGCGGATATGATTCCAGTCTTTACGGGGAAACCCGAAGGACTGCAGAAATTTTTGTCGGTTTGCGGCATGATCGTGGATCGGTTCTGTGATGAATCAGATCCCGAAAATTTTCAAAATCACGAGGTATTAGGCAACATAATTCAAAAAATCCAAGGCCCTGCGGCCGATTTAATGCAAACCTACTCCTGTTCAAGTTTTGGCGAAATAAAAGCAGCCCTTCTGGAAAGCTATACAGACCGTAGAGACATTTACACGCTATGTCATGACCTAACAGCAATGAGACATGGCGATAACGAATCCCCGTTCGCTTTCCACGAAAGAATAAAAAACCATCTAAGTGTCACATTAGCTTACATAAAAAATCATGTTCCACCGAGTGACCAACAGGTGCTCATAGACCACTATCAAGGTTTGGCGTTGAGAACGTTAACTCTTTCACTGAAAGAGCCATTAGGAAGCCAGTTAAGGACTCGGCAGCCCACTAGCCTAGGGCAGGCCCTTTCCTGGATGACCAACGACTATCAAACTTGGTCAAACAACCGTAGGATGGGGTACAATAACCCTACAAAAGGCCAAAAACCCCAATCTAACTTCCAAACCCAGCAACACCAAAAACCGAACCAAAACCAATCCAACAAACCATATTTTAAGCCTCCGGTTCAGAATTCAAAACCTCAATACACCCCAAACCGAAATTTCAACCCCAACTTCCAGAAATTTCCAACCAATAACCCCCAACACAAACCACAACCTGGAACGTCGTACCAGAACCCTAATAAACCGAGTCCGATGTCATGGCAAACTATAAACCCCAATTTGAATTGTATTTCGGACGAAGACCCAATTCCCGAATTTAATCCCGAAATAGAAGAAAACCAACATGACTCAGAAACCTCAAACGACAATTATTTTTTAGAGGAGGAGTCGGAACCCCAAAGTTCGACTTGATGCACCTCAACTCCACTAAACACCCTCTCCCATACATAGTGCTGCCGCCTCATAACATTCGAGTTTTAATCGATACTGGTAGCACCAGCAGTTTTATTCACCCTAAATGCGTGGATAGTTATTTCGATCAAAAGATAAGAAACGATCCATTTGAAGTTACAACAGCCCATGGAATAACCCAAGGGCAATTCAGTGCCAGAATCCCATGTGGCGATTTATTCGGTATAAGAAACTTAAATTTGAATTTTAAAGTGTTTGCGTTTCATAAGCAATTTGGATTGTTACTAGGAATGGACAACTTAAAAACACTCAGTGCCCAAATCGATCTGAACAATAATAAACTAATAACACCCAAAGCCACGATACAAATGAAATATTTGAATAATCGGAACGCAAATAAACAAATTAAAGCCAGTAACAACAACGTAGAACTAATAATTCCCCCCAGGAGCATTTCGAAAGTTAAGGTCCCAGTCGACCAAAAAACAGGAGAAGGCGTCATCTCATATCTACGTCAAGGTGCTTTAGAAATCCCAGAATGTTTGGTTACTGTAAATAATAATGAATGCTACTTAGGAGTATTAAATAGTAGCGAAGAACAGATCAGCCTCAGTCTAGAATCGCCCCTTAGCATTGAAAAACTAGAAAACCAGGAGTTAATTGATCCCAGCCGAAATAATGATTTGAATTTTTATGATACGGAAAATTACGTATTTGACCCTAGCAAAATTAGAACGAACCACATGAATGAAGAAGAGAGACGAGCTATCCTTAAATTGGTACACGAGTACAAAGACCTCTTCCATGTGGAGGGTAATCAATTAACCTTCACAGATAAAGTGCAACACTCTATTAGAACGCGCGACGAAATTCCCACCTATACCCGAAATTATAGATACCCAGAAGTTTTCAAAAAAGAAATTGCTGTCCAAGTTAACGATATGTTAAATCAAGGCATAATTAAACCCAGTGCAAGTCCTTGGAATAGTCCGTTATGGATTGTCCCCAAGAAATTGGACGCTTCGGGCAAACAAAAATTCCGCCTAGTAATAGACTTCCGAGCTCTTAATTCTAAAACCATAGACGACAAGTATCCGCTTCCAAATATTTCTGATATATTAGATAAATTAGGAAGGTGCATGTATTTCAGCTGCATCGATCTAAAAAGTGGATTTTATCAAATAAAGATGCACCCTGATAGTGTTGAAAAAACTGCATTTTCCACCGAACAAGGACATTGGGAATTTACACGCATGCCATTTGGCCTCAAAAACGCGCCCCCCACATTCCAAAGACTAGTGGATTCAGTCCTCCGTGGTCTACAAAACGAAATCTGTACGGTCTTCATCGATGACGTAATAGTTTTCAGCTCCAGTCTTGAAGAACATTTGACCCGGTTAAGAAAAGTATTCGATAGACTCAGAGAAGCGAATTTAAAAATCCAAATGGACAAAACGGAATTCTTACGGAGAGAATGCGTTTATTTAGGACACCTAATTACTCCGGAAGGAGTTAAGCCAAATCCCCAAAAGATCGAAGCTATCGCTAAATACCCCGTTCCAACAACATCCAAACAAATTAAAGGTTTTCTCGGACTGTTAGGGTACTATAGAAAATTTATAAAAAACTTTGCCCAAGTAACCAAACCTCTCACACAATGTTTAAAGAAAGGATCGGAAATCGACCCCAATAACCTTGAGTACAAAGAATGCTTCGAAAAATGCAAAACGCTTCTCACTAACGAACCGATTCTCCAATACCCCGACTTTAGTAAAACTTTCAATCTCACAACAGACGCAAGTAACGTTGCACTTGGTGCCATACTAAGCCAAAACGTAAATGGAGCTGATTTACCCATTGCGTACGCTAGCCGTACACTTAACGAGCACGAGAAAAACCTCTCAACTATTGAGAAAGAATGTCTAGCTTGCGTCTGGGGCACTCACTACTTTAGACCTTATCTCTTTGGAAGAAAGTTTAAAATTTTTACGGACCATAAACCACTTCAGTGGTTATTTTCTTTGAAGGAGCCCAGTTCAAAATTGTTTCGTTGGAGACTAAAATTAGAAGAGTACGATTTCGAAATCCATTATAAGAAAGGATCCACTAATTTAAACGCTGACGCTTTGTCACGGGTTGAGATTAATGCAAACGAAACAAATGATTACAGCGATCTGATTGACCAATCCATCGATCCCACTAGTTTCCTTCACGATAGTAGGGAAGTTCGAGAAATAATAGGAGGAACTCCTGTTAACAATGAACTAGACCGAAGTATTTCCGAACAACTAGTCGACAGGTATTGTGAAACCTATGGGGAACCCGATTCAATTAATGTCCCTTTTTACGGGTTCGACAACGAATCTATAGTGGCAAATGTAGATGAACAATCTATACTAGCCCCTACGGTTCACTCTAATTTTCAGGGAAACACTGTAGTCGAAATCCCAATAAACGAAGGAGCCATCAACCACTGCAACAATCAAATAATCATTAGGATAGTCAAGAGCTCCCCAAACAAGCCCAAAGTCTCAAAGTTATTCGATACCAAGACAAGAATCATTGCCGAATTCACCAGACTAAACCTAGAAGCGGAAATCGTTAACTTCATAAAAGAGTACATTGTCCCAAAGACCAAATATGGGATATTCTTCATGGAAGACATCTATGAAGAGTTCACGAGAATCCTTGTCGCTAATTTCAGATACTCCGAAATAAATTTAACTAAATACAATAAAAAATTGTTGGATATAGAATGTGACGACGAACAAGAAGCTATATTAGAAAGCTACCACATAGGGAAAACAAATCATCGCGGAATTGACGAAACCTACGAAAAGATAAAGCGTAACTATTTCTGGCCCAATTTGAAAAGGTATATTCAAAATTATATCAACAAATGCGAGGTTTGTT
The DNA here is from genome assembly GCA_954871275.1 of Leptopterna dolabrata. Classification (NCBI taxonomy): domain Eukaryota; kingdom Metazoa; phylum Arthropoda; class Insecta; order Hemiptera; family Miridae; genus Leptopterna; species Leptopterna dolabrata. The sequence continues at coordinate 22,872,094 of OX940974.1, forward strand.
TGTCCTGCAAATATGAACGAAATCCGATCAAAGTTAAATTAAATATTACTCCCACTTCTTGTCGCCCTTTGGAAGTGATACACATCGACAAACTCACCTTGGAGGGAGCAAAATTCCTAACTATCATTGATACCTTCAGCAGATACGCTCAGGCTTACTACCTCGAATCCTCCAATAGCATCGACCTAGTTGATGCTCTAATAAGTTTTTTCTCCCATCACGGGATCCCGTCCTTAATTGTCATGGACAATGGTCCCGAGTTCCACAGCGCTTTGCTAAAAGAACTATTGGAATTGCATAACATTAATATCCATTATATATCCTCCCAACATCCCAATTCCAATGGAATCATCGAGAGATTCCATTCAACTCTAATAGAGCATATTAGAATCATGAATAATAGGACAGAATTTAGAAAAGACTCCATCAGAACTAAAATAAAATATTCCTTAATAGCATATAATAACTCAATCCATTCTGTTACTAAATTAACCCCGTTTGAAATTCTGTATGGTCACGTCGATGTAAACAACCCGCTAGAGCTAAACATTAACCAACAAATGACTAACGAATTCGTAAATAAACATAAAGAGAAAGTAAAAATCTTATATGACAAAATCAAAGGACGCCTAGTGGAATATAAGGAAAATGTAATTGGTCAAAGAAACGAAAGCAGAGAAGACTTACCTGAAATACCCAAAGAAATTCATATTAAGACAGTCCAGAAACAGAGCAAGACTAAGCAAAAATATAACAAGGAAAAAATTCAAAGAATTGATCCAAACCTGAAAACAGCAATAATAGAGCCTAGACACCATAACACAAAAACTAAAATCCACCTATCAAACATTAAACGACCCAGAAAATTACAAAATAATTCTCACAACCCTGACGACCCTGTTGCAGGTTCCTCGGGACAAACTCCGCCGAAATAAAAGATGTCAGTTCAAATCTCGGACTCTTACCAATCCAGCTGGGTGTAGCAAAAACCGTCCAATTCTATCACACGATAACTCACTTTTACGACCTTAACGAAATAATTAAACAAGCCGACTACATACGGGAGCATTTCGTAGAAACCATTAAAATTATCGATAGTGACGAGGAAGTCATGAGAAGAATCCACATACCATCCCGATTAATCAACCACACTATTAACCTCATTCAGGAGAAAATTGATAATACCTTGGTACCCAAAAGACCAAAAAGAGCAGCGCTATTTGGTGGATTGGGATCCCTCATCAAAATAATTACTGGCAATCTAGATGCCAACGATGGTGAGAAATACAACGAAATATTATTGAACCTTCAAAATAAACAGCTAGATTTAGAAGAACAAATTAAACACCATTATTCGATTAATTATGCTCTTCTGAAAAACTTTAACCAAACTATCGAAAATATCAATTACAACAATAAAATGATCGAACGAGAAATTAACAACTTGAAAGAAATCAGTTCCCTTGATACCCACACTAGAAATGTAGAAAATACTCTCTACCACCATCAAATAATGTTAAATCTAATTGTAGATCTAATCCAAGATATCGAGAACTCCATAACATTTTGTCGCTTAGGAAAATTACACCCTAGCATAATAAAACCTTCAATGTTATATAGTGAACTTGTAACACTCGCCAAACATTATGGCAATAGAATGCTGAAATTCGATGGAGAATACCTGTGGGAATTACAATCCCATATCAAAGTCAAATGCTACATTGGTGTAAACGAAATAGTATACTTCCTGGATATACCTATTGTGGACTCGGGTGATTACGATCTTTATTTCATGCAACCGATACCCACTCTGTACAATGGGAATTATATTACAGTTACGCCCTCAGTCGATTACGTATTAAAGTCTAAATTTAATACGGAAGTAAAGCTAATTAAAGAAAAATGCGAACCTGGTCTCGTTTACTTGTGCTCAATTCAATCAGTAATCACCTCTGAACACAGATGCGAAATAGAAATCTTGTATAAGGAAACCAATACTAATTGTGACTTCATCCAACTAGAAATTAATAATAATTATGTAGATTACATTAACGATATCGACCAGTTCCTTCTGATATTCCCTTTAGAGGAGCAAATTAAAATAATTACAAAAACTGATGTGCAAATTCATAACCTCGAGGGCATTTACTTATTAAAACCCGAGGGTAGCGAAATATTGTATAAGAATCAAACCTTCGTAAGCTTACTTAGGAAAACGTTTGGTCAACCACATCTCATCAATAACATCAAGCTGAACCCGTTGAAGAATAAAATTTCAGATACCAAACTGAAACTAAAGAACCTAAGATTTAATGATGTACCCATACAAGTGTACGAACCCTCTAGTAACAAACTTAATTATATTATCATACCTAGTGCTTGGACTATAATGTTATATGTTGTACTAATTATATTTGTTTGCTATGTTATAATTATATTTTATCAGCAAAGGAGAAAGTTAAAAGCTAGCCGCCCGCCAAATGATCAACCTCAATCGAACTAAGTACTTAATAGGAAATTGAAAACTTTAAGTTTACCTTGAAAACTTTACTCTTTTTGAAAATTCTTCCAGTATTTTCAAATCTTGCGAAGGGAGGAGTTACCTTAACATAAATTGCTGACTTAATACTAATAGATTGCAGCGTCCACATTTTCTCCCCCTTAGAACGCACTGCCCTCCCTGGGATGACTCCCTTGCTCGTGGCAGTCGGTCACTATCTTTGGTAGCGTTTACTTCGTTCTTTCCTCTTTGCTATTTCATTGTACTTGGTGTAAAGCATATATTGTGTGGGAATTGAAATAAACCTTTTTTAAAAAACAAGTTTTGAGAACCATCAATTTATCTTATATGTATGTATTTAACTCAACAATTCATATCTGTTCATTAAAAGCTCTTCTGTTTCAGAAGATTCATAATTACAAATCAAGTCCAGCCTTATTAACAACCCTCGGATTCCTGGTGTATATCAGGCGGGGTTACTCCTTGATTTTCAGAGGAAGTAATCTCTAGAGAGTGAGATCTTCCTGCCAAAGGGTAAATGGGACAGCCCAGGGTAGATCTTACATCTCGGGACTGGGGTAGACATCCCTCTAATAGGGGATTAGTGAAAACCCCAGAACCAAATAGAACCCTTACAGGCGGTATCGCAAGTCTTCCCCTCGTCTCTCTGGTGGTTGTCTGGACACACTTCGGCGGTATCGCAAGTCTTCCCCTCGTCTCTCTGGTGGTTGTCTGGACACACCGGCGATATTGCAGGTCTTCTCCTCGTCTCTCTGGTGGTTGTCTGGACACACTTCGGCGGTTTCGGAAGTCTTCCCCTCGCCTCTCCAGTGGTTGTCTTGACACGCTTCGGCGACAGTTATATGGAACATCTTCTCTCTTTCGGGCTTGTCTGGATCCACTTCGGCAAAGGTCATCTCTATCGTTATCCGCTGCCCCAGCTGCCAACAAAGAAGAAGAAAGTACATAAATTGCCACCGCCATACATCTACCTTGCCGGGAGTCGCTCAAAGGGAACAACTTGTATAATGGTGGAATGCCACAAAAGTTTCGGCTTATACAGCATGACAACGGTTTATTCGTGGACATCGGATCACCACCCACTGCGACGTCCACCGCGAAATGTATGAATATGTTTAGTGCTTCGCAGAAAGCGCAGCTAAAGACGTTGTGGTTCAAGGTATTATAGCAAGTAGGGCTAGTTACCATTTGTTTCCCACTCTCGTTTATCGCCTCTTTGTAATAATATACTAATCGTGCACGTGAAAACAAAGGAGACCGCTGGCTAAGTTTTCTTAAGCTCAAATATTTGCCATTGATCAAATTGATCGTGTTAGAATGACCGCAACCTTGGTCCGTCAACAGGGATCGTCGACTATATTTCTTTTACACATTTTGAAAAATGAGACTTGATCAAACGATACCTGTACAACGTTTGTATTGAACACTATTCCATTGCTTAGCATTGTGGTCTCCTTTTGCTGCTGCTGTGGTGGTGGTGGGCCATATGCTTCAAACTCCAATTTTAGGATATTTGGAGGTTGTGTAATGGTGGTGGCAGTCTTTACCTTCAAAATAACAGACACCGCATTGGTAGAATACACGTAGATATTCCAATAACGCCCGACATCGCCAAACCGGTGATCCTCGTAACGGGGGTAACGGCATTTTGCAACAGCACGGTATGCACAACCGGTGATTTCACGACAGCACAACTGAAGACAGGGCCTTATATACTACAAAGGAACTATGTAAACTGTATAGGTGAAGATTGGGGGAATGATGTCGAAACAGGTAATTGCATGTGAAGGAATGAGACTACACTGGTAAGGAAAAGCATCGGGCATGTATATTATACTCTCCAAACTCGCCCCTGGCCTTCCCACTCAGTTCTTCATTACATAACACTTTCAGGATTAGATCCAGGCTGGTGGTAGTAGAAGAGAAAAAATGAATAGGAGAGAGACAGATTGACACACTCACACACAAGGTCTTTGTGAATATAACGTTTGGTTTGACATGCAAAGTGATGGGAGGAGATCCTCAGAGGGTGCCAGAGAGAGAGAGCGAGAGAGAGGGGGGATCTGAATTGTGACGATTAATAGCTCATTATAGAAGAACAACGCCGCAAAGTCCTCCTTGTCACATGGGTCTATTATTTCAATGTCTGGTCCTACCTACAGAAATGCTGGATATAAATTTATTATTTATATCATGTGCAATTATTTGAAATAGCAATGTTTTATGGTTCCCACGGATTGTGGTCACCAAAAACACGAAAAGCTCCTATTTTCGGCGAATTACCTTTGATTATTGATAGTGTCATTTAATTTTCTATTGTGATAATTAGTTACCAATGTAAGTATAAGGCTATTTCACCGATTACTCAGATACACATCTACTGAACTGATCATGACAAAACTAAAGACGAAGAATCACCGTCGCGTTTCAATGGTACAGAAAAATGCTGTATTTTTTCCCTTTGTTTTGTCGTTTGTTTCTTCCAAAATACACACCCACTCCAAACACACACACACATGAAGAGAGACGATTCAAGCTAACTCAATCGTAAAATAAAGAGGGGGTGAGTAGACGGAGCTGGTTCCAACCTTTAAAACCCGACACGTTGCTCGTCAACATCATCAGTATTTGTGGTGTATGTTGGCGGTTGTACCTCCTAGCTTATTGAACCATGAGGCCTTCTTTTGTCAATCCCTCGTCAGTGGCATCGCCTTCTTCCTTGTTCCGTCCTATAAACAATGCGAGAGTTGTAGGAGGAGGAGGAGGGAGTGTTTATTCTAAACCGTGGGCCTTAGAAGGACAGCCTTATAATTCTTCTGCGTCGTTTCTTCAAGGAGGAGCAGGCGGAGTAGAAGAACTGATGCTTGCTTCTTCATTTATAGGCAGTGTGGGGTGATTCCATCGGCAATCATCCTTCTACTCACACTCATATTCAACCTCATCAACAGTTGTTGTATTCTCTTCCGTCACAACAGGTATATTCTCTTCCTCTATCTCATCATCCTCCTCCTCCTCCTCCAACGTAGAAGAAATACGTTTATTTTTATAAGGACAACATAAAAAGAACACTTGACTCCATGTAAGTATAAACAATACGGCATGGTTTTAACCGTCTGCCGGAGGTTCGGGCTGCACAATTCAAAATAAAATAAAATCACTGGTAGTTACAAACTTACTTAATACTAACAAAACTATCTATGTGCAGAGAAAAATTAAACAAAGAAAGAAATCAAATATAGGTACAACCTGGGTTAAAAATTAAATTGCTCAACTAGAAACTTTCTGTATCCCCATGCGGATTTACAAAAATTTATAATGCAAGGCCACCCCTTCCCCCCCTGCAGTATGAAAATGGCCTCGTCCCGAGAAAGACTATCACAGCCAAAAGCTGGCCACCTAAATTCACTGAGAACGGGGCAGACACAGAAAAAGTGATAAACGTCTTCACGCGCATGGAGGTTACACAAGGAGCATTCCTCACTTGGGCAGGAACTGAACGGCCTAGCATTAACGTTGAGCAGCTCACAACGGAGCTTGAAGAGCCAACGGGCCTCACACAGTCCCACACCTTGAGCCTGTCGAACGAAACTCGCGCATTTTATTTCAGGGTTCAATTCCTTATAAAGAGTGTACGTCTGTGACTCATTAGCCCGACGTCTGAAGTCTGCAAGCCGCTCTTCCCGGAAACCCTCAAGAATTCTGCCTTCATTGCTCTTCAATAGGTCCACATCTAATGATCTCAATGGGTTAGGGAGACTGTACCTGGTCGCCAAAGCACCGTAATGCTCAGCCCAAAATAACCCTTCTCGGCCAATCTCCCTCGCAACTGTTTTTGGGAGACGCGAATCTGGCATGCCCGCCACCTTTGAAATATACTTAAGATGCATGCCCAGGGTAAACAAGGACAGCGTGCTTAGTTCTGTCTCGAGGCAGACCAAATAATTTGGGGCACAGAGAGGCAAATAGAAAGCTTCTTCAGAAACAGCAACTGCACAGCCTCAACACACGCATACTCCAAAAAGCCCCACACTTGCACACCATAACCCAAAATTGCCCGCACTATCGCATTAAAAATGCGTAGTTTAGCTTTTAACGGGATACCTGGGTTCGCAAAAGCCTTCCCCCAAACATAATTCATGGCGTATTTCGCTGTTTTAGCCTTACGTTTCAAATGTCTTGCAAAAGAGACTCTTGGGGTCAGTGTCACGCCCAGGTAGATGTACTCCGGAACTATCTCTATCCCCTCGCCCTTGTATTCCCATTTCTCTGTATTGCGCCGTCTTCCCCCATTTTGGAATATCAACACCTTAGACTTCCCCAAATTGACGGTGAGACTCCATCGACTACAATAGGCCTCTAGGGCATTTATATTTTCCTGTAGCTCACATGGATCGTCGGCAAGAACCACCAAATCGTCCGCATAAAGAAGTACCTTGATCACAGTTGAAGATGTCCCCACTCTGACACCATGCACCAACTCATCAACTAAATCGTTCACAAACAATGCAAACAAAAGAGGAGATAATGGGCAACCCTGCTTAACCCCACTCCCCACCAAGAATTGCTCAGTTGCTCCATCCTTCGTCCAGACCGAAGAAACCACCCCCGAGTACAAACCTCTCAAAACCGAGACAAATCTGCGAGAAACCCCCAAGGTGGTCAGCTTGTAGAAAAGGAGACCCCGGTCGATCGTATCAAACGCCACTTTCAGGTCGACAAAAAAAGCGTAGACCTTTCCTCGTGGATGACTCAACCTGAGCCTTACCAGGCCAGTTAGCGTGAAAATTGCATCGGCTGTAGAGTACCCCTTTCTGAAGCCTGCCTGGCATTCAGTCAAAATTTGACGATTCTCAACAAATTCCACCAGCCGGTTTGTCAGCAAGCATGACAACAGTTTCCCAATGCAATTTATAAAGGACAGGCCCCTGTAGTCCGCCACATTAGCCAAATCGCCTTTCTTAAATAAGGGAAAGATCACCGCCTCCTTAAAAGAACTAGGGACTGAACCAGTCTCGAGAACATGGTTGTATAAACCCAACATTACTTCCCTGAACTCGGGGCATGCATACTTGAAAAACTCAAATGGGACACCATCTTTACCTGGGGCCTTGTGGCACTTGACCGTTCCAAGAACTCTATCCAACTCGCTGATGGTAAAGGGGTCATCTAAGGTAGGACATGTGAAATCCGGCTCAGCATACGATATTGGAACAATGACACCTGGAGGATTTAAGAGTGTACGGAAGTGTGTTACCCACTCAGCAGGAGGTATTGACACTTGTTCCTTTAAGTTTGCCTTCTTGAAGATTTTAACCAAATCCCAAAAATCCTTGCTATCTCTAACCGCCTTAAACTTATCTGCCATATCCCGATAAAACTGACTTTCTTTATAACCGGTCAAATTCTTGTACGCAGCATTTGCTTCCAAGTATCTCACCCTGACATCCTCCGAATCAGTGCTCCTCCACAAATTCAGCAGCTTCATCGATTTCTCCCTAGCCCTCTGACAATCCCAGTCATACCATGGCTGTCTGTGGTTCACGGGCGCCGAAGCTGAAACCACAGCTGCCTGCCTGATTGACTCAACAATAAACGATGCCAGTTGATCAATGCCACAGTTTGAATCCGCCCTACCTAACGCCTCCCTCAGTTTTTCATTATACAATTTCTCGCAATTAGGATTCCATCTCAGGCGAGGCAATAAAATGGTGGATGGCTCCCTGAGCCCGAACGGAATGGCGAATGAGATCGGCAAGTGATCCGAAAATGACTCAGGTAACACCCAAAAATCCGATATGCAAGACAACACATCAACCGAGACACAAGCCAAATCACAAACAGACGAGCCCTGCCTCGAAACGAAAGTGAACTCACCACTAGGATCACCCCCAGATCTGCCATTGAGTATAACCTGACCAAAATCGGAACACATTTCCAGAAGTCTTGTACCCCTCCCATTCAATATTTTATCCTTCGAGTTCCGATTAGCCCTGAAACTACCCATTTCTATCCCACTCAATTCATCTTCCCCCTGTTCCTCCGCAATTCTTACATTGAAATCTCCAGCCAACACGAAATTCAAGTCAGCATGCTCAGCCAAAAAATTGTTAAGCCTATTAAAATCCGAGTCCCAATTATTGCAATTCACATACACTGGCAGAAAATTAATATTCAATTCATTGCAACAAATTCTTACTAAGTCCAATCCATCAATATTCAAAAACTGAACCCCTCTTGTTCCTTTCCTTATACCCATAACTATACCACCACTTGCCCTACCAAAAACAGAATTTTTTCTAGCACTTATCCATCTCAATTCGAAATTAGCAAAAAAATTATCAAATAAAGAAAAACCATCATCAATAACATGTGTTTCTACCAAGGATATAACATCAAAAGATTGGATAAAATTAAAAAACATTACATCATTTTTCTTATTAGCAAGACCGGAAATATTGTAAACCAGAAACCGTAGACATCGCGTATTCTCATTTCCACCAGCAACCGACCGACAGACCGCTTCATCTCAGGAAACACCGCCGCCATCGACATCAGATCTAGGGGGTACTGCACGAACGTCACCGCCACGCTTGCGCCAAGCCTCCTCCTCAGTTCGTAATCGTGAAACCAGCGCCGAAACATTCAAGCCCATAATCCCAGTCACAGGGGCGCCAATACGTCCATTAGCAGCTCTGCTGACGAATCCGGATGAATCACTCCAAGTATATGTTCGGTTTTGTACAGTCAAATTATCCGTTCGTAGAACACACTTGACGCCAGCATTCAATCGCCCAATCTCCGACTTAAGGCGAAGCAATTTGAAGCGCCTGTGACGAACCTCCGGTGAGTAGTCCTGCGAAACACCAAATCCAGTCCCCTGCAGTCGTCCTGTCTTCCCAATGATCCTCCATTTATCCTCCAATGACACCACGGATACCAAAAGGAGACCTCCAGAACTCAATCGTGGGCCAACACGTTGAACACAGGAGACACATATTGGGTCAGGTAAGCCTAGAATCTCCCGAAAAAATTTCTGAACTACTTGATACAGATCGTCTTTCTCACAGAACACCAATCCCTTAAGTATTAGGTTATGCTTCCTTGCTTGTAACTCCAGCAATTCCAGACGCCGGTTTTTTTGTAAGTCAGCCTCCCTCATCACTGTAATCTCTTCCCTTAATGTTTTATTTTCTTCCTTTAGCTCACGAATTTCTGCGCGTAAAGTTTCTAAATCATCCTTGGTAGCAAGCGTAGAGAATTGTCCATTTATATTCTTAATCTCCTGCAAAATGTTCTTCAAAACATCTCCATTTGGATCAGAACCACCCCCCATCGTAACGCTCAACTTCTTTTTTCTTCCCGAATCTAAAATATCAGGTGAACTTCTACTACGTTTAGTAGGTACGCTTCTGGGTGGGGTGGTTCGTTCCGCACCACCTTCACTTCGCTGGAAGTAATCCCCGATGCTCTGCTGCATAAAAATATTTTCAATCGGGAATCGCCGATGCGAGTAAACACGCTACTCAAATCGTATAGATAAATATGTAGGTGTAGTATATACCCGTGCGTTCCAGAAGGTCGAACCAACCGCACTGAACCTGACAGCAAGCCGTCCGCTGATGACAATCCCCTACAATAATTACTTCGCCGCATAAACAAAAAAGTGGGGACTCACTCAGTAGTGGGAACTGGAGCGGCGAATCCGTGAAGAGGGGGCAGCCTATCACGTCGTACCAACGCGCGCACCGAATCCGATCAGCCCAAGGCGTTCCCCGAGTCACTGGGCAATAAATCGAAATATTATTCGGTGATTAAAATACTATTTAATTCAGCAGTCCTCCTCCAACGTATGTTGTTGATTATTCATTCGGCAATATGATACTCGAAAGATTATGTAACATCGAAGCGTTGTTAACCATCGCTCTGGGAGCCAACGAACTCAACAACAATACTTCTAAGTGCTATAACATTCCATCGCAATCGACAATATCAGCATTTATGCCATATTCTTCGGCAGCAAAACATGTCGCCGAAGAGCAGCCACCATTCTCCTCGCATTTTACTTATATTAATTCCATTGAAAATAGCGGGATAAAACACAATAATCGCAAAGGAGGGCAAGGAGGAGGAGCAAGACTTTATACTTCACTATCCCCGCCTTTGTCATCTTTACAAGGAGGAAAACACGTAGGAGAGACATCTTTTATCGATAACTCAATATCACAGATATCGCTGTGGCTCCAGCAACTGCTTCTGCTACAACAACGACAGTAACTGTTAATGGGGCGACTATACCGACATCTCCTGTAAAAGAGGAAGAGGTTGAAGAAGAACCTTCGAAACCTCGTCGCCAGCGACAACGAGTAACGTTCAGCGACTGTACATTTAATACAACCAGGATGTCTCCATCTCCTCCCCCTCTGCCCCCTAGAATCATCTAAAAGGGATGTCATCTGTCGCAGATATAATGCTGACAAACCTCGCATTGTTTTTTCAAAAGAGAAGTGCTTATATTATTAAAGTGCCATCCTTAATTGTATGCTAGAGTAGAAATGTAGAAGGATAAATGATTAAATAAATAAACACCTTTATACACACACACACACACACACACACACACACACACACACACACACACACACACACACACACACACACACACACACACACACACACACACACACACACACACACACACACACACACACACACACATATATATATATATATATATATATATATATATATATATATATATATATATATGTAGTTTTATCTGTTATTTAACACCAAACCACACAATTTACGTATGTGTATAATGGTACGGGTGACCGAACGGCGTCATTTTACACGTCTTTATTCTTGGTTACTAGATTAGTCAAAATGAACTCGCATAGGAGGTGAAGAGACTGCCGGTTAAATCCAGCGCGGAAGAGTTCACTGTGCATATCGTCCAGCTAAATCTACCCAGTTATAGTGGAACTCTACTTAGGAGTAGTATTCTACTCCAGGGTTCATTAACAAGTTGAGAACGATGCTTGTTTTAGAAATAACAAACTCAGCTTTACGATACATGCATTATACCCTTGTTGCGTCAACGAGTCAAGTTCGAGAGATAGCTGTAATTCCTCGGAGCTCAATAACAGAACAAAGTTCAGAAAGACATATCTGAACCGAAATCTGAAGGCTCGAGGAAACAAACACCTAGCGAGAAAACCTTTTCCGCAGAGTTACATCCTAGATCTTCGAACTCCCAGATGCCTTTGATGATGTAGACTCTTTTGGACAGACAAATATTCGAATAGGGACTTCGTTGGATGCATGTAGTCTGTTTGTATTGACGCATCGTTGTAATGCTATTGGCATAGCACTTTTCCTTCATCGCTTCTAAAACATTATACTGTACCATATCTGCCGTCAAGAACTCACATCCTGTTTTCTTGTTAGTACACCGTTTTACCTGTCCAGGTATCATTAAATACACAGAAGGTCGGAATAATGTTTCAACCATAAATTCGACGAGTGGTGACGTATTCGGCAGCAGATGGGACGAGTATTTGGGTAAATACCCGGGCCGTTGTTTGTCGTCGTCTAATGGTGTGCGAATATCGTGTATAGGAATACTTCTCGTTGTCGACATAAGTTCCGCTAATGGAGACACAAAGCTACTCGGGTTGATCATATTGTTGTTATGTTGGAACTCTCCTATGTTTGTCGGTACAAGATGACCGTACCCGGCTGTATGGCGCAGAAGAAAGTCTGCTGTCGATTGAATCCATTCCCCGAGGGAGGATTGTTGACGCAATACATCGTCTAAAGCGCTATTCTTCATTATAGTAGAGATAGACGACCAACTCTTTATGGGAGTGGTGGTGGTAGTGTCCTCGTCAATTGTTGTCAACAATAAATTGTCTTACTTCGTGATTAAATGAAAACAAGGGCCCCTGCTCTGCTCCTGTATCGCCTCTGGTCGATTTGGCCGTGTTCATTGTGTTAATAATATAAAGTTCTAGTATCCTTGATCAAATGTTGTTTTAAATAATATATGGGATCTCGTCTAATTTCCCGTTGATATTGTCTCAGATGTTACGAACTTCTTTGACTGTACTATTTAGAATCTGCACGTTATGCATAGGATAACGAGTTCTAAAATGAGTTTTCATTATGGCTACTGCTTCTTTGCTCATCGGTCTTTTAGTAATTCGTTTAAAATTCCATTCAAGTATTTTCAAGTCTCCCGCTAATATATCGTCTATCCCGCTAGTTAAAGGTATTTTTGTTGTCCTTTGTCGAATGGGATAAGCACTTCGTTAGTCGATCGTTTGATAATCGCCGTTTGAAGCATTTGATTCATGCTTTTCTCGAACAAAGTGCCAACTTCTTCTATTACACTAGCAGCTCCTGAAGATGAGGAGGATAGGAGGATCGTTTCTTTCAGATCTTTAGCCATACCTTCGACTAATTTCGACGCTCTTGTTTTAAATTCCGTTAAATCCTCTACCGTGTTGACTACTTTTGACTTGAATTTTATTTCCTCGGCAGCTTTGAAAAAGTACAATAAAGCTGGCGTCGTGGGTTATTCTTTTGGTTTCTTTATTTGTGTTCCTTCCTTCTTTTGTAATACCAAAATAGATTAATTATACAATTAATATACTAATACAGAAGGAACATCTGTTCGTTTTACAATGTCGTTTCGTTCCGCCAATTTACCAAATACGGTTGAAGCGTCGTCGGTGTAAAATAAAATAGCCCAAATCGTCACGAGAGATAAAATTGAATACATTAACAAATATCGATAAACGATATTCATTCCATTCTTTTTTTTTTTGGTAGCAGCTAGAACGAAGGATACAAGAGAGGAAACAATATAAACAAATTCATAATATAGTTTATTCGAGGTAGTAGCTGGTTGACAATACATATGCCTCCTTTTTCCCCATCATTCCATCTTCTTCTACTGATACTATTCCTTGTCTTATTACCACACAAATTGATTCGATCGAATATAGCAGGGAATCTCCTACAGGAATCCTAAGACCTATATGTCCTTTCTTTAAATACATTTGGGAGCTGTAGAGATTGGGTGAAGAGACGATCTTTTCGAATCCGCGTAAAGAAGATACGAGAGGGCTGTAAGTGGCCAAAAGGCGGTCCGATATTCATCTGCTCTGAGGAGGTACAATTACAGCGCATTCTAACGTCCCATGCATTTTTCTTCTATTAATACGGGAGTTATATACGCTACTGCGTAACTGTCACCAGATAACAGTTCGGTATCGATATCCTGAATAAATTCGCATTACTCCGTTATTTATTAACTTATACACTCGTTTATTTGATTTGCCTATTCCATTCCACTCCACTTTCTTGAAATATAAGTAGGATTCGATCGAATATAGCAGGGAACTAGGATGCTGTCCAACTGGAAAAACAATGATATGTCCTTTACTAAAACACATTTTTGAGCTCAAAGACTGTATCAATCGGAAATCTATGACAAATTGAATAAAGTGTAACTTATTCAAAACAAAATTCAAAAATGCGTCTCTTGCTACCGGGTAAGTTTCTACGGACGTTGTTGTCTTTTTCATCGCATTGATTTGAACCCTTCGAGAGACAACCTCTGCGAATCCATGCAAAGAAAACACGAGAGGGCTGCTGCTGGTGGTCTCGTCATTGATGTCCGACGAAGGCAAAGAAGGTGAAGGGTGGAGGTAATTGTCCCAATTCAGTCTTGAGAAAATCGCATCTATTCTTTTCCACAGCTCTTCTGAATATACAGCGTTCATGTTTTTCGCATTAATAAACCGGTCATTCATAGCCATCGGAGATTTTATTACCGGACACACTGTCGGTAGACCTCGTTCCCATATCGCGCTGATTTTGGTTAGTTTGTTGTTTTTCTGAAGTCGGCCTTCTTTCCTCTTTCCTATTCCTTCTTCTGTGTCTCCTCTTTCATCTCTACAACACACTTCGAAATAATATTGGCCGTTGGACAACAGTTGCGGAAGTTTGCATTTTATACCAAGTACCGTCCATTTGCGGTTAACAATTTCCCTATTTTCTATAATAATAGGGAGTCTACAAGTGTACACGGTTAGAGCTTTTATGATCGATTCTGCATATTTGCTCTCGCATTTATATAAATAGAAATGTGTTAAAGGCTCTTTTGTGCCTCGTTTTACATGTTTCGTAATAAATTGTTGGCCCTCGTCGGAAACAGCATACTTAGTTTCGATGTCATCTATCGGAGATACAGTCTTGTCTATACATTCAGCTATTACGTGCGATATAGTATTTAACTGAGGCGGTGCAGGAGGACGATGAGCAGAAGAAACATCCGGAGAATGAGGTCGTTGCCGTCCCATTATATCGGATAATTGATTCATATCAATTGTGGTGCAGAGTGGAGGAGAAGAAGGACAAGTGGCTGACAACAGACTCTTCTTCTTTATTATTAAATATTCCGAAACATCTGGGGGATGAGATGGTGGTGGAGGCATATCAATTGTGGTGCAGAGTGGATGAGAAGAAGTAGAAGCTGACGAAAAACTCTTTCTTTTTTATTAAGAATTCCGAAACATCTGGAGAATGAGGTCGCGGACTTCTTTGATATCCCGTTGCATCTGCGGTGATGGTGGTAGTAGTGGTGGTGGTGGTGGTGGTGAAGCATATATGGTCGGATATTTGATTCGTATTAACTGTGGTACAGAGAGGAGATGAAGAAGAAGACGAAGTGAGTAGCTCAGCAGTAGGAACTGCAAAGATAGTAGACTGTATAGCATTGTTGATTTGCTCTAACAACTCCTTCTTTATTTTGTCTATCTCCGGCTCTTCCTCTTTGATCGCTCGACTGTCTGAATTGCCATTTAATCGTCTTGATCCACGTGTTGGTACTTTTTCTAGTGTTATTATACAAATTGATGGTGATTTCAGACGATTTCCCAGGTTTTTGAGTCATAAAAAAATCAATTTTGGGAGCAGAACCATTGGTAGAACCTCAATTTTCCACTCCTTGGTCAAAATCGACCTCATATTCGATCTTCTCGTCCCCAAAAACATGGAAAACGATACCTCAAAAGCTCATGTTACCAACATGTTGCTAAAACGCAAAAAGTACCTATTTCTACACACATTTTCACTCATAACACCCCTGGGTGTATTCCGATCGTGCTGCAAAGTTTCGGGACACAACTAGGGACCAAATGGAGCATGTGCGCGAAAGAACGAATTTTTTAGACCGAAAATGAAGCCAGTACACGTGATATGGTGGACGGCGTAGGGCGGACGGACATTGCATTTTGGTTTATTATTCTGTGAATAATACACCTATGTATTTGCTCACCAAAAAATTTTATAACACCCCCTCAAAATTTTTTCTTTTCCGTTCAAGGTGCGTAGATTCCAAAAAAGCAATGTCCATCCGCCCTACCCCGTATCACGTGTACCGGCTTCATTATCGGTCTAAAAAATTTGTTCTTTCGCACACATGTTCCTTTTGGGTCCTAGTTGTGTCCCGAAACTTTGCAGCCCTTTCGGAATATACCAGGGGTGTTATGAGTGAAAATGTGTGTAAAAATAGGTACGTTTTGCGTTTTAGCAACATGTTATAGGTCGCGCGCTAGAATATTGCCTTCCGACCCTGCCATCTGACGGAGAACGTGGAAATCATTTTCAACACGGAATTCCCCGCTTTTTTTTTTTTTTTTTTTGCCCCGTCCAGTGGCAGCACTTTCCCCCTGTAATCCTTTTTCCAGCTGAGAGTGTGAACCGTCATAAAAACTTGACTTTTTTCGTTATAAAAAATGATACTGTCATAAAAGCCATAGGTACCTACCATAGTGAATGAACGTAGCATTTTCCCCTGAGCGTGACTCCTTTGAGCTGACAGACAAACTCGTGATTTATAGGATTTTTCTATGAAATGTTTTCTTGAAAATTAGGAGTACTTTTTTGAAAAGGTACAATGAGGTAAATAAGGAAAATTTTTTGAAGGTAGGTAGGTATAAAAGGAAAGATTGGAAACAAATGTTATTTCATTATTTATTTATTTAGTAGGTACATATTATTATTCATTTATTTAGTAATTACGTAATTTAACTGTGGTACGTAAAACTTCTAATCAGAAAAATCCGAATCCTCATCGGAACTGCTATCAGTATCAGAAGCCTCCCCAAGAGAAACTATCGATCCCCGATTCGACAGTGATCTTTTTGACAGTAGTCTTCCTCAATTTTTTTCACGTGTCCACACACATTTGCCCACTTTTCTGTAGAGAACTCAGAGAAATATTTTCTCAGATGTACTTCTTTTTGACCTGGTGGGGTGCCAACAGATTCCCGCGCGAGTTTACCCTTTATATCACCCCACACCAGTTCGATTGTGTTCAAGTCGGGATATGGGGGGAGGTGGTGGGGAGATGGCCTGCGTCTCTGATGATTTCGTCGACCTTATAAGTCTCTTCGACAGACGAATTTTTCACCAGAAGTAAAAGCTCGGCTTTAGTTAATTTTTCGTCGAACTGCACATTATTACTTGTCAACCACGAAATTACAACTGCCTTCAGAGTCGAACTGTTAGGTCATTTGTTGGTCTGCACACAATGGTATTTAGCGTTGTCCATCACCACGACCAAATCCGCAGGTAAATTCGGGAGGAACTTAAGCGTGATCCACTTAGAAAAATTGCCGAAGTTCATCGAAGAATGGTAGTCTCCAGATCCTTGAAAATCAGCAATGCGTTTGGCACTAACCCTTTTTCACCACCGCCATGAACGACGATCAGTCGGTCACCCTTTCCAATTTGTTTGAGGGCTCCCAACTCCTCCTCGGATTGCCAACAGGTCGAGACACCGTGGGATGCTTGAACATAGGTTTCATCGAGATAAACGATGTTTTTCTCTTGCATGCGGTAGGTATTGATCTTTCGTAGGTACCTTGCTCGCCAAGCTGCAATTGCGGGTCGTTCGACCAAAACTTTTCGGTTGGACTGACATTTCTTCCACCTGAAACCGCTACTAACCAGTCATTTCCGAAGGTAACTTCTACCGCACTCGAGAACTCCATCACTCGCCAATTCCGCACAAAGTATTTTCAATGAAGGGCACTCTTTCCGAACAATGTAGAATTCACGTACCTTGTTTCGTATAGCAGCATCGGTGAATTCATCAGCAGCGATGACCTTCTTCTTGTGCTGTGTGGACTTGGTTGGCGTAACAAACAAAGGTCTCGCCCGATCTGATGTTGTTTGGTTTCCAGCTTCCTTCATAATGTTGCCGACTGTTCTCACCGAGACGCCCGTCACTGCACTAGTCACATTGCGAACGTTGTATTTCGCGTCATCCTCTTTCTTCTTCCTCGTAAAATACTGGCACACATTGTACACAATTTCTCGTGCCTGACTCCTTAGAGCCCTGCCTCTTGCGATAGCAGGTTTCCGGTTTCTTCCTGACGATGAAGGTTGATCTTCCATCGTGAGATTTCTGTAGGCGACACACGGAAACTGACGGGTACGGGGGATTGTGATGATACTCACAGTTCAAAAATAGGATGACGGGGATTGTGATGATACTCACAGTTAAAATAAGAAGGGTTAATACGACGATAAAGGTAGGATGGTGAAACGAAAAGCAAGATGCAAACGAGGAAAACACGATACGGGAACAGAATGAGCTGGCTTGGAATGGCTGCCAACATAACAGAGTAAAAGTTCCAACATTGCATCCCACTCAGGCTGCCGAGCCCTCAGCTTCTCCCATCCTCCTATAGAGTGCAGGGTCGGAAGGCAATATTCTCGCGGTATCGTTTTCCATGTTTTTGGGACGAGAAGACCGAACATGAAGTCGATTTTGACCAAAGAGTGGAAAATTGAGGTTCTACCAAATGTTCAGCTCCCAAAATTAATTTTTCGTGAGTCAAAAACCAGGGAAATCGTCTGCAATCACAATCAGTTTGTATAATAAGACTAGAAAAAGTTTCAGCACGTGGATCAAGACGATTAAATGGCACTAACAATGATAGAAGATAATTTGAAAAAAAAAAAAGGAACGTACCTACCTAATTTGTGTTTTGGGGGCCAGAATTGGTGGAACCCGTCAGAAATAGCTATTCGAATTATTTCACGAGAAAGAAACAATAAATGAACAGCCAACATTTCTGTACGCATTCCAATAGAATAATAAACCCATGTGACAAGGACTTTGCAGGGTTTTTCGAATCTATGCACCTTGAAACGGAAAAGAAAAAATGTTGAGGGGGTGTTATAAAAATTGTTTGCTGGGCGAATACATTATTCACAGAATAATAAACAAACAAAAAAACGCTGCAAAGTCCTTGTCACATGGGTTTATTATTCTATTGGACACACCTACTATTATGTTGGCTATTCATTTATTTTTTCTTTAATGTGAAATAATTGAAATAGCTATTTATGATGGTTTCTACCAATTTTGCCCCCCAAAACACGAATTAGGTACGCTCCTTTTTTTCCAAATTATCTTTGATCATTGGTAGTGCCATTTAGTCGTCTTGATCCACTATTTCTAGTGTTATTATACACATTTATGGTGATTTCAGACGATTTCCTAGGTTTTTGACTCATAAAAAATCAATTTTGAGAGCTGAACATTTGACAGAACCTCAATTGTCCACTCTTTGGACAAAATCGACTTCATATTCGGTCTTCTCGTCCCAAAAAACATGGAAAACGATACCTCAAAAGCTCATGTTACCAACATGTTACTAAAACACAAATACTACCTATTTTTATACACATTTTCACTCATAACACCCCTGAGTATATTCCGATCGGGCTGCAAAGTTTCGGGACACAACTAGGGCCCAAATGGAGCATGTGTGCGAAAGAACGACTTTTTTAGACCTAAAATTTAGCCGGTACACGTGATACGGAGGACGGACATTGCATTTTTGGAATCTACGCACCTTGAAACGGAAAAGGAAAAATTTTGAGGGGGGTGTTATAAAAATTTTTTGGTGAGCGAATACATAGGTGTATTATTCACAGAATAATAAACCAGTAAGGGGAGTTCACCTTCAACTCTTCCTTTCATCTCCAACTGTGGAGGTTATACTGGGGGTGGGCGTGGTGTGCCTCCCTGTATCTTTGTTTATGTGTCACTCCAGACGGTATCTGTCCTTGGGTACATGATAAAAATTCCAAATTTCGCCAAAACGTTCGTACTGCCAAACAAAAGAATGAGTTCGAAGATGAGCAATTAAAAAAATTCTGAGGGTGTGAAATTTGATTTTTAGAGATCAAAAATCGGTAAAAACGGCTAAAATCGCGAATATTTGATACAAAATCACTGAAAGTGGTATGGAAGGGTGAGTAAAGATAGAAAAATACCGTTTCAGTGGTTTTTCATACAGAATAGGGGTCAAATTTGGATTTGGGGTAAAAATTTGTATTAAGGGCTAAGATCAATATTAATTCACCTGACGTTGTGTGGGATGGTGATTCACGATGGAGGGACTATTTCGATGATGAAAGTATTTTTTTTAAATTGGGTCAAATTTGACTTTTTACGGGTTACAAATCGGTATAAATGGCTAAAATCACGAAAAAATGATAGAATTTTACGAAAAGTTGTATGGTTTACCACTTACTCATGGAATTCTCTATGACTGAAAAAATCGCAAGATGTCTCAATTTATTTGAGCTGACTCTCAGGACCTACTTGCTATCAAAATACCAACTTTAACACTCTTCTATTGACAACAAAATCCTACAGGCAGAAAAAATAATGGTATACTAACCTCCAAATTTACGATAATGTCAGTATTCAAGCAATGTACACGGAGAGGTAGACGAATCCATGGTGGCGAGCTTATCAGTTTATCTAGCAGTCTGATATGATAGTTCAGCAACGTCTCTCTAGTCTTCCGTTTGGGTGAAATGCTGAGCCTTCTTGACAGGCGAGGATTTTGCCAAGCCCATTCAAACTACCAAACAAACATTGGAAAATCAGCAACCATTGGGTTCTAAGTGATCTTAGTTTATATCTTTAATTTCACAGTACATTTGTTTTTATTACGTGTTACACTATTTTCATAAATTTTTGCTTCCGATTCTAGGTAGCGGAAGCCCTGTGATCATTCATGGAAGGGGAAAAATGTTTCAAAACTCCCACTTCCAAACTTTCTTAACAAAGTTCGTACAGTGTCTATGTGCCAGCAAATCCTTGCAACGCACATATCTATGTAAAATAATGGTCGTATTTAGGTGAAGTGTGTAGGGTGGTTGTGGATGAGGTCTTAAATGGTGTTATATGAATTTCAACAAAATCGGAAGAGACTTCCGTCCGCACATGCACAAATATACTTCCAACGTCCATAAATATGAAAGAATGGTCGGTTTTTATTTTCTCACGATTTACCTGTTTATTGCAACTGAATATATTATAATATACATTTTCATATAGCAATATTTCATTTCAGAATAATTTATTCTCACTGCAAGGTAGGTTATCAGCAAAATCAGCAGTCTCTAGCTGGGTTAGTAGGTATCACAGGGTTTCACTTGTACAGTACAATGAGGAACTTGCACCCATCTGGAATTCTTATGAAACCTTCTTTACTATGTGCTAGACCACCTACGGTTCACGAAAATGTGATCAAATATGGATAAAAATATTGTTACAATGATTAAAATCAAATATGAAAATCGGGAGAATGGGGAGCTGTGCAAAACGCTCTGTGATTGGTTGACGAGCGCGTGACGTCACAGTTCTCTAAGCCCCGGGGGACAAGGCGATTTCCATGCTTCTCATCAACTAACAACTACATTCACGTAACAAGTTTGCTTTTCGTTATTTTCTGCGATGATTCAACATCTTCCGCATAACAGAAGTGACAACAAAGCATTACCATACTGCATAACAAAAATAAAATACCTCGAAGAAGAATGGAACCAACAATCAAACAAAAACAAAGTTAGACGGACTGTGGGTGCAGAAATCAGAAACTTCACGGTGCTATCCTTCATATTTTGTTTTTATTCCAACAAAACGTCGTACAAGTATTGCACTGTGCCAAATCGAGCTCAACTACTAAATCGCCCGACAAATGGTTCGTTGTTGTGCCAACTGGCCAAAAAAACCAGAAAAATTGGTTCCACCTGATAAGGAGAAAAGGCTGTAATATCACTTATCCATAAATCTATGTAAGTTTGTGGAGATTATCTTAATGTAAGCAGTTATGAATATTTACTAATATAGGTACCTGTTGGTGATCAAATCTCCGTCATATCTTTGCTTTTCATCGACGGATATATTTCGGGTAGGATAACACTGATTATCTGTTTTGTTTCATTATCACGTACCTACCAAAGGTAGAAAAGCTGTGTATGCAAAAAGTCAAAAAACTGTATCCTCCAAAATCACTAACTAAACATCCTTTAGATTTATTGTAGTATTTCATTTTATAAACGAAGCTTTTCCCACCTATCAGCATACAGTATTTTGCAGGGCTTGACGTTTGTGAATGAGCAAAAGGTACCATATATCAAATTTTTGTGAGACCATCCACAGCCAACTACTCTGAGACGGAAGTAATAGAATGAACGGTTGACTTCGAAGCAATACAATGAATTTTATAGAAAATACATAGTTGGTAAGCAGGTAGGTGAAACGCACTTACTTATTATTAATATAGAAAGAATCTGTCAAGGTTAGCCTCTTTTGAGGGCCTTTCCTTACTTTACTAACTTAGGTCAGGAATAGTTTGACAATAGGTAACTAGTAAAATTAGGCTAGCCCAGGTACTGTGGCGAACTGATAGGCTAGGATAGAATACGCTTGTGGTAGAATAATATATGTGAACGTTGAACAGACTCAGCCAGGAGTAGGATCAACTCCGCCAACGTTATTAACATTATCCTCATTGCCTTAGCCAACTCCGCCAATGGTCCACTCCACCAGTAATTAGTAATATCTGTATTTTCTTGATTTTCTTCTAAACAAAGTAGCGTTTATGAACCTCTTGTTCTTTGGTCTTGATGGCTCGCAGGCAGAAGGGCGAGTACGCCAATTTTGGTGGTATGGAGTTAGTATGTCAATGTTTTCGTATTTTTTTCCTCTGTTCGAATTTAAACAGACCGCGAAAATCTAGCTAATCAGGAAGGGAAAAGATGAAAAGTTTAGGGCGAATGTAGCAAGTAGACAGGCTGTTTAGGTGCCAGGAAAACGGTTATGTTAGTTTCAATTAGCATTCCTATTCTAGGACCATAGGGCTGGTGATTAAACTCAATTATTTCGAAGGACCTTATCATTCATTATACAAATTTGGATTCGGTGTAGGAAAAGCAGAACTCAAGAAATACGAGCGTAACCAAACGAAATATATTAAAATAAAATTTAAAAAACTTTTGTTTTAATGCCTTTAAAGCTGATGAACGAGGAGAAATGAAAATAATAGATTATGTACTAAAGTCCGTGATAAAAAAAATGAAATAATATAACTGCTGACTCGTAGGTAGATGGACGTAGGTCTCGTTGGGGCCCAACAATGAAGCAAATGTCCCGGAAGGTTAAATGGTGCGAAATCGCCCGAACGTTAAAACATTGGAATGGTCTTACCAACAAACTGGACGGCAGAAGATGACTGTCCGCGTCTCGGAACACCAGTAGATGGAGAGCCTTTGGGGAAGAGCAATCCTGTACTTCTACGGCGGCAGCAGCAGAAATCGCCTCGATGACCCCGTGAGGATGATACGGTGGAAGAAATCCCGATCGGCAAGGTTGATGAGCACCACAAGCCAGATCCAGCGGGAGTTGGCACGATGTCGGGAGGAGCACGTGCTGATGAATAGTCACGATTATTGGTGGGATGGTGGACAGTACGAGAGGGATTCCGAGCGACGACTGACTACGACGAGGATCTCTTCGGCTCAGGTCCTGTGGAAGGGGGTTGTTTTGGGCGAGCTTCGAAAGGTTCCAAAGTGGCCAGATCTCGCGGCTTATGCAGCTCCAATTTGTAGTTCGAGCAGGGTCCGAAGCGATAACTACCTACTAACTGATATTTACTTATCGACCTAGCTCTTTACCTACTCGCTCGATTTCATCTAATAATCTTGGAAATTTCCAGGGTTTGAAGTCCTACGACGTAGGCAGCCAGCCTGAAAAACAACTTTCAAGTTTGATTTTGCTACATTCACCCTTCTGCCAGCAGGGGCACGCGTTTTACTTCATAAATAAACGTTCCATAGTGATAACGATAACTGAACTGGCGGAGATGGTTGCCACTCTGATGAGTCCATAAACAGACGGTTTTGGCATGTTTCAACATGTGTACTTTACTGTTCTGGCGTACTTGGTGATTCACATATTAACGGGTTACCTCGTCATCTTCACTCCTTTCATTTCGAAATTACCTAGTTGTATTTCTGACATGAAATAGCACAGGCCAAATGAACTGAGAGGCGGTAAGCTGAAAGACGACACCTCATACCCATCCTTCACTAGGTATTTTGTCCATTATTGGAATTATTGTTGCATCAATATAGAGTATAGCACGGAAAGTTGAATGAACAGCACCAAAAAGTCGTGAAAATACAACTAACGATTCAGTAACGTGAAGCGCACAGAGGAAGCGGATGATGGATCAAGACATAAAGATACGAGAAATGTGACGTCACGCTCGGGGAGTGGGCAGTCAGCTGAAACGGGCGTTTTGGCGGGCTCTCAGTAATCCAGATTTCACCAGATTTAATTTATTTTTATAAAATCACTGGCGCGTCTGAAACAAATTTTCTTTCACCATTCGTCTTCAAATTCAATCCACTTTCGATTTCCGCAATAAAAAAGGGTCTGCAAGTTCCTCATTAAGTCCAGTGGTTTGTTTCACTTGAGTTCCTTAGTTCTCCTTTGCTGTCCAAAACGTTGAGCATCTCGAAGTTCTCATGTTTGAAGGCGATGTTCGTGCTTCCTTGCGTACTTGGCAATAGTTTCATTGACTGTGTTAGTGCCGACACTCTGTATTCCCCTGTTAATTGAGGGAAATGCCACTAGATGGCCTATGAACCTCCTTTCCATGTGAGGAATATCCTCATTTGGGCTCTGCCCTCCTGTTTATGGTCTGGGAGGTGTCGAGATGAGCCCAATCGTTTGACAGTTCAGTTCAAGTTAATCCTTCACACAGTCCATGTTTGTACGTCGTCGGAACGATGTCCGAGCATTCATCTGGAGCCGAGCACGTGGGAAGTTTCGGGGGTGGTTTTAACATTTTCGAACCTTAGCCAATTGCGAATTAGGTAGGGATTTCCCATCCTTTACATCCCTAGCCGCCTTTCCTCATTTCCAAAACCCAAAACCTAATTTGTACAACTAATCTTTGCTACACCCACCTGCAAACTGGAGATCGCCGAGTTGTTTCAAATTTCATAGTTCCGGACATCCATCCGGTGGTCCTTCATTCGTTTTTTGTTTTTGTTTCATACCTATTTCATCTGGATTTCGTGGGAACCAGCATTGAGCCGCTATTCGGGGGGGGGGGGGGGGGGGGGGTGTCGAGTTAGTTAATCGCCCTCACATTTTTTGGTCGCGTCGAGCCGGGATTTTGTTTAGTTTTACAAATTAAGAATTTGCAAATAATTTATTGGATTTATCACATTCGTGCAATATCTTGGTTGAGTTTTTGAACTGTTCACATATTGTACGGGGGTAATGTCTTGGAATATTAAAATCACTTGGGTTTTATATTCACACTGGGCTTTGTTTAATATTCCGATGATATTTACTGAAGTTTAATAGGCTATCGAAAGGCAAACGTTCTCTTTATTCTTGAGGGTTCTTGTAAGGGCGATCTCGTAAGCAGGTCAGTTAGCAATATTGGGTTGGGTTCGGTAAAGTTCATAATTTGGCTCTTAAGTTTCAACTTTATATATACCTACAAAATCTTGTGAAGACTTGAAAAATTCAATATAAAAGAATACCCCTTGCAGTAGGTAGGTAACTGAGCCGTGCAGTGACCTGATCAGGTCAATTAATTTGAGGATTCGGATGACGACCTTGGGCTTCAGAAGTGACTGAAATTGAAGTCAGTCGATCACAGTTTACTTCAATTCCCCTGATTAATAACCGGAGGTTTATTCTGGGAAACTTGGACTCGACCGCGACTTGCCATCTCGTTCCTCTACCTAGTCACTTTTCGTAAGGACTGTGATATTATTTTTGTCCCTTGTTGCTTGAACTCGTTTGAAGGAAAAATCTTCATTCTAGTTGTTATTTGTGTTCTTGAATTTATTATTTATTGCTTGATGATAATACGAGTATATTGAGATTCTATTTTGAAATATCTAGTCTAAATCAGATACTAGTGTGCCTTGGTATGGATTTGATACCAGTAGGTACTCCTACTCCAGTTATCGAATAATTTATTTTGAAAGCTCGGTTCTGGTTTATTTACTGTATTTTTCCAATACCTCATTTATTGAAAATCAATTTCATACATTTTTGGCAATTTTAATCTACCTACTTGTCGATCCTTTATTCGAACAAGTTCAAACTTGCCCAGTTTTTCCGTTTGTATATTATAATGGCCGGAAAAGTTAGATCAAAAATGTTAACTGCTAAGATAGCTCAACTGGAAAGTCGGATGAGAACAGTTTTAACGTTCTCTAAGAACATTAGGTACACCTTCTAAGCGCGCATTGTTCATTACGCAGGCTGGCTCCGTTGTTGATGCCACTGAGCTAGAAGAGGTCTGATTAGAAATGGATGAGACCTATACTCCAAATTTGAATGGTGTGTCCACATTTTTGGACTTGGCCGATGAAGTGCAAATGACAATTAACGAAGTACTTCGGGACGAGCGGATTTCGGGTCGGGGTCCTTGCCCTCATCAAAGAGCCAAAACGTTCCTCCGCTGCAATGGCCACTTGCAAAGGTTACTGAACTCCACCCAGGCTCTGATGGTGTTGTGAGGTCTGTCGTCCTCTATACTTCCAGTTCCACTTTTCAAAGACCTGTGGTGAAGTTAGCTCCTCTTCTGACATTGTCATTGGAAGCCTACAATAATCCTTAAAATTTAGATGAATTTTGGTAGGCAGAGTGTTTAGACCAATACATGATAGGTCGACATATTTAACACTTCTTTTGTTTGGATTATAAGTTAACTTTAATTTCGTTCAAGTTGGCGATGTTATATGAAGTTTTGGTGCCTATGAATTCGTTTTGTGAGTGCCAAGTGCGACAAGAGTGGGACGATCCTCTATCGGGATTGGAGTCCACAACTTCAACCCGTGGTTGTGAACACTGCTCCCATCTTGATCGTCGACGTTCAGTTACATCTATCCCCCCTCCCCTCATTCCTGCTACCATCTCCGTCTCACCAGTCCTGTATGAAACCACCTTGTGATACTACCCAACGTTTCTGATTTCAAGATCCCCAAATGCGCGTGCCAGAGATTTCCGTAAGGGGCCTCAATGTACTTCGCTGCTTAAGTATGATCTTCACACCCGTCCGGCAGTCGTCGCCATTATGATCGTAGATATTTCGGATACCTATCGCAAATTCAGTTATCCCTCTTCACTTGAAGAAAACAAGGACCCAGCAGTGTGTAGTAGGGACAGTTTCACCATCTGGCGATCTGCATCAACATCTCTCGGCATCCTGCTCCCCTCCCGGCCATCAGCTGTCGCCACATCCATTCCCTCAGCCGGCACAATAATTTTTTTGTCCTTGTACTTGAACATTTCTTTGCTTATTCGAATGAATGAGTGATTAAGTTAATTTCAAACCTGATTTTATTTTATTCTGATACAAATGGGGCTCCATAGGTTCATTTTTTCACAGATCTGTTTTGTTTTTAAAATATATTTCAACTATTTTTTCAACAAGGTAGAAACTGGTTTTTATAATTTAAGATAAGGACCCATTATCCTTGACAGCAAGTGTTGTCTGGAGTCCCCACTATGCAGTTTACAAGAGACGGATTGAGCGTGTTCAGGAAGTATTTCTCCACTACCTTGGTATCAAGATGGGTATACATGTAGCAGACCACGAATATGGAGAGACCCAGGAGTATGCCCAACATGCTCCTGGGTCTCTCCATATTCGTGGTCTGCTACATCCTAAAATTATATATTTATAATTTTAATTTTATTAATAATTTTTTATTTTCTCCTAACAATAGTAATTATCATACTTCCTTTCTAACTGTATTATTGTATTCTCTGCTGTCATGTTATTATTCACTTATTGTAATTGGGCTTGTCCTGTAACGATGAATAAATAAATAAAATAAATAAGCTTTGGTCTGCAACTGGCTAGATTTGGTCAGTATAAAAAAAATGTAGAACCGAAATATTATTCAAAATGTTCTCACCTTAAGGGCTGCAATTTCATTTGGAAACCCGCATACGACCATTGCCATTTCCCTGTCAACAATTAAATATATTATAACAGAAATGTTATGGGGTTTAAAACAAACATGACTATAATAATAATATTTAAAGCTCCAATGATGCAGCATGGCTATAAGAGTGAATTTTCAAAGAAATATTCGTGCTATTGTGTAAAAAGAAGATACAGCGAGAAACCATACCGTTTGGAGGTTCCTGAGGTTCGGTCAGTGAAAAACGGTTTTCTTTATGCCAACGTTTCGTTGAATTTATTCAACATTCAACGAAACGAGGTTCGGTCAGTGAAAAACGGTTTTCTTCATGTCAAAGTTTCGCTGAATTTATTCAAGATTCAACAAAACGTTGGCCTAAAGAAAATCGTTTTTCACTGACCGTACCTCAGGAACCTCCAAACTGTATTTATTCCAGCAGTCAACAACCTCATCATAAAGAAACCACTTTTCGTAAAATTATATCATTTTTCCGTGATCAAATTTGAACCCCTCAGAATTTGTGAAAATTGCTCATCTTCGAACTCACATGTTTGTTTGGCAATACCAATGTTTTTGCGAAAGTTGGAATGTTTATCGT
Organism: Leptopterna dolabrata; assembly: GCA_954871275.1. Classification (NCBI taxonomy): domain Eukaryota; kingdom Metazoa; phylum Arthropoda; class Insecta; order Hemiptera; family Miridae; genus Leptopterna; species Leptopterna dolabrata. The sequence goes on from OX940974.1 coordinate 22,900,563, forward strand.
GTACTCAAGGACTGATGTCTGGAGTGGCACAGACGTATATATAAATGTTTGCTAAAATCCAGGGATGAATTCAGGATGCTCTGAAACGCCTATTAAAAAAAACTTTCTGGAATTCATGTTCTGAACATTTTGAACCCATTGCAATAGCTTAATTTTCTTTGAAAATTTACTAATAACAGACAGAAAATAAGCCACTTCTCAAAAACAGTCACATTAGAATCATGAATCAACCACTCAACATCCTCACATGTATCTACATTAATTTTGGTGAAGGAGCTGACCACGTCAAAGGATGTAAGTTTAGCATTTTGAGGTAAGTACTTGTATATATTATATCCAGAATTTGGTTAACCAAATCATAAGAATTTCGAACAGAATTTAGCGGCAGGCAAATATTGCCTGGAAATCGGAGTAATAAGTAACCCCTAATATGTATCAATAACTAGAGAGTACTGAACCACTTTGAAAGAGATACTGGTTTCCAGGACAAGGTACGCGTTATTCTCACAAAAAATGGTTCATACCTCAAAATTCTAACATGAAAAACCTCAGATGAAAACCGAACCTCAGATTGATGTTCGGCATCGTGAAAATCCGTAGGAACGTCATGCAGACGTCATCTTGGGGACAGTGAATTAGAGGGAAACGGAAGAAAACAGTCATTGGCAGAGCAACGTGTTTGGGTTAACAGGCAGCAACTCGTTTGGGATAACGGGCTATTTGCACGTATTTATTTAATTGTTTTTTAATGAAAATAGATTCCATCCCGAGAATTTTGAGATCAACCGCACGCTCCTGCGATAAGTAGTTCTTTTTCTATGACTTTTCAAAGTTTCCAGAGGTTCCTACGTCAATGCATACCTCTGGCCAGGGCGGAACCCCCCTGCCAACTGTGAGAAGGAACCTCTGGAAAATTTGAAAAATCACAGAAAAAGAACTACTTATCGTAGGATTGTGCGGTTGGTCTCAAAATTCTCTGGATGGAATCTACTTTCATTAAAAAATAATAATATAAACCGCTTTTGTGACCCATGCAAATAGCCCATTAAATTATCTTGGTCCCAATAGCGAAGGGGACAATGGATGCGATGGTTCAAGTACCTAGTTTTCATATTTCCGAATTTCATCAAATTCGCATTGCCACAGTCGTTGGGCAAGGTGGGAGATGAATGACGTCTCACTGCTTACCCAGGCGGAATATCTAGCTGAAAATTGGCATGGAGAAGTTTTCAAGAGTGCTGATTCTGATTTTTAAGTCAAAAATGCTGAATTCCGATCCATGCAAGTTCCTCGATGTGGAGCCAATCAAGTTTCAATAAATCACACCCTTATTTTCAGATATGTAAGTACTACAAACTCATATATAATTATTATCAATCATAAATCAGAGCCTGGATTCCAAGAATTGACATAATGCCCATACTTTCAACTTACTTAACAGTTATTATGATTGTCCCGAAATGAGCAAACCCCGTATTTTGGAAACCATGCTGTTTCCTCTATCTCTTCACCTTACTATCAAGTAGGTATCTATGTATTATAATTAAAATTCTGAAAACGAACTGTAAACAACAACTTTGTACCATATTAATTTTATTCATGAAAAACTCACATACGTATGCAAGACCTGAGAATATACTTGGAAAACAAAATGCGTAAGCAATAAAAAAGTTACGCATGCCATCTAGCCAGCCTTTGTGGGATTCTGATATGGGCAATTTTTGTGGGTTGCAAATTCTCCCTTTTCTGGCCAAATTCTGTTCAATTACGGAAATTAACACTTATTGACCACATAATGATCATTTCAGGAAGTCTAGGCAGAAAACGAGTGTGAAATTCGAGTTTTCAAGATCCCGCTAGAAAAGAATTATTAGTACCTAAACAGCTGAGTTGTTCAACTCAAATCCCGCTTAGAGCGCCAGTACATCACTTTAAATTATGTACAGAACTGCAATGGATGGATGGATGGGACTACAAATGTATAAATAAATTTTAAAAAACCTGTCCTCAAAAGCAAACCAAGGGGAGTTCACAAAGATCACAGCAAAGATTCTTGAAGATTGCCACAAGGGTTTGCCATTTCTAATGTTGGGTTGTTGGCAGCATTGAGAACCTTCACTTCCAAAGCTTGCCTCTTTGGGCCAACACCCAGTCAGATGCCCATAGACATAGACCTGATAAGTCATTTTTCGCCGCATTTTTACAATTAACCACCCTCATTTAAAAACTACCGCTTATTTTTGAGAACGGGTCGATGCCCGTTTTCCCAAATTCCCCATTCCTTAAGGCGCCCATACACTGTCCAACCGTCGGACCCAACAAGGGGTGGGGAGGAATGAAAACGCCTCCCATTCCCTACTGTTGGATCGTGTGTGGGAGGACGTCCAACCGTTGGATCCGACCAACCTGGTTGGGTGTGGTCGGATGGCAAAACCGCCCAACAAACATGGTTGTGCCCTTCCCCCTCCATTACTCCCGACCAAGTTGTACCGTGTGTGGCGCTGTCGGACCAACTTCTTCTTCTTCTCCTGTAATTTTTTGTTCGTCTGAAGCAGACACACGTTGTTTTACGTAATTTTTATCAGTTTCTCCTGTTATCAGTTGTGCCAGTACCTCAAGATATTGGAGTTTGGATAATTGGTGTTTACTGTTACTGTTTTGTTATTATCATGAGAGGTGAAACAATGAATTGTACCGAAGTTGATGCAACAACGGAGTTATTGGAAAACTATAGGATTCACGTTCGGGAAAAATAAAAAAAAGCGGGAAACTTGGTCGGATTGGGTGCTTGTTTGGTTGGATCGTGTGTGAAGCGCCGTTTGGTTGGCAGGGGGGCGCGTTTTCGCCTCTCCCCACCCCTTGTTGGGCCCGACGGTTGGACAGTGTATGGGCGCCTTTACTATGTTACAGGGTGCCTCGCAAGTAGATGACAATACTCAATGGGGTGGAACTAGACCAAAAATGCAGCTGAACTCCGCACCTCTCTATCTCAATTCGTTCCAGAGATACATGCCGTTTTAAAAGTTTTATCGAGAAAACCCCGTTTGTTGTCACAGAAACCTAAATTTCTCCATTTTACTTCAATTTATCTCAACTTCTGACCTCATTTCGGGATCAGCGTTAAATTTCATGTAAGATTTGTGTACCTTTCTTTGAAAAGTACCACCCAGGAACCTTTATCCGTTCAAAAGTTAACAGTTTCTAAAACAGTGGAATTTCTAAAAACCTCTGAAGGTTTCCTGCGTTTCCACAAAACATCCTGCAAACTGCCGCTGTGAAATTTAATCAGCTTTCCAACGGTATACTCGAAATTGCTTACTTACTTTTCAAGTAAATTAAAATGTTCAACTTCTAGTAAAGTAATGGTAACTTGAGTGAAAATTATAGTTTCTGGAACTGACCTCCTCCTTGCAAAACGCACTGTCGACATCTGTTCAGTAAAAAACAAAAATAAGGAACTGCAATCCGGGAACTAACATCATTCCTCAATGCTCACATCATCTCGCGTTTTTCTAGGTTCCTGCTACTTTTTTTTGCATTCTAACTTGGATTTCTCCACCAAACTGAAAGATAATAGCAATTTCGAGTACATACACCGTTGGTAAGCTGAATTTCACAACTTTTGTGAGATTCGGCAGTTTGCAGGATGGTTTTTGGAAACGTAAAAAAAAAACCTTCAGATTTGTAGAAATTCTACTTTCTTTAGAAACTGCCAAATGTTAAGTAGGTAAGTACCTAGTTGACTTCAAAAAACGTTGCTGTGCAATGCATTAGGTATTTTCATGTGTGTTTCTAATACTGTTGAGCATAAACTAACACTTATTTCCATGCTGTCTTATTACTGTACTCACCAAGGTCCTCTATTGTTGGTTCTCTTCGCACCACCAAACTTACTGCCTTTATTATGCTGAGATATACGGCGAGCCGGATTCACGGTAAATCCTATGTAGATCCTACCTCGGAACTTCTCATTCAATGAATATAACAGGTAAACTCCAAAGAATTCGTCGCTCATCTTTCATTGCCGGCATTTGTACACAATTTTACTTGGCGCTTGAACACAGCTCCTTCCACAGAAAACACTACTATACTACGTACATTCCTTCGTTCGAACTAACGCAGCATAAGTAGTGACGTTCCGATATTACCGATATTAGTAATATCGATACATTTGTTTCGATATTTCCGATATTTGTATCGATAAAAGAATTCGATAATATCGGGACATCGAATGAAGCTTTACAGTATCGAATCAAAATATCGAATCCAGACAACATCGGAAGGAGGTTACTCACCTATGTCCAACATAGCAACAGCCATTGGTTTACTTCCGAAGATTGGGGCTTACAATATTTTTTTTTAACATTCACCACAATATGTTTTCCACTCTTTGTACTTTTTGATGATAACAGTAATAACTTCAAAATCTGCCCAAGGGTTTATTATTTCCACTCCTATAGTATGTACCAAAACTGATCATATGCTGAGATAGGTGGTTCATTGTTGGCCTAAACACGATTCATTCTTTGAATGGAGTTACAGAATTTGAGGACAATATAAGTATTGCAACAAAAAAATGTAAGAATTATCGATATCATATTATGATACTTTCAATATCGATATTTCTTTTCGATAATATCGGAGTATCGATACCATGCTTTCGATATTGATTTGATACCAAATATCGGATCGAAAGGAGTATCGGAACGTCACTTCGCATAAGAAAACGAAAATTCATTCAGCAGAGATACAACTCGCTGGAGTCTCGATGATGAATCGATTCGTAATCGGCGCAAATTTCATTCTCATGTTGGCCAAGAGGTTGAATATGTACCATCCAGCGGTATTTTGTCAGTAGATCCCTTTACTATAATAAAAATATCTCATCAAAAAGTTTTTCCCTCCAAAAAAATGTGATAACGACAGCAACAGTGTATATATGTGTGTGTGTGTAATTCTCCGTTTACGTGCCTTCGGCTTTAAAGCCATCTCAGGCGTTCTTCGTTATTGTCTTCTTGGTATAATATGTAGCTTGCTGCTGTTTTTCGTTGCGGTTGATACTGTAGGTATGACTTGCTGGTTGCTGGGTAGTAATGTGAATGGGAATGTGGTTAGGGTGTTGACAGAGGAAAGAAATCTGTTGAAATAAAGTGATACTGGTGGATTGGTTGATTATATTATTATTTCTGCTTCGAGTACGAAATCAACAATAAGTTTGAAGGTATCTTGGTCTTGATGAATTCCTGAAGGGTCGGCTCAGAGATGTTATAGGCTGTTTTAAAGTTCAAGAGTGAGTGTTCAGATTTATAGCATCAGTTGAGTATATATGGTCCATGTTTCCTGTTAAAGAACATTCGTCACAATAAGGGGAAGTTATTTTTCCCATTGTGAATATTTATGAATAGCGGGATGTTCCCAAGGTCAAGTAAAATTCTGTTAATAATAGTGTAGAATTTTGTTGGTTGTAAAGTACACCGGTACCATGGAGTTTCTGTTGGGTATCGGATCAGGTTTTTGGTCCAATGGCTTCTTTCACCTGTCCATTCATCATGCTGAGATTTCAGCATTGTCATTCTTCTATGCTTAGTTTTATTGTTAGATCCGGGTATGTGATATTTCTATGTACCAGCATCTCCCCTGATCTAGCTAATTGTTTGGCAGCCCTGTCTGCGTGGTCGTTGCCAAGCAGTGAACAGTGGCTAGGGACCCATTGAAGTGCTATAGTTATTTTTTTTTGGTGTTAGCTTCAGCAACAGCATCGAGTATGTGTTGGAAGATAAATTTAGAGTGGTCTCCAATCAAGCAACTGGTTCACGGAGTGTAGGGTTATGTATTAAGAGGCGAGATACGCTTTCGGCCTCAAAGTGTAGTTTACATTTTATGTATACAGCTGAAGTGATACTACAGTAATTATTAGTTCTTTTTCTATGATTTTTCAAAATTTCCAAAGGTTCCTACCTCACAGTCAGCAAAATGGTCCAGAAACCCCCAAAACCCAACAGAAAAATCATAGAAAAACAACTACTTATTGTAGGACAGTGCGGTTGGTGTCAAAATTCTCAGGATGGAATTTAATTTCATAAAAATAAAAAAAAATACTAGCGCAGACCCCATTTATAGGCTCAAATATAGGTAGGTATCTAGGGTAACAAAAATAATGAAATTTCACGGGTAAAACAAAGGTAGGATGTAAGTACATAGTTAACAAGGGGAACCTGTCACCTTGCAGCCATGGAAATAGCTATTTTTGATGATTTTCACTAATTTTCTCTGATCATCAATAGTCCATTAATTGTCTTGATTCACCTGTGATACAACTTCTAGTGTTACTATACAAATTTATGGTGAGTTCAGACAATTTCCCAGTTTTTTATTAATGTTTTTTGAATCCTCCGAATTCACTCAGTGGCCGAAATAAATGCTCGTACCTTGGAAGCCAGAAATTGCAGTTTGGGATCACTTGACACTTGGGGTAGGTTTTCATTTCAATTTCTTGTACCATCGTCTTGTGGTAGGTATTAATAAAACTTCTACCGTTTTTAGCTTAAATGTATTGGGTATTTTTGTATAATGCCACAAATTTATTTGTATAAATTTATGTATAATTTTGTTTACATTTATTTTTTATAGTGGGTATTACCCTGAAATTCTGATAAATATGTAAGTGAATGAATACGCACATATTATTATAGTTGCCTCTGACAGTGGCAGCGGTTTTTCATCCATATTGCCACTCGGGCCCCGGCACCCAAAAACACTAGGAGTGAAAATAAAATCCAGCAATGTGTTCAGCTGGCATTTGAATTTCCCTCCGTATATTGTTCCTAGCTTTTTACACAAAGTTTAACAGCGACCAGCTAGATTTATCTCGCTATGGATGTTCAATATTCTATCTGAGCATGCATGGTGGTTCCTTCATGTTAGCTCCATAGACCAAGAATATTATCAGAATATAGGGAGAGCAATCGATGTACTGCAATCTTAATCGAAACCTAGGCTCCTAAAACTAGCTTTGTTCGTGCTGTCCCCTTCGGGCTAGCCCCGAGCAAGTTCAGTTTTTTCTTGAACGGAACTGGCTCGGTGTAGGGTGAGATCTGAACACGCTCGCTCGGAGCAGGGTGTGCCTGGAGCTTGTTCGGAGCAGGGCTCAGCTGCCCCTGGTCTCCTGGTGGGGCACACGAGGGCTTGCTCGGGGCAGCTCAGAGCAAGCCCTGTGGCCAGCACGAACACCAAATCATCTGCCCCGGGACTGCATGAACACCAGACCACTTGGCTCCGAGCTCGCCCTGGGTCTACACGAACGGCGAATCATTGCTCCGCCCTTACTGTGCATGCCCGGGTTGCTCTGAGCAAGCTCTGAGGGACTGCATGAACAGAGCTACTGGCTGGCCCTGGGACCTAGTGTTCCCATGGCAACTGAGAAAAGTGGCCTGTACACGCATGCTTGGTCAAGTAAAAATGTAGTCCTCCATGCCCACTTTGGGCCTGTCCCCAGAATCTGATTTCCACCCAAAAATCATTCCTGTTCACAATCGATTCAACTTGTCATCTTGACACGAAATGCTTGTGTCTTTTGATTTGTTTTTGTTGTCTCGTTAATCACACTCGCTTTCTCTATTGAGTCAGTTGTCAGTTTTCCATGTTTTGCGTCAAATTGTATGCATCTGTGTTTGGCCCGGTTCCGATGACACTGATTTGTATTTTAGTGGTACCTATATGCATTTTGTCTTTTGTCCTGTTTGGTGCTTGAGGCCTTGTGGATTGATGGGCGTCGTAATACACAGATAAGTATAGCTTATAGTCAATAGCTTCTCCATTCAAGTAGGTACCTACCGGACAAGGAGTTGTTTCATTGTATTTTACTTTAATATATTTTTGTACCTACCACACGAATTCGGTGGCTAGTTTACAGTAGAAATTTTCGATTTTTTTCTTAGGACGTTTCAGAGCCCACGCAGTGCTACCGGACAGTGGGGTATCCTATATTTTCTAACTCCTGTATTTTCAAACTCCTATATTTTCTTATTAATTAACAATATATCAAGACCACGTGCATTTATTAATGAAAACGTAGGGGATAGGTATCTACAGCGAAATTAGGTAGGCAGGTACCTGGATTTCAGGGGATAATCCATTCAATCTAGAGCGTTGTAGCAATGGACAAATGTTCGTTAGGTTCACGGCCAAGTGTCGACTTATCCTAAAGGGTTTTCTAGATATGCACGGACCAAGGGAATTAGGATTTTGTCCATCTCCAAGGAATTCGATTGCCATAATGACTTACATTATTATCCAAAATTTATAAGCGCACGAAAAAATACAATACGTAGGTAAGGTAAAAGCACCAATCTCTGACCCCTCTCCTTAAGCTGACCCCAGCTACTTCTTCAGGCTAAAATAAACTTCCACAAGCATTTACAGCAAAGTTGTTGGCGCCAGTGTCGACAGAAAACCTCCCTCTTTCAAAATGGCCGTGGTTTCTTGTCCTTGAAAGAACAGAGTAGAATCAACAGGTAAGAAAAGAAGACTTCCAGTGTTGAACTGGCTCTGGCCCATGGCAGAGATCTGCTTGTTTTAAGAATCGTCCCAAGAAGGTGAGTCGAAAATAGCGTTATTTATTCTCATTTTCACTCTAATATTATATATTTTTATTCTTTTGGGCTTTTTGGGAATTTTGTGACGTAGAGAAATCGTTATTTTGTTGAAAAGTTTCATTTTTCAGCACCCACGTGGGGGGTCAGCTTTAGGTTTCAATAACATATGGGTGCTCTATAAGCTGACCCCATGGGGTCAGCTTTAGGAGAGACAGAAGGCACAAAAAGAAAAAGCTGACCCCCCATAATATGTTAACCAATTATTAAGTTTAAAATGAAAGTACTTGGTAATAAGTAAAACTTATTAATTTAAAATGAAAGAAGTAGGTACTCACTAATTTTTTTCTGGTTTTCCAGATGTCGAACCCCCGAAAAATTCTTAATTACAGCAAAAGCGATTTATTAAAGGCTGTGTGCGCGATCCAGAATGGAATGAATAAGCATGAAGCATCGAGAAAATTCAATATTCCAAGAAGCACCCTGATTGCGAAGGCGCAAGGGAAATATTCTCTGTACAAGCGAATCGGAGCACCAACGATTTTTTCCAAAGAGGAAGAAGAAATGTTAGTTGAGTGGCTGAACCAACTAGCAAGAGCAGGATTCCCTATCACCAAACAATGTTTTCTCGAGTCAGTCAGGAAACTATCCTTATCCCTGGGGAAGGAGGAGTTTGGTGACAAACTCCCGGGGAAAAAATGGTTTAGTTTATTTTTAAAGCGCCACTCTACCCTATCGTTGAGGACCCCTCAAAATTTGACCACCAGCCGGAGTGCACTCCAAGAGCAGCAAATAAAAGGATGGCTTTCTGAAGTAGGTGCTTACATCCAGAGTAAGGATTTGCTAGCTGCAGCAATGGAAAACCCAAGAAGAATTTTCAATGCTGATGAGGCCGCTTTCTTTTTAAACCCAAAAGGTGACAAAGTGCTCGTACAAAAAGGCTTTAAAAATGTTTACCAAAAGTGTGGAAGTGAGTGGGAAAACTATACTGTGCTGATGTGCGTAAATGCTGAAGGCATTGTGGCACCTCCTATGAAATACCGTGTGATAATTTAAAATTCTAGTTGTGTTTAGGCTATTTGCCTTAATAAAAAATAATAAGACTGAATTGAAAACAATGATATCTTATTGAGTTACATTCATTTAACTACAGAGGAGTCAGGATTATGATCAGCGAGGGGTCAGCTTTAAGGTAAGGAGTCAGGTTTATGGTCCGTATGAGTCAGCTTTAGGGGTTGACCCCTCCAAAAGGGTCAGCTTTAGGGAGAAATTTTTGAAATGTTTATAAAACTATCAAAAATATTTAAAAATAGTTTTTAAGTATTTTAGAGGCTTAAATAGATGTCAAAGATGTTGAAATGTGAGAATCCGAAGAAAAAAAGTTTGAGAAACGAAGTAAAATCCTGAATTCTGCTTTTTAGCGGGAAATCTCCTTAAGAGGTCAGCATTTTTGGTGCTTATACCTTAACTATCTATACAGTAAAATGTGATTTTAAAAAGTAGGTATAACTACCCAAAGTGAAATAGAACAGACTATATCACTTTATAGAAGTCTTCACTCACTCGCTTTGTAACTATCTGCCTATCAATTTACTCGTAATTTCATGGTTGAAGTTTATTTATTTCGATGTTTTTATGACATCACTACTATAAATGATCAAGTCACTAATTTACCTACCTACTTACCCATGGTAAGTACTTACATTGGGTTTATTACGTTAAATACAATTTATTGAAAAAACATCGAAAAGTAGGTATACACTTACCACTTACCTACCGTAAAACTTCCTATCATCGAAAAGCATCGTCACACCAAGTTTTTTGGGTGTAACGAGCTTTCGTACGGATAACGGGGGCGGGTCAAAACGACGACAAAATATCGTTAGCATAACGAAAAATATCGATGTCACTAAATACCAATGATTGATATTTTGTAAGCACTGGATAGCGTCAGTTATCGCTAAATCGTCGATAACTTGCAGTTACAGTGTCGTTATCATTCTCACTGCTCTAGACCCCCCCCCCCCCCCCATTAAGTTTTACGGTAAGTGTTTAATGTAACGGTAAGTGTATAAGTACCTACTTTTCTTTTCCTTGTTTTTCAATTTTATTTAACGGAATAAGCCCAATTTAGATACTTACCCTAGGTAAATAGGTAGGTAAATTAGTGACTTACCTATTAATTTAAAGCAGTGACGTAAAAAAAAATCCTAATAAACAACTTGAACCAAAATTACATTATTCAAAGGTAGGTAGTTACGAAGTGATATAGAAGACTTCTAGTGATATACTAGTCGGTTTTATTTCACTTTGGGTAATGAAATAAAACCTACTTCTTAAAATCGCATTTCGCCATACAGATAAGTTACCTAACTACTGCACTTTTTTGTGCGCTTATGAATTTTGGTTCATAATGTCAGACATTATATTTATAGCGTTTGAATTCCTTGCTTGGGAACTGGAAATTTTTCTAAAAAGGGAACGGAGGTATCCTCCTTTTGAAAGAGGAGTGCTACGAGATGGACAAAATACTTATTCCCTTGATCCCTGCATATATTTAGAAAAACCTTTAGGATAAGTCGACCCTTGGCCATGAAGCTATATAGAGAACGAAATTCGTCCATTCCTGCTCTCTAGATTGAATGGATTATCCCCTGAAATCCAGGTACCTACCCGTCTGCCTAACTTGCTGTACATACCTACATATCCCCTACGTTATCTAATGCGAGTGGCCTTACTAGATTATGTTAATTAATTAGAAAATATAGGATACACCACTGTCAAAGGCAATCTATAATAATATGTAAACGTAGGTGGGTATTCACTCACATATTTATCAGAATTTCCGGGTACCTAATACCCATTATAAAAAATAAATTCAAACAAAACCATACATTAATTTTATACAAATAAATTTGGCATTATACAAGAATACATTATACATCTAAGGTAAAAACGGTAGAAACTTTATTAATATCACAAGACGACACAAGAAATTGAAATGAAAACCTATCCAAGTGTCAGATGATCTCAAACTGCAATTATTTTTGACTTCCAAGGTAGGAGCATTTTTTTCGGCCACTGAGTGAATTCGGGGATTCAGAACGCCCACGCACACACACTCTTCAATTCACTTTATCACTGCTTATCACCATGGAAACTGTGATGGCGGAAGGAGTTCCAGTCAATTGCTTGCCCTAGACTCAGGGGGCCTATTCACTAAGCCAAAGAGACATCTCTTTCAGGTCCAACTCTCTCTTTTGGCAAAATAGATTTTTATAGTATCCATGACAGGGTTATTCAGTAACTTTTAAAAGAGAGAGTTGGCGGCCATCTTGGCATTCTCGATCTCTTTCAGAGAGACAGCTAATTAGGTTTCTTTCCTCGAAAGAGAGAGTCTATTTCTCGTTTGTTTCACAGTGATCGTGTAATATCCTCGTTCATCCGCAACCACATTGGTAATTTTGATCGTGTATTTTTTTCATTTCATAAAGTTTTTCATCATAAAGTTTTTCATTTCATAAAGATTAAATTTTTCATTTCAATTTTAATTAAAAATATATACATAATTATTGATTCATGAGTAAAAACGTCCAAGTACGGGTTGAGGTAGGTACCTACCTACCTAAGAGTGGCCGTTCATTAGGTGTAGATATAATACAAGCATTAAGCCCCCTAATTCTACTTTTTCTGGTTATAATTGATACTTTTTTCAGTTTCATTTAAACTTTTATCCGATTCGTGAGTAAAAACGTCCAAGTATGGATTGAGATAGGTAGGTACCCATTGAATAGTTATTACTAAGAAATGCGTTCATTAACACGTCCCGTGCGGATCACGCACCTGGCGCGTGATTCAGGTTTTCACTGTCAGGCGGATCACGCGCCTAGCGCGTCAGGAGTCCTTCCTAATTCAAACTCGTTTTTCTTTTCGTCCGCTCGGTAGCAAAGGTCCCGTATTATTTTTACGTGCTAGAAATGAGTCTGAACTGCCGACAGATGGCGCCGTTTGCGGTTAGAAGATGTGATTCACATTTTTTGGGTGGTTTTACAAGGCAGACATTCTGCAGTGATTTCAGTGGTTGTTTCTCACCTTTTGGCTTCATTTTTTTACGTGCATCATATTTTCGTCGTGAAAACGTCAAATATTCAAGGTAAGTTTCAATATATACTTCCTAAAAATGCATGATCTCATTTGTGAGACGTGTGAAATATCAATTTTTGCTGTCTGTCACCGTGCACTTGCTCCCCTACGTTCCATTGTTCTTTTCTCCCTTTTTATTTTCAATATTTTCATGGAATTTCCCTTTCAACGTGGTTTTGTTGGGTTACTACACCGAAGTATTTCTTGAGTAATGTTAGGTACCTACTACCTATATTATTTCCAGATGACTGATGGACCATCTTCGTCAAAAGTTCCGCGCCTAACCCCTCAACGGAAAGTTTACACTGATTTTTAAAATTGACTGATTTTTTTCTCTATTTTTCTATTTGATATGATTTCGAAATCGACTGATTTATTTTTATATGTGATAAATATGATATCACGGTGATTATAATAATTTTGAGTACGTACCTACCTATTTTTCACGAAATAAATACATATTTGTTCCAATTTATATGAATATTTTTCTTTCAAATCAATACATTTTCCCTTATCTCACATTGAAGCTCCAAAATCGCGTAGAATTATTATCCTAGGTGATGCGACAGGATGGAAAAAAGCAAGAAAAATACCCTGGGTACCCTGTGATCTCACCCACCAGGCGGATCACGCACCTTGCGCGTGACTAGAATAATTCTAAGTAATTCTATCAATAGTGACTTTTATGTGCCTAATAACAACTATTGGAAGAATACTGAAGTGTTTTGTAAGAAAAAATGGTTCAGCTTGGGGAGTTGGCATTAAAAAAAAATCCGCAGTGAACGTGTTAAGGAATTGAACTCCCGGGGCACAAACATCTCGCACTTCATGGATACTACGGCATTTTCGTGTATTAGGATCCATATCTCTTTCTCAAGTTCTCTGGAGCTATTCAGTAAAATAGACAAACCCGGGAGACATTGGAAGAGACTGTCTCCCAGGGGAGGCTATCTCCCGCGGGAGATTTTCAAAATAGATAATCTCTTTCCGCTATCTATTTTAGTGAATAGGCCCCCAGATTTCGTGAGACAAGCTAAGGACGTCGTCTCATTCTGCAACGGCAATTTGTTATTCATGTTCGGTATCATACCTTCCTGAATACCGATTTCGCTATCCAGGTGTCGTTACACGAGAGGGATAGCGTCACCGACTCCATACCGTCAAAAAGGTAACGAGTTCCAGAATCGCATTACTGAGCTGTCAGAATGATAAAAACCCCGCAAAGACAATTTATTGACAACGATTTAGAGACAACGTCGTTATGACGCCATACCGAGTTACAGAATCGTACCACTAGTATCAGTATTCTATGCCACTGTGGGCCTATAGGTCGTATCGAATCAGATGGGCGAGCTAGCGCATCGTAACACTTTGGCGGGGTAAGTCCAATGTTGTTCCAGGTGCCCGACTTGATTCTAGCCTACAATCTCTATGAAATCAACGTTACCCTGTCCTAGATTAATATTATTTATAACGTTTCTGTTCGAGGTGCGTCGAGTGACTTAAACCAGAACTAATAACTTTGTTCAGCTTGTGATCCTGGCAGCAATGATGGCTGTGTTGGTGTGTTTTCACCAGGGCCTAATTTACTTGTCAAATTGTGCAGTTGTGGGAGCTGTACAATTGTTTCGTTCTTCTCTTTGGATTGAAATCATTGCAGTAGTCACTTTATTTATCGTGAACACAGGATAAAACGGTTTCCTAATTATATTAAAACGTTACCAGATACTGACCTACTGCTCTATGAAGCGAAAATTCGTATATGTGAAAGGGTCGACCCTTATGTGCTCGAGCCTGGGACTGATGAAATGAACATCTCAAATTAATGTGACAAGAGAAGATTTGCTTAGTGAATTACCTAGTGCTTGGGTGCGATTTCTTCACACTGAAGCAACTAAATGCCTTTAAAGCTTGTGATTTTTTGATATCAAGGCTAATGAAGGTCACCATGAAGAGAATATCACCACATCAATTTTCGGCCTTTGGAAGGTAATAGAATCTCGAATACCTACTCATAATATTGGAGAAATCCTTGGAGCACATTGGTTTTTTTGAGTTAGAACTAAGTAAGCAAATAGTAGAACCTAGAATGCCTGGGAAATTACTGAATCTACAGTAAGTAAGTATTATCTACAGAATCCTCATTTGGAAAATAGTCACCACAAGGAGGAACGCCTGCTAACTGATATCAATCAGCCCACTTCCTTTTTTTGGGTACCTAGGTATTTATTGTTTGATTAGGGGTATCTACTCTGCTGTCTTGTTTATCGTTCTCAAGGTTCGGAGGTTTTAACACGTTCAGCGCGTCTCGATGGACAGGTCATCAAACCGTTTTCCTTGTGGTGCGTCTCGATGGACAGGTAATCAGATACGGAGAGCGACCGACGTCCGAAATTCGGTCTCTGGGAAAGTCAATTGAGGACTTAAAAATCGATTCAGAGTTGAATATTACGCTTCGATATTGTATGAAGGTAGGGGTACCACTCGTTGTAGCCGCAGATTGAATACAAAATTAGAATCGATCATTGAAGTTGATATTTCGACTTTTGTGAATAAATCGATTTTCAGGCGATTATTAAATATTTCCTTATATGCTTTTGTGCTGCAACTCCTAGGGAAAACGCCCATATCATTTCCAAGTCGCCAACAACCTTTTTCCATTGGCTAACAGCATTACAGTGAAGAGGGCAGGGGCTAACCTTCACAGAAGTGGATAGGCAACCCGCAGTACCGCCACCCTCAACTAGAGGGAGGCAAGAAAAAAAGTTTCGCCTGGTGCGTTTGATGGACTGGTAATCAAAAAAAAAAAAAATTAAGAGAAAAATCAAATTTTTTGACGGTTTCCGTTTATTCATGATTTTTAGAGATGGGAAAACCACAATATATAATAAGGGTTCTCAAAATTCCTTTCAGGCCCACGAGAAGTTCGGTTTTCTGGAGACGCAGTGAACGTGTTAAGGGGCTGAGAGTCCTCTGCTTTGCTGGCTTTTTTTCAGGACCAAACAACTCCCTTCCTGTTGCCATTAGCTGGAGAAATTGAAGACCTCTGCTGAAAAACAGTCTATGTTACAGTTCTGAAATTTTACAGGAGAGCTAAAAAACGTTTGCAGAACCACATGATCGGAGAAACAGTGGCTCTGATGTAACATAGCCTTTTTTTCGCCATATAAATTCATAGCAACAGTAAATAGCGGGCATGGTGGTTGAGCGCATGTGTTACCTCAGTAACATAGACCGTTTTTCTTTGCAATTGCTAACGCAGTTTTCTCCACTACCATCGTCATGACATTCATCATATGGGGTAAAATTGGGGTTTTTATCTTCATAATCAATAGATTGATTATGCCCTCTACAACTACCTTGTAGAGGACATTAACAGTTTAAATTGAGTTTTGAAAATAGTGTACCATAGGCTGTTTTTTGGCCACAGTCTTCATTTGTACATTGCGCATTATGAGCATCATGTTTGCACTTCACAAAACAGAAAGATTTGTGCGAAATTCGTTCGTTTCCTCATAGAAAATCGTTCAACCAAGACTGAACAACAAAGCTGATGTGGTAACTTGATGTTGGATGTCCCAGTTTCAGCCGACCATGACGTCACGTCAATACGAAACGAGATTATCTCTTTTAAAAATCACGGGGGGGGGGGGGGGGGTCTCGCGGGAGACAGTCTCTTCCAGATGTCTCCTGGGTTCTTCTATTTTACTGAATAGCTCCTTTGTGTTTAATATTTTTAATGAACAAACGACTTAATGTTATGAGGTTAAAAAAGATACATGATCACAGTGAACGATGAATGATCAAAATGACCAATGTGGTAGTGGATGAACAAAGGATGATACAAGATATCACTACCAAGTAAACGAGAAAGAAAGACTCTTAAATTAGGTGTCTCTTTTGCCAAGATGGCCGCCAATTATCTGTTTTAGAAGTTACTGAACAACGCTGTCACAGTCACAGCTACTATAAAAATATCTCTGGCTAAAAGAGGTAGTTGGACGGAAATATCTTTTGCTTAGTGTAGGCACCCTGTTCTGAGTAGTGCGTTTTATGGCCGTCACCGGTGACAGCGCTAATGTACCTAGTTATTCATCGTTTCAGCGAATCGCGTGAACTCTACTGCGAAGTTTCGTGTAATCAAAATGGTAATGGACGGTAGATGTTAGCAGCTATTGCGGTTTGTTTTCCGTGCTGATTGTTATTATATTGTTTGTTAATAACTTGCCGAGTGATTTAATGTTATAGAAGATTCGAATTGATTAATTATATAGTGAGACTTGTGTTCCTCGGTCGTACTTCAATCATCAGGTCCACGATCACCGAATTTCATCAGTGTGATGGGATACGAGGAAGGTAAGCATTATTTACCAACAGCGTTTGATCATTATGGTGTTAAAATAACGAGCTGTTTTCTGTCAGTTATGTTGAACTGATGATTCGAATGTAGTAATACTACCAGTATAGCCAAGAGCGAAACAGTCGAACTCGTAATTCGAGGCAACCGGAACGGCACTATCTCACTATCATTCAGACGCTGGCTTGTACCCTCAGCCACAGGTTCCTACCGTTGATTTTTATTCATTGTTTTCTGCCTTCTGAAATTTAGTTGCTTCAAATTCAAGGTGTTATATCGGTAAGCAATAGTCCATAGTTTGGCATGCGTTACTATCTCTCAGTATTGACTTGTGAGATAGCTGATAACCGACTTCATTGAGATATCGAACTACCGCGTATTCTATATAATATGTTTTGTTCGTAATTGTTTCAGTTTCAGGATTCTGTTACATATTTCTTGTCCAGATAACGCTTTGAGTTGTTGGTGGTGGGGGGTCTTACACTATGTCCTAATTGGGACGTCATCGTACGACCGTGCGACGGTCGGCTGCTCGTACGATCGTGGAATAAACTAGCAAACGTTATGAAGGTGTCCGGATTGAACCGGAAAGACGGTCGTGCGATGGGTGGGAAATAAAGAACGGATTGGTTTGATTTGTGGTCGGACCGTCTAGATCGTGCGAACTCCGTACGGACGCATGTAAACAAACCTTTTCCTAGAAGGGATGTGTCCGAATTGGTCGTTGAACTCCACTTGTTCGCACGATCCACAGTCGGATGAACGCATAAGTTCAATCAGTTTGATTTTGGTCGTACGACCTTGCGTTCGTTCTAGCAATTCTGATAATTTAAAATGTTATTAAAAAAATTTTGACAATGAATTTTGAAGAGGAACTTATCAATGAAGTGAGGTTAAATCATACACCGTGGGACTAGAGATCCGAAGGGTACAAAAATCGGACAAAAACTGACCAAGCGTGGGAGACTAGTGGAGAAATTGAAAGTATTTATGTAAATGTTTCCAAACGAAAATTCTGCGTCCTCGTCCATCTTTCCCCTATTTTGGTTTACTATTCTGTGAATAATACACCTATGTATTCGCTCAGCAAAAAATTTTTATAACCCCCTCAAAATTTTTTCTTTTCCGTTTCAAGGTGCGTAGATTCTATAAATGCAATGCCCGTCAACCGTCCGCCGTATCGCGCATACCGGCTTCATTTTAGGTCTAAAAAAGTCGTTCTTTCGCACACATGCTCCATTTGGGCCCTAGTTGTGTCCCGAAACTTTGCAGCCTGATCGGAATATACCCAGGGGTGTTATGAGTGAAAATGTGTATATAAAAATAGGTACTTTTTGTGTTATAGTAACATGTTGGTATCATGATCTTTTGAGGTATCGTTTTCCATGTTTTTGGGACGAGAAGACCGAATATGTAGTCGATTTGGACCAAAGAGTGGAAAATTGAGATTCTGCCAAATGTTCAGCTCCCAAAATTGATTTTTTATGAGTCAAGAACCTGGGAAATCGTCTGAAATCACCATAAATTTGTATAATAACACTAGAAAAAGTGGAGACCAAGACGATTAAATGGCACTATCAGTGGTCAAAGATAATTGGAGAAAAAAAGGAGCATACCTAATGCATGCTTTGGGGGGCCAAAATTGGTGGAAACCATCAGAAATAGGCAGCTATTTCAATTATTTCACATTAAAGAAACAATAAATGAACAGCCAACATTTCTGTCGGTATGTCCAGTAGAATAATAAACCCATGTGACAAGGACTTTGCAGCGTTTTTTAAAAGAAAAAATAAGTCACCGAACGAATCCCGCTATAAAGTACCGCAGGAACGCATGGACTGGTCGTACGATCGGGTATCGGGTAGCACAACGCCTGGTCGTGCGAATAGGTTGCGCGAATTAGGACACACATTGCGATCGGACGATCACCACACGATACGCGCGACCATCGCTGAACGCACGGTCGTACGATGACGTCCCAATTAGGACATAGTGTTAGCGTCCTTAATCCTTCCGTACCACGGTGTAGTAGTACATGATATCCTGTATGATGACGAACATTATTCCAAGTTAATGAGGGAGTGCTATTGAAGTAGTTGTTGGTAGTCCATGTCTTAGATTAAGGTGTTTATTAGGTCCCCAACCCTCTAAAATGTGTGCTTTCTGCTTAGTCCTTACCTTGACTGTGCCTGAGTCAGCCCATTTACTAAATGTATAGCCGTTGTGTTGAACGTAACTAGCAAGCAGTATTGAGACCGTAGATGTATGCAATTTAAGAGAGCTCTACAAGGGGTCTGAAGCGGGCCGCCGCTCTAGGGTTTTTTGAAGGGAGGGCTAGCAAAAGAGAGGAGGATGCCGGCTACAGATAATAACTTACTCTCCTCGGGTGTAGTTCCGTATGTGTCCCCACTTCGAAACCAATGCAAATCTGTCATTATCCTATGAAAAAAATCATCCTACACAATATAAACATCAACGGTGTCCGATCAAAGTTCAGCTACAAAAGGGTAGTTCATCGTTCCACTTACTGACTCACAAACCGCGTGGGGACATACGAAACTTCTTGACTGTGGTAGTAGTTCCGTATGTATCCCCACTTTTTCCAATTCCATATTTCTCATGTACCCGTATGAGAAAGTTAATTCATCATGAAACCATGGGAAAGAGGAGATTCTGAAGTTTCCGAAACACTCGTCAAATTCATTTCTTCGTAGGATAATGACAGATTTCCATTGGTGTCAAAGTGGTGACACATACCGAACTATACCCCTCTCCTCATACAAGCTGACAATAATCGGCATCTGTTTCATAATCGGTAATTTAAAGTTATAGTTGATCGAATATATTGGTTTATTATTCTGCGAATAATACACCAGTATTCGCTATGTATGTACTTGCTCAGCAAAAATGTTGTGTAACACCCCCTCAAAATTTTTTCTTATACGTTTCGAGGTGCGTAGATTTCAAAAAGCTACAAAGTTCTTGTCACATGGTTTATTATTCTATTGGACATATCTACAGAAATGTTGGCTACAGAAATATTTGAAATAGCTATTTTGATGGTTTCCACCAATTTTGGCCCCCAAAAACTCGAATTAGGCTCCTGTTTTTGACAAATTATCTTTGACCATTGATAGAGCCATTTAGTTGACTTGATTCACCTGTTGATACTACATCTAGTTTTATCATACAAATGTGTGGTGATTTCAGACAACTTACCAGGATTTTGACTCATAAAAAAATGAATTTTGGAAGCTGAAACTTCGGTAGAACCTCAGTTTTCCACTTTTTGGTCAAAACCGGCTTCACATTGGGTCCCCTCGTCCTAAAAAACATGGAAAACGATGCCTCAGAAGCTCATGTTCACTAAAACACCAAAACACCCTATTTTTATACCCACTTTTCACCCATAACACCCTTGGGTACATATTCCGGCTGCAAAGTTTCGGGACACAACTAGGACCCAAATGGAGCCTCTTTGCGAAAGAACGCATTTTTTAGGCCCAAAATAAAATAGATATGGATGATACGGCGTACGGCGGACAGACATTGCATTTTTGGAATCTGCGCACCCTGAAACGTAAAAAAAATTTTGAGGGGGGTCTTATACAATTTTTTTGCTGAGCGAATACATAGGTGTATTAATCACAGAATAATAAACCAAAATGCAATGTCTGTCCGCCGTATCATCCATAGCTACTTTATTTTTTGTCTAAAAAATTGTTTCTTTCGCACACAAGCTCCATTTGGGCCCTAGTTCTGTCCCGAAACTTTGCAACCCGATCGGAATATACCCAGGGGTGTTATGGGTGTAAAGTGGGTGGAAAAATAGGGTTTTTTGGTGTTTTAGTGAACATGAGCTTCTGAGGCATCGTTTTCCATGTTTTTTTAGGACGAGGGGACCGAATGTGAAGCCGATTTTGACCAAAAAGTGGAAAACTGAGGTTCTAACAATGTTTCAGCTTTAAATTTGTTTTAAATGTTGGTCTAAAATCGTCGTTCTTCCACACACATTTTGGGTCCAAATTTCGGAACACATTTGGGTCCTAGTTGTGCTCCGAAGCTCGGCCGCCCGATCGGAATGCACCCAGGGGTGTTATGGCGGGGGGGGGGGGGGGGGGATGGGTGTAAAAATAGGGTTATCGAGGTTTTTCTTTTGAGATTTTAGTGAACAGCTTGTGAGGTATCTTTTTCCATGGTTTTTAGGGCGAGAAGACTGAATATGAAGTTGATTAGGTCCAAAGAGTGGAGAATCGAGGTTCTAACATAGTTTCAGCTCCCAAAGTTCATTTTTATGAGTCAGAAACCTGGGAAATTGTCTGAAACTTGCATAGTAACACTAGAAGTAGTATCAACAGGTGAATAAAGGCGATTAATGGCATTATCAATGATCAAAGATAATATTTCAAAAATAGGAGCCTAATTCGTGTCTTTGCGGGCCAAAATGGTTGGAAACCATAAAAATAGGTATTTCAGTTATTGCACATGAATGAAACAATTAATGTATTTCCAGCATTTCTGTAGGTACGTCTTATAGAATAAAAAAAACCAATTGATTAGGACAGCACCGGTTTTTATATTACCTAATTTTTCATTGTGAGCGGAGGATTGAAAACGACGATAGATATTGACTTGAAATTGAAGCCATGAAATTGATGCCATTTAGGGCAATTCTTATTCGTGTCTTCTCGTTTGAAAACTGTGAAATACATAGCAACTAGATAGTAAATTTACGTACTCATGATGATTTCTGTACTCCAAGTAGGTAGCTGTGTACGATTCCGCTGCAAAGTGAATTGGGTTGGGGAAAAAAACCGGTAATTCATTTTTCCAGATTTCATGGTTATTTTGGGATGTGTATAGCCAAGCCATGAACTTAACTATGTACCTGTCGGTAATGTCTAGGACCCATGTAGGTATGTTTCTACTCAAAAAAGGTTACAAGGTGAATTATATTTTATTATATAGTTGACAGATTTACAGAGAATCTAGATAACTGGCGTCAAGGCAAAACCGGCATTCCGACAGGTACCACAAAACCCTGATAAGCTCAGCTCCCATGTTGGGGAGGCTCGTGCACGGTTTAGCAAAAAACCGTGGATGACTACCTACCGAGTAGGACCCAATTACCCATCAGGAACTGAGTGAATCCCCGAGTGGGTACCCCAGTTTCTGGTTCATTGCAACGTTTTCTAATGCTTGTTGCACTTGTTGAACGCCTTTACTAATGGATGGGTGTGGAGTGATTGTGGATAACGTCTACCGCTCCCTTTCAATCCAGTTCTGTAGCTCCATCGCTACATGGGCGTGATAGTCTGTTGCTGGCTTCAGGAGTATCTAATACCGAGCATGCATTGAGTAATTAGTTTGAGGGTACAATTACCGTCCTCCGAACCCCTACTGTGTCAAAAATAGTTTAAACAAATATACTTTGGCAACAAAATGTTGGTGTGCGTATAGAGAACCAGGATCCACCTAGGAGGGAGGAAAAGCTAGGTACCGTTTTTTGTTCTTTCAACTAATTTTTGTTGAAAATATGGTACTTCAATGGGTTCAAAATTATTAGTATTCAAAAATTACTGTAAATGACCAAAAATGTGAAGAAACTCACCAATAGTTGTATGGAATGGCGTCTGAGACAGAAAGACCGTCTCAACAGTCAAAAATTTTTGTCTGTAAATCTAGATCAAGTTCGAGGTGAGGTTGGGGATACTCACTATCCTATAGCACTTTTGGTAGATATTGATTTTTGGTAGTTTCAACTATTTTTACAGATTTTTCCAACGTATACATACTTGAACCATCAAAAATTGCCCGTGGTATAAAATGTTAGAACCTGATACTCTGTAAGGACAGGCATCGATAAAATTCTAAAATTCACGTACTAAAAAATTTTGACCCCTTGCAGTAGAATATTTTCTTCAACAATCTCCTAAAAATAGAGGAATATCAGTTTATTTGACTGAATCCATGGGTTATTACAAAAGGTAATACTAGGAATGTCTTCAATTTAAATCAATATGTGCTTGCAATTTGTCTTTTTTTCCAGATCATTATATATCTGGCTGGGACCTCCGCATCATGTCTCTACTGATTTCTCCCATTGGATTCTAGAAGCTTGGATGAGGAGGAGAAAATATTCATAAATCATTCATTTGTAGTATTGATGTCAACGTCTTTATTGACCAATGTAAGGGCCACTGAAAATATACATGCTCTTTCTGAGGTGAGTTCGTTTTTGATAGTGTGGAAGTTATGAATGTAGTTGCATGTAGATACTTTTAGAATCATGAGCTGTACTGGACATATGCCCCCTGTTGAAAAGTATGGGCTTACTGGGTCTAGGTCTCTTTGAAAAATTTCTATCAACTCAAAATTTACATAAGCAGTGTTTCAAAGCTAAAAATATGTTAGTTGAATACAGGTTTTTAAAATAATGGGGAGGGAAATGAAGTTCATCCTGAAAAATGTCTCATTAGTAATACATTTTTTGAGTCAGTAAGATCCACGTATGCCTTGCTGTAATTTTTCTGTTCATATCAGGTGTGAAAACCGCAGTAAAGGAGACCGCTAGTTTTCGGGTTTTCCCACAGTGATGTTTCATTGTGGCAGTTCCATCCCTATTTATTCCAACGACTGGTTTCATGTTGAAAAAATTACATCTGATTACGTAGCTATGTACTGAAATTTAATTATATGCTTGTTTATATTTTTCAGAATATGGGAGAGCTAAAACATGATAACAACATCAAATTAGAGATAAAAGATGAGCAGGATACTGCAGTTGACAGTACACTTCCTGACCTACCTTTCATCGTAGGAAATGAAGACAGTACAACTCCTGTGGCTGACAGCTCTACTCATTCGGTTTCCAGCGCTTCCATTGTAACAAAAACAGAAAAAGTCGGCACAATATGTGATAATGCTGCTGAATCATTAGTGGGTTCCACTGTGGACTGCAGTTCTGATAACAACGCCCAAACAGACAAGAGTGATAGTCAATTGAAGAAAAAGCCCAAAAATTATACCTCATCCCAAAAAGATCCCAAGCATTACACACCTAGGAGCCACCACGATGATTCCAGCCATAAGAGCCATGATTACAACAGGCATTCATCACATTCATCTAATAAGCATCACAGCTCATCTCATGGGAAGCACAGCTCTTCTCATGGGTCTGACAAGAAAAGGGACAGCGATAGGAAGCACGAACATGCTTCAAGTCATAGACATGAGAGAAGTTCAAGCAGGAAACATGAACACTCATCTGACAGAAAACATGAACACTCATCTGACAGAAAACATGAACATTTGTCCGATAGGAAACATGAACATGCGTCCGACAGAAGACATGGTTGTTCTAGATGTCATGCGCGGCAGAAGATTAAGAAAGCTCACATCGGTGTTCAGTGTAGAAGAGACAGGACAATTCCTAAACTTACAATAACCAATGAAAAATTTATTACAACTGTAAATAGATGTGTTCCTGTATCCAATGGGTTGGATGATCTCAAGTATGGGAAATACATGAGGATAGATACATATCCTAATGGTGGTGCATCTGTTGTCCATATGCATCAAGATGAACTGAATCACCTTTCACCGGCTGAATTGGGGGAACTTGCAAAAGAATTTTTTGAAGTATGTTTGACCCAATTGGTTCAGTTTATCATAATATGTACTGTTTTTACCCTGAATTGGAGGAGCTTGTGTACAGAGTACTTCAGTGATACCATTAAGTATCAGTCAATTTTGTCTTTTTTCTTGTTTTTAATTTTGTCCATTTTCTTGCAATAGCTTATTTTCACAGAAAAATAAGCTATTTAAATAGGTCCAAAATTGTTTGTACAGGAATTTTTGAACAATGTATATATCTTTTATAGATAGAGCATTGTGAACCATATCCAAGATTTTGAGTTGATATACAGTCAGACCTCGATTTAACGAACCATGATTCAATAAACCGAATTCCCGATCCCAAATGTTTTGCTGCAGAATAACGAATTTTGGGTGTACCTTCAATATATTTAAACTAACTAGGGAATCACCGTCCAGTCAGGATGGTACAGGATTCGTAAAACTCAATGTAAACATGTAAACAGTTTTTTAAAGTTTTTCCAACAAGCACGCATCTAAAGATCCTTCTACATAATGGCCCATGCTATGCCAGCCTCGGCCACTATACGCCATGTGTTGAGTGCAGTGACCTTGGAAATGCTGGCGATGGCTGGTGCTTGCTGAGGTTGGCCTGCAATCGCCTTGCTCGCGGTTTTTCACCAAAGATCAAAGAAAGCCAGCATGAGCCAGGGTCTGCGCGCACACGTTTTTGTGTCGCCCCGTCCTCACAAGGGGCCATGGTCGCATTACTGATTTACTTTTAATGCTGGCCCATCGTTGGCCATTGTACCACTGTCCAGGAGGGTCTAGTGGGAGAAATGGAGCCGAAGTAGAACGAACCCGAACATTGCCGAGTCCTCATTTGAACCAGCCACTTCATATAAAATATAAGGACATGAGCAATGAGCAACTTCATTATTGAATAACCTAGCTACTTTGTTCAATGGATTCATTCGTTTGAGGCAATTTCAATTCGTGTAACGTCAATGTCACTCAAATATTTCATAACTCCTTTTCCCAGTTCGCTCACCATGACTTTACATAGGTATTCGGTACACTTTTGTTATTGGCGAGGTACCTACCTACTCCTACACACCTTCAACGCAACAAAAAATCCAACTGATCCATCCTCAATATAAGTATGTACCTACTTATTCATTTAATAAAAATATCCTTCAAATATGAGAATGCAAAAATATCAATTTATATGTTTAAAATGTAAATTTGAGAAAAACAAATTTTAATCATTAAAAATATCATGAAATAGGTACATTTTGAATTTTATCTTCTCATAACTGATGTTTTAGGTAGCAGGTAGTTAGTTTTCTAACCTTCTTTTTTGCGACCCGACTCTTATCTTATAGGAGATTGATAACTAGTTCGGCAATGTTCAGATTCGTTTTGGATTCGGCTCCACTTCTCCCGCTAGACTCCTCCACTGTCCCAACGGCTGCCAGTGTGTGGATGAGCGACGCTGGCCCACGATTTCGTCACCATCGAAATTGGCTAGCGCCGGTGGCCATGCTGGGCCAGCACAGGCCATTTTGTAGAGGGGGCTTACCGAACAGTCTACCTCGTTTCTATTAATACCTCGATTTCACGAATTCGTGATCAACGAATGTTTTGATTTAACGAACATTTGGCTGAGTCCCCAGGACGCTAAGTCGCACCTGTCCTTCCAAATAAGGGTTAAGTCAGGGCTTCATAGAGTAGCTTCATTTTCGGTTTAGTATCCAATAATGAAACTTTGTAGGCGCCCAAGAACAAAAATAAATCCCCCCCCCCCTTGAAATTTTTGGTCCATTTTTCAAGTTACAAAGAATACAGAAAAATTAACTGCTTAACCCTATGCAGAACTTCGTGAATCTGGGCCTGCAAGCCAAATTTATAAGTTCCGCATAAGGTCTAAAGGAGCCAAGTGCTGTCCAGGGTGAACGGACGGTTTTGTGTTTTGCATTCTGCTGGCCAAATTTCTGTTGTGGAAACTAGGTGTTTATAAGAAGGGTGAAACTAGGGGTTAGAATGTTCCGTATTTTCTAATTTTTTGGGGACATCCAAGATCATTGCAGCCGATCTTTCACAATTATGGTTTGCATTTTGAACCTAAAAAGTGATGTCAGCATGTGCAAGTAAAACGTGCAGATCGCAGACCTTCCACCCATTTGATCTTAGTGAGGAAGAGCTGATTCAAATCTCGTATGGTAATTTCGAGTTTCTTGTTCTGAATTGGTACTTCTTGTGTCCATGGGAAGAAGGTAATTGTCGATATTAGTTCGGTTTGTGGGCCAGTCCCAAAAATTAAATGACCTCAGGCCTACCGCTGCTGGTATTTTAGTTATGAACGGACCCATATTGATCTCAATATTTCAGCTGCTTATTGTATAGTTACGTGCATTTCATAACTTTCTTGGTTTCAAGTTTTATTGCTTATAGTTAATTAACTTTGTTCCTGAATGATTCAAGTTATTTATTGTATTTTGAACTTACTTTGGAGTCCCTCCTTGAATATAACTATAAAGTTTCATTTAAATGATCCAGTACCTAAGTATGAAATATCTATTAGGGCATTGATCACATTCTGCATTTCAGGTTGTTTTTGGGGAGGATGAACATGGCAGTGCAAACCATGTAATGGGAATAGTTCACAATTCTGC
Source organism: Leptopterna dolabrata (assembly GCA_954871275.1). Taxonomy (NCBI): domain Eukaryota; kingdom Metazoa; phylum Arthropoda; class Insecta; order Hemiptera; family Miridae; genus Leptopterna; species Leptopterna dolabrata. The sequence continues at coordinate 22,927,925 of OX940974.1, forward strand.
TAATTATTTGCCGGACTTGCTGGATCACATGGCTGAAACGTATCCCAACCTTACTGTCAAAAACGGGGTTTTGTGTCGTGGTTCTGATATAGAAACCACTACTATGGCTTCCTACAAAGATCAGGTATCATATTATATTACTTTTGCTAGCTAAACTAATGGGAAGATTTGCTTGCTAGCTTGGCACAACATTTTGGTGGGGTAACTATGTAGCATCCCATGTTCCAGGTGCCCGACTTCTTCTAGCCTACAATCACTGTGAAATCAACACTATGTAGATTTCATCTACCTAGTCCTAGATTAGCACTATTTATAACATCGAGTGACTTAAGGGGACCCGGAACCCACCCCCCTCCTGCCTTCAATACTGGTGATTTTGTGTACCTTTTTCTCAGCTCCAAAGCTGCGAAGTCCTCGTCACATGGGTTTATTATTCTGTTGGACATACCTACAGAAATATTGGCTGTTCATTTATTGTTTCTTTCATTTGCAATAATTGAAATAGCTATTTTTGGTGGTTTCCACCAGTTGTGGCCCCAAAAACACGAATTAGGCTCCTATTCTTTACGAATTGTCTTTGATCATATTGGTAGTGCCATTTAATTTTCCTGATTCACTGTTTTTACTACTTCTAGTGAGTGTTATTATACAAATGTATGGTGATTCCAGACAATTTCCCAGGTTTTTGACTTATAAAAAATGAATTTTGGAGCTGAACTGAACCTTCGATAAAACCTCAATTCTTCACTGTTTGGTCAAAATCTACCAAATATTCGATCTTCGCGCCCTAAAAAACATGGAAAACTATACCTCATAAGCTCACGTTCACTAAAACAAAAAAAAAACTCGAAAACCCCTATTTTCACACCAATTCTCCCCCCATAACATCCATAGGCGTATTCCGATCAGGCTGCCAAGTTTCGGAGCACAAGTAGGACCCAAATGTGTTCCCTGTGTCCGTATGGAGCATTTAAGCGAAAGAATGAATTTCTTAGACCAAAAAAAGTAGATGTGGATGAGACGGCAGACGGCGTACAGCAGACAGACATTGCATTTTTGGAATCTACACACTTAAAGTTATTATCCATCTTTGTCTCAACCCAGTCATGGATTATAATTATCTGCTGAGTATGCTCTAGATGTAGCCAGTGAGATCATCAAATCTTTACGAATTTTTAATAAAATAACCGCTGCAAATGTCTGGTGCAAACCCAAAATATGTAGGCACCAACTCATCTCGACCTACACTTTCAAATAATAAATGTATAAAAATACGTGGGTGCTCCTCATATGGATGTAGTCAGTGAGTGCCCCTTTAATATATATGCTTCCAAAGAAAACAGTGTTTTATTGGTTGTATTTCCCTGTAAAAGCCTGAAAGGCTTTAGATGAACTTCATATAGGTATAAGCTACCGGTTATTCCAAGCTGTTCTGATCTATAAATTCCGCTAGTATTTACGAATGACGTGAAATTAATCTGTGGCAGTGTTTTGACCCAGCTTCTCTGAGAGCTCCAAAAACCCTCAATATTACTTTTCAGCGATGCGTGAACACCATTAAATGTTAGCTGAATAATTTTTACTGTTGTTGCGATGTAATAGTTTTTTCAAATGACTTGATTTAGACTTATGATATGCTGGGTTGCTGCAAGTGTACAACAAGTATATTAGATTATAATTTGTAATTTGTGATTTCATTCGTTTGCTGTTTGCCCGCCAAGTACCATTTTTGACTAGTTAAAGGATCTTATTATTTCCTTGTCATTGTTAGTGATTGAACCCTGCTCTGTTTGAATAGTAGCTGGTGATCTCAGTAGCCAATCCCATATCTTTCTTTTCCAGGCATACAAAAACTACAGCAATGGGACAGTTCGTTATGGGCCATTACATCAAATAAGTCTTGTTGGAACCGTTACTGAAGAAGTTGGAGGCTTCTTCCCTGATCTCCTTAACAAATTGGAAGAAAATATATTTCTGAAAATGGTGAGTATTCCTTAATGTTTACTTTACTTTACTTTTGAATGAATCAGTATAGCATGTAGGTATCTCTGATCTTTTGATTAGCCTGGAAGGTACTTTGCTGTATCATAGTGCTCTTGTTTTTATTATTTTATCTCAAATTTCCTGATCCATGTCATAGGATTGATGACTGGCATAATTTAAGTCACTGGTTTCAATGGCTTTACTCTCGTCAAACTGTCTTATTATTGCATTGGTTTAAAGTCAAGAAGTTAAATATGACGTACTGCGTTGTAGTGGGTTGTAGTGAAAAATTTAGTGGTTAAATTTATGGGTTACCTAGCGTTTTATTCATTCTCTAGAAGGCCATATTGAATTGGAGCCGATAATGAGCTTACATAAAAAACATCACATCCCATTTGTTCCCATTGTTTGGTTGGTGGCTCATCTCATTGGTTGAGTCCTAGTTTGAATATTTACGTAATTTGGCCATAACACTCCAATCACATCATAATGTCCACCAAACCAATTATATTTCAACCGGTAATAGATCGGAATCAGTTGCAGATATGTGGTGGTTAATCTATCACATACCCTTCAAAACCTCTCCACATGCTTGGCAGGCCTTCCATAAAGACTTCATGTCTGAAATGCGTCCTCAGCCAAAAATCCTGCAATATGATTAAATAAGATGAGCAGTACTGGCGTTTCATTTGAAAACCATCAATGTCCAAGCACTTATAGGGTAACTATCATAGTCCGGATTCCCCACCATCCCATTTGTGTCTATTTACATATACACAGTTGTCGAATTTGGATTAAAAAGAGAAGGAGCACATCCAGTACACATTATTGATATTTTCCCTCATAGCCCTTTGTATAAATTTGCACTGTAACAAGGCAGTATTTTCCACTCCTTATTTCTGTCTGTTCAAACTGAATAATTTGAATGATTCCCTTATTTCATGGATTTATTTTCTGGATTTGTAGTTCCTGTAGGTTGTCATTTTAGTTCATACTCCACTAACTCAACATATATAGTCACTGTCTTGCTCATGTTTCACTTTTGTTTTAATAGACAATGCCGTGGGGACCCTTATCTGTGGTCAGAATGAAGACTCCTGAAGAATCCAATGACGGCCCAATATTATGGATCAGACCTGGGGAGCAGCTAGTACCTACTGCTGAATTTAAAACGCCCCTGAAGAGGAAGAGGTGAGCAGCAGTACTTGGTGGCTATACTCATAAAACATTCATGATACCATTCTCACTGAACTCAATTTATGTCTAAAAGAAGTTGATGCTACAGTGCTGTGTCTTGGTGAATATTGGCTGTCACATACATCCATGGTTTATGAATTAATTACTTCACACTGTCGTTACCAACATGGATTACACTCTGTATCTATTGGCACTTTCCATTGTAGGACTTCTGTTTATATTTTTGAATGAAAGTTGGTTCCATTCTAAGCATTTTGAGACCAACCGCATTCTCCTACGATGAATAGCTCTTTTTCTATCAGCTTTCAAAGTTTCGGCAATAGGTGACGTAACACCAGACAAGGGGGTTCCGCCTAGGCAGGAGGGGTGGAAACCCATTAGTAGTGGAAATCTGTGGTAGTAATTTCCCCAGCCTTATAGTGATCCTAGAAACCACTGTGAAGACAGTCATGGGTAGCAGTGATGAGTTTGGCTGGGGATTTCAACATGGGTTTGTGCTATCACCTCCGATGTCACATAAAACGAATCTCGAACCAGAATTTTGTTAAAATTTTCTATTCTCGATACGTGAATTGTCCTGATGATGCATCTGATCACATGCATCATAGTTCTTCCAAGTTTTACTTCCCACTAATTTTTTTCCTTTCAAAGTTTTCATGAAGCTCCACAAATAGAATCTGTAAAATATATTTCCTTCTTGATCTTCATCAGAAACAATGAAGTGCTCTCAGTTAAGTCGTCAGTTCAAATAAATTGCAGTTGTTATAAGTAACTCAGTAAGGTACACCAGGTCTTTATAAACATCTGATCTTCCATGAAATCATGTGAGGCAGACCTTTTGAAATCTATTGCTCCAAGAACAGAATTGGTGCTTCCATGTTTAATTCCCAATATTATACATTTTACTGTATTGATTTTAATTTATTAACTCATTTTTCGAATTTCATCATTTCAGAACAGGAATAAACGAATTGAGAAACCTCCAGTATTTACCTCGGTCATCTGAAGCCAGGGAATACATGTTTGAAGATCGCACAAGGGCACATGCTGATCATGTAGGACATGGCCTTGACAGAATGACCACTGCAGCAGTTGGTAAATAATCATTGTTTGCATGCTGTGCATTCAGTTTTCATTATACTAGAACAAACACAAGGACTTCCCTGACATTCCTCCCCACAGGGTCATTTTTCATCATTTTACTTTTCAAGAGTTCATCAAAGCATGTTAACACGTTGGAAGCGAAAGGTATAGATCTGGGCAACATAGTCACTTCCCAGTGGCAAAGAGGCCAGAACTTCGCTGTGTCATGCACCATCTTGCGATTCACCCCAAAACCATCTCTCCGCGTTATCATTCCTCCATGAAACATTTCACGCTTGTTTAGTATAACCTGTCAACAACTAGAATGCGTTCTATTCTGGGTTTAGTGTTTTCTAAGTTCTATTACGGGCGCCTTCTTTCAAACCCCACCTCTTCAGAGGTCACTTCTTTTCTTCGTGTTACTCAATTGTTTGTTGTTATTTTGTGTTCTGAATCAACATTCCTTCGGAATTCTTCTGTTACAATGGTAAGAGGTGCGACAGTTTTTTGTGTGACAATTTTATGGCAATTATTTCAAGTATTGCTGACCAAGTGTTCCCTGTTGTAACAATGAAATCTAAGAATGAAAGGCCAAAAAACTCTGGTTTAGCAAAAATTTGCGAATCTTGAAGCAAGAAGTGAAACGATTGGGTAAAATTGCGGGAGATTCGGCTGACCCTGAGGACAGGGACAAGAATCTGGCACTCCGATATGTGTATAGATGTTCTGTTGTAGCGGCTCAAACTTCACATAATAAACACAAAATATTCTCTTCAAAAAACCACAAAAGGAAATGTGGCAAATTATAAATGAAAATCGTAAATCTAATTCATCTCAGCCAGTTCACGAACCACCCTTCTCAGCCAACGAATTCAAAAAATAATATTCTTCTTCCCTTGGTCGAGAGACAGTAGCGAATTTACTGGTGTCAGTGGACCCACTGGATTTCAGAACAAAAGAATCTCCCGTGTTTGAATTTTCCATCATAGAGCCGGAAGAGGTGTATGCAATCATAGGAAACCTTCCAAACTCTACCGGGTGTGACTATTATGGCTTGTCCTCAAACATGATCAAACGTGCTGCCCTAGCATTGTTGTATCCTTTGACGTATTTGATTAATGAATCCATCCGCTGGAGCATGTTCCCATCTGCCTTCAAAATCGCCGAGGTTGTACCCCTGCATAAAAAGAGAGGCGTTGATGATACATCCCATTACAGAGCCATAAATAAATTACCAATATGTTCAAAAATTTTGAAAAAGCATTAAACAAACAAATTAAACGTCACTTCGAGGAGAACAACCTATTCTGCACTGAACAGTTTGGTTTTCATTCGAAAAATCGACTGAACAAGCGATTTTAAGCTACTCCAACTTTGTAAGCGCTGGCTTTGAAAGAAACAAATATGTTACAGCGGCAATGGTAGAAGTGTCAAAGTGCTTTGACTGCGTCCGTCACAACATTCTTCTGGCCAAGCTGCCCGAATACAATTTCTCGGACTGTGCCGTAAGTCTGGTCAGGTAATACTTGGAGAGTAGAATGCAGATGGTCTGAATGGGTGGCCAAGTATCCCAAGTTACACAGCTGGTGGGATTATCGGTGGTTCAGGGCAGCGTTCTGGGTCCCACATTGTTCCTGATTTTCACTAACAATCTGCCCCAGTGCACTCCAAATCGCACAATTCTCTTTGCAGACGACTCAACACTATTGACGGTTGATGCCAGTTTGATGGAGGTGAAGCAGAAGACCGAGGAATCTGTTGCTAAGATCTGTGACTGGTTCCTCGGAAATCGCCTGGCGGTCAATGAGTCTAAAACCGAACAAATCGTCGGACTTAGAGATCTTTCGGGTATTAAGGATAATCCAGAGAAGGTCAGGACTTGGGGAGTACTCGTGGACCCAAAGTTGAGCTGGAAAGTCCACTGTGAACAACTGGACTCATCCTTGAATGACATTGCATATCTGCTCTGTTGACTCACAGAAAAACTCCCTCAATCTGCAGTATTGTCAGAGTAAAGCACGATATTGCATTCTTTGCTGGGGTCACTCATCACATAGCGAATTGATTTTCAGCAGCCAAAGGAGAGCAATGCGAGCCTTTGCAGGTATTGCCTATCGGAGTGATTACAGAGACGTATTTTTGGACCTCTAAGTCATGACGATCCGGGCTCTACATTTTCGAGTGCCTAATATATGTCCATAAAAATCATCCCGTCTAAAAGTCAGTAAAAATTCGACTAACTGGTGGGGAATCAAGTTTTTTAATGCTCTGCCACAGTAAATACGACAAGAAAAACAATAATTTTAAAAAGATTTGCAAAGAACTGTTGCTCCAAGCTGTCCCCTACACGTTTGGTGATTATTTCAAATTCGTCAAAAATTATAATACCTAAATTATGTGTACTATTTGAATTCACTGAGTACTTGATCTGTGATACATTCCTAGTTATAGTTTTTATGTTTAAATATGTTGACCATTGTCATATACCTTGTGTGAACGACAAATAAAGCCGATTCTGATTCTGATTTACTGGGATTCGAACCGGAGACCTCAGAACAAGGTGGCAGGAGGTGATCCATGTAGTGCGGTTAGCCTATTTTGGTGTAGGTTATTGGTGGACTGTCCAGATCTAGCATTTTCCAGAAATCAGTTAATTCCTGGTAAAAATCTATTTAGGACACAGTATTTGCACATTACTAATCGTAAACGCTGCGAAGTCCCCATGTGGGTTCACATGGGTTTATTAATCTACTAGACATACCTACAGAAATTTTGGCTGTTCATTTACTGTTTCTTTCATACAGAATAATTTAAATAGCTATGTTTGATGGTTTCCACAATTTTGGCCCCCAAAAACACGAATTAGGCTCCTGTTTTTTTATTTTTTTATATATTTTTAAAATAAATTATCTTTGATCATTGATAGTGCCATGTAACTGTCTTAATTCACCTGTTGATACTAGTTCTAATGTTACACAAATTTATGGTGATTTCAGACAATTTCTCAGGTTTTTGACTCATAAAAAATTAATTTTGGGAGCTGCCTTCTTTGCAACCTCAATTCTTCACTCTCTGGTCAAAATCAACTTCATATTCGGTATTCTCACCTTGAAAACATGGAAAACGATACCTCACAAGCTCATGTTCACTAAAACCTTAAAAAAAAAACAATAAAAAAAACGAAAAATCCTAGTTTTACACCCATTTTCCCCCCATAACACCCCTGGTGTATTTCAATCGGGCTGCCAAGCTTCGGAGCACAACTAGGACCCAAATGGGGACTCAATCTGTGTGTGATAGAACGTCGATTTTAGACCAAAATTTTTATTCTTCACTCGTTGGTCCAAATCGATTTCATATTAGGTCTCCTCGTACTAAAAATATTGAAAACGATACCTCACAAGCTCATGTTACTAGATTTAAAAAAACCTTATTTTTACACCCGTTTTTCACCCACAACACGCTTGGGTTTATTCCGATCAGGCTCCGATGTTTCGGGACCAACTAGGACCCAAATGGAACCTGTATGCGAAAGAATGGATTTTTTAGATCTAAAATAAAGTAGATAAGGGCGATGCGGCGGACGGTGGACAAACATTGCATTTTTGGAATGTACGCACCTTGAAACGTTAATGAACAAATTTTGAGGGGGTGTCACAAAAATTTTTTGCTGAACAAATACAGGTGTATTCTTCACAGAATAATAAAACAAAAGTGAGTGTGGATGATGGATTCAGAAAAAACAAGTCCCAATATTCAGGTGTGCCCTCAGAATTGCCGTAGCTTCTAACGTGTTAACTGTCTCGTGCCTTTTATATTCTCACTGTCATGGTGATGGTACTGAGATTGGGTGGTCCCAATTGTCCATTCTTGGAAATCTACCAATCAATGGATTGATTGGTTCTTTGATCTCATTTGAGGTACTTTCATTTGAACATGGATATGTTTTTGTGCTGGGGGACAATAAAAAATTTCCGACAGACACCAAAAAGTGTAATTCACTACCGATAAATAGTACTGGTTTCCATTCACCTGATGTCCTAGAATGCAAGGTAGTTGTTTACTGAAGGCAATTACTAAGTTACTAGAATAACCACGAGGCTGATTTGACCTAAGATGATGAAATTCGAAATGGAGCCTCTGTAAGACCTGTAAGAATGACGAGTTGAGGGCCCTGCCTAATCAGCTGAGTGAGCCCGGAAGCTAGTTTCATCCCTGTTTGACCTAAGAGGATGAAATTCTAAATGGAGCCTCTGTACGACTTGTGAATAAGAATGATGAGGTGAGGACCCTCTCTAAACAGCTGCGTGAGCCCGGAGGCTAATTTCACTCCTGTTCTGACCTACAATGAGGAACTTCGCAGTGGAGCCTCTGTAGGACTGGTGAATAAGAATTGACGAGGTGAGGATTCTCCCTAAAAACTGAGTGAGCCCGGAGGCTAATTTTACTCCTGTTTTGACCTAGATGATGAAATTCGCAGTGGAGCCTCTGTAGGACTGTTGAGTAAGAATGACGAGGTGAGGGCCCTCCCTGATCAGCTGTGTGAGTCCTGAGGCTGATTTCCCTCCGGTTTTGACCTGCGATGATGAAATTCTCAGTGGAGCCTCTGTAGGATGGTTAAGAGTGAAGAGGTGAGGACTGTGCCTAATCAGCTGAGTGAGCCCGGAGGCTAATGCATTCCTGTTTGAACTAAGAGGATGAAATTCGAAATGGAGCCTCTGTAAGACCTGTAAGAATGACGAGTTGAGGGCCCTCCCTAATCAGCTGAGTGAGACCGGAAGCTAGTTTCATTCCTGTTTGCCCTAAGAGGATGAAATTCGAAATGGAGCCTCTGTACGACTGGCGAGTAAGAATGAGAGATGAGGGCCCTCCCTAATCAGCTGAGGTAGCCTTTCTTCAATCCCCAAATTTCCCTGTTTACAAAAAAAAATTGTAAGCGTATTTTTCTCAGTTTTCATGGAAAAACGTTGAATGTGGATATGCAGTACGGTACTGTCAATTTGTGCGTCCAAAAACATGTCCATGGTTCAATGTTTTTCCGCGAAATCGGAGAATTTTGGTTCTTGTAAGAAGGGAACTTCAGTCAGACAATCAAAAGTTCCTTTCTTCATTATAAATAAACGTTACAATATTTGCATATTACAGGAGTACTGAAATCTGTTACTGGAGGTGAGAAGACAGAGTGCAACAAAATTACCAAAGATGTTGTTGCCTTTCATGCAGCTGATTTTTCCGAGCTTGTTGCTAAGTTGCAACTGGATCTGCACGAGCCTCCCATTTCACAAGTAAGATACAGGATTGTTTAATCTATCCAGGATGCGCCCATTAGGGATATTATGTCATCAAAACTTCAGCTTTCACAGCTTTGGAATAGTTTTTCAGAAACTATGCCAAAAAAGGAAGCAATCAATCAATTTTAGGTGTATCAAAATGAAATGTTGTATAAATAATGGGCAAACTAGGTCTTTGAGTTTGGGCTAGGGAAGAAAGTGGGGGGGGGGGGGGTGTATGTATCTAGCTTCTATACGTAAAGAATTCTGACTGCAAACTGTCTAGGTTCTAATCAGCCTCACGGAATTCAAAGGGGGGTGTGATGGGTCAGAGAGGGTTGGGATGGTGTCATTGTGTAGTTCACTTGGTGAGCACATTTTGTAGCCACAACACTTAGGACCATTGAGATCATTTGGGTTACGGCTTATGAAAACAACAGGTCTGTATTAATTTTCTGCCACACTATGGGGGAACAGGACAGGAAACGCTGTGGGTAGGGCACAGTATGCTGGATGGCTGCCACTGTCCCATCCTGTGCCTATGCATACACTAGGCAGGACATTCCTCAACTTTGTTCCCCCCCCCCCCCATCGATCGCCATGCCCCCCTCATTTCAAGTTCTGCTTGGTAAAAAATGAGAAAAAGTGGAGAAACGATTCTGAAAAAGTTGAATTTATTCATTTACGTACACACATTTGGTGGGGGTGAGGGGGGGATCTTGAAAAATACTTAATCTTTGGAGGGTCCGCACTCTGCAGCCGTGTGAGGTTTCACTCACTATAACCCACTAACCCTTATCCTCTTGACCTAATCCACCCCGGAATCACTTGTTCTGCATTACTTCAGAGTAGGATCGATCACAGGGCAATGTCACGCCCTCTTCTGATGTGTTCTTGCGATCTCTAGTTTATTCTTCACTTGAGGAACAAGGTCGTCCAGCTTTTCTGCCTTGAGGATTCGGACTATGTAGGACACAGTCTTCTGGAGATCATCTTCCTGATCACATTAGTTGGTATGATTTCACCCTCATCTTCTTCTAGAATCTCCCTTTCCCTGATCCATCTGGTGCAATGGAAAAACATGCATTTGGCATGGTCGTTTGGTTAATTGCAGTAGCAGCACTGGAAGTATCGATGGCCTGACAGGAACATAATAATGTAGCAACCCACTTCTCCGTGCCTCCTGTCAAGCCATGGGCGCACCTGTGAAATAAGCAGGGGGGTCCATGCCCCCCTGTCGTCAGTTTCCCACTCATTTTGCCCTGCTGCAATGTTCTTTCTCTCTCGTCGTGATATCCTCCCAGAACATCACTCCATGTAAATTATTATTAAGATCTCGCAAATAAACCAGAGAATGAAGTGGCAGACGTGACCAGGCGCAGGTAGCTCGAAAGTGCTGGAAGGGGGGGAGAATAGTCCCAGTACTATAAAAACTCGCCTCCTTCGCCTCCTTCGCCTACTGCTTCATTCTACGCTCTCCTTAAGTCGATGACTTGTCTCTCTCCTCCTTGCTCACGCCTCCTCTCTCCCTCCTATATCTAAAAGATCCCAGACTGGTGTTAACCGGGTAGGTAAAAGTACCCAGAGTGGCAACCACTGGGCACACATCCAAACGACCCGAAAAGATCCCAGAATGGTGATAACCACTGGGCATATCCTCCTAGCGTCTTAGTGGTGGAAACCTCCCTGACTTCGGTTAAAGGTGTTAACCAGAGGCGTTAGGTCCGATGCCTTCTCTCCATCTCACTCACTCACCTCACCTCGCCTCTTAACCTAAACCACCACATCTCTCCTCTTTCTTGATAAGGGATTTTGACTCTTGTGGATTGGTGGAGTTAGATCCACTTTCTCTCCATTGCTAGGTGGTCAATTGGGATGGCGGCAGCAGGGAAGGAGAGGTACGATAAACGCTTGCTATTCGCAAGGCTCCCTTCCTCTGCACTGACCACAGGTGGTCTAGGTACTTTTTATCTTGTAGGGCCTCAGCCCACACCTCCACTCCATATAACATGATTGCTTTGGCTGTGGTCATGAGCATCTTTCTTTTCATGAGCATCTTTCTTTTCATGGGTGATGATCCACCAATGTTTGACATCAGTCTGCTCATGTTTGCTCTCACCACTGCCACCCTTTCTCCTGCTCACTTGATGTGCTCCCAGAAGATCAGCCTGCAGTTGAGGGTCACTCCCAGGTACTGCACTGAATGAGATGAGTCAATGGTTTCGTCCTCGAGCTGAAATTGGGTGACGCGGTTAATGTATCTCTCAGTCAGCAGCACTATTTCGGTTTTGTGAACTGCAAGCTGCATTAGCTGCAACCCATGCTCGTCCATCCAAGGCATGACTCGCCTTATTTATTGGTTGAGCTAGAGTCCCTCTAAAGTCTGGTCTTTTATCACTACTGCCACATCATCGGTATAGCTCACCAGGAACACATCCTCTGGCATGTCCAGCAGAAGGATCCCATCGTAGCTCACATTCCACAGGTCAGGCCACAATATAGACCCCTGTGCCGCCCCAGTGGTTATCTTCTTCCTGCATGCCTTCCTCTCAGACTCATACACTAAGCTGCGGTTCTTTAGGTAGTCACATATGACGGCCCTTAATTAAGATGGAAGCCCAAAACGTCTGGAGGGTATTGATGATATCCACCCATCTCACAGAATTGAAGACGTTCTTCACATCTAGGGTCGCTACCATGCACATCTGTCTTGTATGGTGGTCTTCGTGCTCCGTATCCCATGCAGCTCCCTTCCCATTCCCTTGCAAAGCCATACTGCCTACTGGCAAGCCCCCCCCCCCCCCCCCCCCGCAAGGGTGATGGTTCATTATTCTGGGCTTGAGGAGCTGCTCAAATAGTTTCCCCGCAGCATCCAGCAGGCATAGTGGTCTGTAAGCTGAGACAGAGGATGGATCACATGTTCGCCTTACCAAGCATACATAAATAGGAGCGATCGCTGTAGAGGGAAATGCAGCAACGCAATTAAAGATGAACTGAACAGATGTAACCCTCAGGACCTAGACTTCGGTTCTTAAAAATCAAGGATTCGCTAAATCGAGATTCAAGGATAGTTAAATATTGCAAATTTGTATGTACCTACGCACATAAGTTTGTTCTAGAAATGTACAATAGACTCACCTTCTGTATTGAGGCGCGCGTTGATCCCTGCCACGCGTTGTCTTTCCCTTTTGTATCATAATACAAATGATGTGCCAAATCATACAGCACTCTGTATTTTTGCACCTCTAAAACGAGGGTCTCTTCGAAAACTGATGCCATCACAGTATCACACTAGATGATGCCTCAATTAAGATGTAAAAACTGATCTGGGAGAACATGGGTGGCGTGGGCTAAAAAGGGAAGTATGGTTTGTTCTGACTGTGTAGGTGCGCGGGAGGAGGAACGGCCCATGCCAGGAACCGCCGGTTTTTGCTTCAAGAGAGATGGTGATGGATCCCATCCTGTGCCTGCCCCATGCCGTCACCGCCATGTCCCACCTAGCCCATGTCTCCATTCAAAGATACAAGCGAAAATACACTGCCAAGGTGATGGCACAGGAGCTTCCTCATCACAATCAGAGTGACCCATTATACATTACACAACATTACATAACGTGAAATATACATATTACATAACATTACATTACATAACATTACATAACATAACATAACATTACATTACATTACATTACATAACATAACATTACATAACATAACATTACATAACATAACATAACATAACATAACATTACATAACATTACATAACATTACATAACATTACATAACATAACATTACATAACATAACATTACATAACATTACATGAAATATACATATTAAATAACATTACGTCCATAATACATTACGTCCATTATACATAATTGCGAAAGTTATGCGTGCTTGAAGAATTTCACGTTAGCGCATGCGCAGGGCGAACCGCTGGCTCTATCATGTTGAAATTTATATGGGACCTCAATGAGCCCTACCCGCTTAATCCCTGAGAATTACATTGAAATTGGGTGAAATCTTTGGTTACTACGGCTGTAACAAGGAAATTGAATCTATTTCACGCCAGCGCATGCACAGAGCGCACCGAGGGTCCGATCATGCTGAAATTCATACTGGAACTCACTAGGCCTTGTCCAAACAACCCTTGAAAATTTGAGCGAAATTGAATCAAAATTGTGAAAGTTATGCGTGTTTGTTGAATTTAACGTTAGCGCATGCGCAGGGCGTACCGCTGGATCAATCATGTTGAAATTTGTATGGGACCTCAAGGGGCCTTATCCGCACCATCCCTCAAAATTTGAGCTGAATCAATTCAAAATCGTGGAAGTTATGGCTGTAACAAGGAAATGCGGACAGACAGACCCACAAACTCACAGACCCACAGACCGACAGACACGGAACCAAATTTTTTTGTTCAGTAGGCTTTGAAACGCAAAATGCAAGTGGAAATTTTGATTTCTGAAGACAAAAATTTTTTGGCTCACGAAAGTGAACACAAGGCTTCCGCTGCTTCGCAGACTCGGAAGCAAAATATGACCCGTGTTTCCTGTCCTATTCCCTCATAGTGTTCCAGGACCTTTAGTGTCTTCACACTTTCATCCACACCATTTTCCACCATGTTTCGTGACATTTAATCCTCGTATTTTTTTTAAATTCAATGTTTGAAAGTGTTGATTGAGATGAGTTAGTTCCTGCGTATTTTGGGTTTACGGAAGACATTCGTAGTTAGTTCATTAAACATTTGTAAACATTTGATGACTGGCTCCCTCTGGCTGGCTGCCTCTATTACATACTTGGCAGATTAACCTAATCCATGATTAGGTTGAGGTAGGCGTATCCACGTATCCGTGGTATTGGTTTGAGTTTATTATCTAAGATAATCACTTCAAGAGCGTTGTAACAAGGTGTGTATCAATTCAAAATAGTCTCGATAAAAGTTCAGTGGAGAAAAAATCGTTAGAACTTGCTGGAAGTCACGTTTTGTGCAACATCCCAAGTAGGGCTAGTAGGATATTTTTGCGTTGTTGAACATAATTAAGTATGTTTCTGAGTTACCATTTATTTTTATTGAATTGGAAGAATTTTATAGTGATTTGGTTGGGTGGTAGGATGATAAGGTAGTGGGATTGGCTTGGGGCTGTTTATCAGTGTCATTCAACCAGCCGTTTAGGCAGATTTATCTTGCTGATCCCAATTAAAATATACAGGGCATTAAAAAGTCCTCAATCAGCTAGATAAGTCAATAAATGGGAAGTTAACGGGTTAGATGATGCTTTCCAACTTTCACGGAATGTTGAAAACACATTTCTGTGTCATTTTTTGATATTCGTGATAGCTTTCGCGTGTTTTTCAAAACGATAGTTTGTTGGACAACATGTGGATAGCTCATTTGAAGAAATGCGACTAGATACATTGTTGCTGAAGAACGTTTTTGTACAAAGCTGGAAAATGAGATGTTCCTCAATTTACAGTCACTTATTATCAGACAGTGACACACAGGAGGGGTATTCAAAGTGAAATGAATCTTGGGACTAACTGTCAAAATCACTCAATTTAGTTTTAGGCAAGTGGGTACCTGCCTACTCATGTTTCTTTGCCACCAGAATAGCTTGGTATCGAATAATATTTAATACTATTTTACCAATAAGTACGCATTTATTATGATACCATCCCATCTTTCTCAATAATACTGTCAGCTAACAAGGTAACCAATAACTGAAACTTACTTCATGGTTTCTCACATCATCAGTTGGTTAAATAATAGATTTTTCCGGTATCCATGCGCTATTTCTTAGCATTCACCAGTTACTCCAAAGTTTATTAAAATTTTGGCCCACCTGTACTCGTGTTTGAGACTTGATAAACCATCCTGTAGTCAGTAGTGTAATATCAATTTCACTATCTTCTAAAAATAGGAAATGTACATTGATAAATATTTATAAATGCCTCGAGAAGGAGCCTTAAGCACACGAATGCAAACCCCATGATAGCGAACATTGTGGCACGCTGAAGTGTCATCTGCAAAGAAATAGAACCCGATTTCAGGCTACCGAGAATCGTTAGTTAAATAATATCCATGGCGCTATGGTCATAATGAACTCACGAAAGTCATGGTACTGTATTAATAACCTTTCCACATGACTGATATCCAGCCAGTGAGAATTTCGAAAATTGTTGTAATTTTAGTAGCTGGCCAAAAATTTGTTTAGTTAGCCAGTAAGTTTAGTCAGTTTAGTAAGTTTAGCAAGTAGCTGGCCAAACATTTTTTCGGTTAGCCAGTAAGTTTAGTAAGTTTAGCTTACTAAGTAAACTAGTAACTGAGTAAACTGAGTAAACTTGGTAAAGTAGTAAACCTACTAAACTGAGTAAACTTGGTGAACTTACTAATGTAGTAAACTTATTAAACTGCCATACAGGCAGTTTAGTACCTGTATGGATTTCGGCCTTGAGTTTCTCTTGGATATTGCATTGTTGATGTATATGAATGTAATTAACTACATTGCAATTTCTCATTTTGAAACTATCGTGTCATGTTTTTCTACATCCTCTGCAACTGGACAGCAGTGAAATAGACGAATAGAATTTCTGCATTTTTGGTGTAAACCTAACGAGTTTTATCCTCAAGCTTATTTATTTTCAATAGTTCGCAACATTTCCCAGCAACCTGCACTTTTGAGTAAAAGAATATTCACCCATTTTTGAATGATGGTGAACAAATGTTTGGCCAGCTTGTCCCATGTGAGTTGTTATATTGTGGTTACGGAAAATGCTCACGGGAAATGCTGATGTCAAGGTTGACCTGAATTCTCTGAGTGTTGCTCTGCCATTCGCGTCATCCATTCAATTAGAAGGGGGGGACTTCCGATTGACCCCTGGCCAAGAAAAAAATATTGTGATTGACCCCCGCTCAGGCACGATTGACCCCCCTAGCGAGTTCGAAAATGGGTTAGCACGATTCACCCCCGATTCACGGTTGACCCTCAACTCACACAACCCGATTCACAGTGGACCCCCGACAAACAATCTAATATGAAACACCTATGAAAATATGATCATAAATTGTCAACGTAAAAAAATAAATTAGTCAAATAATAAAATATGAACAAAAACAAAAAGTACATTGCAACGAAAAGTGCAGTGGTCATTTCTCCTCAGAGTGGGGCCGGAGCTTGCGTGAAACTTTTCTTACAAATTTTTACAATGAGAGGCTACCATTTTTCTGTTTTTCTATGCACTATGCAATCCAAGCCTGTGCTTCCACTCTCTTCTTTCTTGGGTTATGCTGGTGTTCTTCGGTTATGGAGTGAATTTTTGCGTACGTATCTGCCTGCACCTCAAGCAACACTTTCACTGCATTATATATGTTTGGGTGACTCCTGTTAAATTCACAATTAAAATGGGAGTGAATGTTTTTGCAGGCATTTGTGGTCCGTGTCAAGTCTGCTGTCTGTGGCTGTTGACATGCAGCCCTGTTTTGAACCTGTGGTCAATGGTGAAACGTAAAAAACAATGGACCGCCGGGGTCAAATGTCACTGCATGAAAGAGGGAGTCCACCACTTTCTCTTCCGCCCGTCTCGGTTTTGAACCAGCGGGGGTCAACTGGCATACTCCCAGTTATTGTTGCAGAAAGTTCCCTGTTCATGTTAACAGTACATTATTTACCCTACGTATTAACATCTATTTCATACCCCCAATTCCAGTTATCGATCGTCAGTGTTATAAATAACTAACTGGCTCCATTGTAACTTTCCTTCAAAAATTGCTGGGTTACACATTCCTGTCAATTTCTGTACATTGGCAACATTCAGAACTTCCAGTATAATAATTGATAATCAGGCAGAATATTTCGATGGGGCACATCCACATTCGTTGAGGAGGTGAAACGTAAATTACTGAGTGCTGGTATGAGGGCAGCACTCGGAGAAACCAGGTCAAGTATGGCATCAGCATTTTACCTGAACAAATATTGACGTTCTCCCTTGGTTCTGGTACAGTTGCCCTCCCTTAGTGATACAGTCCAAGTTCAGTGAACTGTGACTGTTGACTTTCCACGTCTTAGGATGCTACTTCTTGGCAATTGGACAATGATCTTCGAACGATAAAATTCTTTAGAAAAATAAAAGAAAGAAAATGGGATTGCTATATTTAGTTGTTTATTTCCTGTTGATGGGCGTAGATTCCAAAGAAAGCAGGATTGAACCAAGTGGCTTGGAGCAATCTCCACATTACTACTGTTGCCCTTCCTCACTGCTGAAAATGGAACTACCTAGGTCACTCACGTTCGTAACCTTTTCAAGCAGCAGTCAAACTCCTTATCTTATTAATTTATCTATCTAGTGAGCATTCTTCTACCTTATTCTCTAGGACGCCCTATGTTTATATTTGATTTCATCTCGTTTGGTACTGTCTTTTTTTCCAGTGTGTGCAATGGATTGAAGATGCCAAATTGAATCAGTTGAGGAGAGAAGGGATACGCTACGCCAGAGTGTCATTGTGTGACAATGATATATACTTTCTCCCCAGAAATATAATCCATCAATTTCGTACGATTTCTGCTGTCACTAGTATTGGTATGTATAGTTCTTCCCATCTTGGAACATGACCACATGATATTAATTGACCCCAGAAACACCTGTGTATTTAAATAATACTATAGTTGATTTATTACTAATTAATTCTAAAAACGAAAGTAATTTTGGTTTATTATTTTCAATAATGAACCTTTGGAATCGCGCATGGAAAAAAAAAATAAAAATTAACCCCCCCCCCCCCTCAAAATTTGATGGTTTCCGTTTCAAGGTATGTAGAATCCGAAAATGCAATTAAAAAAAAAGCGTTGCCATAGGGGGCGTCTAGCCGCCAGTGGTTTGTGTTCATGACGGTACGTTTATTGTCAAATGAAATCTGGGGGACACCCCCAGACCCCCGAATTATAACAGTTTAGATCAAGGATCAAAGCAAGGAAACATGGAACATGTTTTTCGAATAGGTACATGATAACAGAGGATATGGAGATATGTAGAAAAACGTCTGCCAGTTCGAGTAGGCACTATAGCTTCCTCACTTGAATCACATGAACGTATAGACTAGTTGGGTAGGTTCGTTATGATACGGGACCATCTGCGATGCAACCCGCGTGTACCCTCAAAATTTCAGCTCTCTACGACTATTTTTCGCGTAGTTAGAAGCGTTATAAGGAAACGGTCAACATTTCATGTTAGCGCATGCGGAGAGGGAAATTACAGTAAGATTCCAATGAAGTTAATACGGAACCATCAAAGTATTATACTGATCGACCCTCCAAATGTGAACTCATTTCAACGATAATTAAGGTAGTTATGGGCACTCCAAGTATTTCACGTTTGCGCATGCGCAGACTAAACGATTTTCATGATTTTGAAACGGGACCATCTGCGATCCAACCCACGTATACCCTCAGAATTTCGGCTCTCTACGACTATTTATCGCGTAGTTAGAAACGTTACAAGGAAATGGTCAACATTTCATGTTCGCGCATGTGTAGATCAAAGTTACATTACCATTCCAATGAAATTGATTCGGTACTTCCAAAGTATTATTCCTGACCGACCCTCCAAGTTTGTATTAATTTCAACGATATTTAGGGTAGTTATGGGTGTTCCAATTATTTCACGTTTGCGCATGCGCAGACGAAAGTTACGGTACTTTATCAATGATTTTGTTATGGGACTATCTGTGACTCAACCCGCACCTACCCTCGAAATTTCAGCCCACTTCGACCATTATTTCGGTAGTTATGGGCGTTACAAGGAATTACCACAGACAGAAAGACATGGAACCAAATAAATGTTCCTCGATGTCTGAAACGGAAAATGGTATTTGGAAATTTTCATTTTGGTGGACATGAAATTTTTTTTACTCAATCACGAATCCAAGGCTTCCCTGCCTTCGGTAGTGAGGAAGCAAAAAACGTGGGATTTCCAAGCCTCGGACCAGCGACCTAACGCAATGTCATGTAATACACGCCCTCAGCTGCTTTTGGTATTTTTCGGGTTGGTAGATGCTCTCCTCGGCGAAGGGTGTGGTAGGAGAGGAGGTAGGGGGGGGGGGGGGGTCAGGAGTGGGGTAGAGGGAGAACTGTACAGCCGACGGGGAGGCTGGACTGGATTGGACTGGATGGGACGATTTCGAGCCTGGTTTACGCCCGTAAAAACATGTTCCATGTTAAAAAATTTCTGTCCGTACGCCGTACTTTGCAATTTTCTTAGTTACCATGAACCAAAATTAACGAAATTTGGTTTGTAGGTCCTTTTTGGGGTCTAGTTGGTCCTCGAAGCTCGGCATTACAGTCAGTCATTCCTAAGGGGTGAAAAATAGGGGTTGAAACCTCCAGGACCTCGAATTTTTACCGTTTTAAATAGTTCTCGAACTTGGGAGTTTTTTAAGACCACCCGGAGCATTGTACGTCCAGCCGTTCGTTCACAGTAAGGCCCAGAAGTTTGCACCGACAGGCATTTTCAACAGCAAGGGCGAATGCAATTGTATACATTCAGCCCAAATATCATCACTTGGGATGCGCTAACAATCGGGAATAGGCCCGAGATCATCATTGTTATGGAGCACCTGATTATATTCACTGAGTATGAAGTCGAGTTGGTTGTTCTGTGATTTTATTTCATTTGAAAAATGATTGCTCTTTTGGAGTTTGTTGATAGGTAGCGAAACTTGAACAAACGTTGAAGTATTATTGATGGCTAAATTATAATACAATGGTAAATTATCACGCAACGGTAAATTATTACGCGACGGTTCATGATACCATCTACGTAGAAAGGGCTGGAGTTTGTTGGTAGGTACTTTTGCAACTTGAACAACCGATGAAGTATTATTAATGGGCAAATTATTACACAACAGTAAATTATTACTCAAAGGTAAATTGTTGCACAGCGGTTCATTATACTATCTACGAAGAAGGGGCAATTATACAGGTAAATTATTACACAACGGTTTATTATTTGCCTTATGCTTCATGAATAACTACAAAATAATTAATGATTGAATTATTGAATCCCACGGATTTGTAGGAAACTTTAATTCCGGGGCCGGCTCCAGTACTCGATTTAGGGCTTTCCTTGTGAGTGGGGGGGGGGGGGGGGGGTCTCGAGGGCATTGGCCACAGAAAACAGTGATCTACGCAGAAGGGGCATCTATACAGGTAAATAGTAAACCTTTGTGTGATAATTTGCAGCATTTTAGAACGTAATGGTTTCTACATTTTTACTTGATAATATTGATCCGCACAACAAAACCTGTTTGGTGCTTCTTTGTGCTCAAGCACAGCTCTCGTTGTTCCTATCTTCTCTTCGTATCTTTCAAATCACTATTTGTTTGTTGTTATTCCAGCTTGGCACGTGAGACTGAAACAGTACTATCCTGATGAAGAAAGGAGTCAGGGAACTAAACATTCTCGACTAGTCTCTGGGCTTAGTTCACAAATATATCGTGACAGCAAGGCAAACGAGCCAATTAATAATGCTCGTGAGTTGGCAAATGATTCAAAAAACAAGTCCCATAGAAGAGATTCTGATGGGCATCATTCAAAACATAGAGAAAAGTCATTTAATGAGGTTGGTACTCCGTCAAAGAAGCTCAAAGTCAGCACAGATTCGGAAAAGGATCGTAAAACTGACAATCATAATAAAAACAACAACCCACACAGGAAAAGTAGTGAGTCCTCCCGTTCCTCTAAAGATTCTGTGAAATCTTTGGTGGATGAATCAAAGAAACATGATTCTGCTGGTGAGAGTACCTCACATCCATATTCCAAAGAGAAATCTGACCGCTATAAAACTGATCGTCACAAGGATGAACCCAAAAAAGAAAATGAAGGTTTGAAAATTAACGCTTCTCCAAAAATGGAGCATTCACCTGAAGAAGAGGAGAAACCCCGACTTAGCAAGTGTTCTTAGTAAGTATAGTTGCAAAATTTCTTGTTTAAATGGAATACTTGAGCAGGTTATGCGAGAAAGCAGTCAGTTCTGTTTAGCTTTTAGGGTGTTATTTGTTAACAGTTCTGTTACAGCAGCCTGTGGTTGTTTGAAGTCTGTCGGCTTATTCTTAATATCTTTCTGTGATTCACATGTTGCATTAGCTTAGGTTCCAGTAGAGTTCGAAAAATAGTGTGACGCCATAATGCTATGAGAAATAATCCGTGGAAATCCAACTGGACGATATGATCACCCTGTCTTTACATAGTATTCTAAATATCTCTAGATCTAATATCAGCAGGGTTTATTGTTGTTTAGCCAATTGAAGTTAACTAAATTCTCTTGACATTTTCAGAACTCTTGAAATTTCTGGATTCAGGCTCTGAAATTCAGTTGCTAATAGATCTGGAAATCCAGACGTCAGTTTAAAATGTCCCAAGTTACATCCACTGGATGTAATATTGTGATGTGGTTTTGTTAAACAAACTAATACTTGTGTCAAGCCTCCCGTCCCCACCAATCAGCACTGGATCAATGTTATCGTGTTGCTTGTGAGCAGGTTTTTATGAGGTGTCAAGGGGTTCAATCAAAAGAAGAAAAAAATCCGTGTTTTGTTCATATCGAATTAGTTATATCATGTTTACTTATTAAGTTCCGAGAGTAAGGTAGGTAGTCTTATAGCTTTTTCCCGCCTAGTTAGACTTTTTTCTTTTTAATTTAAACTTGAAAAAAAGAAAACGGAGTTACACTAATAAACGGAAAAACGCCCAAAAAAAAAAAAAAAAAAAACACTGATACCGGTTTCGGTGATCAAACCATCGTCAGTAACAAACAATAACTTATGCTGCATATAAATGTTTATGCTCACAGTTGCTAAAGTTTATTTGAACAAGAAATACAAAAACAAAGATAACAGACAAGCTGTAACGAGCTGTAATGAAAGTATTTTGGTACTAGAGAACAAAAAGTGTCTTGAGAAAATGCAAACAAGTATTATATAATAATTGAAGATTCAATTGAGCGGCAGTCCCTTCAAGGCTGTAGGCAGTTTCATCATTACATCCACCACATAGTTCGTACAATTGGCCGTTGTAATTACCGAGACGCTACGACTAATAACTTCAGATCAGTGATCGTCCCAGCAGCATTAGTCATTCCTCTGGCATTAGCTTTTATTTTTGAAAACTCATATTCTGCTGGGTTTGGGAATGGCGAGTACGGAGGAAGATATTTTATTGTGTGTGACAAAGAATCTGTAATTTCTCTTAAGGATGTTACATAACCGGGTGTTATATAATAGCCGCATTATCCATGATAAGTGTTGAATGGGGTGGGGATTCTTCGTTGAGTATTTCAAAGACAGGTTTAAATTAGAAGGAAAAAAGTCTAAATTGAACGGGAGAAAGTCTAAATTAAACAGAAAAAAGTCTAATTGGGCAGGAAGAAGCTATAAACCTCACTTCTGTTGGGATTATCTTTGAATACTGTTCGACAATTAATTTCAGAAACACGTGCATTTTAGTAGTGAACTTAGAATAGAAGGTCAGTTCCGCTATAAGTAGAAGTGCAATTTAACATACCTTCCAGAGAAATTCGTCGTCACTAGCAAGTCGAGTAACGGAGGAGAGAGCTTTTGATGCAGGGTCATCAAAGAGGTATTTGCTCCTTTCTCTCGATGACCTGAAGATTTCCTTAATCAAAGCGTATGTTAAGGTGCTTTTTAAACTATAAACAAGTACACTTACAGTGCAATAAAAACTCAGTACTCAATAATACACTGTTGCAGTGTGCATTATGGTTAGTTGTTACTTCATGGGTCAAGTTCTCCTGCCTTCAATAGATTATTTTTTACCATTATCCATATTGATCACTGCATCAGTGATGTATGAATACGTGTGCAATATCTACTAGTTCGACCAAAAGCTACTAGATGCCATTAATCTCAGTGATATGAGCTTATCACCTTTCACTATTTATTCACATAAGGAAACCATATATAACTATATAACTATACAGTGAAATTTTTCCTAACGAACACCTCTATCTAACAGGCAACTCTACAGTGGACATTTTCAGATTCCCTGACTGCTGTACATTGTTTTTAACGTGTCCTGTACTTCTAATGGACTATGTAACGGGCGCGAACAGGCAATCATCACTGTTCCTTATAGATTAGCACTAGATTTGTTCTTGTAAGTAGCAGAGAGCCTAGCAAGCTCACGAGAATTTTGTAGCTTTTTCTACCAAATTCCCTTAATTTCGCCCGGGTATGGTCATGCTTCTCATTTATATCAAGAATTTTTAGGCACGGGTTATTTTCTGATTGAAGCACTGGTATATATAAGTGGAGAGGCCCCTGTTTGGTGGACCTTTTATTGTTTTGCCTTTCAGTTTGTAGATGATGGCCATTTCATCATGTCCTGTTGCAAGCACCTACATTAAATCCAAACATTTAAAAAAAAAACTCCGGTTGACGATTTTTTCTTGTTTTCTCCCTCAGACTTCCAGTTAGTGGACACTTCTCTCTAATGGATACATTCTCGTTCCGCATGGCTATCCTTCAACGGGAAGTTTCACTGTATTTGAAGAACGAGTGCTAAGCTCACATGAATCTTAATTGTAAAATAAGGGTGAATACTTCTGACTGTTCTCTCGTATCGTCCTGCCATGTTTCTGTTTATTTTAGTATATCTAGGATTAGAATAAATAAGCTATTTGAGTACAGAATGATGTTCATTTCTTGTAACACTGTAAATTTGGAAGAATATTAGTGCAGGACCGTTTAGTCTGTGATCGACCATTTGAAAATGTATAATTCTTGATACGCCTGCATTGATTTTCTTATGTATGTAGTATAGATGTACATTTTTCATAGTTAACTATAAATTATTGTGTGATGGAAGAGTTCATTGAGTAAATATGTATATAGGGAAAAAGAAGGTCATGTTAAACATACACACAAATTACTTTTCTGCGTGGAGCAACCCACCTGGTGATAGGCCTTAGGCCATGAAGTCTACTAATATGCGGTAAATGTGCAGAGGAAAATGAACGACTTATTCATGGTTTTATAATATCAGTATCATTGATTTAAAAATTTTGTTGAAGCATATTCTACTTATCATAATTAACCGTGTGAATTTGATGGTCAACACCTAGGAAGTATGGTGTTAGAACAACCCAACTTGTAGATATTGCTTATTTGTTTGAACTGTTCACAATTACGTGGATCTGGTGTTTTCAAACTTAATCCAGTTGTTCAAGTTTCAACTCGTTTCGTTCTTACGCCTTTATGAAATAATATAGTTCCTAAGTTTAATCGTGTGGAACCATAGATTAATTATTGATGTCATATCAAATGAGAGAGTGAGTAGTTCAGAGATTGGGAGCTTAGCAATATTATGATATACCAAAGCTTGTCAATAATACTGTAAACCTGTGAATTAAATGCTATTCAACTACTTTCCATGTTCCTAAAACTTGAATGGATGTATAGTGCATTTGATTTCTACATAATAGTTTAGTCACTTTTTTCCCCTAGGTTTTCCTGGCATTTCCATCTCAGTAGTTTGAACCAGCAGTTATGATTAGTTCTTTGATTGAACCAACTTTTTTATTAGTATAATTATCCATCCATCCATCCAAAGTTGACGTGATCTACATCTGTATTAATTCTACATTCTATGATAATGAAATGTTTGCTCATGTCAGAGTAGCATAGTTTCTGACTTGCCGATTGTTGGGTGCAAATTACCTAATCATTCTAGTTACCTTATTAACAGCATTCAAGTTAACCAAATGCGTTCATATTTTCTGAACTACTATTCCTCTCAAAAGCCCATTACTTGATAAAAGGCTAAACAGATACGAAGGGAAGGCCAATGGCAGCAAAAGATGCTCTGCAAATAACATCCTGGAAGAATGGTAAATTTGGAGGAAGAACCAGCTGGCAAGCAAACTTCAGCAAAAGAAAATAAGGCGAGAGAGAATTTGAGTCGACATTTAGTGGTTGCTTTCCTTTAAAACAAAATAAATAAAAAGTGAGTGTTTACTTTGTGAGTTTGTTTTAGTTTTTGCTCTATCTTTAGTGTATGATCCACATGTTTTGTATTTCCAAAAAATCCGTTCATATTGAAGGATAACATCTTGAATAGTTTTTGAGAGAATGTATCGCCTACAGACTCTCCGTCCTTACTGGCTGAATGTCATTAGTTGCTATAAGATTTGAATAACAATATATCATTAGCCTGAATGGCTAACCATTGAAAAACTACTAATTTTTATTTATCGATAAATATACAAACAAAGAAACAGGACTGAGAATTAAATTCATATCTGATTCTATAACTCTTCAGCTAGTGAGGAATACAGTCCCAATGAAGTGAATGACTAGGAATGTACTTATAAGTACAGATAGGAAATACTAGCTTTCCAACCCAGGATTCCAGCGTAATGGCTTGAGGTGTGGAGTTTCAAACTATTAGTGATAAGCTGAACAAAATGAATAAAAACTGATTTGTTGCAATGTTGGCTTGAATAAGATGTTCATTACAATCACGATAGTTAATCCTGCATACAAGATTACATTTCGGCCCAGTCACATCAGTTCCACTAATATAAGAGCAAACCGCTCGGCTAATTATCATAAAAACCCAATACATGCTACTTATTAGTGTGTACATGAATGGCTTCTTCATTTTCCTCTGCTAATTTTTTTAAAGTGTAAATAATTCTATTACATGAATATAGTAGGTATAAACGAACTATTGTATTTTCGATACGTAAATAAATAAAAAGATCAAAACTTGATATTTTTGTACAAATGAAACTCACACATTGGAAATATGCTTCAATTGGCATATTTTTAAAGAGAAAAGAATAGTCATTGAATACTTTAAACATGAAAGTTTTATTTATTTATTTTTCCCGTAGAGAATCTGCTTAAAATTATATCACGCCTAATAGCTGACATTGATTTTTATCAGTGACAGTTTGACTACCAGCTCTTGATATTTATATATTTGTTACATATTGTATTTTGCCATGTATAAGGTACTGAATTATGTGAATGATGGCTCACAAGCTGATTTGGTGTCATGTAACATTGTGTTGCGTTTGGTCTTGGTCACTATTTCACCAGTTGGTGAACTTTAAAAAAAGTATATTGTGGTGCAATATTTCTCATGGAGCTGCTGATGGGTTCAAATCTTCATCATTTTCTAAATTTTTTGTTGTAAAAGCTGAATTATGATTGCTCGGAGAATCCATATAGTAGGAAAAGGTATTTTCCACTAATCTACACGAATTGGAAACATGATGCGTTTTCTGAAACAATTCAACTGTAGTGATGATTACCTGATTTATCAAAATTGTAAACCAATGCTTACCGTCTGATAGAACTCATTTCAATTGTAGATGTTGCCATGGACTTGTAGGCTTGTTCTCTCTTCTTATACCTAATCAGTTTAGTCCCACCGAAAAGTATTATCATTTGGAAAAAGAAACATTGAATTCTTCTCAATGCTTCTCAAAACCTTCTCACTGCACCTGCTCGTGCATCTGTCATCTGGTATAAAGTTACTCCTTTCTAGTTCATCTGAAATAACTCTCAGTTTGGAAAACAACATATATGTAGCTTCTTGAGCTTGCAACCATCAGCCATGTCAAACATGCTAGAATTGCAACTTTTTCTTTTCACATTTTCTTCTGGATTGATACTTATGATGTAGGTTAGGGGAGTAGAACTATTGGTTCGTACAGGGTCTTCTCTTTGGCAAACTGTTCCTTGCCATTCCATCCACTGGTCAGATAACTGTTGTATTCCTGTTCACATTAAGTTAATCAATATGTTGAATACGGATATAATTGATGGCATTTCGATTTTCTTTTCTATGGTTGGTTGAAATACCAAAACTTTGGGGGTTTGAATAAAAGTTTAACAACGTTCCAAATGAAAATAGAAGACTCTCCCTCATTTTGGTTGACTAAATTTGTAGGAATTGTAGTTCAACAGAGTATACCCCTTCTCAGTAACTCGATACATTGGTACTATAACATGGTAGCTGTTCGTTTCTTATATTTATCAAGGGCGATGACCTATTTTTACAAGATACAAATATATGTAAATTCATACTGATGCATCCATGAAATTACTGTGGGTATCAAATCTCGATAGAAATTGATTTGGTCCTTTTCTTCAACCCTCCCCACCCAGAAAAGGAATGTGGTGAAATATTGAATCTTGAACCCATCTGCTTCCTAATCTGTTTGATGTTATCACCCCCTAAAATATTTTCTGGTCTGTAGGTGTAGGTAGAAATTCGTTGGAAACAGGGACTAGGGGTAGTGTTGTTATTTATGTGATTCCTGTCCCTTGATGTTAGGGATCCAAATTTTCCAAATCCAGACGATCTCAATGAGTGAGAGGGATCTATACACCACCATAAGGAACAATGTAATGCATGCATTACTCTATGGCATGTTTTCAATAACAGTCATTATTGTGACGTTATCTTCGGTTAGCGTTTGATCTTCTGACCTTCTAATTCAAGTGAAGCCTGTAGCCAAAAGTACAGTAGGCATCATTGCATGAATTGACTGAAAGTTGAGCTCCTAATGATGGGGGGGGGGGGGAGGGCTTGCACTTCAGATCAGAGAGCCAGACCCCTGATACTCAAGAATCAGCTGAGCCCAATCTCTTCATTGCTATGCCACCTTGAAAATAAGACATTTTTTGTTTGCCCTAGGATTCGGCCTGTGACCCACATACAGGGATTTATTTGTCCAGATTGTTGTTTTCGTTTGTCTTGTACTTACTGGGAAATGTTGGTTGTTGTAGAGTATACAAGTTTAGTACCTTTGATACCTCTTCTTTGTTATTAGTTTCATATTTTATTAGTTTTAGTTTGATAATCCGAGTAGGGATGAGCTCCTAAATCTATCGTACGCCTGGTTTACTCTCATGGAACATTTGCTGCATCATGATTTTTGTGGTACACATTTGATATCTAGTTACTGAGTACATGAATCAGCACGAGGAATTAGTAGATATAATGGCTAATGATGAATTGTTGAAGTTAGATGGGTGTAAATAATCCCGATTCCTAATAGTTTAATTTTTCAGTTTTAATATTGCAGCCAGTTCTGTGTTTAGTATTGCACTCCAGGTAAGCAAATAGATTTGGAAAGGACAAAACAAAAAAAACAATATATCTGTATTATGAAGGAGTGTTGTATTTTAGAAAACAAGTTTAGAGTGAACCCTTATCATACGTTTCCTAGTACTATAATTGTCAACACTTTATTATAAGATATAGATTTACTACAGTTGGTTCCTTTTTTCCTGTCTTGCTGGGACTTGTTTTGCTTCTCTTTGGGATGTGTTTTTAGTGGTCAATAATTTATTTCATTGTGTGGGTATCTGTAAACTGCCACCCTCATAGAGTTGTGAAATATTGCCTCCACCCAATAAATAAATAGCCCTGGAATTTTCAAGGAAGTATGAAAGAACGACAGCCCTGATTACGTTAGTTCCACTTCAACCTTCAATAATAGCATAGTAATTGACCTCGTGGATTGTTTACTGTTTGCATTCGAGTACAGGCCATTGCAATTCCTAGAGTGACAATTTACATCATACTTCTGTTGTTTGTACCACCCTGGTAAAGTGTAACAATGTCTTACATTGTACTATTTTAAACTTAGTGTTACATACCAAAAAACGTGCGTACTCTTGCCATTACTTCCACTCAGTGAAATACAGAAATTATGTATCCAGTAAAGCTGAATATTTTCGACAAGCTGTGGGCTGGTTTAGAGATGAAATTCCTGTAATTTCCAATATAAGTCATCCAGACTTACCAGCACTGGCTGGTTTTACATTTAAACTGCCCAAGGCTGATAACATGAATGGAGAGGTTTTTATAAAATTGTAATTCAGGCATACTTCACTCCAAACTTTCTGTTTGTATCCACATGTGATGAGCTAATTGCTACCTATCATAACATCAAAACTTATTTGATACACTGTTTTTTGTTTGTTCTGTAGGCATGTCAGCGTTTAACTTGAGTTGCTGCTTTCCTGATTGGTTGATTGTACTAAAACACTCAGGTACCTCCTATTCAAAATTTGCTCTTGGAAAATATTCTTAGTGGTAGAAAGGTAGTCGGCTGTTCACTGATGTTCTTTGAATAAACATTTTGTTTTCATACTACCATGATTATCTTTCCCCTACTCACAATTTCCTCTTTCGTTTGTTCGTTGTTTATTTGCTGCCTAACCCACTGTTTATGAAATGTTATTGTTCATCATTCTTGTTGGGTCACGGATATCAAGGGATGAAAGTAAAAGCTGTATATTCAATTTAATTTAATACAAGTAGGCTTTTAAATTTACAAGAAGAAAATTTTAACCAAGGCACCAACAATATTAAAACAAATGGAACAATCTCGAAGAAAATCAGTAACAAAACAGAACATGAACATTCGAGTTTTTTGGAATATATATCACTATTCCATTTTATTTCTGAAAATTATTATCACCAAGTTTGGATTAAAGTATCACTTTGTTGTTTATGTTGTAATAACCACAGATTGGAATGATACAAGATTCCTTGTTTACGTCCTCTACCATTATGAAAAATGAAGTTCACAGTTTTACAGCATTACCGCTCCTCTTGTGGCCCAGCCACCTGTGATGGATTGAGTTCACTGGTAACATCGGTTTCCGTGTATTGGACAGGTCCATAGAGAGATGAGTCATCATCCTTATCCGTCAGTTGTTCCCCTCCATCTTCCTTAGGAAAGGCACTATGGTTCTCCACTCCTGAAATAGAACCTCCTTTAAACAAAACTTGAAATGCATATACGAAATTAGGAACCGACTTACCCCATCGGCTTTTGTTTCTAACACTTTATCAAAGGAAGTTTTAGGGTAGGTACACTGAATCAAGCCCTGGTGTATTTTTAGTGGTCTTTGTAAGTAGACAATACGCTATTGCATAAGGCCGGCAAAAGTGAGGTTGAGTCCGTTCAAAAGTTGAACTTTGAGCTTTTGTGGGGCAAAAAGCCCTACAAATCCGCTATAGTAGCAAGATAGACTTGAGGCGTACGAAAGCGCTAATCCAGCAAGGGGCCGTGGGAAAAAGGTTGCGAAAGCGCGAATTGTCTGCATGACGTTTGTTGTGTAAGTGTGAATATTTAGTAGAAGGAAAGTTGTTGCCAACTGGAAGTGGGGGAGTTGTATTAGCTGACGGTACATTTTACGTGTCACCTAATTTTTTTGCCCAGCTGTACAAGCTTTTGTCGACGGAATTTATTTTCATCTCGCATTTTGTTTCATACCAGCCAAAACTACGGAGTTTGACGGAAACACGTGAGTGTTTTTGAAGGAACTTTGTGACTGTCCGTCTACAGTTTTCTTCAAAACAATTAGTTTTGGAATTTCGAGAAGGCTCGAAAGCCACTCTTCAGTAAAATTGAGCTTCCCAGACCCTCAAATCTCCTGATGTCATTTTCATTTTGGACAAGCTCTGTTCTGAAGGTACACAGTATTGGACTCCGGAGCGTCTGCATCAGCAATACTCCCAGGACAACACTTGAAAACTTATTTCGGACTACTCACTGGAAAACGTCGTGGAAGAGGCCTTTTTAGACGTGATCCAGGAGGTTCTTGTTGGTGAGTATAGAATATACCTGGCTACAACCATCGAATTATGTGTAATGTATCGAATTATGATACGCGTAATTCTAAGACTAAAACTTACGTTGGACCAACAAGTAATTTCCCACCACACGTGGGCACGAAGTCCAGTCGACAAATACGTACGAACTACCAATGGCACCTACTAACTTGTAAATTTTTCATATTCCTACTTGAGGTAAAAAGTGTATGTTCAATATTAGGAGGTTCTTTGTATTTCTTTTTACTTTCTACCTGGAATTCCACAATCTACTTTAGTCCAGTTTTTCGCGCTTTCGTAACCTCGTAACCTTTTTCGGGCTTTCGCATACTTCTTCCTTTAAGAAAACCTCCAAAAATTAGCGCTTCTGGTTATCCAGCTAGATAGACTAGACCAGAGCAGGGGCCCATTCCTAAAGACTTTCACTCTTTACTCTGCACTCTTCAAACCCACACTCTGCACTTTGCGAATGAATTTCCGTTCCTAAAGAACGCTCTTGATATGAAAAGGAAGAGTGAAATGCAAAGTGTAGAACTGAAGAGTTTTACCCTGTTTTGAGTACCTAGTTCTGTTCCTAAAGGTTATCCTTCGCAAAGTGCAAAGTGAAGAGTCTGCGTTGCAAACGAAGATTTTACAACATTTTTGCAGTCCCCCAAATGACTGCGGTAGAATGACATAACTTTTCAAATCGGTTTTTATGTTTTAGTTCTTCGTTAAATACAGTGTTTGGTAGTATCAATAAAAAGAAGAGAATTCAGTCTCTTGATTAGGTCTAACTATGGTCCGATTAGTGTGAGGACAATCATATATAATAGCACCCAAGTTATCTCCACTAAGGCCTTCACAATACTCAACATTTCGGAGGAAGGAGAGGTTGGGAAGTGACTGGTTGTTGTTGTTAGTGGATAAAATACTCATTGTTTTTAATGGAAATTTTCTGATACTTCTCATCAGAGGATGTTGAACATGTTCTACCCTCCATCAGCCGCATTCATCGAGCGCGAATTAATTTCGTCGTCAGCGACAACTTTCAGGGAGTCGTTTCTTGGTTAGGCGAAACCAAATCCCAAGTAAGTTAGCTTACAGAAGGACGGAAGACTTGATGAAATCGGATTCGGAATAAAACGGTTGGAACATCCAATGATAAACTGTTGCAGTTAGTGGGAGCGCGAAGTCTTTAGGAACAGAAAGTTCTCCTACTTTTCATAACTCGCAAAGTGGAGAGTACAAATGAAGACTTGCAAAGTGAAAAGTTGAAGAGTCTTTAGGAATGGGCCCCAGGGCCGCCAAGAGTTAAACATGGGCAAACCATCACTGTTTTCTGTAGCAATGATATCTGGGCTGGATGTATACAGTTTCATTCAATATCATGTTGAAGCTGTTCGCTGCAAACGAACGGCTGGACGGACAATGCTCCAGGTGGTCTCAAAAAATTCTCAAGTTCGAGGTCACGTAAAAAGAACCATACCCTTCTATTGAATGTTTTCGATCTATGACGTTTGGGAAATTTCAAACCCTATTTTCACCCCTTCGAGATGACAGACAGTAACGCCGAGCTTCGCGGACCCACCAGACCCCAGATGGGACCTACAAACCAAATTTCATTAAGTAATTTTGGTTCATGGTAACTAAGAAAACAGTGGAGGGGGGGGGGGGGGGGTTAAACTTTTTTTTCCATGCTCGACTCCAAAGGTTCATAAAATAATAAACCCAAATGTTCCAATTTGGAAAAACAAATTTGGTGTCAAAATTTCGATTTTGGATATGAGATCTACATAAAAAAATCATGAGTATCGTTTACCTTTATTCTAACTAGCTTCCTAAGGAAATTAGTGGTGATGGGAAGGGGGGGGGGGGATTTATTGTGCGCCACCTCTACGTTATTCAAACACACCTGCAAGACGAATTGGAGGGACTCGAGGGGGTGATGACCACTGGTAATTATCATATGTGTCACCTTCCACGTCAACTGTCTCTTCTTCTTCTTCGTCATCTGGGTCCATAGTTCCATGCTGCAAATAAGTTAACTAATTGAAAAGAAAAAAATTCGTGTTAAAAATGCACAAATGTAGGTATTCACCTACCTACATCAGGTAACATGCTTCCGTTCTTGCAAACAATGTAGTCGTTGGAATAGGTAGACCGCTATTTGGCAGATACCTATATAACTATATACCTATATAGGTACCTACCTACTATCAGAGTTTCAAGAACATATCTTTGAAATTAGGTGCTGATTTCGTTTCTTAAGGGTCTGGAGACCCTGCATTGAGAACTATTCTCAAGTTTTCACTATTCTGTAAGTGATTTACTTAGTTTTGTAGAAAAAAATTGTGATTCAGGAAAGTTTTTCGCCTACCTAATAATGTTAATAATAATTCAAGGATTAATTATTTAATGAAATTAATTTGAACTGAAGTTAAATAACTGGCCTGTCACGTGGGACTGCATCATTAATTTGTGGTTACTACCCTAGAGCGTAGGTATACACCTGTTTCAATACGTAGTTTTCAGTTTTGGTTCCTGTATCATGAATTTGATTTTAATAGTGCGGAGAAAATTCTTGGATAGACCGTGGGCGAAATATATTGCTTACCTTTCTTAAACATATTTCCACGTGATTATTCAACTGTTGCATATTCCCATAGACGCTCTCATTACAAATAGGACAAACTACGTCGTCAGTCTTTTTCTTTCTTGACTTCATTCGCATCCTACAGTGCCTATTGGACTTAATCCTCAGATATGCCTGCAAAACGCCAGAGAAATCATTGTAATAGCAGAATATGCAAAGGAGCAAACACAACAAGAATTATATGAACCTAATTATGTCAAACTATGTGCGTGGGAAGGAAGTTGAACTTTTACATCAGTGCTGGATGTTTGCAATAAAACCTGCTAATAACTGTATTCACCGTTGCGCCTGACTACAGGATAAAAGTAGAAAGGGATATGAAAGGAATTTTATTTCCCTTTTTTCCTACTTCTTTACTAGTGAGTAAAAACTAATAAATTTGCTGTTATCGAAGTTATGGCGCTAATTTTCAGCCTCTCAAGTGTTTCCGTTGGTGGAAGAGGTAGGTACCTCTTACGAATTTCATCAATATCCTTGGATTCATTTTTGTAACAGCTTGGTTCCTCCCCTCCCCTTCCCCTTTTTCCTCCCTACCTTCCTTTCACTTTTTGGCTTTCACATCCAGGGCCAATCAGAATCGACCCCCCTTCCTTTGTTCCCCTCACCGTTCTTCTTCACAACCAACCTCAATCGACCACATTTCACTTATGGGACTACTTATAAGGTCACATGTGCCTTCAGTTATTGTTTGTTACTGACGATGGTTTGATCACCGAAACCGGCTTAACAGTATATTTTTCGCGTTTTTCGTGTATTAGTGGAATTAGAAAACTTGTCAATAACTCCGTTTTTCTTTGAAATGGGTTTCCACGATTTCTTCGCGAGTGATTTAGTTTGTGGTGTTTCTTAACATTTTTCAGGGCTTGTTTTGAAATGTTTATTCTTTGAGCAGCTATTGCGGTACCTGCCTTGGTGATGGTTTTCATTACTGAAAGTACACTAGTCTTACACGAAATTTAACGCTTATTTCGAAAATGTGGTTAGAAGTTGAGAAACGTTTATTTAAATTGGAGAAATGTGGGTTTTTGAGGCAAAAAAGTTTGTTTTATAAAAGACCAATTGCCTTGGCATCCTGTGTAATGAAAACGCTGGAACGGCTAATAAAAATGAGGACGCAATGGTGGCTAGAGAATCACGACAAAAACACATACGGCTTCCGCAGGAGTCGATCCACTGTAGATCGTTGACCTGTTTCTCCACCAATGTACAAAATGACTTGACTAATAACCTGAAAACTCCTGAACATAACCACATAACCGCATAACCTGAACATTGTTCCTCGACATTTCTGGAGCTTATGTCAATGTCCAGCTTCCTATTCTGGATAGACAGCTGTTGGAGATCGATATGCCACCCCATTTTGTTAATAATATTATTAACCTGCTCTCAGATCGTCAGCTGTTGGTTAGAATAAATGGAACAAGCTATGGACCACGTACAACTACGGCAGGTCTTCCGCAAGGAGGTTGTCTCTTTCCCTTATTCTACACTGTGTATGTAGCGAAGCTGGAAGACATCATGCCTCAAGGGGTACACATTTTACAGTATGCTGATGATGTTTGAATCCTCTGCTCAGCATATATGATCCTTCTCAGTGCCTAGGACTGCTCAACCAGGCCACTGTAGCAGCACGAAACTTCCTCCAATCAATTGGACTGAGCATACAGAAAACAGTTATGTGCCCCTTCACCAGACGCAGACACTTACCATTTACAGATTAATACAGTTGGGAAATGGTACCTACTTATCAAGTGAAGAACACTGTCAAGTTTCTCGGTTTGAAATTAACAAAATCTCTTAACTGGAATGCTCATATCAATTGCATTACCTATGGGTCGAGTGGAATCGTATGTCAATATCTTGAAGGCGGTAGCCGGAGCCGGAATGAGGTATGGGGGCTCACCCTTCCACTGCATTAATCATCTATAAAGATACAGAAGTATCTTGGATTATGCATCCTTCTTCTGGCAACGCAAGTAACCACTACTTGGAAAAACTAAGTAAGCTCCAGAACAGGGGTACCTCCCAACCACGCCACTCAACGTAATACACGCGGAACCCGGTATCCCGCCTCTTCCTCTTCGAAGGTCCATGCTTTCCGATCGACAGTTACTATCTATCATAGCAAGGTGCCCAAATATCGCCATCGACATTGTCCACTTGACCTCTGGTTTTGGGCTCAACGTTCCATGCCTTTGCTCTGCCAGAGCGTCACGTCCTTGGCAGACGTACCTACCATTTGTTCATCAACAGGACAAGCTAACGGAGTTTGAAATCCCTTACGCAAGACTGTTGAGACCACCTCACGTAGCAGTACCTCCGATCAAGAGCAACAAGTCATCCAGTGAGGCTGAATCAACGCTGAGGGAATACATTGACCGAAGATGGCCAGACTCGAACGTAATACGTACTAAGCTCTAAGTCACAAGAACTTGTGAGTTGTGGTTTTTTTGAGGTCACCTCTTAACTAAGTGCTTGTTTTAAGATAAGCTCCCACGCAACCATATTCTCAGTGGAGGTTATTGCCATAATTGAGGCACTAAAACATTCGCTTGTACCATCAAACACAGCTGGAACGTAGCTGTGGTGTTAGACTCCCTCAGCACGTTGATTAAACTCAAAAAACATCGGCCCAGACTCTTCGATATCACATTTAGTTGGAGAGGCCCTACATCTTGTTTCAAGTCTTGAAAGTCTAGACAAGCGAGCAGTATTTGTTTGGTCGAGAGCTCATATCGGAGTATCAGGAAACCAGAAGGCGGACTGTGCGGCAAAGAGAGGGGCAGTGGATGGTGACATGCTACGTATGAGCTTAACATACCGAGATGCACACCAAACTGTTCAGAAAAGAAAGAAAGAGCATTGGCTCAGGTGGTTACTATAGTAGTACTATACTATCTCTTCCCCGCTCTTCCAAAGAAACCTTGGTTCAATTCGTTTCCGTCAGAGCAAAGGTTTTGACCGCCTAATAAATCAAGTGAGGAGTGGGCACGCAATCTGTAAAACGCACACTTGCATCGTTTTGATATAGGAACCTCGAATACCCACAGTTGTGATTACTGCGGTGAAGAAGGTATACGCTGGACCATATAGTCTTACTCTGTACACGATATACGGAAGAACGCCAGCAGCTCTTCTTAAATTTACACAAGGAAATCGTAGCACCTTTCAATCTCACGACAATCCTGGCATCCAACAACCGACTAGCTTACAAAGAACTCTACAAGTTTTTCAGTGCCATTGAGTGTACTTACATGGCGTAAAAGTTATACCTAGTACTTGAGCCAATAAAAATTTACCCCAAAAAAATTGTATACGCAAAAACACATAATATGTATATGCAATATACAGGGTGTTCAGTTTTGTGTCTGTCAAAAAGAGATGGGTGAAGAAACTACATCCAAAATGGAGTAAAATGCCGCCAACCGCACCTTCCTATCAATCCGTTGCAGAGATACATATGACTTTTCCAAGGTTTTTATTTATTTTTAAAACCACTTGTTTGCTATAAAAACCCACATTTCTCCACTTTAAATAAACTTTTCTTAACTTCTAACCAAATTTTCGAAATCAGTGTTGAATTTCATGTAAGACTAGCGTACTTTCGGTATTGAAAACTATCACCTAGGTGCCGCAATAGCAGCTCAAAGAATACAAGTTTCAAAACATGCAAAGTCCTGAAATTTTTTTAAGAAACACCACTTCCCCAAAATAAATTCTGCAAGCTGTCATATCTCACAACAACTTCCTTTTTGAATGAGCTTTCCAACGGCATACGCGACTTGAAAATTCTCGATGAGTTTAGCAGAGAAATTCAACTTGGAATGTGAAAAAACATTAGCCTCCTTACTATATCACATGCACTACAAAGAGGGGACGAGTACAGGGACGTAATAAAGGGCTCCTGTCTGGAGATCCATTCAACACCAATGTTCTTTAATTATTTTGAGACAAACCTAATGGAATATATAAAATTAAAATTTTACTTTCGTCGCACATAATTTTAAAACTCAACATTTTGCCATGCTGAAGTAAACGTAACCTTTTTCCTCTACATTTTTTGTGTGTGTTAAAGTTTGACAACGTGTAGACGATTTACGTGAAAGGATTGGGATTGCAGCCGCAAAGGTGAGGCAGACTTTAACGTTTGATGTGACAGTGAAACATGAGGAAACGTGCAAGAGCATGTGTGAGGAGTTGTTGTAATGTTGAATGTTGGTCAATAGTTTTATGAACAACAACAACGGGAGTGTTACCCCAACCAGCAATGTTGCTGAAAGGAGCGATGTTTATGTTTTGTTTGAAGCGAGAGCGGTCATACTTTTTTGTTCAATAAATTTGGTTCTTTAAATCGTATTAATTTATAATTTCACAAGTTAGTAAAACATGGTGGCAGCGGTGATGTTTTCTCGCGTCCTCAGTGCCTGAGTGTGTTGTGATCTTGAGTTCCTTGCGGCGTTACTGTATCTGTGGGCTTATTCTTAGCTCGTGTGTCGGCGTTAGCCGTCGTGTTAAGTGCAACAGGTTGTGATTTTTTGTTCGACTTTTGAGATGTCTACCGCGTTCCCGACAGACTCTCTGGCTCCTATGGAGCAACAGGGCGACATGGCGTTGAATTGGAAGCGGTACAAACGACGATTTCAAAGGTTTGTTGACGCTTATTGTGATAAAGCATCTGACAAAAAGAAAATTGCTATATTGCTCAATGGTGCTGGAGATCCAGCCAATGACGTGTTTGACTCATTTGTATTTGCAACGCAGGAGGACGAAACCAAATTGAATATGGTGTTGGAGAAGTTTGACGGCCATTATTTACCACAGAGTAGTATTACCTATCGCCGATACGAATTCTTTTCTAGGAAACAGTGTACTGATGAGCCTTATGAAGATTATATGGCGGTTTTACGAAATTTAGGCAATCTGTGTGAGTTTAACACCTTATGTGATGGTTTGGTGCGGGACATATTTATTTGTGGTATAGTGGATAGGGATGTGCAGATCAAACTCTTGGGCCTTGGTGACGTGGACAGTAACAAGGTGTTGGATACGGCCAGAAATCAGGCGCTTATTAGGCGACAGGTTCAAACCGTCAAATCTGAGAAATTTGATGTTAAGGAGGAACCGGTGGATTTGGTTCGGTCCAAGTCGCAGTCTGGTTCCACGAAATACACGGGTACCAAGCCAAAGGATAAACGTTTGGATAATGGGGGTTCTTGGGAAAAATGTGTCGAAAAAGTGCAGTGTAAATTTTGTAATTATGAGCACGTTAAAGGTCGTTGTCCAGCATACAATAAAAGGTGTGCTGTATGTCACCAGCTGAACCATTTTGCAAAATCGGTTCTTTGCAAATGGAAGGCTGTAAATGAAATAGACTGCCAAGATGGAGATTCTCAAGAGGACTTTCGGATGGACATCTTACAACTGGATGCTATTGATTTGGAAGCAGCAAGTTCCCGCAAGGTTCGAGACTCTTCATGGTACACGGTGGAGTTGATGATAAATGGAAATGCTTCACTTTTCAAGGTCGATACTGGCGCTCAATGTAACGTTATAGGGATCAACGAATTCAGACGTCTCGGTTTGCAGAAGGTCGTGTCTTTGAGTGAGGTAAAAGTTAGAATAACCTCTTTTTCTGGTGATGTAGTTCCAATTGCCGGAAAATGTATCCTTGATGTTCTTTATGACGGAAAACGACAGTCAGTTCCAGTTTATGTTGTGTCAAAAAACTGTGTAAATATCCTTGGTTTGCAAACTAGTGAGAGCTTGGGGTTGATAACAAGAGTGAATGTGCTTGACATGGACTCTTGCTTAATGAAGAAATATTCAAGTTTATTTGATGGGGGTGTTGGTTTGGCCAGAAATCATATGGTTTCTATTGAATTGGATGGCAATGTGAGTCCAGTAGTTTCTCCTGTTCGGCGAATTCCGTTCAAGCTGAGGCCAAGAGTCAAGGTGGAGTTGGATCGGATGGAAAAACTCGGGGTCATAACTCGTATGGATGAGCCCACAGAATGGGTGAGTCAGATGGTGGTGGTTCGCAAAAGGGATGGTTCATTGAGGCTGTGCATTGATCCAAGGCCGCTTAATAAGGCGATACTGCGGGCTCATTTTCCTTTCCCAAAAATAGAGGAAATTTCTGCACAAGTGAGAAATGCCAAGCTTTTTTGCAAGCTCGATGCACAGTCAGGTTTTTGGGTTCTACCTCTTGACGAGAAAAGCTCTCGACTGTGTACCTTCGTGACTCCTTGGGGAAGATATAGTTATCGACGTTTACCTTTTGGCCTGAAGTCTTCACCTGAGCAATTTCATGCTTTTGTGACCAGTTCTTTTGGGCACATAGATAATGTGTTCACTTTCCAAGACGATATTTTCTTGTGGGCGGGTTCTAAGGAAGAAATGAATACAATTTTAGAGAAAGTGCTGCTAGCTGCTCAGAATGCAGGAATAAAATTCAATCCCCACAAATGTGAGTTTTACCGAGATCAGGTTACTTTCCTGGGTCATCGCTTTAGCTCAGAGGGAGTTTCTGTTGATCCTGAAAAGGTTAAGGCAATTAGGGCACTCAACGCTCCGACTGACAAAAAATCTTTGCAGCGTGTTTTGGGGATGTTTAATTACGTCTCGAAGTTCATACCCCATTACTCAGAATTAACGGCTCCTTTGCGGGAGCTCCTTAAGGATGATGTACTGTTCGACTGGAACAGTTCGGTTGATCGGGCTTTTAGCCGGCTGAAGGAGTTACTTGCTGTGGCACCTGTTTTGGGCTTCTATGATCCGGGTGGTGATGAATTGACCTTGAGTGTAGATGCAAGCTCACATTCAGTTGGTGCAGTGTTACTGCAACGTGGCAAGCCAATTGCTTACGCATCATGTGCTCTCACTGAAACCCAAATGCGATATGCCCAGGTTGAGAAGGAACTGTTTGCAGTGTGCTTTGGGGCTGAGAAATTCCGCATGTGGATCTTTGGACATGAGCGGGTAACTGTTGAAACTGATCACAAGCCCCTGCTGGGTTTAAGCAAGAAGCCCCTCCACAAAGTCCCAACTCGATTGCAAAAAATGTTGCTCCGCCTACAGCCTTATGATTTATCCTTGGTGTACAAGCCGGGTAAGGAGATGTTTCTTGCTGATGCTTTGTCTAGGGATGTCCCTGCTTCTGCTGGTGTTCCGAATCGGGATTTGGGTGAGGACATTGAGCTACAGGTGGCGCTCCTAGTGGATAATCTGCCCATCACTGAGGCTTGGTGGAAGAAGGTGTTTGAAGCTTCTCTCGAGGACCCGGTTTTGTCACTCGTTCAGAACTACGTCGTCAAGGGATGGCCCCAATACTATAAGGATGCAGTTCCTGAAGTCAGGCGATACTTTCATTTAAAGGATGATTTAACGGTAATACGTGACATAGTCTTCTGTGGAGACAGGGTACTAGTTCCTGATAGAATGAAACGGGAAGTCTTGATTCGGCTACATACTGGACATCCGGGGGTTAATAGAATGATAGAAAGAGCCAAGCTTTCAGTGTTTTGGCTTGGGATGACCCAGGATATCAAAAAGTGGGTTGGTTCTTGCCGAGCGTGTTTGAAATACCAAGATAACAAACAGAATAATGTTTTGATTCCCAAGACTATTCCTATGCTACCATGGATGGAGGTTGGCTGTGACACGTTCGAGTGGAATAAGAGACATTTTTTGGTTGTGGTGGACTCGCTGTCCAACTACCCTGAAGTGATTGAGCTGGCTGATCTTCGGAGTGTAACTGTCATCAACAAGATGAAGTCGATTTTTTCAAGACATGGGGTTCCAGTCACAGTATGCACTGATGGTGCTTCCTATTTTGTGTCTGATCTGTTTCGCCAATTCGCGTTGGAATGGGGATTCAAACGGGTTGTTTCCAGCCCGCATTATCCTCAGTCCAATGGCCTCGCTGAGAGTACGGTAAAAACAATCAAGGCAATGTTCCAGAAAGCTTATGAGAGTAATGAGTGTTTGTATCTGGCTTTGCTCAATTACAGGAACACACCAAAAGGTAATCTGCACTCTCCAGCTGCTAATTTGATGGGAAGAACTTTGCGAACGAATGTGCCTTCGGCTTTTGCTACGTTGGTTCCAAAGCTTACATACGAACAGGACAGGACTGTTAAGATGGCTCAGCGTTTGAAGACTAAAGAGCAGTTCGACCAATCTGCGACTACAAGGAAACCATTTTCCTCGGGGCAACAGATCATGTTTCAGAAGCACCCAGATTCTACATGGTCTCCGGGCGTGGTGGTTGAAGAAGGACCAGGTCCTCGGTCCTACGTGGTGGAGAGCGAGCTTGGTAATCGGTACATCAGAAATGAACGTCATATCTCTCATGGCAATGCTGGTTCCGGACCAGTGCGTGTTCTGCAGGAAAATGATGCGGTTTCATCACCTTCTCACCACAACACTGCTACTTCAGGTCGTCCAATTAGGCCTCCAAGGAGGCTCATCGAGGAAATGTGAGTTTGGTGTAGTGTGGTGTAAAAAATTGTTGGCTTTGTACTAAAACGGAGTTTGGTGCTAGAGTTTGTTTGGTTGGCTAAGAGGTATACGAATGTACTTTTGAGGGGAAAGATGTTGTAATGTTGAATGTTGGTCAATAGTTTTATGAACAACAACAACGGGAGTGTTACCCCAACCAGCACGGTTATCAGAGTCTGAAAGGAGCGATGTTTATGTTTTGTTTGAAGCGAGAGCGGTCATACTTTTTTGTTCAATAAATTTGGTTCTTTAAATCGTATTAATTTATAATTTCACAAGTTAGTAAAACAGGAGTAACGGTAGGCATTTTGAGAACTTAACATTTTTTTAAACTTACTTTATAGTAATGACTACATTCTTTGTCAAACTTTAACAAGCACAAAAAATGGAGAGGAAAAGGGTTAAAAAAAGATTACTTTTACT
The DNA here is from genome assembly GCA_954871275.1 of Leptopterna dolabrata. Classification (NCBI taxonomy): domain Eukaryota; kingdom Metazoa; phylum Arthropoda; class Insecta; order Hemiptera; family Miridae; genus Leptopterna; species Leptopterna dolabrata. Next base: position 22,970,670 of record OX940974.1, read on the forward strand.
TTAACATGGACAAATTTAAATTTAAATTTTAAATTTTGCGCGACGAAAGTAAAATTTTAATTGTATTATTTGTACCATTAGCTTTGTCTCAAATTAGTTAAAGAACATTGAAGAGTTGAATGGCTCTCCATACAGGAACCCTTTATTAGGTACGTCCCTGTACTCCTCCTCTCGTTGTTGTGCATGTGATTTCGTAAGGAGGCTAATGTTTTTTCACATTCCAAGTTGAATTTCTCTGCGACATTCATCGAGAATTTTCAAGTCGTGTATACTGTTGGAAAGCTCATTCGAAAGGAAGTTTTTGTGAGACATGACAGCTTGCAGAATTGATTTCGGTGAAGTGGTGTTTCTTAAAAATCTACTCTACTTATTATATATATATATATATATAAATAATTAGCAAATAATAAGTACAGTAAAAACCCACAACATACATCGCCTACTAGTTCCTTTTTTTCCATACCGATTGCTTCGCATGTGTACTTTCCTTTTTTAACCTTCGGATTATGCAAGAAAAGTAGATAAAATTAATATAATTGTTCATTCGTTGAGGTACTGCGGTTGAGATCCGATCCGATGAATCATTTTACGCATAGTCCACGCATGGGATAAGGATCCGACAAACGATTCCAAAGATATCGATGTTTCATGGAAACAGGAAGGAAAGTTTTACCTCCCATCGGTTTTCAAGAGATTCGTCTGTAGTCGATGAGAACTGTCCACTTCGTCGACATCGATTGATCGATGATATTTTGTAGAGTTTCTCCAGTTCTTGGATGAAATGGGAATCCAAGTCCCCGGGCCTCACACTTTGACCGCACACGGGGCAACAAGATGGATCCGTCTTTTTGTTATCTGTGAACAAGCGCGAAAAACATTGTGACAATGAACAGGGGTAGATTAAGTAGGTCCACACATACATACGCATACATACTTAAATAAATAGGTAGTAGGTACCTAACTAAAATCTGGTAGGTACTGAGCCTGTCCGTCTATGAAACGTTAACACACAGCTCTATCGTTGTTCCGATCATAGGACGCTGTTGGACCCTATTTTCAAGACACATCTGGAATTTTACAATATTACTCCGACCGCCACGAAATTCATTTTTCACCATGAAGCTACAGCTCATGATGAACTCTAGCCTCCTGAATACCCATCTACCACTCTGCTCTGTATGCTGCCTTCCTCCTCCAGTTCCCCCCCCCCCCCCCCCTTCACCAAAGGTCCCCTTCTCCATCATCTCACCATCTTTTCTAGATCCTTCCTTCTTTCGTCTTCCTCCGGTTTTCGGAAGCAAATAAATACCCTTTTGCAGGCCCTGCTGTCTGGCATGCGCTCAATATGTCCGGCCTAGCACAGCCGTTTCTTTGATGTCCTTAACGATTTCTTTATGACCATTGAGCTCCTAGATTTCATTGATCGCTTCAATGCACCAAGTACCACCATCACACACAGAAACGTAAATCGTTCGCAAAATTTTCCGTTTTTCCAAAGATCTTCAACATTTTCTCGTCTACCTCGGTGAGAATCCAAGTTTCTGACCAAATGTGACCACCGGCTTGATTATTGTGTTATAGATAGTGGTTTGGGTCCGCATGGACATCAGTGATGACTTGAGCATCGTCAGAGCAGCGTAGAATGACCTGTTTCCAGCGCCAATTCTTGTTTTGATATCTGTGGACACGCAAGTGTTTCCGGTGAGAGTTGAGCTGGTCAGTATTTAACTCTTCAGCCTGTTTTGGGATTGGTCGAGCCCTCTTCAGTGTATGTATTTGCGATGGGAGTAACTATATCTGCGCATGGGCAGCTTTGATGTCTTATTTTGCAATTCCTTGTAAACACGATATCTTATCGCAAGCACAATTGATACAATCCAACGAGACTATTACTTTTTTTCCACCCAAGTTGAATACTGTCTCTAAATGTATTGTTTCCAGTTAAAATTACTCACTCAATCCAAACTAATAAGCTAGTTCAGTGACAACCAGCCCCTGGACGGGTCGTCAAGACGTTAGGGGCCCATTGATGAATTGGTTTTCTCACGTTTCTGTACTTACATTCTTCATTATGACTAAATATGTTATTGAATAAAGAATTGACAAGCAGGGCTCTTTACTGACTCCTCTAGCGAGTTTCGTTCAGCTTTTACTCCATAAAATAAGTTAGAAGCAATGATCCTCCCACTTTCTTACAATATCATGAGGTGCCTCTTCTTAATTTACTTAATTTAATGGTATGCTGCTTGGATATTTTTGCTTTAGCTCAGGTCTGTCAGCTACGTTCGACCTTTTCAAGTTTTCCCTTCTTATGCAATACCTTTTCGGCTGTTCGACCTTTTCTTCGTGATTCGACGTTTAATTTCATATTCGTTAGGTATCGTATGTACCAATCTTTCTTCTTTGAGTTCTCCAGCTCTCCCAATACACCGGGGCCTCTTACGAACCAACCGCTGGACTTCCAATGGTCTTTTGATCAGACCCTCAAAGGAATTCGTTTTTCCTTTTTCACCCAACTTACATACCTGAGTTAGAGGGAAGGATTCGTGGGTATCGGGTAATTGGAACTGGGGATATAGATAAGCGGTACAAGTTTTTGTTATTAGCTCATCCGCAGATGCTAATACTTATTCGATCCCACTGAAATTCAGAGTGGAGCCCAACCCGCGCGATACCTACTACCTAAAAACGTCTACCAAGTAGGTGTGCAATGTTGGAGGTGAAGCTTTCTCACATCGTTACTTCCACTGGTTCACTTCACTGATTATCCTCAGTTGTAGTGGATGTACAGCATCTTCCTGTCCACGAAGCAACCACACCAACTCTACCAATTGAACTCGGGAAAATTCGGACGAGTTATTGACGAACTGAATGTTTAAATAAATAGAATAGATGGTGATGTACCTGATAGTGCAGAAGTATCTCTGATAGTTTTTTAAAATATGAAGAACTCTTCTTTTCAACTTCAAACCTAACAACCGTGACAGGAAGGAACTGATTATGGTTGAGTAACTAAAACCGATCTTCCAATAAAGAAATATAAGAAGAAGATGTCTTCATCTTAAAAAAAACCTATCCCTGTTTAAATTCGAGATCGAGTTGGGCTCGATTGCCCTCTTCTTCAACAATCGTTCATATGATAATTATTATGGTATGTGTGGTGGTACGCGCGGGTGTGCGTGTCACCATCAAGGTTTGAGGAAAATGTTGGGGTCACCACTGTGGTTCAAAGCGATCACAGGCGCTGGTTGATATTTTCTCCTACTGAAGAGACGGGAGGAACCTACTACTAATATCCGGTATTAGTTGCTCCTTTGGAGTCTTTTGCTAGCGCCCCGCGAGCATGAACCACAGCAGGCAATAGTTGCTCCTATGGAGTCTTTTGGAAAGAGAGGACCTATTACCAATACCCCGCATGCATGAACCATAGCAGATATTAGTTACTCCCTAGGGGTCTTTCAACCAGCACCCCGCGGAATGGACCACAGCGAGTGTCGGCGGAAGGGTAGGAAGGAAAGGAGTCGCAAGCCGTGAGTCGGATCGTCGAATGAAGAGCTGGGACAGAAGGGCTAGTTTTATAGGGACTTTTCCACCCGTCCCCCGTCCACAATCGGCCGTTACGCCCGTTGAGGAGCGATGGCAGTTGGGAAAACCCCTACGGTTACTTTCCCCTTGGCGCTGCCCTACTCAACGTTCCCGTGGTTTATTTGGTAAAATCGCTACTATTACATAGGATTGGTTTATGCATAGATTTGGGAGGACAGTACCTATGCAAGATAGGTATTATGGTTTCAAGATATTAAACAAACACGAACCAAATTCGTTCCTTGACGTGTAACACGTAAAGTGCCTGAGATATTTCGATTTTGGGGGACATGAAACCTTTTCAAGTTCTTGCGTGAATAAAATGCATCCTTAGGTACCATTTGCAGTGATAGCGAAGTGAGAGTGAAGAAAAATTCTGCCAAATGGGTGAGCCACTACTTTCACTCCGATCAAAATGAAGTTCATACGGAGCCATCTGGGACCTTATGAAGTTCATAAGGAGCCATGAAAATTTCAGCGAAACGGGTTGAAGAGAAATGGAAAGCTGAGTGTTAAGAGGTTCCCGTAGCTCGCGCATGCGCAGATGCTACTATCGTTTAGATCGTTATAAAATTCACGGAGAATTACGACGAAATTTCTATAATACCGGAAATATCAGTGAAATCGGTCAAATAGAACTGGAATTATGAGCGCTACGAGTTTTCGTTATTCGCGCATACTTCGCTCCTATTATAGCATTCTAAGTGATACAAATTCGTAGTGGATACAGGTTCCGAACCCATGATCAATGATAAGTTTAGCGAAATAGGTTGAATACTAGTAGAGCCCTGGATAATGAGAGTTACAAGTGGAAACTTGTTTTCCGCGCATGCGCAGATACTAAAATCATTCCGATTGTAGGGAAATTCATAAGGGAACCGGTCTGCATAATTCCAGAAAATGTCAGCAAAATCGGTCGAATAAAAACGGAAGTGCCAGGAAGTTTTTGCGCATGCGTAGCGTAAAATTACAGTCGGATTTCGATTACATTTATACGGGACCATCTGTGGACCAAACCATACATACCTACCATACAAATTTCGGCTCGTTGGATTGTATAGATTGTGCTTGCGATAAGATATACCTAGTGTTTACAAGGAATTGCAAAATAAGACATCAAAGCTGCCCATGCACAGACATAGTTACTCCCATCGCAAATACATACATTGAAGAGGGCTCGACCAATCCCAAAACATCCAACACTGAATGGCTCTTGAAACTAAATCAAAATCGGTTGAACATAACAAGGGAATTCCAGGGAATTCGGGGGATGAATTCCACGTATCGCTGTGGAATTCATTGAAAAACCCAATGGACCCCCCCCCCCCCCCCGCCATTGTTCCTGCTACATTTGCCCACATATGATTCGATTTACACCCCAGGCAGAACTGATCACTGTTAATATCTCACCGAAAATTTAAGCAGCCGCCCAGGAGATATTTTAGAAATTCGCTAAACAGAAAATCAATCTTCAAGTGGCCATACTGAGAAATTTGCAAGATGCAGGGTGTCTGGTTTCGTTATAAAAGAACGATTTGCGCATAAACATTTTCAGATCTTTTTTAAAACCTGAAACATTGGATTTATTAATTATGTATTGTGAATTTTCCAAACCTTCTTTGGGGTGTAAACAGAGCAGAATTGGATCTTGAAGTCGTCTCACCACAATCATCCACTCTAGGTTTGCTCGAAATTCCCGGAGTAATTGCGGAGAAAATGTATGTCAAAGCATCAACGTTTTTTGTTCAACAAAATTCTTCGTTAATTTCAAAAACTTTGGAGAGTTACCCCAATATTTTTCAGTGGTTTTCAACTTGTTTTCAAAGTTTCTACCCTTATAAAATGAAGGCTGTGGGACAAAAGTTATGTGGTCTGTTGAACGTAGAACCTGTCAGCGATTACAAAGTCTAATTATTGGGTATTTTTTATTATATACATACATGGTACTACTTCGAGATTTTTAGTCACTCACATGCCAAATCTTCGATGCTTCTCGCCGTCGACGATTTCGTTAATTTATTGGTGTTTCTTTGACGGGATACCCAAAAACCTTTCTTTGACATTTAGTTCGAATTGTAGGTGAGAAGTTAGCTAATGAAAATGACCTACAGACGTTGAGAGGAAAGAACCTCTCAACGAGTCAAATTTCGGCTCGTGTCTAACGTTGAGAATTCAAAAGAAAACGCCCACTCGTCTACACTGGATGTAGCAAAGTCATCAAAAATGTAATGATTTTGGATATAAATTTGGACCACAGAAACGAATTTGTAGTAGGGGGAGGAGAGGGGGGTTAGCCAGGGGTTTAAGAGCTGAAATTTGGCACACTTGTTCAATGTGGCTCCCGGAGGTAATGATCAAAATCTGAACCCGATCAGTTCAGTAGAAGCCGAGTTATAACTGTATAAAAACGCTGCAGATTATGGTCAAAACCTGATATTTGATGGTTTTTCACTTTTGGAGCGCTCCGTATTTCGCTGCGTACACTTTTCTGGAGCGCTTTCTCTACAAAAATTTTAAAAATTAGGTATGGAAAAAATCAGAAAGAAAAATTATTTCTACTTTTAACTATGTAGTTTTTTAACTGAAATTCTCAATGAACTTCATTGGATAGTTAATAGTATCAAAAATAACCATAAAACTATCAATGCAAAAAGATGTGACATCAAAACAACCCTGCTGTAAACATTTGCCCTTCAGGAAAACCTCCTCAGCCGCAAAAAGGATTGATATCAATTTCGCCCGCCTAAGTAGCTCGGCCGCCGCTGCTTGGCGGGGAGTTTCTTTAGTAAAATCTCTGAAGCCAATCATAAAGCGGAGGGAGTCAGCCTACACTGGGAAAAATTAGCCTACTTATTTCTGACCGAAACTCAACAACAAAAGCTTTTGCTTCTACACATCAACGGTCGATAAAAACCACTCCCAAATCCCTGAGACAGACCATTGAATCGACATTCTACAATATTGGACAATATGACATTCTTTAAAGATATTTTCCGCCGATTGGTTCCTGCACAACAGGAACTACGAATGCCTTGGTCCGATTGAATGAAAGACCCGCCACAGATCTAAATCATCGCATAATACCTATTGAGATGCAGATCTGAAGAAGCCTTACCCCCGCATAAATGAGATCTAGGGACGTGGGAGCGTCCCGCCCACCAAGAAATCGAAAACCTCGAAGCGACCGAGAACACTGTTTACACGACAGAACGATTAGGGTTTTTACCCCCTAACTCGGTTGGGAGTCACCGGTGTTGATTTTTCGTTCACCCATTCCAGAGAGGCCCCTGAGGAGGTGTACGAAATTTCAACCCTTGGGACCATCAGAGGCCGGAGTTATGGAAGTGAACATCGATATTTTTCAAGTTTTTCAACTTGTTGTTCTCCCTGTTCTTCGACAGGGCTACAGCCTCACAGATGCAACGGATCGAGCTGAAATTCGCACACAAATTCTTTAAATGCTCTTACTTTGCCTTTTGGCCAATTTGTCCCCAAATGGGCGGAGAGGAATAAGTTTTAGAGAGCTGAATTCTTTTTAAGGGGTTCACAGGGTAACAGCGGTTTAGGATTTAGGCTTCAGAGATTTTACTAAAGAAGCAGCGTTGAAAGCCACGCTACGTTATAAATGTAATTTATTATTTGAATGATTGTGATTATGATGCCTGATCGTGTCGTATACTGGGAAGACACCAATTCATTGATACAACGATTAAATAATAACTTGTGAATTGCTGCTCCTATTCTAAGTAGACGGGAGGTTGGGAGGAGGGATAATGACTCTACCTACGTAATAATTCCGATGATATGCATAGGTATTATATTATCATACTCGTAATGTGAACATATCCATAATTATGTAAATCCCGTCAATTAAATAATATTATATTTATGTAGGTACCTACCTATAGAATCAAAATCTGAATGTTTTATACATGGGTGTTATCTACATTTAATATTATTTTTATTGTCATCTACTTACATATTGTTTTTATTAACCGCGAAAGCTGTGACTGATTATAGCTAGGTAGGCACATACCCACATCACGATTACTGGTAACAACTGCCCAAATTTCAGCACAGTACGACTATTTTTCGTAAAGTTATGCGCATGGTAAGGATTTGCCGACATAATGACGGACATACATATTTATATTTAAAACTATGTTTAGAAATCTTGTTTAATAAGGCGAGTGGACGTTTCGATTATGGAGGACCATTTTCTCCTCACTGAAGTTCAGTTTTTCCTCATTAAGCGAACTGAAATAGCTTGGTAGGTGGATTCAGAAGAATGGTAGAGGGAAAGGCGAGCTCGTAATAAACCAACCGCTGCTGAAGTGTCGGCCGCGTTTTCTCGTCCAGCTTCAGTTCTGATTGAGGCCCATAGATACCGCCAGCAAACAATATTAGCGCAGGTCAATCCTTGATCAAAATTAATGAAGGAATCAGAATCGAAACTTTTTAGATTCTGGGGTTACCCAGATTATATAATAAGCTATCGTTCTCATTTATCTATCAATCACAAAGAGATTACGATCGGTTCAAGTTACCTACTAAAGTCGGTTGATATGGGGAGATGGCACGGTTCCTTCTTTCTCGTAACTTCGCTGCGACAATTTTGCGTCCGGTCGTCAGGCTGAGAGCTCAAATTTCGAGCTGGTCTCTACTATTAAATTGGAACTATGTACACACTGTAAATAGTACCTAATTAAATTATAAACCATAAAATTAATTTTACCTACGAGAACTGGACTGCAATAACAATACCTAATTTTTTGAACTGCTCCCATTTCCACTAAGTGGGAGCAAATCATTGCTATAAAAATTGGATATAATATTATGTGATGAATAATATTGAATTTCATTTAAATAATAATGGCGATTTAACGAATCCTGTAAATAGTACCCAATTAAATTAGAAACCATAAAATTAATTTAACTACGAGAACTGGACAGTGGACAGTAACAGTACCTAATTTTTAGACCCGCTCCCATTTCGAATAAGTGGGAGCAAATCATTGCTATCATTTTCACGTAACTGCAATCAGTTCAAAACTTACCAATTAAAAAAAACCATATGTGCACATTCCCGATTTTAGCGTTGTGAACTAAGAGATTTAAATGTGAAAAATCACGAAAGTGCACTTCGGCGTGGGCCCCATTATCTATTTCCTCGGAAACCCCCACTGACTCTCAGTGGCGTAGCCAGGATTTTTCATGGTGGGGGGGGGGGGGGGGGTTATCGGAAATAGGTGTCGGAAGTTCCTGTCATGCAGCATGGCTATAAGAGCGAATTTTCAAATAAATATTCCTGCTATTGTGTAAAAACATGATATAGTGAGAAACCATACCTACCACTTTTCTTAAAATTATACAATTTTTCGTGATTTTAGCCATTTTTGCCGATGTTTGACCCCAATGAAGTAAATTTGACCCACTTGTTTTTAGAAAAATATTTTTATCATCATGATTAATCATCCCACACGTCAGGTGAATTAATATTGATTTTAGCCATTAATACCAACTTTTTACCCCCAAAAATCAAAATCTGACCTATTCTGTGTGAAAAAAAAACAAACTGAAATTGTATTTTTCTGTCTTGACTCGCTCTTCCGTACCACTTCTAGTGTATCAATTGTTTTCAATTTTAGCTGTTTTTACCGACTTTTGACCCCTAAAAACTATAGATTTGACCCCCTTGGAATTTTTGAAAATTTTTGACCCCCTTCGAACTCATCCTTTTGTTTGGCAATACAAACGTTTTGGAGTGATATAGAATTTTTATCATGTACCCAAGGACAGATGCCATCTGGAGTGGCACATAAATAATATACATATTGTTGTGATCGGCTGCTCCTCCACAACCTACACTATGTGTAGACATGTATTGTCTCAGAGTGGGGACCCCCCGACCCCCCTCTGATCATGTCAGGGGGATATAAAAGAGCCGAGTGCCACCAATAAATCAACCATTCTCAGCCAAGCGATCGACTCGTCTATTCTCCTCATCAATCACTACACTGGTGACCCCGAGTGGTGACACGCAGCGCACAGCCTCCGCCCGCCGTCTGCGACCGCGGTGCGACGACAGCGCCTTCTGACGACGAACAACGCCGCTCAGCGCCCACCGACCGTCTGCGACGAGCCCCACCTCCGCAGCACTACGCCCGGCACACGCGCCCCACTCCGACGCCCCACAGCGCCGCCCCACCCCGACGCCAGCGTCAACGGAGACCGCAGCGACTCCCCGCTTCACCGCCCTACCCCGCGTTTTCTATATAACGCTCACTGACGCCTGCGAGAGACTCACTTCCAGACGGCACCTCTCCGGGACTGGCGCCTACAAAGAGAACGAAAAACGGACCCGAAACCACCGACACCCGCAGAAACAACTCCACCGACATCAACGCTCCAGCTCCGGCCGTACGACCCCGCATTCCCGCACGTCTGATTCGCCCAACTCGAGATCACATTGACTCACGAAGGCCTCACGACGCGACGCCGCATGCTAAATTCGCCCGCGCCTTCCTCGCCCTCGAGCCCCGACAAGCGGACCTCTACGCCGACCCCAACCGACTCCCGAGCACGAGAATCCGTCAGTACTCGCCCGCCGACTCCGTAGAGCCCTCCCGGCCGACACACCGCAACGTGTAGAACATCACATCGTCACGAAGGGACCTCCATGCCACGCGAAACTTCGCTGAATATGACCGGACCTTAACACGAAAGCGTCGGCCCATTTCGCCGAATTACTAGCGGCTGGCCTCATCGAACGACAATAGCTACCGGATATCGAAAACTCGCCCTCTGGCCGCACACGCACCGTCCGACGGCTCCCGGCTCACCGCCTTACTCGGAACCGACTTCCGACGACGAGCTACCGTCAGTTCTCGCCCGTAGAGCACACCCGGCCGACACCTCGACCCCGCTCAACCGGCAGCTTTTTCTGCGAGCCCTTCTAGACAGCCTTCGCCTTCACCTCGCGGCGCACGACGAACCCGATCTTACGAAACTCGCTGCTCTCGCCGATCGCCTCATAACCTTCGCCCCCCCTCTCGAGTGGCTACCGTCACCGATCCGACAACGATTCGAATAGACGACAACAGCGACCGCCGACGCAGCCACGACCGACCACACGCCGCGCGACGAACGGCTCGTGTTTCTACCGCCGCACATGGGACCCCCGAGCACAAAAACGCCGCACCCCATGCACCTGGCGAACGCAAAAACGCCTCGCCCGATCAGCGCCACGGCCGTACCCACGCACACAACCTACATCCCGGCTCTTCATACGCCGCAAACGTACCGCCCCCAACGACACCGACCCGGACAGCCACAACGGACCACCGCAACCACCGCAACGGCACGAAGAACAAAATTTAACTAAATACGTTACTTAAATTTTGGGGGGAGCAGTGTTGTGATCGGCTGCTCCTCCACAACCAACACTATGTGTAGACATGTATTCTCTCAGAGTGGGGACCCCCCGACCCCCCTCTGATCATGTCAGGGGGATATAAAAGAGCCGAGTGCCACCAATAAATCAACCATTCTCAGCCAAGCGATCGACTCGTCTATTCTCCTCATCAATCACTCCACATATACATAATATAAAACATATATATAAATTTTTATATTATTATATTGTATTGTATACATTGTGCTCTGAAACGGATTTGCCTATAAAAATATTTCCAAAATTCATGTTCTGAAAATGTTACCCATTGCAATAGCTTCATTTTCTTTGAAAGTTCGCTAATAAGGTTTGACATTACAAACAAAGCTGGGGGCCTATTCACTAAAATAGGCAGTGGAAAGAGATTATCTATTTTGAAAATCTCCCGCGAGAGATAGTCTCCCCTGGGAGACAGTCTCTTCCAATGTCTCCCGGGTTCGTTTATTTTACTGAATAGCTCCAGAGACCTTGAGAAAGAGATATGGATCCTAATACACGAAAATGCCATAGTATCCATGAAGTGCGAGATGTTTGTGCCCCCCCCCCCCACCCCCCCGGGAGTTCAATTCCTTAATAATGAACGCCTTTCTTAATACCTATTCAATGGGTACCTACCTACCTCAATCCATACTTGGACGTTTTTACTCACGAATCGGATAAAAGTTTAAATGAAATTGAAAAAAGTCTCAATTATAAACAGAAAAAGTCGAATTAGGGGGCTTTTAATGCTTGTGTTATATCTACACCTAATGAACCTCTTAGGTAGGTAGGTACCTACCTCAACCCGTACTTGGACGTTTTTACTCATGAATCAATGATTATGTATATATTTTTAATTAAAATTGACTTACCTTTATGAAATGAAAGAATACACGATCAAAAGTACCGATGTGGTTGCGGATGAAGGAGGATATTACACGGATGAAGGAGGATATTACACGATCACTGTGAAACAAACGAGAAATAGACTCTCTCTTTCGAGGGAAGACACCTAATTAGGTGTCTCTCTGAAAGAGATCGAGAATGCCAAGATGGCCTTTGAAAAGTTACTGAATAACCCTGTCATGGATACTATAAAAATCTATTTGGCCCAAAGAGAGAGTCGGACCTGAAAGAGATGTCTCTTTGGCTTAGTGAATAGGCCCCCAGAATTCAAATTAAATTTAACAAAGCACTAAATGATACAGGTAACGTTAGGTAAGATAAACTGATGAAATAAAACATTATTTGGCAATTCGCGAATTTTCAAGGAAATTGAAGATATTGCAATGGGTCTGAAATTTTCAGAACATAAGTTTTTGAAATTATTTTATAGGCAAATCCGTTTCAGAGCATCCTGATTTCATCCCTAGATTTTAACAAAAATTTATAAGTATGTGTCACTCCAGACGTATCTGACCTTGGGTATGTGAAAAAAATTCCAAATTTCGCCAAAATGTTCTTATTGCCATACAAAAGGATGAACAATTTTCAAAAATTTGAAGGGAGTCAAATTTGAGTTTTTAGGGGTCAAAAATTAGTAAAAACTGCTAAAATTGATATATAAAATCACTGAAAGTGGTATGGAAGGATGAGTTAAGACAGAAAAATACCATTTCAGTTGTTTTTCACACAGAAGGGGGGTCTAATTAGGATTTTTGGGGGTCAACAATTGGTATTAAGGGCTAAAATCAATATTATTCACCTAAAGACAGTGTGGGATGGTGACGGTGAGGGACTATTTCGATAGACATTTTTGTCAAAAAGAGTGGGTCAAAGTATTGTATTTGTTTGTTACCTACTTTTGTGATGGTTACTATTCTTAAGATTTAATTTTAATTTGTGATAAGGTTTTCGAGCCAACGGGGGGGGGGGGGGGGGGGGGTTATGACCCCCACTAACACCCCCCCCCCCCCCCATGGCTACGCCACTGCTGACTACAGTTTCGCGGTTATTATTTATGACCATCAAGAAGCGTTCGCGGGGGAGACCCAGCACTGAGGAGTGGGGATGGGACATCGAAATCGATATTATCGAATCATCGATGTTTTACTTCGATATTCCGATTTTTCGCCATCGATGCCTCACATTCGATAACATCGATGTATCGATGTTATGGTCCGATAATATCGGCAGAAAACACCCTTCAACCAGCTCTTGCCTCTTGGATCCCCTCCCCACTCTTCCTTGATCCACATGTTACTCCTTCTCCTTACAGGTCATAAAATACTCAGAAGTGTCTAAAGTCAAAAGTTGTCTTCATCAATGACTTTATTTTCATTTTCAGAAATATTTGAGTAAAAAAAAAATAAACAGAAACATTTTATTCCGAATTCAGTAATTTACAAAATAAAAATAAGAAACATTCCAACTCTGAATTATTGTATAATAAATATGACAAAGACATTGGCAGTGCAGCTATTAGATGTAAGAAAGCCGTTCTTAATGTTGAAATCAAACACTTCACTGATAATACCAATATTAATAGGAGATATAAATGTTAATTTGGGAAAACAAGCATAAATTCTACCTGAGGATGTTTTAATACAATTCGAAACTGACAAATTAGAATGTACGATACTCATTCTGCGAAAAAAATCCACTCAGTTCAACTAATTCGGCTACCTACGTATAAGAAAGAAAACACGAAGGTAGACAATTATGAAATACAGATTGGTTGGTAAGTTTAGCGTATCACGACATCCCAGATGATATATCAAGGTTCCTTTCCCTTGGCCCAAAATTTTCCGTTCCACTAGCCACAGTAGAATTTCCGTTGGAACAGTTCATGTGTGACGTTTAACCATTCATAAATGAAAAGTGAACGAAAGCAATCAAGGGGTAAGGGTTTCAGTGTAATATCCAATCACTTTCTGAAGCATAATTCAAAACATACTTTCACTAGAAACCAAAATGTATAGAAAATTATACCTACCTAAATATTTCAAAATGAAAAATTGAAATATTTCCCGTTTTATTTAAGGCATGTGCATTATTCAGTCCTGTTTCTTGAGTTATTGTGATCAATTCATGGTTTACATTTTTGATAAGGAAATTTGGGAGTACAATTTCTTGGTTCTTCAAAAGGAATAAAAGGATTTCCTTGAAGGACTCGGAACCATGAGGTTTCAGGCAAATTCGAAAGAGCAGTAGCACCACATTATCAAAAACACATTCACTAAAAAAACGAAAATAACCAGATGTCGGACACACCAAGAATGGATATGTGATATGACTAAAAATTTACTCATGGTGATGATAGAATATCTATAATACTTGACTCACTTCGCGATATGGTGGTAAGACATTGTGCAAAGATGGAACTGATGAACGGCGTCATTAACTCGTTCATACCACCGACCAAATAGCTCTGTGGAGGCGGCAGAAGCGTCGCGGAGGGAAAAAATACGGTACGTCACCTTCGAAAGTGAGGATGCAGCTGTAGGAATTCGGCAAAGAGAGCGCACTGGCCATGAGGGTGGCATAAAGTCAACTGAACCGAACAGTGAACAGTCAGAGCACAAAGAAGTGAGAGGGTCAGGCTAACAATACTTCCCTTCCTATACCTACCCTCCCCCTTGTCAGCTTTTAACAATACATGCTCAACACCTATATCACCCCTAAATCCCCGCTCTTTCCACTCATTTGTCAGTAGGGATGGGTTCGTGAATGTAGGGAGCCTCGGCCAGTGTTATTACTGCCAGTTAGTAGGTATAATCTACGAGTATAATAATGCCGTGCGTTGTCTTAGATTCGACTTATCAATCGGTACCTAATCCTAGCCACAGGCTAATGGAGTTAGTGATTTCATAGTCAACCAAGGTACCTAGAAGAAGCCCTGTATCAATTTTGGTCTCCTGGTAAATTGATTCACCATAGAAACTCTAAATCTTGCGCTCTGCGTTTTAGAGCCCTCTAAGCCGGTGGGTTTCGTTAACCCTTTCTCCGTTCCCCTCAAAAAGGTACAAAGCTTCCCTACGCGAAAACATCTGCCAGGGTGTAGGTCCGATCAAAATGAAGACACAATGTAGAGGGACCCAACCTGCATGATCCATGAACATTTCAGCGAAACGGGTTGAATGTTGGATTTGAATGTTGCAAGGTTCTTGTAGTTCGCGCATGCGCAGATGCCAATATAGCTTCGCTTGTTATACAATTCATGGAGCAGCATCAGGAACGAAATTTGTATAATCCCCGGAAATATCAGTAAAATCGGTCAAACAGAACTGGAATTATGTGCGCTACAAAGTTTTCGTTGTTTGCGCATGCGTATTCGCTACTATCATTCGAACTACTATGAGTACTACGAAATTTATAGTGGACCATAATGTAAAGGGACCCAACCAGATCCATGATAATTTCAGCCAAATTGGTTCGCCCGTGTATAATAATAAATAAATAAATAGAACCGAAGATAATGAGTGTCACAATGTTCTTGTTGATCGCGCATGCACGGATGCTCAGATCATTCCAATTGTAAAGAAATTCATAAGGGACTATCCAGCAAAATGAAAAGGGGGATGCCAGCAAAGTCGGGGTAAGCAGTGTAGCTTACATCGTTTCATTCATAGAATTTGTTGATGTATATTCTCAATTTATGGTAGACGCTCGGTGCCATCCTTACCATGACAGCTCCCCTCCTTCACCTGTCAAACTTGGGCGGAGTCGGGTGAGGTATTCACAGTTGAATGTTTCGAAATGAGACATCCAGTCTGCCCATGTATACAGATATAGTTACTCCCATCGCAAATACATACATTGAAGAGGGCTCGGCCAAAACATCCAACACTCAATGACTCTTGAAAACAAATCAAAATCGGTCGAGCATAACCGGGGATTACCGATACTATTATTCCATCAATCAGTGTGGATTTGACTGGGGACACACAGGTACCCAACTTGCTTGATCCGTGAAAATCTCAGCGAAATCGGTCGAATAGAACCGGAGTAACGGAATTGTCAGGAATTCCATGTTTGCACATGCGCAGACGAAAGTTACGGTCGGATTTCGATGGAATGCATATAGGACCATCTGCGTAACAACCCGCACATCCTCTCTATATTTCATTTCGTTTGAATTGTTCTCCTAAGATACAGTGGTTACAAGTAATTGGGTTGAGACAGACAGCCGATAGAAAGAATGAACAAAATTCATTCCTTGATGTCCGTCAAAACTGATAACACCCATAATTGTAAATAATATTTTAGTCCAAGTACTTTTTCGGCTACCAGATTTAGAGGGAAGACGGATGATCGCAATCAACTGTTAGAAGATACCTATCCCTCAAGTATATCATATTATAGGATTACTGTACTATTCCATACCAGGTGGCTTGTTTATTTATATTTATAATTTATTATACTTATTGATTTTTGAACCAGTTTTCTAAACCGCTTTTTCAAACCGCAATTTACTGAGGCTGAGATCGCCTTTGACAAATCAATGATGTTCTCAGTTGGTGTAGATTCTTTCCTACTAACCTTGAAGTGAGCATTCGGTGGTTAAGTTCCGTATTCTTCGAGAACAAATGGGGAGAGGAGTGATAATCTGAGCTATAAATCAGAGGAGTTAAAAATGCAAATAGATAAAAGTGTTTGCCCACTGTGATTGACGACGAATGTGGGAGGGGTGAGGGGCAGATGTTGTTAGCAAGGATTATATCTGCTAGTGGTTTTAGCTCTATTGATTGCCTACCATATGCTGCCAGAACTCCGTCTCGCTCCCACTTAGCTATTCCACCCACTTCAATTTTCGAGGATTATTCTTCAGCTGAGGCCTCCAGTGATGATCAGCTTTCTGGTGCTCAGACGTTCTTGCCGATCCGAGTCACTGATTCACTTAGATGTCTTGAAGCCTTGCGCCACCTGCGGCCTGTCCCTTGTGACCTTAGCACCCAGTTACAAGTTGATGATTTACAAGGGTGCTTGAGATAGCTATTTTAATCTACCAGTGGCGACAAGATAAGTTCCATCATTAGCAGTACGAAAAACAGAAAAACGCAGCCAAGGTGTGCTTTCTCGCAATCATTACATGATATGATGAATGCTATTAATCCATCCATAAATTTCAATATTTTCAGTATTGTCGGTTGCATGTAATTATTGATGTTACTAGAGTAGAGATATATAAATGGGGCTCTAGACTATCTAGTTTTCCTGCTAGACGAGCGCCATTCCAGTTGCTGCCGATCAGACGAAAGTTACAGTCTGGTTTTGATGAAATATGACGACCCTAACCCACACTTCCTTCTATGTTCAACAGATTACGACCATTCATTCGTGTAGTTATGCGCGTCACACTGACAACAGAAAGACACGGAACCAAATTTGTTCAGAAATGTCTGAAACGCCAAACGCTTGGAATCTTGATTTTAGAGGAGGACTGCAATAATTGTTTTCCTCCCAGAAGTGACCACAATGTTTCCGCTACCTTGCTTCCGCTAACGATGTGCTACCTATGTGTTGCGTACAAGGGATGTACGGAAATTCGCATCATTATGATGAGCCAAAACAGCGTGATACCTATAGGTTTTTAGGGTGCCTATAGAAGCTAGGCTCCTAGATGACGGCCTCCCGTATGATGAACCTAAAGCCTTGAGAAAAATTAACCACAACACAAATCCATTTTACATCACGCTAAAACCTAATCCGTAAATAACCATAGGGCAACGACGAAGTCTCTATGTGACAAAATTTGTGTTCGAAGCCCAGGTCTGAATTTACTTAGGTACGACTTTTATGGTTCTCATTCCAGCTGACTCAACTGAAGTCTACTTGTGCAACAAATCAAAGGGTTCATGTCTAAAGCGGGAGTATTCCGTGTCAAAAAATTGACTTCTTTTTAAACGCCTCCTTGGCTAAGAGTAATATTTTCCACTACTCAGGCCGCAATTTTTACCAGATCTCAATGGTTCCTTTTGTAAAGAAGGTCTAGTTTGTAAAGAGGAACCACTTGTAAAGAAGGTTTAGTTTTGCGTAAAACTGAGGAATCTGAGTCACTGTAATACGACTGCCCTACATACGGTATTCTATAATGCATTACTCAGCAATAACTATTAAAAATACACACAGCAATGTTGAAAGTAATCGCTGGGCAGCAACGTTGGTGCAGGAAAATGCACGCCAACCACCCATACCGTCAAACAAACGATCCCATCGCTTAGAAAGCCACGAGTTCCCCATCTGTTGCTCCTTAAGTGATATTCAATTCAAGGTCTGGAAGCTACACCGTTTAACGCTTTTCCACCCCTCATCACTTACTTTCTTCCCCAGCTTATTCCCATTTAACAACTTCGCAAGGAATAAAAGGCAAATGATTCGAGATGACAATGGGTCTAATTACAGCAGAAAAACATTAAGCTTTTGTAAACTTTTTTAAATTGTTGAGCCTGTTTCGCATTATCAAATTAATATGAGTAGGCTGTAGTATCGGGCAACATGATGTGACACATGGAAACGTTCTTTTTTTTTATACTAATCTGCATTTAATTGCAAAATGTTTAACCAGATTATTCTCGAGGGAAGGTCAAAGTAAGTCAGTCTTCATCTTCCTACACCATATTTCAATTTATTTTCTAATTTTCGTCAGAGCTCCGAAATTGAGGTGAAAAAATTCGATGGTAATTCACATATGTAAAGTAGATCTGAATTGTATGTGGATGATGATCAGTATGGGAGGGTTGAGCATTTAAAGAGTTGCACCCTTTGCAAGAGGCAAGGTGAAAAATGAACGAATCAAATATTGGCATTAGAAGTTTCTCTCATTTGGACCGATCACCGAGTCCATCAGTAATAATTAATAACATTCAAATCTGCGGTCGTGAAGATCCCACTTCGCGATTTAATGGGTAAGTTATGGATATTGTAATTGTTATAAGTGGGGGGGGGGGGGGGGGGGATACAAGTTTTTGTCCTCCAAAAGCGCACTGGCTCTTGAGGAGACCTTTCATTTAGAAAAATAAAATATGGCCATACCCACTAACGACTGCATTCGATTTTTGTACACAGTTCCGCCTCAGATCCTAGGATTGACGAGGTAGGGGATGCTTGTTTCCTAATGATCTTCTCGCAAATTCTGCCGTATTTGCTAAATTGCCATTTTCAGTTTGCATCACAGGCTTTACGAATTTCAAATCCATCCGTCGGGATTACATGGGGAGAAAAGGAGCAAAACTTCTGTACGTATTCTAGTTTGGATATGTACTCGTTTGTGCTTGATATTACACCATATCTTACGTATCCCATTATGCAGAATGCTGTGTTTAAAATTACCTATTTGGTGCTATGGGGGTTCTCTTAAGTTGATATTCTCATCATTGGTGATGATTCAGGAGCCATCTGGATAATAATCAAGATAAGACTGCTGGTTCGACTTGTAGAAAGGTGCTGTTGAAATAATGAAGAACATCATGTTAATATTTGCCTCGATTTTCTAAAAATTACTACTCAACTCAAGGAACTAATTGCTTTGGCACATGACCCGCCAAGTATGTTTTCGGTCCTTAATGTTTCCCATTTTATGATTTACAGCTCAATGTCGGGTAAGCCTAGCTCGTAAGTCAAAGCTCTGCAGTCGGATGGCGGGACTTGGCCTCGTTGAAGGTATTAAACTGTACATGTGATAAATCGCTGTAACCCCCTTTTGTAAGAGCTTTAAAAGACCACGGCGCCCCATATTACCCCAGGAACTTACCACCGTATAATCATTGTGTAGGAGAAAGAGGGTGGGTGCAAGGGAGGGAGAGGATTAGTTATCGCCAAGGCAATCCAGAATAACACCTCATAACACCGTGTTGATTACCACTTTTAATACTTACCTACCTATACAGACATTAGAAATTGTTCTTACGAGTGTTAGTACTTTGTGAGGGCCGATTTCTTAACTGAATATGTACAAATTGTTGTCAGGTCCAACAGTAACCATTCACCACTTCCAAATAAATAAGTTAATTTGCCAAAACGCCGGCCTAGAAACAAGATTTTACTCTGACCACCTCCCAAGATCCAACCACCTGGTTATATTCAGTACTATTATCTTTCTTGGGGTGGAATCCATGAACAAACCTAGGACGAACACGAACGTGATTCAGCACTAGAGAAACAGTTTTCGAATGAGGGTTGAGGATAGATCCGCTTGATTGAAATTCATAGATAATTCTACACTCACATTGAAATTCGGAGATTCCACTGCTGACACAAACCTAGAATCTAATTTGCGGATATAACATGTCTTTCAGGAGTAGATATAGCTACCTTGCCCTCAAGGTACTCCTTATGTGAGGAAATTTCACTTTTGTTCAAATAAATAATAGTAATAATTATTGTTATTAACGAATGAATAAAATCAAATGAGTAAATTTGCTACTACAACAATACTTGCAGAGAACGCAGCTTCATGACCAATAAATAATTTGTGGTGTGTGAGATAGAAATGCATGAATCATATGAATACTGAAGGGTTGGGGACATGCTGCTCCATTTACTATACCACAAAGACCAAATTTAAGGCTATTTTATCTCAAATTCAACTTGAATTGGTAAGGCATGTGTTTCTTTTACATCCGACGACCGAAATCGTTCAGCCGATTGTTTAGCGATTGAAGAAAGAAGAAACATTCTCGGTTAAAGGCCTTATAACATTGAAATGAAGGAGAGGGCTGAGACCTCCCAGAGGGGCTGCCAGAAGAGCAAGAAAAATTTCAATCACAGCGTCAAGTGGAGCTTGTCAAATTGGGAACGAGGTAATCTGGTGTCGGATATTTCTTTGACAAGACCCACCCTTCCTAAACACGGCTATCCCCAGTGAAACACTCTTCGTCCTATCTCCGAACCAACACCTTCTCAAAACATCAACTCACTGGGTTGAATCTGCCATGGTTTTTTCATAGGATTGAACGCTCACCTGTGATTTGTTCATATGAAGTGGAAAACGCAGCAAAGCCCTTGTCACATGGGTTTACTATTCTACTGGATATACGTACAGAAATGATGGCTGTTCATTTATTGTTTCTTTCATGTGCAATTATTGAAATGGCTATTTCTGATGGTTTCCACCAATTTTGACCCCCCAAAAACACGAATTAGGCTCGGTTTTTTTTAACAGATTGTCTTTGATCATTGATAGTGCCCTTTAATTGTATTGATTCACCTGTTCATACTACTTCTAGTGTTATTATGCAAATTTATGATGATTTCAGACAATTTCCCAGGATTTTTTACTCATAAAAAGTGAATTTCGGGAGCTTAACCTTCGTTACAACCTCAATTCTTGACTCTTCGGTCCAAATCAACCTAATAGGTATTCGATCTTCTCGCCCTAAAAAACATGGAAAACGATACCTCACATTCTCATGTTCACTAAAACCTCAAAAATCCCTCGAAAACCCCTATTTTACACCAATTTTTCTCCCATAACACCCCTGGGTGTATACCGATCGGGCTGCCGAGCTTCGGAGCACAACTAGGACCAAATGTGTTCCCAAATGGGGACCCAACCTGTGGCGGAAGAACGACGATTTTAGACCAAGATTTAACGTAAATTTAAGGCTGAAACATCGTTAGAACCTCAATTTTCCACCCTTTGGTCAAAATCGACTTCATTTCGGCTTATCGTCCCAAAAAACATGGAAAACGTTACCTCAAAAGCTCATGTTACTAAAACACATACGTACATACATTACTTATTATACTTATTACTTATTAACTTATACATTATATTCTACTGCACATACGTACAGAAATGTTAGCTGTTCGTTTATTGTTTCTTTCATGTGCAATAAGTAATTGAAATAGCTATTTTTGATGGTTTCCACCTATTTTGGCCCCCGAATCCACGAATTAGGCTCGGTTTTTTTTACAAATTATCTTTGATCATTGATAGTGCCCTTTAATTGTATTGATTCACCTGTTCATACTACTTCTAGTGTTATTATGCAAATTTATGATGATTTCAGACATTTTCCCAGGATTTTTTACTCATAAAAAGTGAATTTCGGGAGCTTAACCTTCGTTACAAACTCAATTCTTGACTCTTCGGTCCAAATCAACCTAATAGGTATTCGATCTTCTCGCCCTAAAAAACATGGAAAACGATACCTCACATACTCATGTTCACTAAAACCTCAAAAATCCCTCAAAAACCCCTATTTTTACACCAATTTTTCTCCCATAACACCCCTGGGTGTATACCGATCGGGCTGCCGAGCTTCGGAGCACAACTAGGACCCAATGTGTTCCCGAATGGGGACCCAACCTGTTGCGGAAGAACGACGATTTTAGACCAAGATTTAACGTAAATTTAAGGCTGAAACTTCGTTAGAACCTCAATTTTCCACCCTTTGGTCAAAATCGACTTCATATTCGGTCATCTCGTCCCCAAAAACATGGAAAACGTTACCTCAAAAGCTCATGTTACTAAAACACATACGTACATACATTACTTATTATACTTATTACTTATTAACTTATTATACATTATATTCTACTGCACATACGTACAGAAATTTTAGCTGTTCGTTTATTGTTTCTTTCATGTGTAATAATTTAAATAGATATTTCTGATGGTTTCCACCAATTTTGACCCCCCCAAAACACGAATTAGGCTCCCCAATAATCTTTGATCATTGATAGTGCCAGCTGAGTGGGTGTGTCTTGATTCACCTGTTGACAATTATTCTAGTATTATTATAATTAGTGTTATTATTAGAATAGTGTTATTATTCTGTGTTATTATCCTATACCTTCAAAATGTGGCACTTTTTTTTTACGAAATGTGGCAATGTGGCACATAGTTTGGCCGAATGTGGCATTTTTTTCAGCCAATTTGGCATTTATTTTTTCAACTTTCCACCCCTTCCAACCGTAAAAAGGGATGTTAAACCATTAAATCATGTAATTTAAAGCTTATAAATGACTGTATTATGCAGGTAAACTAATTACAATATATTTACATGTAGTTACAAAGTTTAAATTCAATTATTAAACAGCTTTAAGTGGGCGCCTAAGTTTTCTATGGTGAAATTCATTCGACGATCGCTCAGGATATATTTCAATTTAGAGAAGGATCTCTCAACATCGGCGGATGTCCTTGCGAATATCCTCCAAGTTCTAGAAAAAAAAAATAGAATAATAATTAGATAAATTTTTTATAAATTCAAATAGGTACCAATAATTAGAAAATATCAAAATTAAACGTTGGTTACCTTTTCACACAGCTGAGGTACGATTCGTCGTAGAGTGCTCACGCTTGGCAGTTTGACGCTACAATATTTGTCGAAAACGTCACGCAGGGCACCGTTCTCCAGTTTGTGTAAGGGAATTCCTTCTTTAAGAAAAGCCAGGATGACATCTTTCGAAAATTCCTGGACCTCAGGCTTTTCCATCACGCCTTTAAGGAGCTGCTGCTGTTTCCGATCAGTACTCGGAGCCCTCGCTCTTGCCTGGTGCACCTCGCTTTTCTTGTGAACGTCGAATTGGCACTTCTTCTTGAAATCATACTGTAAAATAAATACAAGAAAAACGTTCAATCAGTACCAGTACTTCGGAATGGAGAGGAAAGAAAATTACGAAATTATGTCGGTTTACAGTGGGGGATTTATGGCTTGTAATCAACGTGAAGAAATGACTTTGAAACAAAAATCTTGCTCTAGCTTCAATGCAATGAATTTGAGAAAAGTTAACTGTATACAGTTACCTATAGGTAAACTACATAGAAGAAGAGTTTCTTAAGGGAAACTTAATAGAAAACTTACCATTTTCGTGCACAGCTTGCAGAATATCTTCCCATCTTCAACGGAAAAATTGCTATCACCAAGAATCCACTTCCTATCACGTCAGACGACAGGGTCACGTTTGAACTAGAATCTCTAGGCATATTGAAGATTGAAGAAAATCGAAAATGAGCGCGATGTTTACAATAACAAACTTCAGCTTGGTATGAAGGACGTTGGGAAGGGAAATGGTATATATACGAGGTAGAGAATGATGAGTACACATGCACTCCCGAATACAATTCTGCACTGGACTTTCTAATCCGGATCATCAGAAACAATAGGCGAAGACCAGTGGCGAACTCGAGCTACGTGCTCTTCACCCTCCTGTCCCACTAATCCTAATCCCTTACCTGGTTTCAGTTGATAACCGTACGTCATATTTTCTTGGCATTCTCGGGCGTTGCAAAAAACAAATCTCAAAATTCCTTAAAATTTGGCTCAA
Source organism: Leptopterna dolabrata (assembly GCA_954871275.1). Taxonomy (NCBI): domain Eukaryota; kingdom Metazoa; phylum Arthropoda; class Insecta; order Hemiptera; family Miridae; genus Leptopterna; species Leptopterna dolabrata. Next base: position 22,994,899 of record OX940974.1, read on the forward strand.
AAGAGGCAAAATGTGGCATTTCCCCTCAACAAAATGTGGCATTTTACCAAAAAATGGCCCGAATGTGGCATTTCAGTGTGGCGCCGTGGCGATGCGGCATTTGAAGGTCTCTGGTTATTATACAAATTGATAGTGATTTCAGACAATTTCCCAGGTTTTTGACTCATAAAAAATAAATTTTGGGAGCTGAACCTTCGTTACAACCTCGATTTTCCACTCTTTGGTCAAAATCGACTTCATAATTCGGTCTTATCGCCCCAAAAAACATGGAAAAAGATACCTCAAACGCTAATGTTACTAAAACACGAAAAATACCTACTTGTATACCCATTTTTCAATCATAACACCTCTGGGCATATTCCGATCGGGCTGAAAAGTTTCGAGACACAACTAGGATCCAAATGGAGCGTGTTTGCGAAAGAACGAATTTTTTATACCGAAATTGCAGCCGGTACGCATGATACGGCGGACGGACATAGCATTTTTTCCGAATCTACGCAACTTGAAACGTAAAAGAAAAAATTTTGAGGGGGTGTTATAAAAATTTTTTTGCTGAGCAATTACATAGGTGTATTATTCACAGAATAAAAAACCAAAAGCTCGGCACGCGCGATATGTGACAGAAGGATGTCTCGAGTCGTATAGGACCACAGCGCAGCGGCGCGCGGCGTTGCGAAGAATTACCTCAGCGATCCCAGACCGCTCGTAGACGCTATAACAACATAAATATCCCCATTGCCGTTTGCCGGTACTGCTGCTAAGCCCTCCACCTGTACCTACTGAAAACCGTAGATTTTATTGCAATATCTTACCATAAAAATGTCAAATGATGGTCACATTTGACCCACGTTTTTGCAGAAAAATATTTTCGATTATTGAAACAGTTTTAAAGTCATCATTCCATTCCACTTTTGGTGAATTTTAACAACTGTTGGTGATTTTCAGACATTTTACTAGTTTCTTGACCCCCAAAACTCGAATTTGACCCACTTTTTGTTTTCGAAATTGCTCATCTTCGAATTTTTCCTTTTGCCTGCCATTATAATTTTTTTTTTTTAATCTAGTAGCCAAGGTCACTATTTCGTCTGGAATGACGTATTCATAAATGCGTAGACATAAATAAATAGAATATTAAAATTTGAAGTAGGTCCAAAACCGCCGAAAATCACAAAAACTCTGCAAAGTCCTTGTCACATGGGTTTATTATTCTATTGGACATACCTAACGAAATGCTGGCTGTTTATTTATTGTTACTTTCATGCGTAATAATTGAAATAGCTATTTCTGATGGTTTCCATTAATTTTGGCCCCTAAAACACAAATTAGGTACTTTTTTTTTTTTTAACTATCTTTGATCATTTTGGTAGTGCCATTTAATCGTCTTGATCCACGTGTTGACACTTTTTCCAGGGTTATTATACAAACAGATGGTGATTTCAGACGATTTCCCAGGTTTTTCACCCATAAAAAATCATTTTTGGGAGCTGAACATTTGGTAGAACTCAATTTTCCCCTCTTTGGTCAAAATCGACTTCATATTCGGTCTTCTCGTCCAAAAAACATGGAAACCGATACCTCAAAAGCTCATGTTACCAACATGTTGCTAAAACGCAAAAAGTACCTATTTTTACACACATTTTCACTCATAACACCCCTGGATATATTCCGATCGGGCTGAAAAGTTTCGGGACACAACTAGGGCCCAAATGGAGCATGTGTGCGAAAGAACGACTTTTTTAGACCGAAAATGAAGCCGGTACACATGATACGGCGGACGGCGTACGGCGTACGGCGGACGGCGGACGGACATTGCATTTTTTTAATCTAGGCACCTTGAAACGGAAAACAAAAAATTTTGAGGGGTTGTTATAAAAATTTTTTGCTGACCGAATACATAGGTGTATTATTCACAGAATAATAAACCAAAACGGATCATCACAAATTCGCTCATAATATGGCCATGGTTTATATAGAATCCAAATCTGGATGAAAAATATGGTAAGAAATAAAAAAACTGCGTTTTCAAGAGTTTTGTTAAGCTGGGAGTATTAGGTTTAGGTACCATTCTAATTAGCGAAATTAATCCAATAATTTTAGCATCGCGTATGTAGTACCGACTATAAAGAATTTACGATTAGTAGCTATAGGATATTTTTGGGACAGTTAAAGTTTAGAGTCACCATTGAGGTTTATCCAAACAGCATCGACATGTGTGCAGTACGGAGAGGGCGAAATTATTACCTTATCTTGGGGTTCTTGATATCGTTTCATGTTCAAAATAGGGGAATAATTTTTATGGGAACAATTTATTGATTCATGCATTTCACGTTTTTTAAATATTCGCGTAATATTGATACGTTATTAAGGTTGTTGTGGAATGGCTGGGTTCACATAGGTACTACCGGCCCAAGTGAAATGGAATCCGGCGAGAAAGAATAGCAAATGAGCTCGAGACTATGTGTTTACTCGAGTGATAAAACGTAAAGAATCCCCCTTCTTTTCTTGTTAGGAAATCAACCTTTTGAGCCGATAAGGGTATGAAAGGGCGGTAAGGGAGAGGCTGTTTGAAGAATAAATAGGACGGAGGCTTCTTTATTTCTTTCATTACACGGTGGAAAGAAGTAGTTGGGTACGATGGCTACTCCCGGCTTTAGGATTTCGGTTATGCCAAAAAAATATTCAGGTGGCCACAAGACGTTTTTTTAAGTTAAAATCTAATTTCTCCCCCCTTTTTATTGAGTGTTAGGTAGTTTTGGTTTATTATTCTGAGAATAATAATCCTATGTATTCGCTCAGCAAAAAATTTTTATAACACCCCCTCACAATTTTTCTTTTACGTTTCAAGGTGGGTAGATGTAGAAAATGCAATGTCCGTACGCCGTCCGCCGTCCACCGTATCAGGCATACCGGCTTCATTTCCGGTCTAAAAAATTCGTTCTTCCGCACACTGGCTCCATTTGGGCCCTAGCTGTGTCCCGAAACTTTGCAGCCCGATCGGAATATACCCAGGGGAGTTATGAGTGAAAATGGCTATAAAAATAGGATTTGTTGTGTTTTGGTAACATGAGCTTTTGAGGTATCGGTTTCCATGTTTTTGGGACGAGAAGCCGAATATGAAGTCAATTTTGACCAAGGAGTGGAACGTTGAGGTTCTACCAAAGGTTCTGCTCCCAAAATTGATTTTTTATGAGTCAAAAACCTGGGAAATTGTCTGAAATCACCATTAATTTAACACTAGAAAAAGTGCCAGCAGGTGAATCAAGACAATTAAATGGCACTACCAATAAATAATCAAAGATAATTTGGAAGAAAAAGGACCGTATACCTAATTCGTGTTTTGGGGGCCAAAATTGGTGGAAACAACCAGAAATAGCTATTTCATATGACAGAAACAATAAATGAACAGCCAACATTTCTGCAGGTATCCAGTAGAATAATAAACCCATGTGGCAAGGACTTTGCAGCGTTTTGGTTCTAATGGCAGGAGTAGTGTTGAATGTCACTATGGTGGTTTGTGATGAATGAGGTAGCGGCGAGGTTTGGATGAGAGAATGAGAAGGTGCTGGATTTAGCATCTATATAAAAGGTTAACACCTATAGCGAAGCCAGGGAGGTTTCCACCACTAAAGACGCTAGAGGGTTTTGCCCAGTGGTCGGTTTTCACCGGAACGGTTCCACCATTCTGGGATCTTTTAGATTATTAAGGTAAGAAGATGTGAGGAGAGAGAGAGAGAGAGAGAGAGGTCATCGACTCTGGGTGGGGGTTGCAGAGAGGTGGCGTTGGGTTTTCCTCCATTAGGCGTTGGGTTTTCCTCCATTAGGCAGTTAACAATTCACATGTTAACGGAGCGATATTGGACAAAAAAAGTGGCCCCGCCATTGTGCAACAGTTTCCTCCGCATACAAATGGAGGTTCCCTGGATAGCCTCATCAATGCAGCCAGGAAGGTATTCGCTACCGTTCAACACACTACTGAACCCACCACACGTCATAATACGTACAGAATCGGAATGGTGTATGGGACCCCGTGTGGTAGCCACCCTCCGGGAGAAATGGCCGGATGGTCGGCATATATACACTGACGGGTCAAGGATTAATTCTAAAGTAGGCTGTGCCTTTTATGACGCAACGGCAAACGTTCAGAGAAGCTTCCGACTGTGGGACAAAAGTTCGGTCTATTCGGCAGAACTATATGCTATACTGCAGGGGCTTTTATACGCTAGCGACAATGCCGAGAGGACACCACAGGTAGTTATCGTCTCTGATTCACAGAGTGCTCTGATAAAATTGAAAAACATTGACACAATGACCAAACTGACCAAACTGGAAGCTGACATTCTTCGGCAGATACAGGAATTACGTTCCGTAGGAATTAGTGTACACTTTATGTGGATAAAGGCCCACATCGGCATACCAGGCAATGAGATTGTAGACTCGGCCGCCAAACGAGCTATTAGTCTACCTTCAGTGGACCCGATTCGGATGTTTCCCCATACTGACATGTACTGGAGCATCCGTGAGCACTACATGAACGAATGGCAAAAGTTCCACAGCACATATCCAAAAGGAAGAAATTATGTCTTCATGTTCAAGGCTGTAAAAAAACACGCTTGGTTCTCGAAAATCAACAGTCCAAAACCCAGAAAATTCTATAAAACGATCTCACGTATCAGAACAGGGCATTGCCTCACAAACAAGTACCTACACATGATTGGAAGAGCCCAAAGCACTGGATGCCGAGCCTGCTCCGAAGAGGTTGAAACACTCGAGCATGTCCTCTTTACCTGCCAGCAGTACAACATAGCAAGACGACAACTTTTTTCTGCGATTTCACTCGAAAATGATGTACAACAGCCCTTCGACATGCGCCATGTGATTAGTTTGGACAATGTGAATATTTATGATGCCATATATGAATTTATCACAAAAATCAATCTTAACTTATGACATAATAATTTTCTTTCTGATTTGTAACACTTTGTAAATGTTATATTCTGTATTTTGTATGGTTGAATGGCTTTATGCCTATACCAAATAATTAAAAAAAAAAAAAAAAAAAAAAAAAAAGGTGGCGTTGGAGAGTGGAACCGGGGTTCAGGGCGTGGGAACCATGTGGGTGTTGGAGGGTGGGGGGCAGCAGCTTGGGAGACTCCACCGTGTGTTGTGTGTGCTCGGGTTCACCACTGTGGTGGTTTGTGATGAGTGAGGTAGTGGCGAGGTTTGGATGAGAGAATGAGAGTGATGGATGAGAAGGTGCTTGATCTAGCGTCTAAAAGGTTAACACCTATAGCGAAGCCGGGATGTTTCCACCACTAAAGACACTAGAGAGTTTTGCCCAGTGGTTGCCACTCGTGGTCAGTCATCACCGGACCAGTTTCACCATTCTGGGATCTTTTAGGTTATCAAGGTAAGAAGATGTGAGGAGAGAGAGAAGTCATCGAATTTGGGTGTGAGTGTAGAATGAAGAAACGCATGAGAACAGCGGGTTTTTATATGGCTCTTTCCACCCTCCCCCAGTGACTTGAAGGTCGTTTCCAACCGTTAAGGGATGGTGGGAAGGAGTAGGGTTTTGCCTGCAGCCGGTCACGTACGCCTCTTCATTCGTCTGGTTCATTTTGTGCAGTCCTAATATGAAATACAAAGTGATGTTCTGGGAGGATATCACGACAGTCACGTTTTGTCATGTGTAGGGAATTAACTGAGTTAACGATTCTGAATGTTGTCTTAATAAAGACTTAATAAAGTTTTGTGAAATCTGAGAGCCAAGGAATTTTCAAATATTGGTTTCACCAGCGCATAACATAGAGCTCTGGGACAGAAAAGTGTGGAGCAGTATACTATTGGAGCAATGAGATTCAGTTACATGTTTGTACGTTTGTAGTGCACCAGGAAAAATATATATGTATGTTAGTGCCCATTTTAAGTGACATCTACAACATCATATTAAAATTAGGATTACAGCTTGAAGAAAAACTCGTAACTCGAAATAGTTCAGGAGGCGAGTAAATGGATGGGTAGAAAACTTCCTGAAAAAATCCTACACGCAGGTATCGTCGATTTTATCATTAGAATTAATGTTCAGGAACACTGCCAGTTAAGGAATACAATTAATCGACAAATGGAATTGCAATATTTGAAACTACCAGAAAGCCCCTTAACAGAATAAATGAATACAAATTACCCATAACTATTTTAATACAGCAGGAGCAACAATCAACCTTTTGATAAGTCGGAGACGATAGATTTTCTTTTTTTATATCTCAAAATATTTCTGCACGTTCTTGAATGGAAATGCTATTCAAGGGCCTACAAATTTCATTCAAAGGCCTACTTAGAGGCCAAAAATATTTCATGGTCAAGTTTCCAAAAGACATTCTTTACTTTCACATATCTCGGGTAGACAGAACGGTAGGTAGGTATTTCAGAAACTAGTTCATCAAAAAGTTTCCATCTGAAACCATTCGTGGAACTTTGAGATTTCATTATCATATGTGACGGTACATGAAGGGTTAATTTTGTTTATCACAAAGAGAGGATTTCCTCTTTTGTCCATTCCTTAACACTTTCAACAGAATACAAAACAAATCTGTAGCAGATTCAAAAGCCATCATTCAATGAGTCAAGTTATTGTTATATAAAAAAATTCTTACTTAAGTTTCCAAGCTGAGCAATCATTAAGTCCCGCCAAAGAATAGCCGATTCCCATGTTCCTGAAACAAAAACCCTAAAATAATTTATTTTGAGATGGCTGTTCATGGTAGATGGTCTGCTTGACGTCAAATATCATTGAAAACAAAGTAGGAAGTTAATGTCCCAGAAATCCCTTGTGCTATATTTGCTTTGAATGGTCTCAATAAAATGTGGGAAACTTATTTTGGATGATGCATCTTCTGAAATACCTACCGCTGCTATTATTAGCATCTGCAATGGTCGTATCCAACAGGAGTGGTTCATTGCGATGTTGCTCGGAGTTTTCACGAATTCCCTTAATACGTCATTATTGTTGTGATTGAGAGCCGTATGGATCAAAGATCTCATGTATTCTAATTAGATATCTTTAAAGACAGACTAAGGAATAGTTACTATTTCAAAAATGTGCCAATGCGGCCATAACGTATTGGGAAGGGGCCTTTTCTTTCGTTGATAGAGTCTTAGCTGGTAAAAGTACAACATCCGGTGAAAATAAGGAAAATTATTGGTACCTAACATTTAGGGCGATAATCTATCATTCAATATGAAAGTGCATTGGGGCTGGTTTATCGATGTCATTCAAACAGGCACTCAGGCTGATTCATCTTATCCAGCCGATTATGTTTCACATGTATACGTGGGCGTTTAGCAATCAACGTTTGTTAGGACCTAACAGACTTCTTCATTTTGAAGGGTCCTTGAAAAGCTGGTGAGGAAGTAGCCTGTGTAAACTATGCGTTCTATTCGCAACGGAATCTTAGCAGCACGTCTATGAGTTATTCCAGTAGTTTCCTGAGCCTATTTAAGTTATGAAGCAGTTCTGCAAAATCTTACATCTCCGAAATTGAGCGCTTTCATACGTACGTCGAGGAAAATGTTGGGAGAAAACGTAATACCTGTTACTGATAAAAATCAATAACTGTCCACACTTTACGGCAGGATCAATCGGGTTATGACAAACCTCCAGGCCAACATTCGAAGCAGCTTGAAATTTCATTCGAGAACCTATCAAAAATTGAAATACTTTTTTCAGTTTTGGAACTTTTTGCATTTTGCTAAAAATTGCGCCACAATTATTTTGAGCTACTTAGAGATCATAACCGGGGTTTTCAAATAGATAGCTAGTTTGTGGAGCTCATCTTTTTTTTTTAAACACGTATGCCGTAGGTACATGCCCTACAGGTACAAGTTACGTGGGCACAATATTATGTTTATGATGTCCAGTTTATGCCGGATGATGAGTTAGTCCTTCGTATACTGTCACTTCATATAAAAGCAGAACGATCTCTAACGGAGATCGATCTCAAAAGAATCTCAGAACTGAAACTTGGTCAGAAACACCCAATTTTGTTATAGGTACGTAGGCTGTATAAGACGCAACTTTCTTTCCTTTTCATCAATAACTGTGTATTTCTTGTTGTAATACCGCAACTTCGTCAACCAAGCCTTCAAAAATTGCTCAAAACAAATTACATAAACAGCGAAAACTGAGCTGGGTTCTCCTTCAGGAACCCATCACCATTTTCTTCAACAGTCGGTTAAATAATCTCTTTTCCTATTTTTTAAGGAAACTAGCTGACTAGTAATGTTGAACCGCAAGGGGGCAACTATACAATCTATGGTCTAGCTCAAAACCGCAACTTATAATCAACCAATCCTTATAATTTTGGGCCAAATGGATTTGAATCACCAGCTACTCAACTGGTGATTCTAGTTACTGAGTAATATAAATTTCTAGTGAGAAAAAAAAAAAAAAAACCACAGTCATGCAGCATGGCTATAAGAGCGAATTTTCGAAGTTTTCGGCATCTTCCTCCTCCGCCTAAAATTTTCTGAAAATTAATTTTCGGCCAATGTTTTCCCAACTTGATACCATACAAAATTAAAACAGGAGTAGTTTTACGCAAAGTAAAATTTGGGGTGGAAGGAGGGGGGGGGGGGAAATCAAAAATGTTTTGAATACCAGAAGAGTAGGTATTGGATACGTAACAAATTTTTTGTTCCATTTTTTGCCGAGTAACACCTCGGTTTGTAGATTTTCCAACGCTGAACACGATGGTGCAGTCAGAATTGCGATATCCCATTCCGTTATCAGACGAACCAGGAAGAACATCTCAAGAAATAACCACGTTCCTTCATCTTCAAAGTGCTCCAGTTTGAGAATGGAATGAGATATCGCAATTCTGATTTCACCATCGTGTTCAGCGTACAAAAACCTTTAAAATGAGGTGTCACTTGTCAGACTTTTTCATTTTGGGAATTTATGGGTAATTTTCCCCCCCTAAAACTCCCCAAAACTCCCCCTTAGGGTGACCCGATTCTGCCCATCTTCGAACTTAGCCTGTCGATTGCCAAGACAGATTTTTCGTGCAAATTTGAACTTTTTATCTCAATTCTTTCGAGAGTTATCGTCTGGAATGACACATACATATATAAATATATAAATATATAAATATATATATAAATATATAAATATATAAATATATATATAAATATATAAATATATAAATATATATATATATATATATATACATATAATTTTTGGTGTCTTTCGGAAGGGAATTCAGGATGGTCTGAAACGGATTTTGGTATAAAAATCTTTCGGAAATTCGAGTTTTAAAAATTTTGGACCGAGAACAATAGCTTCCTTTTCTTCGAAAATTCGCTAAAAGCAACACCTAAGAACATGGTTAATTTATGTGAAAAATAGCGTCTACATTCCCGTCGCGTCATACATGGTACTTAGGTAACGCACTGACCGCCTTCAGAATGCACCATTCCTTTCATGACTCATTTTGGGCAAAAAAGGAGGGGGGGGGGGGGATCCAGTCTTGCAGCATGGCTTAAGGAGCGAATTTTCAAAGAAATAGTTTGAGAAATTGAGAATTTAAATTAATTGCCATCTGCCAGAGTACTCATTACGGCGTGACTGGGCACTTGTTAAGACCGTGGCACGTCGTGCGGAAAAATTATATTAAAAAATCATTTTTGGGTGTTTTGAACCAAAAAGTTGTGATTTTGATCACTCAATTCAGTTTTAACGTGCTGAAACTACTCGCAATCGATTCAGCGTGGCAAAAAAAAAAATAAATAAATAAATAAACTGTAAACTCACATGCCTACGTATTTTTTTGAATTTCAGACTACAATCTTTTAAATGCGTGAAACGGATTTTGGAGGGGTTTTCAGTTCACAGGGATGAATCTCTGAAAGTTTCGAACGAGCCAAAGCTACATTTTTTTCCGAAACGCTTTAAAAACCTCGACGGGTTACCCAGTGATTTATAATACCCGGGTATTTCTCTGGGTAAATAACCAAGGTAAATAACCGATTTGGGCATTTAGTCGGGTATTTATTCCTCAAAGATACAGGTTCGAAAAAAACAGAAACATCTACAACGTAATCACCTCTCGAAAACCAACCTATACAAGCCACTTCGATGGTTTTTGCTTTCAGAATCCTTCTCAGAATAAAGAAAACCTCATGTGTATACGTGAACGTGATGGAGCTTTACCTACATCTACAGCTCCTAGCCGCAAGATAATATACCTTTTTATGTGGACAGCTCTAGGCCTGACTTCATTACTTACAATAGTGCTTAAAACACACTAAAATCGCTTTATAGGATGTCACTCAGTAGTAAGAGACGTCCTTATGTATCTGACCTGGTCAGAAAGGGACAACACTCAGCCGAGAATGAATCACATTCAAATCCGTTTCAGACCATCCTGAATCCAAATCCGTGAAAAAAAAACTATAGGTGTATGTCTATGTGACAGAATCTTGTGTGCGCTGCCCAGACCGCAATTCTCAACCGATTCGAGTGGTTCTTTCTTTGCTTGATGCAGAAATCTGTCTAGTTGTGCCCTACGTTGCCGGAATTTCGAAACTTCCTTCCTGAAGACGGAGGGGGGTTAACGCTGGGAAAACTTGGGGTTTCGGCTAAATCTTATGCGCTCTTCCCAGGGCTTAATTGTCAACCGATGGTTCTTTTTTTGTTCGACGCAAAATTCAGTCTAGTTGTGCACTACGTAGCCGGAATTTCGAATTTATTTCTATATTGGCGGGGAGAAAACGCGGGGTGTTCTGCAAATCTTGTCCGCTGCTCGTATTCTCAACTTTTGAAGCTACCATAAGACGTAGGTATATAAGGAACAATACGTAGGTAGCAACCTAACCATAGATCAATCAATCAATAAATTTATTCGCAATATTCTTGGGGCATTCACCGACTCTAATGTAGTTAGTCGTCATACATGTACGTAAGCTATTCATCTCGCGTCACTAGTCACGAAATTAGGTAATTAAATTGCACAATGAATTCATATAAACTTCCAGATGACCACCACTATAAAGCCGGGTTTACATTGGTCGAGTTGAAGGTAGGTATTATTCTACAGTACTCACGTAAACATTTTCAGTAGAGTTAACTCTACTGACTAGTACGTAGTAGAGTTGGAGCGACTAGCGCGGTGGTAGAGTGACTACTCTACTGACTCCCCCACTACAAAAATTTGAGCTCTACTGTTCACTCTTCCACCTACTGTACCCTGGTGGTAGAGTAGAGTTGGAAGGAGAGGAAGAAGGGAAGAGACACAAGTCTTGACGGCCCAACGGCCTTATCAGGTGGAATAAACCGGTTCCCGTGAGATCACCGAAGTTAAGATACCTCGAGCATGGTTACTACTTGGATGGGTGATCGCTGTGACACGTGGTGACACGTCCAGGTATGACCCATGTAGCTGTTGGGCGAACCCCTCTCCACTCAAGGAGGCGAGGCAATGAGTAGCCAAGTAAAGAGCGATATGATCAGACCGAATTCTGATCCTCTCATTGGAGGACAGCTGATCACATCCGCGACGCTGGCAGGGCAGTCGGACGAAACTCCCCAGCCTGGAATGGCTGTTACTTACTTTTTACACAAGCCTTGATGAGGAGTGACCAACATTACTCTAGGAGTTATGGTATTACACCAGGAGTTATGACATTACTCTAGGAGTTATGGCGTTACTCTAGGAGTTAATGACATTGCACTAGGTGTTATGGCATTCCTCTAGGTGCTAAGGCATTACCCTAGGAGTTATGGCATTACTCTAGGAATTAATGACATTGCACTAGGAGTTATGGCATTCCTCTAGGTGTTAATGGCATTACTCTAGGAGTTATGGCATTACTCTATGAGTTCAGGCATTACTCTAGGAGTTATGGCATTACTCTAGGAGTTATGGCATTACTCTAGGAGTTATGGCATTACTCTAGGAATTAATGACATTGCACTAGGAGTTATGGCATTCCTCTAGGTGTAAGTGGCATTACTCTAAGAGTTATGGCATTACTCTAGGAGTTCAGGCATTACTCTAGGAGTTATGGCATTACTCTAGGAGTTATGGCATTACTCTAGGAGTTATGGCATTACTCTAGGAATTAATGACATTGCACTAGGAGTTATGGCATTCCTCTAGGTGTTAATGGCATTGCACTAGGATTTATGGCATTCCTCTAGGAGTTATGGCACTACTCTAGGAGTTATGACACTACTCTAGGAGTTATGACACTACTCTAGGAGTTAAGGTATTACTCTAGGAGTTATGACATTACTTTAGGAGTTATGGCATTACTCTAGGCGTTAAGGCATTAATCTAGGAGTTATGGCATTACTCTAGGAATTAATGACATTGCACTAGGAGTTATGGCATTCCTCTAGGTGTCAATGGCATTGCACTAGGATTTATGGCATTCCTCTAGGAGTTATGGCACTACTCTAGGAGTTATGACACTACTCTAGGAGTTATGACACTACTCTAGGAGTTATGGCATTACTCTAGGAGTTAAGGTATTACTCTAGGAGTTACGACATTACTTTAGGAGTTATGGCATTACTCTAGGCGTTAAGGCATTAATCTAGGAGTTATGGCATTACTCTAGGAGTTATGGCACTACTCTAGGAGTTATGGCATTATTCTAGGAGTTACGATATTACTCTACTAGGAGTTATGTCATTCCTCTAGGAGTTAAGGTATTACTCTAGGAGTTACGACATTACTTTAGGAGTTATGGCATTACTCTAGGCGTTAAGGCATTAATCTAGGAGTTATGGCATTACTCTAGGAGTTATGGCACTACTCTAGGAGTTATGGCATTATTCTAGCAGTTACGATATTACTCTACTAGGAGTTATGTCATTCCTCTAGGAGTTATGGCAGCAGCATTGATTTTGAGCAGTGGTGACACCATGCCAAATAATTGTTCAATGCCTCAGGACACATTCTCATCACAAGCTTAAACTCATCCGGATCTCCAAATCCCTGACCCCATTCCCTTCTTTCACTTCCTGCTTCCTCATTCAACACCTCTTCCATTTCCTTCAACAAAACGCTGGACAAACGAAGTAAAGGCTCTCTTAATTTTTTCTTTATAATATACATGGCACAGAAGAACTAAAACGATTAGATTAGAACAGAAAGCAAAAATGAAACTCAACAGAGATAATTCTCTACTATACCTTTCTGGAAAAACATTCGACTATGTGTGAATGATTCAGATAGAGTGGAGTCGAATTAGTAGAGTGGTCGGTCTTTAACTCGACCAATGTAAACCCTACCAATGTAATGCATGCTACGGGATGTTCATGTTCCAAATGCTAATCTACAAAACGCCTAACTATTTCATTTTTTCCTTTCATTTTATTCACGACCCATTCAACCATATTTCATATTTTGAATATGATATCATTCCAAGGATTCATTCATGCATGAGGTGTAAACGGTAAATTCAAGATAAGAAGGGGATGAGATAGTTTTATGAATATTGGAGCCCTGGCTACTGCTATATTGGACACACATAATAGAATAATCACGTCACGGGGATAGGGAAGAAAATAGAGTGCTGAAAATCATCAACAGACCTCTTCAAGGTCTTTTTTTAAACGAATATAATAAATTCCCACTTTTTGGGTATTTATTGGGTAGGTATTCATTCAAGGCCAATGTAAATATCGGGTAAATAGGTACCCAGTTTTTAAATACCCTACGCAGTGGGCAATTACCCCCTTTACATCTCTGAACCTACCTAAACTGTTTTAAACGTACGCTGCATATTCCTAGACAACCTACTAGGCTCTTGCAGTGCTGTCCTAAAAACTGGGAAAAATAACTTCAAGCTTAGTCCAAAAGAAATGCGCGGGGATTGTAGGCTGGGAGCCAATCAAACACTTTTCCACATACAGGAGGACCTCGTTATACGCGGGGGGTACGGACATGAAACATCCCGCGTATAATGAATCTATTCACCCGTGTTGAAAGGGGGGTAGGGGAACAGAGATGGTCTGAGAACAGAATGTGAACAAATTAATCCTTTATTTCATGCAAAAATATAGCATTGTTAGTACATACAGTACATTTATTGAGGCTTGGGCTTAAAGAATTGCGTTATTGTACGTAAATTTTCAAAGCTTTTGCTCTTATGAATGCAGCACTCAGTGGAACGTCTTTTTGATTAAGGTCCTCTATCCATACACTGAGAGCTTTTTCCATTTTTTCCATAGCTGGATCCCGCACAATTGAAGGTCTGCTGGCAGAATTACCGACCGACTGAACACTGCTCCGAATTTCTTGCTCTTTACTTTTTATAGTACGGACTGAAGATTCGTTTAGACAGAATTCGCGTGCAACGGAAGCAATGTCCACTTTTGAGCCGATGTAATACTTTAATTTTTTCCGACAGAGGCAACAAGTTTCGTTTCTTTTTGGCGGGCAAATTTTGATCGTCAGCGGGTTTACGTTTGTTAAGATTCGACATCGTGGACGATTCAACTCAAACTGATGCGATTGACATATGTACATACATTGAGTAGAGGTACGGAGGTCATATGTACATAACGTGAACGTAAACAAACTCTCACTAATAAACACCCACTGATCTCTGACCTCGTCTCCTCTCATTTTGCAATAAACCGCGTATAACAAGGCCGAGAAGCGCGCATAATGAGACTCGGTCTACATTCGTCCAACAGCGTATAACAAATCCGCGTATATAAGAAATCCGCGTATAACGAGGGCCGGCTGTACTCTTCGAATGCCCACTGTACAAAAGCCCAAGAGAAGAAATCATGTCCCTTACCTCCTCTACCCAGAACTCGCGATACCAATCATCCGGTCTCCAAACGAAATCGACCTTCAATGACTCCACCAACATTGTAATATTTAGAACCCGAAAACTGTGCCTATTCGACTTATAGCCATATATCTTAACCACGAAGCATAATGTAGTTATTGCCATATAAATTAAAAAAGAAAAACAGACCAGTTATGTAAATGAAAACACTGCCGTAATCTGCACAAAAACAGAATCCACTGTAACAGATTCTTGTACTCAAAATTATTTTATTTGATAATCTCGTAATTCGGTAAGGAAGCCATACCCTGGGAAGCCATAGCACACTACACCTACTTATATAGTCTTAATTTTTTTAAATATATCATTCACTAGGCAATTATTTCTGTTTCTTTAAAAAAATGCTAATTACTTATTTTATGTACCCATATTTAATGACTTGATTGTAACTCCCCTTTTTATGTCAGATAATGACGGATAAAGGTTATCTTTGAGCTTGAACTTGACAACCTACTATGGAATATTGATCATCCTTTGTAGGTAGTGAAGTCTCTTCATAAATAGTAGGATCAAAACCCAATAAAATTATAAGTATCAGCATACAATATGAACAAAAAATTCACGGGATTATGACGCTAATGCCGGTTTTTGATCCTATCCAGCGGGTATGAATCAATTTAAAAACCAAATCCAGCCGTTCCAGCTGTAGTTTCGAGTCTACTAAGCAGGATGCGAACCAGCAATACTCACTGTTAATCAATGAAATGCTTTTATAGTCCAGGAGTCAAAACGGGAATGTTCAACTTCATCATTTCTCAATATTTTTCAAATAATTGAAAACAGTCCTTACCAGAAGAATTGTCTCCCCCCTCCCCGGATGTCTCGATATTAATAAAGTAGGTCCAGGAGGGTCCTCTCAGGCAGGACAAAGAAAGCGAAAACAGTGAAGCGCGGGGGCCGGAAGTGGAAACGCTCATGTTCAGGATTTGAGTTGACATCTGACGCAGAGAGTTAGGGTCCCCCGCCTTAACGCTTGTCCACTCCGCATCAGACCGCCTTTAATTACAACCAACTCCCATTTACCGATTCCCCCCCAACCCAAACTCCACCCCTCAGAAAAACATATCTTGACGCTTCTTAAGGCCTGATTTCCATTAACGGATTATTCTCGAGCTAAAGACCCCGGTTCATTTCAAGTGCTGATCGTTGGTATGGACCGGTTTCGCACAGTTGGAAAAATTTACACTTCCGGGTGCTTATCGTCAAGAATTCATAGGGAGAATACCTATTTTTGGTTTATTATTCTGTGAATAATACACCTATGTATTCGCTCAGCAAAAAATTTTTATAACACCCCCTCAAAATTTTTTCTTTTCTGTTTCAAGGTGCGTAGATTCCAAAAATGCAATGTCCGTCCGCCGTCCGTCGTATCACGTATGAAGGCTTCATTTTCGGTCTACAAAATTCGTTCTTTCGCACACATGATCCACTTGGGCCCTAGTTGTGTCCCGAAACGTTTCAGCCCGATCGGAATATACCCAGGGGTGTTATGAGTGAAAATGTGTGTAAAAATAGGTACTTTTTGTGTGTTAGGTTAGTTTTGTGTTTTAGTAACATGTCTGTAAAATGAGCTTTTAAGGTATCGTTTTTCATGTTTTTGGGGACGAGAAGACCAAATATGAAGTCGATTTTGACCAAAGAGTGGAAAATTGAGGTTCTACCAGATGTTCCGCTCCAGAAATTTATTTTTTATGAGTCAAAAACCTGGGAAATCGTCTGAAATCACCATAAGTTTGTAGAATAACACCGGAAAAAGTGTCAACAGGTGGATCAAGACGATTAAATGGTACTATCAATGATCAAAGATAATTTGGAAAAAAAGGAGCGTACCTAATTCGTGTTTTGGGGGCCAAAATTGCTGGGAACCACCAGAAATAGCTATTTCAATTATTTTATATGAAAGAAACGATAAATAAACAGCCAAAATTTCTGTAGATAATAGAATAATAAACCCATGTGACAAGGACTTTGCAGCGTTTTTAAGTTATTATTATCTAATACTAATAAGTGATATTGCTTTCTGACTACCGAAGGTAGGGAAGCTTTGTATTCATACAAGAGACAAAAAAAAAAAAAAATTATGTCCTCCAAAATGAAAATTTCCACTCGCATTTTACGTTTCTGACATCGAGGAACATAAGAGTATTTTTGGTTAGGTGTGTCTGTCTGTGGTCAATTCCTAATCCTGGAAAAAACTATACACAAAATAATGGTCGTAATGAGTTGAAATTCGGAGGGTAGGTGCGGGTTTGGCCACAGTTGGCCCCAGATCAAATTAATTAAAAAAGTACAGTAACTTTCACCTGCGCATGCGCAAAAGTGAAACCCCTGTAAAGCTCACAACTACCCTAGAAACCGTCGGAAAGAGCTGAAAGTTGGATGGTAGATGCAGAATGGTACCCTGACAGTTCCACATCGATTTCATCAAATTCGGACTGTAACGTTCGGATGCGCATGCGCAAACACGAAATGTTTGCCATTTCCTTGTAACGCCCATAACTACCCGAAAAAATAGTCGTAGAGCGTTGAATGTGGAGGGTAGGCGCGTGTTGGAGCACAGACGGACCCATACCAAATTCACTGAAAAAGTAGTTCATGAAAAAGTATTCATTGAAAAAGTTCATTGAAAAAGTACTTTCGTCTGCGCATGCGCCAATGTGAAATCCTTCTAGAGCCCTCAAATACCCTAGAAAATGACGTGTATTCGGATTAAACCTTTCAATTTCAAATCCATACGCGTCAATTCTCCATATATCCACCGAATGGACCCACCAACTAATTACATAGGTGAGGAAGCTATATATACTGCCTACCCGATTCTATCCTGTTGAAATGTTAATATAAATGACAAAACATGCGAACCTGAGCAGTTTTGTTTGGTACTGTTAGTCTGATGTCACGATTATTCACTGGACACTGTGCACGACCAAGTTCACAACACTAATTCATGTGGCTTTATCCTTTTCAGTCTTCCCTCTACGTCATCAACGTTGAGGAGACGGACGGCCTCTTCACTAACACGTCCTTGTAGCCTCTGTTGGACTGCAGCAAACCTGTGAATTTCGGCTTGAGCAAACTCCATTCCAAGATCACGGCGGATGTTTTCATTGCGAACAAACCAGGGCGCATTGATAACGTTCCTGAGCACTTTGCTTAGAACTGCCTGGATTATTTCAATGTTACTTTTGACTTCGCCGCCCCAAAGCTGACACCCATAAGTCCACAATGGCTTGAGGACTTGATTGTAGAACATGAGTTTGCTCTCAAATGGCAGAACTGAGTGTCGCCCCATAAGCCAGCATAATTTCCTGGATTTGAGATGCAATTCCTCGACCTTTTTACATATAATACAACAGTATAATAAAACAGTCATAGACACTAGTGGGTCCGCTGACCGGTGGCCTCAGACGTATCTCCAGTAACACGAATATAACGCCTACCTCCCACAAATTAGCTGTTTTTGGATTTTGTGGCGCCACTAACTGGCTCCGTCTTGGTATCCAACCATTGCGATACATGACAGTGTATCCTGAAAATCTGAAGTCGTGATCCCACTAGTGCCTGTGTTTTTGGCTCTTGCGGAGCCAATTCCGGCGCCATAGCGCCTCTCCCTGGCGTCGTCAAGACACCAAAAACTATAAAGAAAATTCTGGGGGCCCCAAGGAGCATACTTTCAAAATTTCAGATTCTTACGACTGTTCCAAGGGTCACTTTTTTACGATACAGATATACATACATACATACCCACCCGCAAATGTCTCTCCAGTCTAAGTAAGAGAAAATTCTGGACGCCTAATCACATTTTTCTGACGGATGGCACTATTGGTTCAGCGTGGCGCCTCCCTGGCGTCGCTGATACACCAAAAACTATACAGCAAATTCTGGGGGCCTAAGGAGTACTTATACCCTCAAGTTTCAAGTCAAAATACACAAAATTGTGGCTTGCAGCGTGGTGCAGACTTACAAACCCACTCGCAAATGTCGCTCGAGTCTAAGTAAGAAGCCTCACTCACGTTCGACAAACAACTGACACATAAAAAGAGGGGTCAAGATTTGTCAGTACTCTGCCACCAAATATCAGATATATACCAGTTAGGCGAAGACCATCAAGACTTGACTTCTGCAGTCAGGATTGAGTAAGAATGTGAGTTTCGTTGGTCCAACATAGCAAACAATCGGTAGACACTACTATTGAATCACCGAAAATATTATAGGATGAAACTTTGAAAATTCGCTAGGATGTTCATGCTGGAAGTCTGGAACTGTTTTTTTTTTTTTTTGTTCGCTTTCATCCATGGAATTCTAAAATAGCATAATCATAGGCTTGGTATTCTGTTACCTACCTACTTTCCCTCATGTAGCAGAGGAATATTGCTCGTCGGCCTATTCATACTGTGGTATTTATGTTTTTTTTTTCCTTAGTTTGTGCTTTGTGTTCTCTGAAATCATAAATTATTAGTTTATTGTTAGTATTATAAATTATTAGTATTGGACTCGAAGCCACTCCATGAATGGTTAACAGGTGTCAGCCTATTAACAGGTGGTCTTCATTATATGCATTGTGTTGTGTGTCTGCATTATATGTCCGTGAGAATATAAATGGTTCAATCCAATTTTGCCGAGACATATTATTGTTCCACTAAATTATAATAGGTTATGGGCTTCCACTGCGCTGCTGAGATACATGAATCGACTTAGAGGAAATAGTTTTCGAGAGCAGACAATGACTACCAGTGTCAAGGTCGAACCTCTCGGAAGAGCAAACTATGATACCTGGATCATTCAAGCTGAGGCACTTCTCAGGAAAAATAAGAAGTGGAACCATGTTCTTGGGGGGCGAGAAGCCCGTACTTGATCTCACGGATGTGGGATCTGTCCAAGACGCTGAAAAGTGGGAGGTTGAGGATCAAGAAGCTAAATTGGATCTCTCTCACACTGTCGCCACCGGAGTTTAAACACATCAAATACTGCAAAACAGCAAATGAAGTTTGGCAAAAGCTGAAGGAGGTTCACCAAACCTGGAATCCTAGGAAAGCCACGTTGCTGAAGCAATTGATCATGAGCAAAATGCAGGAAGGTCAGGTGTGCGAGAACCTGATGCATTTCATGGATGCTGTAGGAAAATTACTGGACTTGGGCGTCGAGATCCATAAAGATCTACTGCTATTATGATGCTATACAGCCTTCAAGAAACATACGAAAATTTTAGGTGCGTAATAGAGTCAAGGTATGATTTGCCAACTCCTGAAGCTCTGCGAATCAAAATAATCTAAGAAAGTGAGACAAGAAAGCAAACACATATGGAAACTGTAAGCAAAGCAACGCACTGATGACCAAGAAAGATAAAGGAAACAGCAACAATGGAAATCTCAACCGAGAGAATTCAAATTCAAGTGCCACATCTGCAAAAGAACGCGGCACAAGGCGGTAGAGTGCCCAAACAATAAGACAAATTTTCAACACCAAGCAGGTACAGCAATGGGAACAGCACTGATGATTGAAAAGTTGGAAAACAAATGGTGTTTGGACAGTGGATGCTCGACTCACATGTGCGAAGACAAAAAGATGTTTCAGTCTCTGGAAGAATCAGAGCAAGAAGAGTTCACCTAGTGAGTAACGACTCCATACCAATCCTTGGAAAAGGCAAAGTAGCTCTGGAGGCTTTGCACAATAGTGGAATAAGAAAGCTCGGTCTTGAGGAAACCTTGTTCGTTCCCGACTTGAGGATAAATTTGATGTCAGTGGGGAAGATATTGGATAGAGGATGTGTGACAGAGTGTAACAGTGGGGGTGGACCCTCGAGAGTCCCTCTCCTAGACCAGCGAGATTATCACCGGTTATGAAGGGATATCGATTGGGCTTCCCCAAACCGATCCCGTCTCCACCGGAAGAAAAAATGTATCGAGAACAGCCACAATGTTACACTCCTCCCCACATGACATACTACTTCTGGGTAGCAGAAGTATGAGAGGGAAAAGGGGGAATGAAAAGTAGTATG
This sequence comes from Leptopterna dolabrata, assembly GCA_954871275.1. NCBI lineage: Eukaryota > Metazoa > Arthropoda > Insecta > Hemiptera > Miridae > Leptopterna > Leptopterna dolabrata. The sequence goes on from OX940974.1 coordinate 23,015,759, forward strand.
AAGTTCTGGTTCAGGAAACGACATCTGAACAACTTCAAGGTGACTAACCTCCATCGTAATGGTACTACCTCAATAATATTTACTGGTGGAGAACAAAGCTCCTACATACGATTATTGGCGGATAATGTTGTCAGAGGTTGTTGTCCAGTGAACTGTGCTCATCTGGGCAACCTCTAGGTGATCAACCTCCATCGTTAGATGGAACTGTTACGAGCCAGTTCGACGGAACTGCTTTGGTCAGCTCGACCCAATTTTTCCGAACTCCCCTCAGGACATCGCCCTCCGGTTCAGTCTCCCGTAGCACCTTGTACGCGACTCACACTCCAACTATACATTGTGTTATCCATCCAGTAACCCAATAAAATTAATATATGTAACGTTCTATGTGCGGGATTTATGACTTGTCAACCTGTACCTTATCAACGCGAGGAACATTACAGAAAAACTATTGGGAATTGTCAATTGGGGCACGGCATTAATCGCCTTCTGATGAGCTCAGTATATTTTAATTATACTGACACTCTAAAGGAGGGAAAGGGGGTGGGGAAGCCAATATATGTATGTATTTACCAAAGGGACAGGTTGTTATTAAAGGAATCCTTCTGGGAAACCTTTGGGCTTATCCTTCTGGTAAGCACACAAAAAGTGGAGGGAGCATGGTGAGTTGCTCAGCGCATACTACCAAACCACGCTCTGCTATCATGTGACAGAGTGTAAAAGTGGGGGTGGACCCTCGAGAGTCCCCCTCCTAGACCAGCGAGATTATCACCAGTTAAGAAGGGATATCGATTAGGCTTCCCCAAACCGATCCCGCCTCCACCGAAAGAAAAACATGTATCGAGAACAGCCACACTGTTACAAGAATTCACCGTAACATTTGAGAAAGCAGGAGCAAACTGCATTCGGGAAAAACGGTGAAGTTCTGCTCAAACCTGACAGAGTTGGAGACCTCTTCTATCACCGAAAAGCCAACCATTAAAGGGCAGGGCGCACGTTAAATACGAAGATGATAACCAGTAAAGACAGAAAAATACCATTTCAGTTGTTTTTCATACAGAATAGAGATCCAATTTGGATTTCTGGCTGTCAAAAATTGGTTTTAAAGGCTAAAATCAATATTAATTCACCTGACGTTGTGTGGGATGGTGGTTCACGACAGAAAGAGGGACTGTTTCAACGATAAAAATACATATTTTCATCAAAAAAGAGTGGGCCAAATTTGATTTTATAAGGGTCAAAAACCGGTAAAAATGGCTAAAATCACGAAAAAATTATATAATTTTACGAAAAGTGGTATGGTTTCTCGCTATATCATCTTTTTACACAATAGCACGAATATTTCTTTGAAAATTAGCTCTTGACTTCTTTGGTGATTAACATAGGTACTTTCCAGAGGAATCCGTCGTCACTAGCAAGTCGAGTACTGGAGGTGATTGGTTTCGATGTAAGGATATCACATCTTCAAGCCGTCGAGAGATTACTAAACTCAGATCGTGAGTTGGTCCCTACTGATGTCGAGGGGGAGAGAAGTGAAGGCTGATAATTGATTATCGTTAATATATTTTTGTTTTATATTATGGTCAACTGGTAAGTTCTGTTAATTTTGAAAATTGTATATTGGGGCCTGTGAATTCTAAATAAAAATGAGTGAATCAGAGATGTCACACGAGGGTAGTTCCAATCAGGAGGCTTGTCAATTAGTAAAAAAAAGTAGTGATAATAATAATTAATGATGACAAATTATTCCAATTCTAGCACCAAACCACGAACCTCCTGAAACTGCGCTTACCTTCTTAATAACCCGTACGCTATGGTCCGTCACTGGTGACGATGACGATCCAAAATTCAAAAGTGGCGATCCAAAATGAAGATTCCTCAAGAGGAAACTGAGAGCATCAGTACCACAAGGAAGCGCCTGGGCCCCGCATCACAACTCTCCATATTGTCGTGATATGCCACTCCCATCTGAACAAGAATTTTCATGATTATATGCTGACGACTTCGTATATGCCGTGTCCACTCCATAGAAGCAGTACGCCGACTTGAAGAGCTCCTTGAAGTGCTTGGGCAATGGTGCACAAGTGGAAGTTCAATGTGAATTAACTGAAATCCTGTACCGCGACGTGTACTTATAACCTGAGGTATGATGAACCGCCTCTGTACTACCCAAAATCGACCTATCCCTAAAGCATCTTCTTCTCTTGGCGCTACAGTCCACTACGGGCCTTTGCCTCCCGTATCCCTAAAGCTACAGGACATAAATATTTATTAATCTTCTTAGATAAGCGGCTGACCTACATAATGAACAAGTTGCCACGCTCACAGGAAGGGTGCGTAGCCAGGTCACATGCTTGACAGTCGCAGCGCATCACTAAACAATAAAATCTCTACCCGACCAATACGGAAGTAAGCATAATAAATATATGGGACCCCTGTTTACTTCACAGTTCAGGCGACTGGAGGAACAACAGAATTCCTCCAACGCCGAATAGTTCGGACGCCACCATTTGTCAGGAATGAGAAAATATTTATAATGACTTTCAGCTGGATACTCCCACGCAAATTTTGACTAAATACCTCACCAACTTTGTACAACGAAACGAAGACCATCTAAACCCACTCGTCGGTGAAGTATGGCGATTAGTACTTCCACGTCACATCATCATGGATATAATCACATAGAGAGTCAGTGTATAATCAACCAGATATGTATTCTGATCCTGGGTAACTTTCAAGTGTTACCTCCTTGCGATTTCATCGCGATTGATTGAACTGTTATAATTGAGGTATGTTTAACGTCGGGTAGATTTTAATAAAGACAAAAAAAAAAATAAATAAATAAAATGCGTTGCTGTAGGGGGCGTCTAGCAACCAGTGGTTTAAAGTTCATGACGGTGCGTTTATTGTCGAATGAAATCTGGGGGACACCCCCAGACCCCCGGATTATACCAGTTTAGATCAAGGATCAAAGCAAGGAAACATGGAACATGTTTTTCGAATAGGTACATGATAACAGAGGATATGGAGATATGTAGAAAAACGTCTGCCAATTCGAGTAGGCACTATAGCTTCCTCACTTGAATCACATGAACGTATAGACTAGTTGGGTAGGATCGTTATGATACGGGACCATCTGCGATCCAACCCGCGTGTACCCACAAAATTTCATCTCTCTACGACTATTTTTCGCGTAGTTAGAAGCGTTATAAGGAAACGGTCAACATTTCATGTTAGCGCATGCGGAGAGGGAAATTACAGTAAGATTCAAATGAAGTTCATACGGAACCATCAAAGTGCTATACTGATCGACTGATGTGAACTCATTTCAACGATAATTAAGGTAGTTATGAGCACTCCAAGTATTTCACGTTTACGCATGCGCAGACTAAACGATTTTCATGATTTTGAAACGGGACCATCTGCGATCCAACCCGCGTATACCCTCGGAATTTCAGCTCTCTACGACTATTTATAGCGTAGTTAGAAACGTTACAAGGAAATGGTCAACATTTCATGTTCGCGCATGCGTAGATCAAAGTTACATTACCATTCCAATGAAATTGATTTGGAACTACCAAAGTATTAATCCTGACCGACCCTCAAAGTTTGAATTGATTTCAACGATATTTAGGGTATTTATGGGTGTTCCAATTATTTCACGTTTGCGCATGCGTAGACGAAAGTTACGGTACTACATCAATGATTTTGGTATGGGATCTTCTGTGACTCAACCCGCACCTACCCTCGAAATTCCAGCCCACTTCGACCATTATTTCGGGTAGTTATGGGTGTTGCAAGGAATTACCACAGACAGACAGACACGGAACCAAATATGTTCCTCGATGTCCGAAACGGAAAATGGTTTTGGAAATTTTCATTTTGGAGGACATGAACTTTTTAGTACTCAATCACGAATCCAAGGCTTCCCTGCCTTCGGTAGTGAGGAAGCAAAAAAACTTCGTGGGATTTCCAAGCCTCGGACCAGCGACCTAACGCAATGTCATGTAATACACGTCCTCAGCTGCTTTTGGCGTTTTTCGGGTAGGTAGAACCCCCTCGGCAGTTTTCGGCGGAGTGGGGGTCTCGCCATGCTCTCCTCGGAGTTGGGTGGCAGGAGTGGGGTAGAGGGAGAACTGTGCGGGTGACGGGGAGGGGAGCCGAGTTCCCCTGGACTGGACTGGACGCGGATGTTTTCGAGCCTGGTTTACTATACCGTAAAAACATGTTCCATGTTAAAAAACACAACTGAAAAATATCACTTTGAGGGGGAAATTGGAATGAACAACCTATTATTTTGCAACACGTTATTCAACCTTGTTTCCAACCACACTTTTTCTTTCCATCCAGTTGATGACCGAACCAGAAGAAGTTCGAGGTGGGATTGATAGGTATTCAACCATTCGCTGAGAACAGATGAGACAGAGCAGATTGTATCTAGTAGTATTTCCATCTTGGTTGGTGGGGGATAGACCAATAAATCATACTGGCAATATTAAACCAGTAAATATGTACAATATCCCCTCCCTCTTGGTGACCTTATATTATGATGTGATTCCACTGTGCACAATGCTGTGTTCACGATGCTTGTTCATCGACATATGATTTCTTGACTCATCTTGTTCAAGTGGGTGCACAAAGTTATTGCTGCAAGTGTAATAATCCTCCCCCCCTCCTCCCCCCCGTGGAGCAGCGATTGGAATCTTTGCCTCCATAACACTGTAATGATCAAAGCGATTTGTCCCACCGGTTATCGTCGTCAGACGTACGGGCGAGGGAGTATGAATTGATAACCCCGACCGCCGTCCATATTTCACGGGCGTTCAATTTTTTTTTTTTTTTTTTCCACGGGAGGAATGCGGTTTGAGAAGAGGGAACCCAAGTCAATGGAAAGGGGTGGCAAGGCGGAATGCGGGATAATTAAATGACCAAACAAAGCAATAATAAGAAAAGGCACCAGAGGGGGCGACGAGCGATGTCTCGCTTCGCCAAAGGGGGAGGTTACAGCACATCAATATGAGCACCATCAATCACAACGTGATTTTAATAACCGGCGACAATAGGCCTCTACCTAATATTTGTGGTCACATAAATTGTACGAATATTACGTTACACCTCGGAGCTCCGAGGGACATAAATACTTGTGCCCCTGACACCATTTGTAAACCTTTTATTTTATAACAGTGTAGGTATACCTTTATACATCACCTCACTTACCGCTCGAGCCCTCTGATACCAACTAACTCCTATTCATTCACATTATTTGTAAAGGACCTCTGACGCGGCACCTGCTTTTCGATTGGTCAGGACCTGAAAAAGAATGGGATGATAACCAAACGGCGTTACTTGATGTTATCGATGGATTCTGTACCTACATTGCAGAAAAAAATCTTTTCACGAAAATGCTTTTCAATTTTAATTCAAAATTCTCCAGAAGGCCGTGAAAATCAGGCTTAGGCATGCCAATACGAACTGAAGCACTCTCGCACATCCAAATCAAAGGTTAACTGAGAAAAGTTCAATCGCAGCCAGGTTGAAGGTGTTTCGAAGTCGCTTCTATTTTTACTATCATACACTGATAACGGAGCATTTAACTATAAAGCATCGGGGAGATTTTCATTAAAAACAAATAGTAACTATTTATGGAGCATGACTATATGAGCGAATGTTCGAAGTTGGTGATTTAGCTATTTTTGGTGATTTTGAGCCTTTTTAACCCCCCAAAATCGAATTTGGCACACTATAACCAGAAAAAGGATTTTGACAATTGAAATCGTCTAACTTTCGATGGTTAATTTCCTATTGATTTTTGGTGGTTTTTAGTTTTTTTTTACAGACTTTTTCTTTTCAGGGAATTTCCGGCATAATTAGTAAGTAAATTAATTTAAAATAAAAATTATTCAAGTCCTTTCCGTTTCATAGCATTCTGAATCCAATTCCAGAGTTTAACATTTTTATACAGGTGTGCATTTATTTATAGCTCCCTAATACGTGCACTCCAGACCACATTATCTGACTTGGGCTACGAGATAAAAAAAATCACGAATATCTTCCACATTTCTGGACGGCAAATAAAACGATGGGTTCGAAGATGAGCAATTTTTTAGAACAAAACATGGGCCAAATTTGATATTTTGTGGGTCAATAATAGCTAAATATCGGTAAAAATAGCTAAAAACCACGAAATATCAATAGAAAATTAACCACCGAAATTGACCCTATGGTTTTTAGCTATTTTTCTAGATATTTAGCGATTATTTTTTAATCAAAAAACTCAAATTTGACCCACGTTTTGTTTTTAAAATTGCTCGTCTTCGAACTCATCATTTCATTTGTCATCCAGAAATGTTGGCGATATTCAGTTTTTCTTTAAATCTCGTAGCCCAAGTTAAACAGTGTTCTGGAGTGCATGCATTAGATAGGTATAAATAAATACACGCCTGTATAAAAATGTTAAACTCTAGATTTATTCAGTATGCTATGAAACGGAAAGGAATCGAATAGTTTTATTTTAAATTAATTTACCAATTATGCCAAAAATTCACAGAAAAGAAAAAAAGTCGTTTATTGGTGGCAAACTGTAGCGCTTCTCAGCGTAGGTAGGTTATCGTGCCTCGAGGGGTCTTCGGCGAGCTGATCTCCACTTAGTGAAGTCCCCTCAAAGGGTGACTTTGCGCGAAAGACCATCTGCCGGAACACCGGAAGGAGTGGGGAGGATGAAAAAAAAAAAGAGAGGAAATCCTTTCGCCAAGTGGGTATGAACACGGATTTTCGGGTAAGAGGGTAGTTAGTAAGCAATCTCCAGGGGTTGATCCCCGCACAACAACCCGGCATCGATCTTTTATCGCACATTCCGAGGCTAAATCCTAATTCTATCTCCCCGTTTCCACCCCGTCATCGCGTCGTTGCTTCAACAGCCATTTCTCAGTTACTTCCGCACAAGCAGCGCAGGAATGAATGCTTTTGTCAAAGTGCTTTAGTGCTTTCCGCATTACGGTAGTTCTTATTAGGAGTAGGTTCTTGAACGAAATAGGTACTGCATGCAGAGATATAGTTCACTCGTCCGATGCCTTGACCACAATTTTTCTCCGCAATATTATTTCACCTGAACCTGAAGCTGCAATATTTCTCCTCGGAAATCTTTTCAATTCCACTCATGCAGGACTGATAACCTGATATGCGAATATTTAAAGCTCTACTTCACCATCCTACCTATACCATTTTATGATACTGAAGTACCTAGTTTTTGGGTTTGCTAGTTGGTTTTGACGTATTACAGCGATGTCTGACCCATAAAAACTTTCATTCGACCCATTTTAGAGGAGAAATATTTTTTAGCCACGAACATTTTTTTCCCTGCCCCGAATCACCATTCTATACCACTTTTGGAGGTAATATGTCATCTTTCGGAAATTTGTAGCGCTTTTTGACCCGCAATTACACAAATAAAACTAAAATGTGTGCTTCGTTCCTGTATCAACGATCTTTAGGAAGGTATCGATTATTCATAGTTATGGTCCATAGGGATATGGAGAAACATGGCAGAAACCTGTTTTGTCTACCAAGGTAAGAGATATTGGATTTGACTCAGGAGTATGTGAAACAAAAAGAAAAGATGATTCCCTTCAAAGATGGAAGACCGACTAGTGACTGGCTTACCAAATTCATGGAAAGGAATAATTTGTCCTTGACGAAAGCCCAGTGTTGAATTTCAAAGGAGGACTTGTGTGGATTAATTTACAATTTAGGGTTATTTTGACCAACTGTGGCACACTACCTCAAGCCTTGGTCTTGATACAAAACCTCACCTTATATTTAATATTGATGAGACCAGTTTTTGTCGCGATCCATCCAAGACAAAAATTTTGGGGCAAAAGGGAATGCCTTCTTCAAGGACAACCATCACTCCAGGAAGAGAGAACATCCCGGAATTGCTTACTATTTCAGCTGATGGGGGTAAACTCCCTCCTTTGGTCATCTTCAAGGGTGCCTTATGTTTGTGATGACTGGCAGTCATCTAAGGATGGTGTTTACCCAGGGCTGGCTTATGCAGCAACAAAAGATGGTTGGATGGAGACGGAAGTTTTTGAACGATTTTTCGCAAAAACATTCATCCCATCGTTGAAAGGTGAGAGGCCAGCCCTAATACAGTGCGATGGGCATCAAACTCACGTTTCCCTAAATCTTATATAAATGACCAGGAAAGAGAATGTGCATAATATACGTTTGCCCCCACATTCACCGCACATTTTACAGCCACTCGATTTATATGTCATGAAGTCCCTAAATCAGCAAACCCTGAATTAGTGAAGTGGCAAAAAAACCACATAGGGAAAAAGTTGCCAAAAGGGGAATCTTTACATATTTAAGTAGATAGTGCACGAATGTGGAGCCCTCATTCTTAGAATCCTCATTCGAAAAGGATGGTGTGATGAATTTAAAATTGCGCAAATTCACCACGAGAGGCAAGGTGGGAATGTGTCGGCATCTGGTTAAGGGCGGACCTCCACCGTAAGCCGAATCTTTTTGGATGAATTTGTGCGGTTAAGGGCGGACCTCCACCGATCTTTTAGGGAATTTGCCAGTTCTGGTTAAGGGCGAAACCTCCACCATGTCCTGGTTCTTTTTGGACGTGTGTGCGGTTAAGGGCGGACCTCCACCGATCTTTTAGGGCAATTTTGCCAGTTCTGGTTAAGGGCAAACCTCCACCATGTTCTGGATCTTTTAGGATAGGAGAGAGAGGTGGTAAGGAAGAGAGAGAGTAGTCAGCGACTAGAGGAGAGCGTAGAATGAGGAAAAAGGTGCAGGATCCGGGGTTATATAGACCAGGAAGTCTTCTCCTACCATCCTTCTGCTGAGGAAGGATGGTGGGGCTTCAGGTTGTGCACCGGATCCTGTGGCTTGTGTCCCCACTCGTACTGTTTATTTAACGAGAACTAAACTTAGCTTCTAGGATATTGGCGAGAACTTAATGTTACTAGTTGTAGTTCCGGGAGGAACTCACGACAGATGGTATTGTAACATTCAGCAGGGAAAAGATCCCGAAACGCTATTTGGGTCATCTGCCCTCAGGCGATATAAAGAAGACATTTCCAGTCGTAGACAAAACAAATCTAAGTGATCAAGAGCCAGTTTCTCAAAAGTGGTGACATCAAGTGCTGCTTTACCTGACACTGAAGAGCCCCAGTCCATCCAATGGAACCGATCACGATTGACAGGCATCGACGTCTTCTTGTGGGACCCCTATTTCCGGTAGTGGGAAGTCATTTCAGGAACTCCTACCAGAAACAATAAAATTGCACGACATGGAGAGCAGTGGGAAGAGGGCCAGATTCGCCAGAGGACCCGAAGACTCTTATTAAGTTTATGAGGATGAAAGAACAAAAAGATAAAAAGGAGGCAGATATACGGGAAAAGGACCTACGGAAGGTGAAGAAAGCAAAGAAGGCTGAACAACGAGGAGACATCAAGAAGAGGAACCCGGATCAACAAGAAGATGCACAAAAAGAAGAAACCTGAGATTCCAGACTCATCTTCAGAATCAAGAGAACATCTGTGACGAATCAAGTGACCACTATTTAGATTATTACCTTCGAAAATGGAAGAAGAAGAAGAAGAAGAAGAAGAAGAAAAAGAGCAGCATGCTACTGGCTACATAGCTTTTGATGACATGGCTGTTGGCGACTGGGTTCTTGTAAAATTTTTGGGCAAAAAAATCGATCAAGCATTTTGTGGGAAAGGTAATTGAAGTTGATAAAGGTGACCCAATGAATAAGACGTTTCTTCAGACGTTGTTTCAGCAGACGTTTCTTCTGCTGAAAAGAACGATGTAGTGTACATCGTTCCACCCCATAAAATTGGTAAGCTATTTTTTATATAGATTTCTCCGGTTACAACATTCATGGCGATTTTTTTTATTGTGTTACAATGATGTGTGTAGGCACTCAAAAGTACTTACCGAGCGAAATTCGTGTAAGTACATACTTATGTTTAAAGTTCCTAGTGTAAGTATGATATTTTTACTACTTACCTATTGATTTCTCAAGTTACATAAACCAATGAAATTATTTTATTGTTTAGGTATTCAATAGTACCCAGAAAAATTCGTATATGGTTGTTAAGTTGTTGTGTTAAGTTGTTAGTAATTAGTTAACCTTTGAAGTAAGTACCTACTTTGAAAGGTCTTCACTTTTCCAAATAATTTTTGATAAATTTTTTATAGTGTAGGTGTAATAATGGGTGAGAAATGTTTCATTTGAACACTGATGTTTTACGATATATAACACTTTTATTTTTAATTATAAGGTTATATAGTTTTTTACTCGACAACTGTACAAATTGGAATGAATCAGGACGGTAGGTGGTGTGGGAGAGAGGAGTAGAAGAGGATAATTTTTTAAGTATGTAGCGGGAGTAAGGTCTGACTGACGATGACGACGCTCACGCGCCGTCGAGGGAACGTGGAATTACAGCGTGTGATTAACGCTCCATACAACATTTAGGTACTTACACTATTTTTATTGTTGTGCATAGTTAGGCACCTAAATATTTCAAGTTCCTACTTTAAAAGCCACTTACTTTTCCTAATCATTTCTGATACCTGCTAGTCTTTCGACTGATTAATAATAAGTAAATAGGTAACCAAATTACTGTACAGCTATAAGTTCTTCACGAAGCCAATTTTCATACTTCTTTTGGCTATGCATTTGACTGACTCTTTCATTAATTTAAAATTTAATTATTGCGTGATAATTTTTTGTGATAAAAATCTCACGCTTTTGGTATATTTTTATAGTAATTCGTTACATTTGCTCAATGCAAATGAATAAACAATGTTTACCGCAAGTTTTGAATTCTGTAGTTTTTATTTTTTTCACCTCCCAGATCGCCTATCCGACAAGCTACCGAATTCCATAACTCGGCGAATTTTGCTTTGATTTTAAAAATTCAAAGATCCATTTAATCGTCAGTCGAACTATTGGTATATGCCCCGTCGATTATCTACTGTTGTTTCTCAGAACTTAAAGGCCTGCTAATGCACTTGCCCGTTATGTAGGTACAATGAGGGATTGTAACGAAATCGTTATAATGAGGCAACTATGCGTAGGTACTTACATACTCAAAAAACGAAAAAAAAAAATCCAAAGGAAGTATGGGAAAAGCAATGAAACAAAATATTTCTATATGACTAATATCATCCTTCTATGTTTTCATACGAGTACGATATTGTCGTGAGTCCCTCCCGGGAACACTCCACTAGCAACCTTAAAGCTCTCACCAATATTCGTATGTAAAACTTACCTTCCGCTAATAAACATCTGAGTGGGGAGACAGGCAACAGAATCCAGGGGACACAACCTGGAGCCCCACTACCAGCTCCCAACAGGGAGCTGGAGGGAGAGGCCTCCAAGTCCTATATAACCCTGGATCCTGGAGCTTTAGCTTCATTCGACACTTCCTCTAACCAGCTCTCTCTTCTCTCTCTCCTACCTTCCTCCTCCCAGATGCCTGGTGGAATCCGCCGCTCTGGGAATTTACCTCCTACCTTTTCCTCTTGTCTACATCGGTGGATATCCGCCGCCTAGACAAGCACCTTCCTTCACCTACATCGGTGGATCACCGCCGCCTAGGTGAACTCCCTTCCTCTCGCCTACATCGGTGGATCACCGCCGCCTAGACGAGATTCCTTCACTCACCTACATCGGTGGATCACCGCCGCCTAGGTGAACTCCCTTCCTCTCACCTACATCGGTGGATTACCGCCGCCTAGGTGAAATTCCCTCGCTCTTCTCTATCTACTCCTTCACGCCACCGTGATGAAGAATTTAAATTCATCACAGATATTATCGATCATGTTAAGAAAAAAACACTGCAACCAAAGGAAATTAGCTTCATTAACTTGGTCTAGTCAGTCTACCAGCTAGTGAAGTCAAAATATCCACCAACTAAACCACCATCCTTCCTCATAGAGAGATGATGATCGAACTACTCAGGCAACGAAATCCAACGTATCAGCTGCTGAATGAAACCCCAGCGAATGGCAATACCAACCAAAAAGTTTTCTCCGACGCAAAACTCGTTATGGAAGAAACGTCAGTTTTTTAAACTAATACATTTTCGTCTAATTTATTAGACTCAATCAGATTTCTAGAATTGCAATCAAAATAGACATGTGAGAAATTTACGTGACTGAGGCCTCATGTACAGAAATACTTCTGTAAGGTCGTGCGCGTAGGCTTTACCCCTGTTGGTCGCATTTGAACGCTAGATACGTGGTGAAATAGCGCTATTTGGTAAACCACTACATATCGCTCAACGTAATTGTGATATGTGCCACCGACAGAGTTGTTTTTGTAATATTGGATATCTCCAAACGTAGAGGTGAGTGATTGAGCTGCGGGGGGCCCCGAATCCGTTGGAGGTAGAATCGAAAAAGAAGCCTCGGAATGAAGTTTTTGCACGGAATTGGAAAAGAAGTTGGTGAGACGTGTGTAACGACGTTTAGAAGCTGAGATGGGAGGGAGTAGATGATCCCATGCCAGCCACCCCTTCCCATAGCTCGCCCTCAGATAACATTTTATTATACCAACAATAATGAAATCCTCGTGGTTAAGATCAAGGGGCCCTAAGTGTTTACCATTAAAAAAATATCTCCAACGAAATTAAACACCTTAACCACCTCCTTGTCCCGTTATAACCCTCAAGCAAAAAACTTAATAATAATAATGAAAAAGATTCCGTCTTCAGCAGAGTTACTCATCCATGGTTTCCTGGTTGAAATACGTTCGTAATCTGAACGCGGCCTTGCGATAAACAGTCTTGTTTCTTAGTGTCACCCCAAGTCCCGTAATGGCCAATGCAAACTCTTTCATCCGCGCTTCTCCTTCGGAACATTAGATGTTGTAAGATTTTGTCGGGGTCTTCAATGAGCTCCTCTTAAAAAGTTTCTCGAATCATTCTTAAATCTTAGGTTGCTCCTTGAAACCACCCCTATTTACAGAAATACGTTTATATTGATAGCACTCGTTATTTTTCGAGGATCCGTTCAGGTCCACGCCGGATCTTATTTCTATTGTACTTGTACCTCCTAAGTTCCTGAAATAGCTGACGCGATTTCGTCTACCTTTCGAGAAGGTGGCATTGCTTTCGACACAAGACGGTGGCCCGGTGTGTAGTGAGGACGGGAAGGAAAAGAACTACAAGGTACTATTGCTAACTCAGAAGAACTGGGTACTACTTGTATGAACTAACTGGAATCCCTTAAATGAACTGCTCTTACTCCACTCTAAAAATAGGTACCTAAATAGTTCGTACTGTATACTAATCTACTAATTACTAATCTATTACTATCTATCTATTATTAATCTACTTACTCTTAGGGAACTATCATTGTGATGTTTGGGGTTTTCTAACCAAGGAAAAATACTGAATAATTTCTGCTGCTGGCCAGCCAGCTGAACCAGAATCCGCTATAAGTCAAGAGCGTTTTATTCCCTCTTTGACGCTACCAACGATATTTGTGCAGCCGTGCCATGGCGAACCACTTATGCCGTATTGGTCGGTGTGATGTGATATCATTGATGTGGTTGCAGATCGCGACCTTAACCTTGGCTTACCGTTCAGGTAAAACGATCAGTAGGTACCTACAGCAAACTGTGTCCGTCTTGCGTCCTGATCTCCTGCGTCCAACTCTTGACGCCTCGGTACCCCGCAACGTCACACAAACTCTTTTTCTTACAATCGCTGATCGAAATTACTTTTAGCGAATTTTCGAAGAAAAGGAAGCTATTGTTCTCGGTCCAAAATTTTTAAAACTCGAATTTCCGAAAGATTTGTATACCAAAATCCGTTTCAGACCATCCTGAATTCCCTGCCGAAAGACAACAAAAATTATATGTATATATATATATATTTATATATTTATATACATATTTATATATTTATATATTTATATATTTATATATATATTTATATATGTATGTGTCATTCCAGACGATAACTCTCGAAAGAATTGAGATAAAAAGTTCAAATTTGCACGAAAAATCTGTCTTGGCAATCGACAGGCTAAGTTCGAAGATGGGCAGAATCGGGTCACCCTAAGGGGGAGTTTTGGGGAGTTTTGGGGGGGGGAATTACCCATAAATTCCCAAAATGAAAAAGTCTGACAAGTGACACCTCATTTTAAAGGTTTTTGTACGCTGAACACGATGGTGAAATCAGAATTGCGATATCTCATTCCATTCTCAAACTGGAGCACTTTGAAGATGAAGGAACGTGGTTATTTCTTGAGATGTTCTTCCTGGTTCGTCTGCTCTAATCTGATAACGGAATGGGATATCGCAATTCTGACTTCACCATCGTGTTCAGCGTTGGAAAATCTACAAACCGAGGTGTTACTCGGCAAAAAATGGAACAAAAAATTTGTTACGTACCCAATACCTACTCTTCTGGTATTCAAAACATTTTTGATTTCCCCCTCCCCCTCCTTCCACCCCAAATATTACTTTGCGTAAAACTACTCCTGTTTTAATTTTGTATGGTATCAAGTTGGGAAAACATTGGCCGAAAATTAATTTTCAGAAAATTTTAGGCGGAGGAGGAAGATGCCGAAAACTTCGAAAATTCGCTCTTATAGCCATGCTGCATGACTGGTTTTTTTTTTTTTTTTTTCATTGACCAACGCTCCCTCGCGAAGCAAATGCTTTTCAGACACCCTATTCAGCCTCAAAACTAAACTTCGCTCAGAAAATCTCTCGCAGTGAACATCAACTCCCAAACTGCTTCCACTACTCAATGACAACTCAACCTGTATTTATTTTCAGCCTTGCATGATGGTAACTGCTATTTCAGTATCCATGTACACTGGTACTTGTGCCGACCTGTTCTACGAAAAATAAAAATAAATTAAATTAGTTCGAAGCCTTCATAATGGCTGTGAAGTTAGATTTTAGAATTCAAAAATGTTATGTTGTCGGGCAGGGTCTAAAACCCGCCGCGCCGCACAGCGGGGCAAAGGCGGCAAAAATTATATTTTCCGAAAACGGCAGTTTCGGTTAGCCGGGTTTTGTTTCCTATAGTATATTAGTTACAGAATGTTGGAATGTTGGCACAGCAATGATTTTGCTCGTAAAACATGTTTAAACCAGTTGATAGTCGCTCAAACTTCAAAAAATAAAAAATCTGCGTAAATGGAAGACGACGGGGGATACGTGCTGAGTCAATGTGGATATTTAAAAAAAAGTAACAAGCATAATTTTTACCTCTCCCAGATACCGAACAATACATTAAAGCGTTTATTTTGGGCTACACTTTTGTTGAGAGAATCGTGACCGGAAAAAATGAAAAAATTCATACAAATAGCAAGTCTTAGACCTATAAAAAAAGCGACACTTCCCGTCACGAAAGGGAAGGAAGGAAAGGGAATGACTTAGGACATGTTACAGTAAACATTAAGGCAATATTCGCGTGCCGTTAGCTGCCACCCTAGTCATTACATAAATAAAACGGAATGCAGAGCGAGAAAACTAAGATAGTGAATCAAAGCGGTCCCCATCAAACGTAATAGTTTCTCTATAAATATTAGATAAAGAAGTGATGGATTTGAAACCTGTTGATTGTTTCGGAGTCAGTAGCAATGGTAATATTGGCCCGAGCGGTTGTAGTGGTTTATAATTCATTTTTATTGTCGACATGAGTGTCATATCGATAAAGTACAGAGATCTGCGTCAGTATGTGTGGGAGAAGAAACCGTTCGAAGATTTCATTCAAGAAAATTTTGGAGTTGGATTCTGCAATCATTGAGTAAAAATTTTCTACCTAACTTTAATAAAAGAGTGAATACTGAAAATCGTGTCATGGAACATTTCAAGAGAAAATATAATGAGTGGATGAACAATGATTATTTTTCCATGAAATTTCACGTAGAATACGAATCCACAATAAAAACGCTTCAAAGTCTTTGAGTTTAATACAATCACATGAATTTATTATTCTATTGGACGTACCTACAGAAATATGGGCTGTTCATTTATTGCTTCTTTCATGTGAAATAATTGAAATAGATATTTTTGATGGTTTCCACCAACATGGCCTCCAAAATCACGAATTAGGCTCCCATTTTGTTAATTACAAATTATCTTTGATCATTGATAGTCTATTTAGTTGCCTTGATTCACCTTTTTATACTACTTCTAGTGTTATTATATAAATTCAAGGTGGTTTCAGAAAATTTCCCAGGTTTTTGATTCACAAAGAATGAATTTTGGGAGCCGAACTTTCGTTACAACCTCAATTCTTCACACTTTGGTCAAAATCGACTTCATATTCGGTCTTCTCGCCCCAAAAAACCTCAACAAAACGCAAAAAAAAACCTCCAAAAAAATTCGAAAAACCCTATTTTTACACACATTTCCCCCCCAACAACACCCCTCGGTGTATTCCGATCGTGCTGTTGAGCTTCGGAGCACAACTAGGACCCCAATGTGTTCCCAAATGGGGACCCAAACTGTATACGGAAGAACGACGACTTCAGACCAAAAATTTAACGTAAATTTAAAGCTGAAACTTCGTTAGAACCGCAACTTTCCACTCTTTAGTCAAAACTAACTTCATATTCGGGCTTCTCGCCCTAAAAAACATGGAAAACGATACCTCACAAGCTCATGTTGCTAAAACACCAAAAAACACTATTTTTACACCCATTTTTCACCCATAACCTTCTCGGGTATATTAAGATCGGGCTGCAAAGTTTCGGGACACAACTAGGGCCCAAGTGGAGCCTGTGTGCGAAAGAACGAATTTGGGCCACCAATTTTGGCCTCCAAAAAACAAATTAGTTTTTTTTTTTTAAACAAAATCATCTTTGATCATTGATAGTGCCATTTAATTGTCTTGATTCACCCGTTGACACTTTTTCTAGCAATAGCATACAAATTGATGGTGATTTCAGACAATTTCCCAGGTTCTTGACTCATAAAACATGAATTTTGGGAGCTGAACCTTCGTTACAACCACAAACCTTCACGCTTTGGTCAAATCGACTTCATATTCGGTTTCCTCGCCATAAAAAACATGGAAAAAGATGCCTCAAAAGCTCATTTTTCTAAACCACCAAAAAACCCTATTTTTACACCGATTTTGGTTTATTATTCTGTGAATAATACACCTATGTATACGCTCAGCAAAAAAATTCTATTAACACCCCCGCAAAAGTTTTTCTTTTACGTTTCAAGGTGCGTAGATTCAGAAAATGACCGTCCGCCGTACGCCATATCACGCATACGTGCTGCATTTTCGGTTTGAACAATTCGTTCTTTCGCGCACAGGCTCCATTTGGGCCCTACTTGTGTCCTGAAAAGTTGCAGCCCGGTCGGAATATATCCAAGGGTGTTATGAGTGAAATGTGGGTGTAAAATAGGTATTTTTTGTGTTTTAGCAACATGAGCTTTTGAGGTATTGTTTTCCATGTTTTTTCGGGACGAGAAGACCGAATATGAAGTCGGTTTTGACCAAAGAGTAGATGATTGAGGTTCTAACGAAGTTTCAGCATTAAATTTACGTTACATTTTGGTGTAAAATCGTCATTCTTCCGCAAACAGTTTGGGTCCCCATCTGGGTACTAGTTGTGCTCCGAAGCTCGACTGCCCGATCGGAATACACCCAGGGGCGTTATGGGAGAAAAATGGTGTAAAAATAGGGGTTTTCGAGGGATTTTTGAGGTTTTAGTGGACATGAACTTTTGGGTGTATTCCGATCGGGCTGCAAAGTTTCGGGACACAACTAGGGCCCACATGGAGCATGTGTGCGAAAGAACGAATTGTTTAGACCGAAAGTGAAGTAGATATGGATGATACGGCGGACGGCGGACGGACATCGCATTTTTTGGAATCTACGCATCTTGAAACGCAAAAGAAAAAATTTTGAGGGGGTGTTATAAAAATGTTTAGCTGAGCGAATACATAGGTGTATTATTAACAGAATAATAAACCAAAATGGTTGTATAAATAGGATGTTTTCTTGTTTTAGTTACGGGAGCTTGTGAGGTATATATAGTTTTCCATGTTTTTTAGGGCGAGAAGACCGAATATGAAGTTGATTTTGACTAATGAGTGAAGAATTGAGGTAGTAACGACGTTCGGCTCCCGAAATTCATTTCTATGAGTCAAAAACCTGGGAAATTGTCTGAAATCAGCATAAATTTATGTAATAACACTAAAAATTGTATCAACAGGTGAATCAAGACAATTACATGGCACTATCAATGATCAAAGATAATCTGTAAAAAAAAAATAGGAGTGTAATTCGTGTTTTTGGGGGTACCAAAATTGGTTGAAACCATCAAAAATAATTATTTAAATTATTGCACATGAAAGAAACAATAAGTGAACAGCCAGCATTTCTGTAGGTATGTCCAACAGAATAATAAAAACATGTGACAAGGACTTTGCAGCGTTTTTTCTAATTATTTGAACATCTGTTCTCTCCCTCAGGTCACATCGTATCAGGAGGCAACTTATACCAAATCAGCCAGCCTGAAGAACCGGTTGCTGATTGAGTATCAAGTCCCTTTGGTTCTTGCAGTATTAAATATCCATGCTGCACCATTCAAGAGTACAACACTGTAGCGAAATAGCTGAAATGCTAAACAGGGGTTTGGATTAAAGGATGACGTACCAAGGCCACCGACCCATCATGATCCATCCTTCGAATAAACACAGATGAGCAAGAGAATTACAACTTGTTATGGATGCAGAAGATTGTTGAAAAGAGGATCCCCCAAGTGCGGAGGGGTGTCAAGGAATGAGTAATTGAGTGGGAAGGATAACGTTGACAATAAAGTAGAAATATACGGGAGAGATGCGAGTCCCTCTACGTTTTATTAGGGCATTTGTCAGCAGCTTGCTTCAATATGACCATCCCGCAGTTGCAAAGCTTGACATATCCCTACGCACCTGCTACCTTCACATTCTCCTTCTAAACCGCCTCTAGTACCTCATAATTCCGGCTTGTCACTCTTCCTCTACTGTGCTCCGTCAGCCTGATATATTTTTAGCCATTTGAAGCGTAAGCTAATAAATTAACAAGTTTTGAAGACGAACTTTCTGCTAATCGTACCGTGTACAAAAACAGAAGGTAGGTACTTTGTAAAAACAGTTTGGAAGTAAAATGTTCATCAGGTACATAAACATAGAGATTACGCGTATTTTGCATTATCCTCTTCGCAGAACGATTGCTGTTGCAAATGATAATTATACACGTATAGGTCACGACGTCCAACTCATGAATCAGTTCTCAAAATTGGTACGAACGGACAAACTCCCTCATCTCTCAGTGGGTTTGCAAATTTCATTCCATATTTCAGGGGCCCGGGTGTGGCCGAGCGCTGTAGTAGAGACATCACACATTCAGTCACATGTGAGATTGGATTTCGAATCCCGACCAATTCCTCGTCCGAACTCAAGAGTGTGGCAGGATGCAGCCCTGAGGAGTCAAGCCCACTGAAATGGCGCTTATTTTATTTTTTCATTTCTCCGCAGGTAGCTGCAAGTCCGCATTTCGCCATCCTTGAGAATTCATTTCTGTAATGAACTTCTGATAACACCTCTTTGCAACAATCAACACAGCGATAGCCTCCGAATAGGTTCGACATTGGGGGGGTCTGTATTAGGGTGGTCGTCCACTGGAAGCGTATTCACGCGGCGCGGCGCTACACGCGACACAAGCGGCAACTAATAAGCGGCTACGAGCGACAGGGGTCGTCCACTGCAAGCGCCTTTGCGCGTCGGGCTTCAGTTTGTTTTCAAGTGTATTCAAGGAAAGTGGGGACTTCCTTTTTATTCGTCATGGACCCAGAGGAATTTTATTTCCTTGAAAGTAGCAACCATTTGCGAAGACGAATTTTAAATCAAAGAACATGTTGGTTGAAATTGAAGTTGAAAAGTTGGTTGGCTTGAATGGTACCTCTTGTCTCTCATATCCCACAGAGGCGTATGAGGATGAATGGCACTAATTAATTTGTCGGTGTTATGGTCCATTTTCTGCGTAGAGGGGAATTTTCACCTACTCAGAACGGGGCTTTCGCGTGAACTGACTCGAAATGACCAGGGATACGAGTGATATGGTACAAACGACAAAGGTAGGTAGGTGTTCTGATGAACCGTCCGTTTGCTATGTTTATTTACGTGGAATTCGTACCAAAACTCGTAGGGATTCCTACCAAAACAATAGAAATGAACGAGCTGCACGAGCTGCTACGAGCGGCAGATCCAACTTTTTTTGGATCGGCCGCTTGTAGCTCGTTGCCGCTCGTGTACGCCCGTAGCCGCCCGCTCGAGTACGCTTCCAGTGGACGATACCACATATTATAACTCAATGTAGTTGGATCTGTAGCGCGTGTCGCTCGTTGCCGCTTGTGTAGCGCAAAGCGCCGCGCCGCTCGAGTACGCTGCCAGTGGACGACCCCACTTACGTGTTTGCGACGAGCGGACATGGAGGCGTTGAAATGCGCGGATGATGACGTCAACGACCACCCTCCCTAGCCTGAGGGGACTCACAGCGCCCTATGAGGCTTATGACCAGCGACGTCCCATCCGTTACTTGAGTTAGCTTGGACGAACTCTGTCCTGATAATTACGAGGCCTAGATGAGAGAGTGAGGGATTTATGGATTAGCTGTTCAATTCAAAACTGCCGGACGAGTTCCAGAAAAATTTCCCAAGGTGACTGCAATACTGTTGCACCTGTTATCCTTTGGGTATTGAAAGGAAAGCAAAAACAAAGATAATTCTGAATCTAGCGCCTTATTATTAATCTAGATTGACATTGAATGGGTAGAGATTTGAGATTACAAAGTGAGGGGGAAAACGGAGGAAAAATAAATGGAAAAGGGTATTTTCAAAAGGCTGTCGGGGTCTAGAGATTTAATGTCACAAAAGGGCGCAGCGGGGTGAGCGGTAGGTAATGATGAAGCGGATGGCAGAGCGATAGAAGACGCAGCGTGCGGGATGCGGGCACAGCACTTGCAAGGGTGAGATCTCAGGCTATGCGGGCTGGCTTGAGGCCCTTGACATGTGAAAGGCCGAGATCAAAGTTCCTTCACCCCCTTTCCATTTCTTCTTCGTCTTCTTCTTGACTCTTTAGATACTGTCCTACCACTTTAAATAAAAGGAGGTAATTAAGAAACTTGCCTTCTCGCCGACTGGGGGTGCAATATTGTGAGATAACAACCGTCCCCTGCCCTCCAGGCCCACCTTACCCCTTGTCACTTCCTTTAATATCAAGCTTTTTAATACGGTTTTCCCCTTCTTGACTTTCCGGTTTTATACCTAAATCTCGGAGTTGCTAATGAAATTAAGGTTCGCTCTGTGTTTATGCTCATTGGCTTGGAAAAGTCTATATCTGGGTCTGTCGCGGGAATTTCATTAGGCAGAATTACACCACCTTGCTGCTATAATTACACGCTCACGGATAAAAAGTTCCCCCTTTAATCAATTCCTATTTGAAAACACCTTTTCATCTAATTATCGTCATTTGATTACTCTACAATCACTTTCAATGGATCATTGCTTGCCAGTCTGATTTGATTATTGCATTATGCTGAACTTCTCGTGATTTTTTCCCCCTTTTTCCGCTCTAACTGAAAAGCTGCAAAGCACTTCATAATCTTGAGAGTTAAGGTGTCCTAACCCGTTTTACAGACGTCTTTCACCGCAGCGTTACCATGAAATTTGCATTCCGAACCAGAGTTGAAAGCAGATAACCCATGAAAAATGTTCCTTCGATTATTACGCATAAAAGAAACAATAAATGAACAGCCAACATTTCTGAAGGTATGTCCCGGAGAATAATAAACCCATGTGACAAGGACTTTGCAGCGTTTTTGGAATCTACGCACCTTGAAACGTAAAAGAAAAAATTTTGAGGGGGTGTTATAAAAATTTTTTGCTGAGCGATTACATAGGTGTATTATTCACAGAATAATAAACCAAAACCGCCTTCACTCATTTCATCCTATATTTCCCCGATCGTGAAATATGAAATCGTAAGTACTTCCTTCCTAGTGCGGGTAGGCACCTAAATGCGGCGGAATACTGTTAGCTCTTCTCCGAAGTCAAACGTTTCAGATCTGTCTGAACTTTATTCCCGTGTCTGCATAACTTGGATTCAATTCATCCGATTTCCTGGTGTAATTTCAATAACAAGTTGGTGCGTAAGAGTGAACATGAGTTTGGCGAATTCCATCCAAGTTGCTAGTGGGCAGGTACATACTGCCATATGAACGTATGAGCTTGCTCAGAAGTGAAAGATTTACCACAGGAATTCATACTAATTTAAACAAACTTGAGCTTGGCTTTGCTGCATATACTAATCGGACGATATATAATGCATAGCCGTTGATTATAATAGTATACTTCACCACTGCACCGCTGTTTTTAAATTTTGATGGGGCGGTTATGGACTGTATTTTGAGGAGAATCTATAATCGTGAGAGAATGAATAATAGGTAGGTAGAAGCAAAAGGGATTGAGAAGGAATTAGGTATTAAAGAATTTTCGACTCGTACCTTTTGGCAGCGCTCTGCATACTAAAGGGACCCCCCCGTGGTGGATGATCTCTGATGGTAGAGAGCTTTCAGGGGGATTTTGTAGATAGGTATCCTGATGAGGTGAAGGAAGCGGGTGAAAGGATAGCGGTTAGGTAGACAGGGAAACTTCTGAAGGAGCGGAGAACGGTAGACCGATCCTCAACCCAAGGGCGCCTCTCTACTCAAGGGGGCAAGGCAATGGAGTAGCCAAGAGCGAAATGATCAGAACGATTCTGATCCTTTCATTAGAGGACAACTGTTCACGTACGCGAGGCTAGCAGGGCAGTTGGATCCTGAAGTGGCTGTTTTCTTTATTTTTTCCCCCGTTACTTAGTTAACACTGATACCAACACACATTTCGAAAGGTGCTCAAAGCATTGACCCTCATCTAAAGGTTTACTTTGGTCCAAATGATAATTTTTGCAGGGGTTCGTTTTTACAGGTTCACAGTGGTTTGAGGAATAAAAACTGAACGCTGGGGGAAAGATTTGTGGGATGCGGGCGAGTTGTAAAGTGGTGTGGGGTTGTTTAGGAGGAACAAAGCAGCGGCCAACACTGTAGAGGTCTAATGCCAGCAAAAAGGGGACTCGACATGGTGCACGTGTTACAACGTGTACAACTCCTGACTGATCACCTCTATCCTTCACAAAATCTTTTCCTCGTTAAGTCCAGGATTAATAGGCCCCGCCATTAGGACACTTAATGCGTCATACTCCATCCAGTGCCGTCATGTGACTAATTAATTTATAAATACCCATGTAAATGGGTGGAATTTAGAGCGGCAAATGGGCGTGGTGGGGGTCAACTGGAAAGATTTAATTAAACAGGAGGAACTGTCTGTGTGTTTAGGGGTTGGGATGTCCCTAGCTGTGATTTCGCCTTATGATATGGCAGTTATGGGGAAGCGGTGATTCCGCGCCGACTGAAAGGGGTAATTATGGGCATGTGCCGCCTCCATCGCGGGAT
Organism: Leptopterna dolabrata; assembly: GCA_954871275.1. Classification (NCBI taxonomy): domain Eukaryota; kingdom Metazoa; phylum Arthropoda; class Insecta; order Hemiptera; family Miridae; genus Leptopterna; species Leptopterna dolabrata. The sequence goes on from OX940974.1 coordinate 23,039,303, forward strand.
GGCAGCCTGTGACCGGGAGCTCTGAACAGTTTTAAGTCCGTCAGGCCTCTTAGGATTTGAATATATCATTACTACCGGATGTTGCAGTCTGTCTGAGCCCTATCGATCCGCAGAGGTCTTCTCCACTGTTTGCCGCCAACATTTCAATCCTATAGACGGAAGACTCTCGTTCATCATGAGTAGGTAGTTTGCATCGATTATTAAGTTGACTCGTCTTTCTATTAATCCTCTCATATACACGACCGACACTCCCGAAGTCCGAGACCTCCACTAAATGTGGTAGGTAATTATGGCAATTTGGTTTTCTTGTGCATGAGCTGTAGATACTGTATGATCAAAATATTATCCACGTATCTATATTATAAAAACGATGCAAATTCTACTTATACATGGGTTTATTATTCTTAAATACAGCAAGACTGTGACGGAGTGAGCCCAAGGATTGTAAAACGATCCAAATTATTCACAATCAACGTAAGATTGTTAGAAATGGGTGTTTTGCGAACTTTTAATTAATCTCCTTTTGTCGCCTGCAAACTGTGGAGTTTCAACTTTGAAACTAAAATTCAGCTAGAATATTATAGGGCTTATTCTCACATTCCAAACATGAATAAAGGGTCTGATTAAGTAAATGAGGAAATGCTATGATGCACAGAGAACATATTAATTTTTCAAATTAAAACCAAACCAAATTTATATGTACCTACATGAGGGGTAAATATAACGAGGGACGCAATGGGTACTTGGAAGTTGATACGAAGGTGACTTGACTAATTCCTTCTACTCCGTGGGAGAGCATAGGGCCTCAGATACGATGGTACACCTACACTTACCTACCTACCTCAAACGTTATACAAATATCGAGTCTGTTACCATTTAACATTTTCATAGTACCTACCTACTTAGAACAGTAATTCACGGGTGAAGCCTGGCCTTTTTGACGAGCAACGGGTATATATATCAGAAAATTTATCGCCATTAATCATGGATACGTAGCTTCAGAGCTCGATTTGGCCACAGTTGACGCAGAATTTGATTGTGTTCAGCTTTCCTCTGTAAGATGGTGGGATTTGGTAGAGGAGGGAAATTTAAGGTGATCCAGTTCAATAAGAGAGGGTTTCTAACTCAATTGCTCGAGTCCCAGTAATCTCACTAAAAATATAATAATAAATTCTGCTAGCCAATAGGGCTAAGAATTGTGCTATAGGGAAATTAATTCCCGCTGACCTTCTTAATGGTGATTAAGATGATCAGATTTGAGGAATGAGAACAAGTATTTGAGATTTAACCAGGACACTTGTATTTCTCCTACAAAGGTTTAGGCTCAAAGTTCTAGGGGAGGATTCTAAGATTTAGAATAGAAGGGTTGAACCGTAAGGGTAAGGGACTGGTGTTTATTAGAATGGTATTCAAATGGCTCACCGATGGAAAGGCTTCAGGCCAACTAACTAGCTCTAGGAGGTTTCAGAAGAGGTGGACGCCGAAGAACTGTTCCTTTGAGATCCAAAGGTTCCAAGAAACAGGTTCCTTGACGATACTATACAGCTAACGTCACACCTCCCATATAATACAAATAATATACTTACTTGGAAAACCGTATTCGACGTTCTCTGAACCTCGAAACCTTATTATTGCACCCAATTTTCACTCAATAATTCTGGGTGTCGGCGGATCGGGCTGCTGAGCTACGGGGGGCACAACTAGGGCTCAAATGGACCCCCCCCCCCCCCCCCAATTAAGCATGATATCTATGACATGGTTCTTGAAACGCAGAACGACAAAGTTTAAGCAGGGTAACATTTATTCAAGGAGTAATAAACCTACATCGTAATTTGCTACGCTTGGCAAAGACCCTATCTCGCCTGACCATCAAAATAGTGCCATGATTCATAGTTGAAAAACGTCGAGAGATGAAATCGTGATACTCATCAGAATCAGTTCAGGGCACGGAAATTGAAAGGCTTCACCATCAGACAACCGATGAATTTAATGTACTGGAGGTTGTAGAACACCTATTCATAAACTACAACACTCATTCATCACCTATACATAAACTGTATTTCATAAACACATAAACTGCATCACGCCACACACCACGCATCACGTTTATGCTACGAATAGAAGAAAGTAATTCATTTGGGATGTTTCACTATTTCATTAATATTAGTAACTTGAAATATCACAGATAATGAAAGTTATGATTAACTCCAGTCAATGGAAGCCAATTTTGTACATATTGCCATCAAAGAAGGAAATTACAAAAATTAATTAAAAAAATATAGTAATTCTATTTCTGAACTTTGAACAGACATTTTGAAATTGCATATTTCTTTCCTGCTTTATACTATTCGATGACGACTGGTACCACTATCTCAAGTTTTGTCAGTATCTGTATGTTTGCTCACAAATCACAACTAAACGGACCATTCGAATTTAATGAAAATTGGGTATTATGTCAAGAGTAATCCAACTTGAAATCATCTACAATTGGCATTTCAATAATCGAACCGGGAGGAGTGGAGGAAGCTGGAGTATGTCGTCGCAGGAAGGGGGCAGTGGAAAACTGCCTAATATGGTTGAATAATTATGTTCTTATTCGAATGAAACTTGGGAATGGGCAGCTAAATTTAAAATCTGAGATCATCAGAATTGTGAGGATCGAATCGTTCGGGTTTTACTGGGGAGTGGTTGGCTCAAAAGGCCTTGATGGTCCGATTTCAATAAACTAAGAAGGTTCTATGAATATTGAAGCCGTTCCATTTTGAAATATCCGTCATTTCGATTATGTTACCTGTTGGTTTATAATTTTCAATAACGAACCTTTGGAATCGAACACCAAAAAAAATTGTTAACCCCCCCCTTAAAATTTGATGGTTTCCGTTTCAAGGTACGTAGAATCCGAAAATGGAATGAAAAATTGCTGTCCGTCCGCCGTACTTCGCACTTTTCTTAGTTACCATGAAAAAATTAATGAAATTTGGTTTGTAGATCCCGTTAGGAGTCTAGTTGGTCCGCGAAGCTCGGCGTTACTGTCAGTTGGTCAGCTGAAATTTTCAGAACGCCGTAGCTCGAAAACTTTCAGTAGAACGGAATGGGTTTTTTTAAAGTTTTTAAATTGATCTTGAACTAAAGAATTTTTTTGAGACCACCTGGATCATTGTACTTCCAGCCGTTCGTTGCACCGAAAAGCTTCGTCAACATGATCGTGAGTGAAACGGTACGAATCCGGCCCAGATATCACTGCTAGGGAACACCTGATTATAATCACGTATGGATCTATGAAGTCAAGTTGGTTGTTCTGTGATATTATTTCATTTGAAAATGACGGGATTTTGTTGATAGGTATTTTGTATCTTGACCAAACGTTATGATTCATGAATAACAACAAATAATATTAATGGCTGAATTACTGAATCCCGTACTTTTAGGAAACAGTAATTCCCGGGCGGGCTCCATTACTCGATTTAAGGTAGGTATTGACTCGATTTAGGAGCACGAGGGTCTATACAGATAAATTATTGCACAAAGGTTTATTATTTACCTACCTTATGCTTATGAATAACAACAAATAATTAATTATTGAATTATTTAATCCGGCGCATTTTTATGAAACTGTAATTCCCAGGTCGGTTCCAGTACTCGACTTAGGGATTTCCCGGGGGGGGGGGGGGGGGGGAGCTCAAGGGACCAAAGAAAACAGTGATCTACGATCTACGCAGAAGGGGCAGTGATACAAGTAAATAATAAACCGTTGTGTAATAATTTGCAGCATTTTTGATACTGGTGAGGCAGGAACAATTGTGTGTAAAGTAATGAACCGAATCTCCCAGTACGTACGCCTAGTAGGTACGTTTAACTGGTTTATGCTACAGTAAAGGTTAAAAAAATTAATCGATTTTGGTTACACGAAGGTTAAACGAATGGGCAATCGGGAAAAGGATTCAGATGATCAGATTCAGGTTAATATAGGAGTATATTGCATCGTCGTAAGGTGACCAGCCTATATTATTAGACATTAAGTAGGTACCAGAAGAGCAGAAAAACAACAACACGGGGAGGATATCCCCCCCCCCCCCAACCACCACCACAAGTTAATTTGGCAGCGGGTTCATAATCAACCTTGGATTGGAGTTGCAAGAAATTTATACGTCAGCGACGGCTTTTCCATTGAAAGACACGGCGGATTTCCAGCAGCAAGTTATTACTGCGGGTCAAGATGTGGAAGGCTAAAGTCAACATGCGAAGTCATTATCTGTCCACCACAGTTTTCCTGCCACACTTTACGAAGGCAGAGTTGTAAGAAAAGTGTAGAGAATGGCCAGTACTCGGATAAAATATGAGGATGCCCCTGCCGCAAATAAGTGAAGGATCAGATACAAAGGGAAGGTATAGCGTTCTTGAACATCGTCCTGCGGAAGATAACGAGACGAGTTGCTTCTACGCTAAGCAACGTTGCATTAGTATTTAGTTAGTATAGTTGAAAATATGCGTTCACAGACAGAATTAGAGGATCTCCAGACCCTGGGAATCACTTGCTGACAATCCCGTTCCAAGAGACTTGAAATGGGAGGAGTACCGGGGAGTAATGGGTGGGATCTTCCGACTTGAGACTGGTCATAACCATCGAGATAAGAGTAGTACTCTAACTTCGATGGTTATAACTACCTTTCTTCACTGCACAAGGTTGACGACAGCAAACATGTAACCTCTGTACCTTGTGGGCACCACTCAAGCGGTAATCACCTCTTGGTTAACCCGGAGTTTTGAGTTTTACCTCCCAAGACAGGGAATTTACCCGGATGTAAAAATTGCATGAGGCTGCAAGGAATTCGGTGGCTGCATTTCAGGCTTAGTAAGAAAAAAAGTTCAAGTCTAGCTGTCAAAAGATTTTTGTGTATGTATACCTACTGAAGAATATTTTTTACATCTCGAGACACCGCATTTTGATTTTGTGAATTTACATCCATCTTGGTGATTTTAGCCCCTTTCCCGTTTTGTAGCTATTGTTGAGCTCCAAGATCTTTGTTTTGACCCAATTTTGGGAGAAAAAAGCTTTTTGACAACTGACAGTCTCTTTCTGTCAACAGTCACTATTTTACACCAATTTTGGTGATTTTATATCAACTTTAGGTAATTTGAGCAATTTATACAGATTTGCAGCAATCCCCCCCCCCCCCCCCAACTGACCCTTTTTTTGTAGAAATTATTTGGCTTGTTGTATATAAATTGAAGACCTCGGCCGAACAACCGTCTGTTACATTCTTTCGAAAATGAGTTTAAAGCGTCAATATACTCCTGAAGGTCTCCTCCATCGATTCTGAAAACAATATAAGCCATTATCCCACCTGATTCAACACCACAGTGACCCAAATGGCGACAAAAGGCGTCAGAAAATCGCCACGTACAACCGTCTATGTTACATAGGTGTGCCACTTCCCGCGTTACCCACTAACTTGTTTTGTTGCAGTGCGTTTCTCATTCTCATTCAAAATCATGTCACCCTCTTTCCAAATTTCCCTTAAAGACGTGGATAGATTAAATAAATCCAAGTCCCGACCGATCATTTTGAAAGACTGGAAGATAATGGATTTTTGCACTAGACGATAATGGTTTTAATAGTTTCTTTCCTTTTATTTGAAAATTTTTTTTTGCCTTGAGTTGATAAAAAACCTTATATTTCATATTTTGGTGTATGATTATTTCGTAGTAGGTACGGGTATAATGATTCCAGGTAGGTAGGGGCGGGGGCCCTATCGATCTGATAAGGTAGGGCTAAAACCCAACGTACCCAAACTCTACGCAATATTAAAACGTAAAATTGCAATGTTTGAGGGAAGTTGAAAAATCTTTTTTACTGTTATTGTTGTGGAACAACCGTCTATGATACATTTAACCTGCCGATTTGCGAAAGATCTCATCTGGCGTTCGTTTTTTCGCTCTCCTGTAAAATTTCAAAAATGTAACATAGACGGTTGTTCGGCCGCGGTCTTCAATTAATGCAGGTAAGCTCAAATATTTTAAACTGATACTGAAGTGCAATTGTCACGTTTTTAGATTGTGCCCCACACCATCAAAATAGAATCAAGTAACGGGTGTAAGGTGTTTTTTACTTCTAACCATATTGCATAACCATATGGCATAAGAAGTATCGGTGCCCTGTATGCTCAGGGTGTACTTCAGGCGATTGAGGTATGTTCCAGGCTTTCACAACAGTACTATTTGCTGCGAGTGTCCATGAAACCGCATGAAGTACCTACCCACGTGATCACTGTGTTCATACTTCCATTTTATCTAAGCTGCGGGGATCGAATATCAGTAAACAGCGCTGCTCTATTCCCAACACATGTTACTTCGTCAACTTGTAACTGGATGAAGTCTGGAGTTTTCTAACACAATCATGGGAGGTAATAAGACCTTTCTTAGAGGACCGTCGACCGATCTCTCCCCAATGATTGATGAGTTCTCCAGCTTATATTTCCTAGCACACGTTGTCAACCCCCGAAACTTTTTCGCCCCCGCCAGATTATCCCACCTAGTGTGAATCGGCAGCTTTACCAACTTTTACCAGACAAGTGAGGAACTTCAATATGAGAAACCTCTCTTCCGTAAGTGAAGTAACAAGAATAATATGAGGTCATTTCCAATAAGCTACGGTTATTTTTCATCAGTACCATGAGTGCTAGCAACAACAATAACCTACATATTTGTATACGATGCTCACGTCAAGAGTGATTATTTTCAAAAGGCTGAGGATAGTCTGGTAAGTGTTAGAGTTTACAATGATTTATTGAACGAAATGAGCGCATTTTCTTTTCAAAAGTGAACGTTGATTTCACCAGATGCTTAAATGTAATCCACTCATTTCGTTCAATTAATCTCACTTAAGCACCCGATTTATCGCAGCCTAAGATCACCATAACTCACGGAATCACTCTGTACATCGTTTAATATTGGATAAAAGCTTACAATCGTAGGAGTACGTTTGGCTTCGAAATTCTAAAAAATCTGCATTTTGGACATGCGGGGAAAAAAAATCACCAAAACGCCCACCGTAGTATTATCCCCTCAACGCTATCACTGTCAAAGGTTGCTATCTCATATAATAAGATGGAAATGAAACACGTGACTTTAACTCCCTGTACAATTACACCCTAGAATTGTATTATTATGAAATTCATGTACATCTAAATTCGAATATGTCACTGTAAGAGATAGACCTTATTACACGCATAAAGATCAAATGTTTCATACGACCCATCAAAACAATGCATCATAAAAATTGAATGTCAAACAGCAGCCCTGCACCCGGAAGGATCTCTCCCCCTATTTCCATCCCATCAAATCGTAAAAACCAGTCTGATGGCAGATGTCATCGCCGACAAGGCGATAAAAATTCAATACGCAGTTTTTACCGCTCGAAACCCAATCCATCAATCGAACGACAAATGAAAAATGATTCGGTGATGGGGGTTCTGGTGGTCCCTGGTAGCTTTCCTCAATCATTAATAACTGATAACGAATATAAGCGTCGTTAGCACGTTGTTGGCCTCCAGTGGACAAGCCACCTCCATTTCAAGGGAGGACAGACGTAGGTACATAAACTTTATTAGTTTAAATAATAGGTATCAATGGAAACTTTCTAAAAAAAAAATTGCTCTCAAATCTAAAGAGAAGGAACGAAAAAGCGCAGTGACGTCACAGACAAAAGCACAGTGAGAAGACAAAAATTGTCTTCATGAATTTGTTGAGTAGTTAAGAGGATAAAATACCACGTCCTCGAACCTGTGTGGAGAGCAGGGCAGTAGGGGAGGAAGACGGCCCCGATTGCTCTCATCAAAACTGAAGCTTGTGGAATTCTATACGTGATTTTCTATGTTCCTGATTGTTTCCGTGGTACTCGCCCGTGGATATCGTTATTTTGTTGACAAAAATGTCCATCTACAAAATTTGACCCGATGCGCCTCATCCATCCTTTCAATATAATAATAATAATAATAATAATAATAATAATAATAATAATAATAATAATAATAAAAGCCTTCTGAAAGAAAGTTGGAGTGTTACAGTGCGTAGTTGTTACAGTATTGTATTTCCTGTACAACACTGATATATGATTTTATTATTTCATCGTCAATTGATCAAAAATGAAAGCAGTGCTTAGTTAACGAGAGAGATGACATTGCTTAACCGCAGTTATACCTAAATGGGTGGGTGATGATTTTATGTCAAGTCTCCACTACAAAAGGAGGCTACCCAGCGGTAGTGCCGTCCAGTCCACTCACCATCACCAACCGGTGACCTCAACAACTGGAAATGGAACCCTAAAATGTTGTGGATTTATAGTAATAATAACTCTTATTGCGCAGGTACAAATAAATCATGTCTACCCAATTGTTTACGTACTTTTCTGTCCACCCCACTATTTCGGTACTTTTCTTGATACACGTGAAAATGCCTCGTTTCACAATAATACTTAATAAACGATAAAATAACTGCTCCGATGACATCCGAGCTGCCCGATCTCACTGCTCCGAATTCAACATTTCAAATTAACAAAAGGGGTTACTGAAAGGTTGTCTAATACACTAATACACAATAAATATTGTACAGTTATACCGGTTTCTGTGATCAAACCATCGCAAGTAACAAAAAATAACTGTAATTGTTTGTTGGTAACAGTACGTTGGTAACAGTTACTGACGATGGTTTGATCACCGAAACCGGTAAAACAGTATGTTTTTTGCGTATATTTAACGTATTGCATACTTCCATTGTACACTGACTTAGAAAGCATTTTCTTATAAAAATGTCCAAACGATGTAAATATGACTTGGCATTTGAAGTAAGTAACAGTAGTGTCAACGCGATGGAGAGAGTGTGGAGCTGGTTGACATGAATGAATGAATTCATAAGCTTTTGGGATTATCAAATAGCATCCATCTTTCAATTTCAAGTTAGTCATATCAAATCAAAGATATTGGAAGAATAGAATAGGTTTCCTAGTTTTTGAACGAGTGGTGAACGATTTTCGTGAGATGAAAAACGTTAAAGGAGCTGCAGTAAAAAACATTAAAATAACTCATTTCTACATGGATGTCCCCTTTCTACGTGTATGGGATCCATACCAGCCATTGTACTTTTCAAACGAAAACTTGTGCTCTAAGCTATCATCTCACTTTTTCCATATCGTCACACAATATTGTTAGGTATCGTTATTTACGATATTCTTATAGTTAAAATGAAGTAGCAGTGAGCGGTGGAAACGCGGGCTTTTTGAATCTGAAAGAAAGATAAATTTCGTGAAAAAAATCGGGAATACAGAAAAATCATGTTTCGACACAATTCATCGATGCGAGGAAACTCGATCAGCTTGCGCGAAACTCCGAACAGAAATATGCATCTACAAACTCAAGACTGCAGGAACCACCGAGCAGCAGGAGTCAGGATTGAGTCGTATGAAACTTCCCACATTTAACGTCCTACCATCCCACCTATAAATATTAGTGTCGTGGATCCTCCCAGTCCCACAGCAATTGTATTCGCCAACTTTAGATCTCGCAAATAAACACGCAGAAGTGTGGACGAAAGACGCAGGAGGTAGAAGCCCAACCTGGGTCCCCACCATCCCCTACCAACTAGGGGATGGAGGGAGACGACTACAGGGTCCATAAAACCCCAGCGCCTGCCTCTTTTTCCTCATTCTACGCTTCCTCTAGTCGCTGACTACTCTCTCTCCTCTTAACCTCGTCTCTCTCTCCTATCCTCAAAAGATGCTGTGCATGGTGGTGGTCCGCCCATAACCAACAGCCAAACAACCTAAAAGATCCCAGGAAAGGGTGGTGATTCGCTCATAACCCGCCTGGGCGCCTCCAAAAAGATCCTGGTCATGGTGGTGGTCCGCCCATAACCTCACCAGGCAGCATCCTTCGAAAAGAATCCGTGAATGGTGGTGGTACGCCCATAATCAACGGACACCTCCAAAAAGATCCCAGGAAAGGGTGGTGATCCGCTCATAACCCGCCTGGGCACATCCAAAAAAGATCCTGGTCATGGTGGTGGTCCGCCCATAACCTCACCAGGCAGCATCCTTCGAAAAGAATCCGTGAATGGTGGTGGTACGCCCATAACCAACGGACACCTCCAAAAAGATCCCAGGAAAGGGTGGTGATTCGCTCATAACCCGCCTGGGCACATCCAAAAAAGATTCTGGTCATGGTGGTGGTCCGCCCATAACCTCACCAGGCAGCATCCTTCGAAAAGAATCCGTGAATGGTGGTGGTACGCCCATAACCAACGGACACCTCCAAAAAGATCCCAGGAAAGGGTGGTGATTCGCTCATAACCCGCCTGGGCACATCCAAAAAAGATTCTGGTCATGGTGGTGGTCCGCCCATAACCTCACCAGGCAGCATCCTTCGAAAAGAATCCGTGAATGGTGGTGGTACGCCCATAACCAACGGACACCTCCAAAAAGATCCCAGGAAAGGGTGGTGATCCGCTCATAACCCGCCTGGGCACATCCAAAAAAGATCCTGATCATGGTGGTGGTCCGCCCATAACCTCACCAGGCAGCATCCTTCGAAAAGAATCCGTGAATGGTGGTGGTCCGCCCATAACCAACAGCCAAACAACCTAAAAGATCCCAGGAAAGGGTGGTGATCCGCTCATAACCCGCCTGGGCACATCCAAAAAAGATCCTGGTCATGGTGGTGGTCCGCCCATAACCTCACCAGGCAGCATCCTTCGAAAAGAATCCGTGAATGGTGGTGGTACGCCCATAACCAACGGACACCTCCAAAAAGATCCCAGGAAAGGGTGGTGATTCGCTCATAACCCGCCTGGGCACATCCAAAAAAGATTCTGGTCATGGTGGTGGTCCGCCCATAACCTCACCAGGCAGCATCCTTCGAAAAGAATCCGTGAATGGTGGTGGTACGCCCATAACCAACGGACACCTCCAAAAAGATCCCAGGAAAGGGTGGTGATTCGCTCATAACCCGCCTGGGCACATCCAAAAAAGATTCTGGTCATGGTGGTGGTCCGCCCATAACCTCACCAGTCAGCATCCTTCGAAAAGAATCCGTGAATGGTGGTGGTACGCCCATAACCAACGGACACCTCCAAAAAGATCCCAGGAAAGGGTGGTGATCCGCTCATAACCCGCCTGGGCACATCCAAAAAAGATCCTGGTCATGGTGGTGGTCCGCCCATAACCTCACCAGGCAGCATCCTTCGAAAAGAATCCGTGAATGGTGGTGGTACGCCCATAATCAACGGACACCTCCAAAAAGATCCCAGGAAAGGGTGGTGATCCGCTCATAACCCGCCTGGGCACATCCAAAAAAGATCCTGGTCATGGTGGTGGTCCGCCCATAACCTCACCAGGCAGCATCCTTCGAAAAGAATCCGTGAATGGTGGTGGTACGCCCATAACCAACGGACACCTCCAAAAAGATCCCAGGAAAGGGTGGTGATTCGCTCATAACCCGCCTGGGCACATCCAAAAAAGATTCTGGTCATGGTGGTGGTCCGCCCATAACCTCACCAGGCAGCATCCTTCGAAAAGAATCCGCGAATGGTGGTGGTACGCCCATAACCAACGGACACCTCCAAAAAGATCCCAGGAAAGGGTGGTGATCCGCTCATAACCCGCCTGGGCACATCCAAAAAAGATCCTGGTCATGGTGGTGGTCCGCCCATAACCTCACCAGGCAGCATCCTTCGAAAAGAATCCGTGAATGGTGGTGGTACGCCCATAACCAACGGACACCTCCAAAAAGATCCCAGGAAAGGGTGGTGATCCGCTCATAACCCGCCTGGGCACATCCAAAAAAGATCCTGGTCATGGTGGTGGTCCGCCCATAACCTCACCAGGCAGCATCCTTCGAAAAGAATCCGTGAATGGTGGTGGTCCGCCCATAACCAACAGCCAAACAACCTAAAAGATCCCAGGAAAGGGTGGTGATTCGCTCATAACCCGCCTGGGCGCCTCCAAAAAGATCCTGGTCATGGTGGTGGTCCGCCCATAACCTCACCAGGCAGCATCCTTCGAAAAGAATCCGTGAATGGTGGTGGTACGCCCATAACCAACGGACACCTCCAAAAAGATCCCAGGAAAGGGTGGTGATCCGCTCATAACCCGCCTGGGCATATCCTCACACCGCTCGTGATGAAATTCGCAATTTAAATTCATCACAATTAGGTATACCGGGTCTGCTGTCCAGTAGCCTCATGTACCTCCAGCAAAACAAATACAAAGTGTAACTACCCCAAACTAGACGTTTTTGAATTTCGTGGTGCCACTGCCGGCACCGAGTGGCACTGTCATAGTACAAAAACCTGTACAGCAATAGGTTGGTAACTGCTGAAACTGGGACATCCACCAACAAGTTCCACGTCATCTTTGTTGTTCAGCCTCGGTTGAATGAGTTTCTATTAGGAAACGAACGAATTTCGCTCTCAAATATTTCCGTTTTGTGAAGTGTTCAACATGATGCTCACAATGCGATCTACATTCCAGCGAATTTCAACAGGAAGGGAGATGTTTGGCCGTCCATCGTAAATCATTTGAGTGATAACAAGAAAACCTTCAGGAAAAAAATCAGAGCAAAGCAGAGGCCTCTCATCCCCTTAGAACCTTCGAACCTTGAAAACGATAAACAAGTCGGCAGAGTAGATATCCCTAGTCAAAAAATAAATACAAACACAAAAAAAAAAGGAAGTGGGCTGATTGATGAGAGGAAGTGGGGCTGATTCCTCCCTGTTGGGACTATTTTCCAACTGAGGATTCTGTACAGAATACTGCAGATTGATTTCTTAGGCATTCTAAGTAACTATTTGCCTAGGAGTTCTAACTCAAAAACCAAATGCGACCTAAAGATTTCTCCAATCTTGCGAGTAGGCATTCGAGTTTATACTGACCTTTCCAAATGCCAAAAATTGATGTGGCGATATTCCCTTCGCAGCGACTTTCTTTATAAGCCTTGATATAAAAAAATCACACGCTTCAAGGGCTTTTTAGCTGCTTCAGTGAAGAAGAAGAAATCACCCGAGCACTAGATAATTCAATACGTAAATCTTCTCTCGTCACATTTGAGATGTTCATTACATCGGTCCCTGGATCGAAGCCTTCACAAATCCGGATTTTCGCTTCATGGCGCAGCAGGTTGGTATTGGATAGCGTTTCAATATAATTTGGAAACCGTTTTATCCTGTGCTCATGATAAATAATGCGATTACTGCAATATAATTTCAATCCAAAGGGAAGAACGGAACAGCTGTAGGTACAGCTCACATAAATGCGCAATCGGACAAGTAAATTAGGCCCTGGTGAACACCAACAAAGTCATCAGTGCTGCCAGGACCACAGCCTGAACAAAGTTATCAGTTTGACGCGCCCCGAACAGAAACATTATAAACAAGAGAAGAACCTATTTGTATTATAAACTATTATTCTATTCGATGATTCTGTAGCTATTAATGGTGATTATTAGCATTTCTTCAACAAATTTATTTATGTTTAAGAACCAAAAATTGCAACCATGTATCATGTTATTAACTCGAAAAGTGAAGGCTAGGTAGAAATCTACTACTTGAAACGTATGTGCTCGTTTCTTCTGACGATGTCTTGTCTACATTTCTTGAGCACCATCGATGATACATGTTAAAACGAGACAACCAAACAAGCGTCATTGTTTACTATCCATTTATAACATTCATTTATATAGTTATAGTATGAAACTAGGAAATAAATACCAAGAACAAATACGAAATAAATTCGTGATAAATCAAGAGCTTTCCAACGAATGGAAAACGATTTTTGTCCGATGAAAATGAAAGAAGTTTCATTTCCCTAGCAACTACTCGGTTGTACGTGAAAACCACTATGCATTGTGCGCGAAAAAATTTGACGCTCAAATTTGACTCTCAAAATTGAAGCGCAAAATCGACTCGCAAAAAATGCTAGTACCCCAGGGCTAAAACATGATACATGTTAATAATATCAATCTAGGACTAGGTAGATGAAATAGCTACATAATGTTGATTTCACAGTGACTGTAGGCTAGAACAACAGTCGGGCACCTGGAACAATATGAGTGACTCGTTTTAAAGATGTATGGAATTTTGGATGCTACACTTAGTTACCCCGTCAAAATGAGGCCGCGCTAGCGTCGCCCACTGAGTCGATACGACCTATAACCCTGAAAATTGTATGCCCTAGGACCGATTACCTGTTTTGGCTCTTGCGTCGTCACTCTCAGCGCCAAGGCGCCTTTCCTGCCGTCTACCCTCAAAACTTCAAAACAAAATACCCAAAATTGTGGTTGTAGCGCGGTACAGACATAATATACCCACCCGCAATAGACGTGCAGAGAACACTAATGTTTTCTAGCTTGCTCTCGAAAAATTACGAAATCCCGGTGTGAACGGCAATCGCATATCGATGGATATACTGACGTAAATAAGCAACCAACAAAGTTCCAAACACGCTGCAAAGTCCTTGTCACAAGGGTTTATTATTCTATTGGACTACAGAGGACTACAGAGATGTTGGCTGTTTATTCATTGTTTCTTTCATATAAAATAATTGAAAGAGCTATCTATTTCTGGTGGTTTCCACCAATTTTGGCCCCCAAAACACGAATAAGGTACGCTCCTTTTTTTTTTAAATAAATTATCTCTGATCATTGATAATACCATTTAATCGTATTGATCCACCTGTTCACACTTTTTCCAGTGTTATTCTACAAGTTGATGGTGATTTCAGACGATTTCCCAGGTTTTTGACTCATAAAAAATCAATTTCGGGTGCTGAACATCTGGTAGATCCTCAATTTTCTACTCTTTGGTCAAAATCGACTTCATATTCGGTCTTCTCGTCCCCAAAAACATGGAAAAAGATATCTCAGAAGCTCATCTTACCAACATGTCGCTAAAACGCAAAAAGTACCTATTTTTACACACATTTTCACTCATAACACCCCTGGGTATATTCCGATCGGGCTGAAAAGTTTCGGGACACAACTAGGGCCAAAATGGAGCATGTGTGCGAAAGAACGATTTTTTTAGACCGAAAATGAAGCCTGTACACGTGATACGGCGGACGGCGGACGGCGGACGGACATTGCATTTTTGGAATCTACGCACCTTGAAACGGAAAAGAAAAAATTTTGAGGGGGTGTTATAAAACTTTTTTGCTGAGCGAATACATAGGTGTATTATTCACAGAATAATAAACCAAAAGGGGGTAATAATACTAATGTTGGTGTAATCTCGAACAGGAGTTGAGGTGAACGAGATTATAGACTACTATTTGCGAAATTAAAAATTCTCATATTGACCTGACGAAAAAGTACTGTGTGGAGACGTTGAGACTATGGCAAGAATACCATGGTAACCACTATGGGAGGTTATTATATGAAAATTTGTTTCCAAAGGTAACACGTTAATGATTCCCCAAAACATTGCAAAATTAAATCAATTACAAACAGGACTTCGAACATCCGATAAAATCACGAACTAGGTCCGGATTGTTAAAACGATTTCGTGTTTTTATCGGTCCGTGATAAAATCACGAATGGACTTCGGGCCTATTTGTACAACGAACTTCGGGAATACCTGCGCTCTAATGCATACATTACTCAACTAAATGTTTTTGGCGCGGACCTGTGTGTATTCTTATTTTCCCTTTAGGATTCAGATTATTCCCCTCCACTAAAAATTGAAAGCAATAAGGCCACCCCTCATTTAGAAGCATAAAGTGCAAAGCTACGTGTGCCACGTATCAAGTTTGTATGAATTCTATACTAAACTTTAAAACTGATATTATGATTCAATAGTTGAAGACTAAAGCAAGTATGCTCTATTGTGACGTGTAAACATCCTTAGGGCTCTTGGTAAAAGGGAAAGCCATGCAAGGGATTATGATGTCGGGAGCCTGGAAGCGGAGGAAGCTGTGATAATTAGCGAGTAATCCTCTGTGTCCAAAGCCGGAGCTAAAACCGCGATAACAGTTCCTGGATTAAAGGCCCAACACCCTGATAAATGTCCTTCACAAATCCTCCCTTTTTATATTACAACCGTTTCGGCATCTCTCCCTTCACCTCATTTACAATTCACTTTCGCTTGAGGGAATTACTCTGGAAGAGAGGGTAGATGTGGGCAACCTGATCCAGGGAATTTTCGTGCCAGATTTGAAGAGCAACCACTTGCGAAATCCCTGCAACTCATCATGAGTAAGTACACGGTTTGAGTTCAAGTATGATTATGGATGGTTCAAGTATGGATGATGATGGTAGACGGTTGGTGTATACAGTAATTAGTTACCTACACATAACTTATGAATTCAGATGTGAAAACACCAGTTGTTAAGGCTATTAGGTCAAAAATGTGTACCTCGTTAAAAGTAGCCGGATTACCCGTACCAAGCACAGGATAGTTAAGACTGTGTATATAAACCGAAAATCTATTCTGGGAAACGTAAGCAATACATTGCGAGCCAGCATCCTCCCCCACTCGCCTCCTGTCACATCATCACTGGTTCAATGTGTGATATTCTTTTCAATCCATAGAATGGTCCAAAATGTACATTCTTACCATTAACTACTATCTAACTACACTAATCAACTTCACCTATATCGGATCATTAAGAGTAATGTATTACTGAGATTGGAATTAAGACTACTGGGACCCTAGTTTATCCACTCACGGTCCAATTTGTTTGAAATTTCTATGGCCCCAGTTTGGGATTAGTAGATGACAATTATTGTACCCACAATATGAATTCCGAAGAACCAAACCTTGTAATGCGGATCTATTCGACCAATCCTACGACATTTTCAGGGGGTCGTGCTGATGGACCCCCGTGCATGCGCTAACATGATTCCCTTGCCACTCCACATCTGTGCGATAGATTTGCTCACATTTTCAAGAGACATACCTACATGTTTAGATAATCCCCCTTGAATGATTTTGCGGCTGGGATAACGGCAGACCTGTGCATTCGCAAACTAGAAATCATACAAACTCAACTTATCAAGGACACATCGTTCAATTTATCCCAAGACAGGACGGTAGGCGCCTTTTCGGTATGTCCTGCTGTGTAAACATTGTGGATGCACCAGCTATTATTATGAATCTTACTAATGACGTACGGAAACGGTAGGTACTTTTAGGACGTTGAATGAACTTCGTGGAAAACATGAACAACAAATGTATTTCGAGGCAATTGTTGAGAATATAGCTGATTTCAATAATTGTTGATTATTTATTATAATTATATTCATGCAATAAAATTGCTGGATCAGTGATGTTGCACAGAATACAGTCCTTGATCATTCTGTCCGCGTAAGACGCTTCAGTAAAAGATGTATCGCAACATTTGAAATCACATTTTTCTGCTTCCGTCAGATAGTCATCGAAGTTTGTCCCTCATCCGCCTTTCTCATCTTACTGAACATGGCTTCCAATTGGCATCGGGTTCCTGGACATGTCCAACGAATCGTCAGGATCGGAGAACGCATTAAAAACATCAACAGCCTCCTCTCACATTATGAGTTAGTAATATTGCAATTTTCATTTGTTATTCTTACTTCTGAGTTTACCCATAGCCATCATATTCAGTAAAAACAACTTTATCTCTTTTGGCGAACGAATTAAAGAGGGTCTAATCAACTTTGAGGGGTAATTTTAAACACGGATCCACTGGATTTTTATGCAAATCTTCTGGTTGCCAATTTGAATATTAGCTGTGATTCTAGAGACCCTTCGCCGTTTCATAATGAATCTATTAACACACACAGCTGTTATCACAACTTTTCTCTAGTTTAACCTAACACATTTACTATAATACGTGATTAATTATGATAAATTTTTAATCATGATAAAACACGGGCACGACGACACTGTTTAATTGTCTCTCAACGCACTAACAGGAAAACAAGCAGGTACAGCAAAGCACCTTACTTCGGTGTCTGCAATAAAAGATTTATTTATAAATTTGTTACCCACCCATTTGGCATTAGAATTTTGTTTTCTAATTACTACTGCCCTCCGAACTATTTATCCGCTGGAGAATAATATAGCATAATCTAGTTTCCAACATTCAAGTTTTGTGATCAAGTTATGTTATATTAGTTGTAATACCTAGGAGCGCTATTCGAGTCATCATTTGGTCTTCCATTGCTATTTTTGGCCACCCCCACCCAGATCGTTTAGACAATTTAATGTTTTTTGACATTCATCAAAAATTGTCAGTTCGATCCGTAAAATGACTTGAACACATATTCAAGCTGCCTATATGCAAAAGTTCAATGTTATTATCAATTATAGATCGTATATTTATACAGTAGGCTCTTGCTGTATAATATTATGTTATAGACAATGTATTAAATTAGGAATTCTATATAATGACTAGTCATTCTATACAATGACTAGTCATGAACAGCCATTCATTCTATACAATGAATAGCCATTATAGAATGCATATATTTTACACATTGACTATAACACATAGAAATTTAAAAAAAAAAACGCTGCAAATCGCTGCACAACGGTTTATTATTTTGTACAGAATACCCTTCTGTTACAGATCACAGCTCTCCGTATAGATAACCCTTTATATAATATAATATGTACTATTCTATACATATTATGTAGATCGCAGAACCTCCGTAGGTTAGTACCTAACCCCGTACTCGTTACTAGGTGCCTACCTAAATCAAGAGTTAAATGTTGCTAAAATAATTCTGTTGATGACAAACAGTACCTAAAATGGCAAAAAGAAACGCAAATAATGAAGTTCTGAAGGAAAATTGTTGATGTGGAGTGAAATAGATGCCCCTTCTGCGAATATCGCTGTTTTCTGTGGTCAATACCTACATTCGTGGTCAAGTATAATGAACCGTTGTGTAATAACTTCCCCATCAATAATACTTCAACGTTTGTTCAAGTTTCACAAGTATCTATCACCAAATCCAGCCCCTTCTTGGTAGATGAACCGTTGTGTAATAATTTACCTTTCTGTAATAATTTACCGTTGTGTAATAATTTACCTTTGTGTAATAATTTGCCGTTGTGTAATAATTTACCCATCAATAATGCTTCAACGTTTGTTCAAGTTTCACAAGTAGGCTATCACCAAATCCCGCCCCTTCCTGGTAGATGAACCGTTGTGTAATAATTTACCGTTGGGTAATAATTAACCTTTGTGTAATAATTTGCAGGTGTGTAATAATTTACCCATCAATAATACTTCAATGTTTGTTCAAGTTCCACAAGTACCTACCAACAAAATCCAATAGTCCATCATTTATCAAATGAAATGATATCGCAGAACAACCAACTCGACTTCATACAGCCATCCTTGATTATAATCAGGTGCTCCCTAGCGATGATATCCCGGCCGTTTTTATACCGTTTGATTCACGATCGTGTTGACGAAGCTTTTTGGTGCACACGAACGGCTGGAAGTACAATGCTCCGGGTGGTCTCAAAAATTGTTTAGCTCAAGACAAATTTAATAACGTAAAAAACCATACCCTTCTATCGAAAGTTTTCGAGCTACGGCGTTCTGAAAATTTCAACCCCTCTTTTTAACCCCTTAGAGATGAGTGACAGTAACGCCGAGCTTCGAGGACCAACTAGACCCCGAACGGAACCCATAACCCGAATTTCATCAATTTTCTTTCATGGTAACTAAGAAAAGTGGCCCGTACGGCGTACGGCGACGGCGGACAGACAGAAATATTTTTATTGCATTTTCGGATTCTACGAGTACATACCTTGAAACGTAAACCATCAAATTTTGAGGGGGGGTTAGACTTTTTTTTTCATGCTCGATTCCAATGGTTCATTATTGAAAATAATAAACCAAAATTGTATGGTGTCCTCGTTTCATACGATGTCAGAATGAATTCCAGCAGCCTGACGATGATGGAGCAATCAGTATCGGTGACAATTACTGTCAACGTTCAAAGCAGAAAAGCATACTTTTCATGAGAGGCTGAGGGAGGCAAGGAGACGGTCTTCCGAAGGGGATGGACAGCTCCGTTTTTATGGGCCTTTTTCCTCCTTCTTTTACGATCCTTGAGCACCCAGACAAAATGCAACACCCTTTATAGGCGGGAGTGGCTCCAGATTACCCTCTTTTAAAATATTGCTTGTGAAACAGGGCTGTTAGATTTTATTGCCACTTGCTCCCAATAGCCGAATCCTCTTTTTCGCCTGCCCTCTCCGCTTTGCACCCACTAAATCTTGGGCGATTACTGAACTCACTTGACAGATTGCGAGTTGGTTTCAATTATCTCCGCCTCACGCTCGCCGCGTAAATCTAGTGGCTGACGGCGAATTATTCCAATTTGAATCAGTTCGCAGTCTCAATTCGGAATATTTTCGTGGAACCCTCCGATAAATTTGAACAAAGGAACAAAGACTGCCTTTCATGGTCCTTATCCTGGGGACTGCCAGTGCAATCCAGTTTGTATTTTAAACTGGAAAATTGTAGTATCTCAGAATCTCGCTCAACACTTTTGGCCTAAGGAAGGGTTCCAAGTGCTTCAAAGCGCTAGTCCTAGAATATCTGTTGAACGTCTCTTGCGACTAGCGCATGTCCCCTAAACACATTACACAATGTCATTACATAAGGTAGGTATTAGCAAACAAATGGAAATGCTCCACCATGAAACATTCCAACACACGGCTGCAGCCCATAAGAGCCAATCCGATGTAATCCGTGGGTCAAAAGAGCGGGCCTTTGTTTGTCATTGCAATGGGGCCAACACTCCCGAAAGAGCGACACCTTGGACTGTACCTACTCGAGCTATTGGTAAAAAATGTCAACAAACTCCCTCTCTTTGTTTGTCAACTCTCAATCAACTTTCTGTGGTGCAAACCTTCAGGCAATTCCAAACTGAAACATTTATAAAAATGCATCCATTAGCAGAAGGAACCACCAGATCCCGCCAACGACAACAACGTGCAGTGCTCTCGATATCTGGATTTCTTACTCCACTGGCAAAATTTCAAGATCGGAATAAGTACTTTAAAAAAGTTGGAGTTTTGAAGCAGGCGTCCAAACTGAAATAATTCGATATCCCGGCGGCATTTTTTTATTGACGTTCACCAATACTGACTGGCATGATATTTATTAAATATAGACTTTTGCTTCCGAGTCTGCGAAGCAGCGGAAGCCTTGTGTTCACTTTCGTGAGCCAAAAAATTTTTGTCTTCAGAAATCAAAATTTCCACTTGCATTTTGCGTTTCAAAGCCTACTGAACAAATTTGGTTCCGTGTCTGTCGGTCTGTGGGTCTGTGAGTCTGTGAGTCTGTGAGTCTGTCCGCATTTCCTTGTTACAGCCATAACTTCCACGATTTTGAATTGATTCAGCTCAAATTGTGAGGGATGGTGCGGATAAGGCCCCTTGAAGTCCCATACAAATTTCAACATGAATGATCCAGCGGTACGCCCTGCGCATGCGCTAACGTTAAATTCAACAAACACGCATAACTTTCACAATTTTTATTAAATTTCGCTCAAATTTTCAAGGGTAGTTTGGAAAAGGCCTAGTGAGTTCCAGTATGAATTTCAGCATGATCGGACCCTCGGTGCGCTCTGCGCATGCGCTGGCGTGAAATAGATTCAATTTCCTTGTTACAGCCGTAGTAACCAAAGATTTCACCCAATTTCAATGTAATTCTCAGGGATTAAGCGGGTAGGGCCCATTGAGGTCCCATATAAATTTCAACATGATAGAGCCAGCGGTTCGCCCTGCGCATGCGCTAACGTGAAATTCTTCAAACACGCATAACTTTCGCAATTATGTATAATGGACGTAATGTATTATGGACGTAGTCATGTAATATGTATATTTCATGTAATGTTATGTTATGTAATGTAATGTTATGTAATATGTATATTTCACGTAATGTAATGTAATGTAATGTAATGTAATGTAATGTAATGTAATGTAATGTAATGTAATGTAATGTAATGTAATGTAATGTAATGTAATGTAATGTAATGTAATGTAATGTAATTTTGCTTCCGAGTCTGTTCTATTTTATAATGGGTCACTCTGATTGTGACGAGGAAGCTCCTGTGCCATCACCTTGGCAGTGTATTTTGTACTAAAATCTACATTTATTGGTTATTCCATTGGTCCTACAACCCTCTCACTAGAGAATTGAGACGAAATTCGCTCTTTTGGGTAAAATAATCGCTCTTTTATCACTATATTGGCACTTTCAGGGACTGTACTCGCTCTTGTGGGGACACGCTCTTTCGGGAGTGTTATAGTCGCTCTTTTGGTAGCAAATCTCGCTCATTTCGTCCTCCGATGGTGGCTCTTTCGTCCTGTATTTGAAATTGGCTCGCTCTTTCGTCCTTCACCGCAACACACACCACACGCACAACCATTATTTTGGATAAATATCTTGATAATATCCAATAACCTCCAAATGGGACTGAGATGTACCTTTAGGTATTGATCTAGTCGTCATAAGAACCAATTAAAGACAGTAACGTAGGATGGGCTTTGGTTCACGGAGTCGTACTCAACGTCAACAACAGTATCATACTGGTTCTATAATCAAATACATACTGCCAATGGTCCAAAATCGAACGTCTGCGATATTCATGGAACCCATGTTCTAGTAGATACATTCAATCAGACCATCAAGACCATACCGGACCACTTGACAACAAGCACGCAGTTTCCCCTGCCCTCTCGCCATAAACTTATCCAGACCGATTCTCACGGCTGTGGTGTTTCTCACAATACAGATTGATGTTTTAGTACTATTAAGCAGATTCCCCCACCCCATCACCAATAAACCCTCCTCACAGTCCCAATATACAGATATAAGATTTTGATAATCTCAGATTCAAACCTGAACTACTGTCCTACACATATTCCCCCCCCCCCCCCCGTTCCATTCAAATCAGAGCATCATCTATGCAGTATTTCATTACCCCCTACTCACCACTACTCCTTACATCCCCACCTCCTCCATCGACGGTCGCAGATACAGAAACAACTTTTTAAAAGCACGCTTTCATTTCGAAATGATCTAAAAAGAATAAAATAATTTCTTTCTACTACCCGGGAACATCGGAATTTTTATGACTAAACAAAAAGCGTGGGGCGTTATGAATTATTTTACGTTCAAAGACGATTGATTCTTTAAATTTCATAAAAATTCACGATCGAAAGTTCTTATATCATGCATATATGAAATATATTATGGGCACCCCGTGCTTTTAGTTTTAATCATAAAAATTTCCATGACCCCAGGTATCAGAAAGACATTATTTTATTCTTTTTAGATCACTTCGAAGAAAAGCGTGCTTTTGAGCCGTTTTAATTTATAATTCCCTGAATAATACACCTATGTATTCGCTCAGCAATTAATTTTTGTAACGACCCCTCAAAATTTTTTCTTTTACGTTTCAAGGTGCGTAGATTCACAGGATAATAAACCAACACGCAACGTCCGTCCGCCGTACCCCGTATCATCCATATCTACTTTCTTTTGGGTCTAAAAAATTTGTTATTTCGCACACATGCTCTACTTGGGCCCTCGTTGTGTCCAGAAACTTTACAGCCTGATTGGAATACACCCAAGGGTGTTATGGGTAAAAATGGGGGTAACAATAGGGTTTTGTTTTGTGTTTTAGTAACACGAGCTTGTGAGGTATTGTTTTCCATGTTTTTCAGGGCGAGGAGACCGAATATGAAGTCGATTTTGACCAGAGTGGAAAATTGAGGTTCTAACAAAGTCTTAGCCTTAAATTCACGTTAGATTTTGGTCTAAAACGTTCTTCCCCACAAAGTTTGGGTCCCCATTTGGGAACACATATGGATCTTAATTGTACTCCAAAGCTCGGCAGCCCGATCGGAATACACCCAGGCGTGTTATGGGGAGAAAATGGGTGTAAAAATGGGGTTTTTCGATGTTTTTTGAGGTTTTAGTGAACGTGAGCTTGTGGGGTATCGTTTTACATGTTTTTTAGACCGAGAGGACCGAATATGAAGTTGATTTTGACCGAAGAGTGAAGAATTGAGGTAGTAACGAAGGTTCAGCTCCCAAAATTCATTTTTCATGAGTCGAAAACCTGGGATACTGTCTGACATCGTCATACATTTGCATAATAACACTAGAAGTAGTATCAACAGCTGAATCAAGACAGTTGAATGGCAGTACCAATGATCAAAGATGATTTGTTGAAAAAAAAAGAAAAAAAAAGTATGTCAATTATTGCACATGAAAGGAATAATAACTGAACAGCCAACACTTCTGTAGGTATGTACAGTAGAATAATAAAACCCACGTGACAAGGGCTTCGCAGCGTTTTTTGAATTACTTTTATTTTAGTTGCTTTAGTCTTTAGAAAATCCGGTACTTAATCAATTTTTATGCTACCCGGGAACATCAGAATTTTACTGACTAAAAATAAAGGGAGATATTTTACTTTAAAGATTTTTTAAAACTTCTATTTTACTCTTTTTAGTTTTTAGAGTAATTAATTATGGTATTTTTTAAAATGATTAATGTATTGCCATCGAAAGTAGATGGCTACGCAACGTTTCAGCTCAACTGGACATCGGGAAGTGGGCTAAAAATAGATAACAAGATTTGACCCACACGGGCAAAGCGTGATAATAAAAGCATTAAGTCTCATATCAGTGAAGAGACCCACATAGCTACATTTGACGGTTTTAAACTCGAATATTAGGTTGCTATTTCTGACAAATTATTTTCGACCAGTGAAACTGTCATCGAGTTGTCTTGGTTCACCTATCAATACTACCTCCTGTGTTATTGTGTTATTATACAAATTTCTGGTGGTTACAGCCACTTTCATAGGTTTTTGACCCATAAATATTGAATTCTAAGAGTTAAAACTTCGTTAGAACCTCAATCCTTCACTCAGTGGTGAAATCAACTTCATATTATTTGGTCTTTTCACCGTAAAAAATATGGAGAACGATACCTCAAAAGCCCAACTTCACTAAAACTTTAAAAATACCTCATTTTGCACCCATAACATCCCTGGGTGTTTTCCGATCGGGCTGCCGAGATGGGGCCAAATTGAGCCAGCGTGCGAAAGAACGATTTTTTTTAGATCGAAAATTAAGGTAGACGTAGATGACAAGGCGGATGGACATTACATTTTAGAGATCTACACACCTTGAAACGAAAAAAAAATTTTTTTGAGGGGTGTTAAAAAAAAAATCTGAAACGAATACATAAGTGTGTTATTCAGAGAATAATAAACCAAAATCAATAACCTAAGTTAGAAATTGACTAAATTTAAAATACTAGGCGACAACTGTTGTAGCCAGGCGCGGATCCAAGGGGTGGGGGGGGGGGTCACAGGGGTCATGACCCCCCCCAGAATCTGCCTGCATTTCAAAAAGCAGAGCTGAACGAATTGTTCACAAACCCGAAAACAAAAAAAAACGAAAACGAACCCAGTTTTTGTGAAATCAAAAACCAGAAACAAACCAAACGACCAAATGGCCACATGGTCTTCTCAATTTTGCTTCATATACAACTGTGTAAATATTTACCATAAAACATCCGTCAAATTGAAATTCCAATGTCCTCGCCACTAATTACTGTAATTCTAATTACACAAACGGTAGACAGTGTTAAAAAAACTGAAAACAAAAAAGAACTATAAAAAATCTAAAAAGATTCGATCAAAAATGTCAAAATTAGTCGAATATAATCGTACACTTGGTCCTACCAATGTTACTTTATATACAATTATGTCAATAAATTTACCTTGGTGTATCCGTCAAATTACACCTTGTTTATTTCTTCCTATTTTTGTTATATTATTATCTTGTTTTTGTTTCGTTCTCGTTTTCTTTCCTGCCAAATTCAGTAAAAACGATACTGAATTCACTGATCAATGTTTTGATTTGCAAACTCCGAAGTTAGCTACGCTGCCATAAAATGAGCCAATTTGTTTGAAAACACATTAGGACACTTTTTTAGAAAAAAATTGAAAATAAATACATTTATCAGTTAAATAATTAATAGATATTGAAAAATATTTTTTACATAAACAATGAATTTTATAAATAAATACAATTAATTTCGTAAGTAGACAAATTGGACGAGTTTAGGCATAAGATTGAAAATTCGGTTTGTATTGTTCGTTTGGTTATTTTGTTATTTTTTGTTATTTTTTATATTGTTCTACCCTGTGACCCCCGCCGGAAAAAAATTCTGGATCCGCCCCTGGTTGTAGCCATCATACTCCAAAGGGCTGATGGCATGAGCGGTCCCGCCGGGCGTGAAAGTGTTATTTTCACGTTTGAAAACAACACGAGCGGCCCCGCTCGGTCAGAGAGCGTCGATTAGAAGGGTGCTTGTACGAGCGGTCCGGCCACCTAAAAGGTCACAATCATGATATCGCGATTTCCTCGAGAACCATTGGGTAAAACTTTGACTACCGACTCCATGACCAATAACAACACTAAACTGCTTGTCTGGCAGGGATCCGGGAATCGGACCGCTCGAGTCATTTTCTAATCGGCTGATGGCATGAGCGGTCCCGCCGGGCATGAAAGTGTTATTTTCACGTTTGAAAACAACAAGAGCGGCCCCACTCGGCCAGAGGGCGTCGATTAGAAAATGACTCGAGCGGTCCGATTCCCGGATCCCTGCCAGACAAGCAGTTTACTGTTGTTATTGGTCATGGAGTCAGTAGTCAAAGTTTTACCCAATGGTTCTCGAGGAAATCGCGATATCATGATTGTGAACTCATACAAATTTAATTTTCACAAGTTATTGGCCAATGATGTTTTGCGGTGGAGATGTGCGGTGAGATCATGTAGGTGTGCCATGAAAACTGTTGGTGGAAAAGTCATAGAAAGACTTGGTGAGCACCAGCATGCAGCTCCAAATGCCGATGAGTTAAACAGAACTGTACTGCGGGCAATGGTCAAAAGAAAAGCTACTGCCGACATTTCAACACGACCAGCAAAAGTGAGTACCTACTTACTTACCACAAAAATACCTTGTGTAATATTTATTAGAGTTGGTAGGTAGGTGAAAACCTATTACCTACATTTTTTTTCGCAGATAGTTCGGTCAGCTTTGCTTGAGATTCCATCACCATCTGCGAATTTCAAATTTACGACGCCTCGCTTATAACGTGAAGAAAAAGCTGCGTCCAAGTCGTATTCCGAGAAACCGGAAGGAAGTGTTCGAAGCATAAGGAAGTATAAGGAAGAGTCATTGGATCTCAAAATTAATAACGAAATTGGACCGGGAGGAGATTTCATTGTCCAAGTTTGTCCAAATCCTTTCTACCAATTACCAACCGACATGCCTATGACATTACTCATTTATAGTATAGGATAGTATTACATAATATTACCGACAATTATGATGCTTATTTGTTTTTAAATATAAGTGTTTTTCCCCCATGAGCTGATAGCAGGAAAATTGAAAGCGGGGCCGCTCGTACATTTCGTTGGACGGGACCGATGGTACATTATGGGTCTCAACCAGACGGGACCGCTCGTGTGGGTGGGTAGCATAAGCGCGAATCCCTCGGAATGTGTTTCAAAAGCGCGAATTTTTGTATATTCAAAAGCGCGAGGTCCTTAGCTTGGGTTTGGTGGCAAATGCGCGAGCTGTAACGGTGACTCAGTAACAGTTACTTGGTAACAGCTCACGGTTCAAAGCTATCCCGTGAATGAGCAGGTTGTTTGGGACTTCTGAATAGATTAGTGGAATGCATTGTCAAGCGATCTGGATGCTCGCTGGCGCTCGCATCTCAAAAAAGATAAACAATCCCAGGAACTATCCCGTGAATGAGCAGGTTGTTTGGGACTTCTGAATAGATTAGTGGAATGCATTGCCAACCACCAGTATCCGAACTACTAACGGTCCCGAATCGTACCATAGACTTAGAATAAACTGTTTTCCGACTAACTAGGTTCTCAATTGTTGGTTACCTCGCGCTTTTGACACATACTGAGGTGGCGCTTTTGATAATAAAAAGTACTCCTACCACTCGCGCTTTTGAAAATAAAATCATGGTTATATTTGGCTACCTCGCGCTTTTGAAAATCACCGGCTCGTGTATACCTTTTAGGTGGCCGGACCGCTCGTACAAGCACCCCTCCAAAGGTCATTGTTACAAGTGAGTTTTGGAGGAAGCCTCCTTATGAAGGCACATGCAGGTGTCACTGCGTAGTTTGTTTCTTGTATGTATGTCTGTCTGTCGACACATCAAGCGTGCATGTCTGTGTGGCTGCATGCAATTTGCAAAGGATTATTCTAGCTACTCCACCCCAGGCACCGGTTTGTTCAATACATGAAGGGGGGGCAGGTGAATTGCGGTCCAACTCCCTTGTACCGCCGGTGGGGTTTGCATACGAACGAGTTGTAAGATTGAAAAAGAGGAACGCGATTGTAATAATTGCGTGGAACGTGCGCGTGTCAGAGGCAGACAGAGCAATTAGCCGCCGTCAGCACGTAGCAATGGCAAGTGTGATAATTAAACGGTGCTTGGTCGGACCCTTGTGCGTATCAACCCTTCGACCCTCCCGCATGCGATCACCTCCGGTCACTACCGACACCCTTTCTCAACATGCTTTTAGCCTGACAGAGACCAGCCTTTACATCCCACGTCATCGATATCATCATTGCCGTTTTTCAACTTCCTGAATTAGCTCATGGCCTGGAAAAGGAACTTGATCTCTGGGAGGCTAAATTTTTGCACCCGGTCCATAAAAGTCAACGTACTTTGAATATAATATTTGCACCCACAGTTAGTTTCGGTTTATTATTCTGTGAATAATACACCTATGTAATCGCTCAGCAAAAAATTTTTATAACACCCCCTCAAACTTTTTTCTTTTCCGTTTCAAGGTGCGTAGATTCCAAAAACGCTGCAAAGTCCTTGTCACATGGGTTTATTATTCTATTGGAGTTCTAGAGATTTTTGTTGGCTGTTAAATGTATTGTTTCTTTCATGTGGAATGATTGAAATAGCTATTTCTGATGATTTCCACCAATTTTGGCCCCCAAAACATGAAATAGGTACGTTTTTTTTTAAAAGATCATCTTTGATCATTGGTAGTGGCATTTAATGGTCTTGATTCACCTGTTTACACTTTTTCCAATGTTATTGTACACATTGATGGTGATTTCAGACAGTTTTCCAGGTTTTTGACTCATAAAAAACCAATTTTGGGAGCTGAACCTTTGGTAAAACCTCAATTTCCGCGTCTTTGGTCAAAATCGACTTCATATTCGGTCTTCTCGTCCTCAAAAACATGGAAAAAGATACCTCAAAAGCTCATGTTACTAACATGTTGTTAAAACGCAAAAAGTACCTATTTTTATACAAATTTTCACTCATAACACCCCTGGGTATATTCCGATCGGGCTGAAAAGTTTCGGGACACAACTAGGGCCCAAATGGAGCATGTGTGCGAAAGAACGACTTTTTTAGACCGAAAATGAAGCCTGTACACGTGATACGGCGTACGGCGGACGGCGTACGGCGGACGGACATTGCATTTTTGGAATCTACGCACCTTGAAACGGAAAAGAAAAAATTTTGAGGGGGTGTTATAAAAATTTTATCCTGAGCGAATACATAGGTGTATTATTCACAGAATAATAAACCAAAATGCAATGTCCGTCCGCCGTATCTTGGCAAGGATACTAGACTAAGAAGGTAGGGGTCATCAGCGCTGGCCGCGGGAAAAACCCAGGCCCTCTGACGTCATTGGCACCTTTCACTCAGCTCGGCTGCTTGAATCTAGTTAACCAGTTGGTATTTCTTCCTGTTTGACGACGAATCATGATGGTTTGTTGTGCCGTTTGTGGATGTTCAAATCACAGCGATAACAAAGAATCAGGGTTGCATTTTCACCGATTTCCTCGCGACAATGTTTATCGATTAAAGTGGTTAAATTCGTGCAAACGGTCCGATTCGTTTTCGGTTGAAAAAGCTCGAGTCTGCTCTGCACATTTTGACCAATGTGACTACTTGCGAGATCTTCAAGGTGAGTTACTAAAAAAATATATTACTATATATTATATGGGTCATTCTCCCAGAAACCTAGAATTTGAAGTTTTTGAATCTCAAAATTTCCAGGTGCAAATACGTGGCCTCAAAAAATTGGAAGCCGTCCTCTATTGAAATCGAACATACTGTGATACCCAGCAACTCAGAACACAACCTAATTAGCGATTTAAAAAATAATTAAGAAAATAGGCATGTGAGTGAATGAACAATGAAGTGAATGAATGAAAACTGTCAGGTGAGGGAATGAATTATGGGGAGGGAATTTCCGGGGGGGGGGGGGGGGGCCATGAGAAGAGGTTGTAAGTTGAAAACCATTCGTATCTATGAAAGCTATGGTGTAGAAGTAATTTAAAACGAATTTTTACTGCCATGTGTGTCATGACTTCCCGAACTATTCATCGTAGAGCAAAACGGAAAAAACACATTCAATTCAGCATTAAATCCTCTATTTTAAATCGCTAACAAAACACCACCCTTCTACTGAATGTTATCGAACATAAAAGTAGATAAACTATTGAATGCAGCCACATGTTCACTCCTACGCTTCAGTATTCATTCACTCGCCACCAGCATGGTGAGTGAATGAAAGGTGAGTGAATGAAGAAAACATGATCAATTTTTGTTTCTCGGATTGGTGATGATTTTATCGAGAAAGAGAAGGGTAGCGTATTTAGAGTTTATCATGGCGCACCCAGTCATGGTGCCAGAAAAAAATAATCTAAATTGCTTAACTTGTTGATGAGGGTGAGTGAATGAAGTTCAATTAAAACACGCGCACGCTCAGCTGAACACTTTTTCGCTCGGAGGTCTGTAGGTAACTGGCTGGCTTCTCCGATTGGAGCGAATGATCAGCTGATAGACACGCGTTCGGCCTACAATTCAGTTTCCCGCCAAAATAACGCGCTTCCCGCCATTAGCGGAGAAAATCTACCGAGGTGAGTGAATGAATCAAGAAGCTCGGACACAACCTTGAAAAATCACTGCTGTGATAGTAATTCAGTTAAAAATCTGAACCGGTCGACTTTAGGATCTAGAGGTATCAACGAATCATGTACAATTGTTTTTAACAGCCGAATCAATGTCTATTACCGACGTAGTGAGAGTTGAAGTAGGGAACTTCCAGTTTGGACAAGGTGAGTGAATGAAAAATTCACTATTCCAAGATTTTTTAAGAGTACCTAGAATTATTCTAATATTTCCACTAGATACTGATATTAAAGCACACACTATATTGTTTTTTATGCATTTTTTTTTAGAACCATAAATGCAACACAAAAGGCACAAAGTCTTCTGGACAGCGATTTTAGGTTTCTGGGAGAATGACCCATATTCCAGATGAAAACAGCAAAATCATTTCTTCAAAACAATTGTAATCGCTAAGGAACGTAGAGCTAGACATGAAGTAAAGTCTATTTGTTTATTTTGTTGAATACGGGCAAGCCCAATTACATAGATAAATACAGCGTGGAAAAAAAACGAGAAAATAATATTATACAACACCATTGGAGCAAACAAATTTAAAATAAATTACAGTAAATCAGTAAGTCAAGGGTATTTTTTTCTTTCTTTTTTTTTCAGGTGAATTATTGGGCCTTCCACTAAAATACAAGCTGAAGCCTGACGTAGTCCCGCATTTGCAGTTACCTTTAAGAAGCTTGGCAGAAAATAAAACTGGTCCTGCACAACGTCAAGCGCGAGTACAAAAGCGAAATACCCGTAAAGAAATTGAGGAAGTCCAACGCTCTAAAGAAAATATTATTGACGGCATCCAAGACCAGGCATTTGAGGACTCAATTATACAAGAAGTAGATAATCGTAATGAGATTCATAATGAAAGACCTGCAGAGGTTGTTTTCTTGATGGCCGAAAATATGAGGCTACAACAAGAAAATAAACACCTCCAACAACAGCTTGCCAGTGCGAGGGATGAAATCCTTAAATTAAAATACTTACATTGTATAGTTTTTGTTCGTAGGTCATAATTTTAATATTATTGTATATGTAGGTATCTAGTTATTGTAATTACTGATTATTATTGTCAGCTTCATGAAGTCTCTAATACTATTTTACAGTTTGAATTAATATACTCGTTATTTGAAACTGTTCAAACGTACCTAGTGTACGTATTAAAAAACCCAAAAGCTTCATTCCGTAGGTATCCACGTGTCCAGCAATTTTGATGTTGATATGACTTTCGGTTTTTCAGTAAAAGCTTGGTGCGCAAGGGCTGCAATAGAAAGTAAAGGGAGCCCAGGCAGTCGCTTGGTGCCAGTGACGTCACGACGGCCAGCCCCTTTTTTCGTGACCCCTACCTTCTTAGTCTAGTATCCTTGGTGGAAACCATCAGAAATAGCTATTTGAATTATTTCACGTGAAAGAAACAATAAATTAACAGCCAACATTTCTGAACGCATTCCAATAGAATAATAAACCCATGTGACAAGTTGCAGCGTTTTTGGAATCTACGCACCTTGAAACGGAAAAGAAAAAAGTTTGAGGGGGTGTTATTAAAAATTTTATTGCTGAGCGAATACATAGGTGTATTATTCACAGAATAATAAACCAAAAGAGGCGTCGAACTCACATCTCACGACTCAATGGTCCAAATTGACTCAAATTCTGACGGTAGTTCAGGGTTCACAAGTTCGTCCCATATGAATTCCGTCGTAGTAGCGACTGCGCATGCGCAAAGTGGTAACCGTTGAACCGCCATAACCCGCAACCCAATGGTCCAAACAGACTATCTTTTTTTAATAGGGTCCAATAGCCTCTAGTGTTCCTTACATTTTAGATCATTGTTCAAGCCTTGTTAATACGGGGAATGTCGCTTCTTAATTTCTCCTAGTGGCCCGGATTTTTAATTGAAAAAAATCCTTTCTTTCCAACTGTCCTAGAAAATATCCTACAAAGTACTGCATATTATAAACGCGGACAACTAATTCCACCCACAGTAACAAGGCCGAGCCACGGAGCGCTATAGACTATACTATGTGTTTAGCTACCAGATGATGTAAACAAGTTAGCTGCAAATGTATAAACCACCATTATATTCTTCTTTTCGTGATATGAGGATAGGTGCAAATATTAAACCGCTCCGAATTCTACCTGTACCCGCCTTTGGATTTCCATTTCCAACCCGAGTGGTGGGCGGCGCATGGTGGAGCAGAGGAGCTTCAAACCTGAGCCAAAACCTCGAGCCAATTCATTTCTTCTCAACCGGGACAGCGTAGAGTAGAAACTCTTCCCTTTTCCATCTTTTTTCAGGTACCACGGCGATCTTGAGACCGATGGGAATACATTTCTGTGTCTGTTTGCAGATGGGTATGCATCATGGTGCATGGTGCATGGTTCGAGGAGTTGGGCTCTGAATCGTAGTTTGAGATCAGTGCGGAACAGAGATTCTGCGCTGCTCTCACCAAACAAAGCACCATTTTTCGCTAAAACGTCCGCTGTTTCATTACTCTTGATTCCAATAATATAATATGTGATTTCACCCAAATGAAGTTTGCTGCTATTTCCCGATCTTTTAGCTGTGATAGCAGCCTGAGTATGCGACTCGAAAGATGAGAGATCTTCGATGCCGGACCCATGTTCTGGAGAGATTTGATGACGCTTTGAGAGTCAGGCACGACGACAATAGTACCTGGAAGCACTAGTTCAGCAATCGCAAAGTCTTCAATAATTGCTATGATCTCAGCTGTATAAATGAACGTACTCTCGTGCATAGAAAAGCCTCGTGATGAATTTGAGTATTCCTCGTAGAATCCACAGCCAACTCCGCTCAGAGTCCTCGTCCCGTCCGTGTAAAATATTCCATGAATGGATAATTCCTTACTAAGGAGATTCCTCACTATTTGTTCCGCTTCGGGGCGAATGGTGTTCACGGTCATATTTGGGATCATTACTCGAGCAGATCGTATAAGATCCCCGTACGGTATCAGAAATTGGACAGGTTTAGGACTTGTGTGAATGATTTGGGACAATGAGGATGATTGGACGAAGCTATCGCACAGTAATGGTGACTTTTTCTTTTGCCAGTATCTCTTAGTTAGTACCTCAATTGACAGTTGAGCTATTTTGGAGA
Organism: Leptopterna dolabrata; assembly: GCA_954871275.1. NCBI lineage: Eukaryota > Metazoa > Arthropoda > Insecta > Hemiptera > Miridae > Leptopterna > Leptopterna dolabrata. The sequence goes on from OX940974.1 coordinate 23,073,452, forward strand.
ATATGGTATGATGTCTGGCGTACAAGGACACAAGATAACTGTCTGCCATCATAATGCGTCACGCAAAAAGTTGAGGTTCGCCTACTTCAAAGTGGAGCACATGAAGTGGTATTGAAGGGACTAAGCCAAGAATGAGTCTAAGACATCTATTTGATCGGGCCTGAATGCCCCACCCCGCGTTGCGTGTTTTATCGCTTCAAATTGACTGGATGAGGCGGATACGTCACATCCAGTGAACAGCTTTTATTTTACTGGAGTATCAAACACAAAAAATACCTGAAATTTCCTAGTGGAAACACTGGATGTTGAGTTCAAGACTAATGGTGTCTTACTCCTACTGAACGAAACATGATTTTCATTATGATTTTTAGTATGTTGAATAACAGACGTTAAGTGACGGAGATATGGGTTGGGTCGAGTAGGGCACGGGCTTTGAGTACATTGTAAAATCTACGCTATGTACGTCATCTATACCTACTCCAAGACCCGATAGCGGTTTTTGTGCCCTATAAGAGACGATGCACAATAGAACAAACCACGATTTTAGCCTAACTAAGATCCCTTGGTAGGCTTTCTTGATAGCTGGCGCTGATTCCAAAGGATATCTCTCTACAGCGGACATTTTCGGGTTCACCTGCCGTTCCCCATTGGTTGGGTCTTGTACTTCTGCCTAACGGACACTCTCTGTAACCGACGCGGACAGGCCATCAGCAATGCTTTATACAGATTAGCAGCTCTAGATTTGTTCTCCCTGTAATGGACAGCCGGTAGCCGGTAAGCTCACGTTGCTCGCATGAATGCTCAAGCGCCATATAGAATTTGGTTTGGAAATCTGGGCGGACAGAACAGGCGAGGGAGACCTAGGCTGAGATGTGAATTTGGTTCAGGAAGACGTCAGAGGTCTTGCGTTCGGGCTTGGATAACCGTTGCTCAAGAGGTGAATGGCGAAACATTGTTGATGCGGCTAAGGTCCCGTACTGACGGAATGGGACTGACACGCCAAAGAAAAAGAAGAGAAAGCATCAAATAGTTACTTTATGTAGGAAAACAATATAGAAACAATGGATATTACCTGAATCAGCGAAAAATTTCCCAGTAAGTATAAAAGCTCAAATCAATCAGAGGACATTTTTCCTCTTCTGCTTGAATCATATTTTGGATCAGTGAGCGCCAATTCTAGTTTTAACCCTTTTGCGAGTACCAATGTGAAATTGGCGACAGATTTCAGTGACACTGGCTGAATTGTTAGATACCGTCCACCTACTCAAACGTTTTTGCACCACTTGCCATTTTTGGATATTCATGGTTTCATAGGTACTCATGTTTGCTAAGGTAGGTATACTCTCCTACTCCAAACCTGTACTTGATGTCAATAATGTTGCCTAATCATAGCAACCAATGCCCAGGGTTAGCCAACTGAATTCGGATTTTCCTACCGTTTTGGATTCACAATTTAAATTCAAGTTTGCCAACTGCCTATAGGATTTGCCAGCTAAACTTAGATTTGCGTTTAATAGGGCTTGGGAGGGGACCACCTTTGAGAAACTGGCTCTGCGCGCGCATGGATGTACATAGATACGAGCCTATATTCGAAAGCTATATTGACATTGGGTTCAACTTTTGAGCTATCGAAGTTGAACGTTTCCAAGTAGGTATTCATTCTATTTCCAAATATGTATCATGACTCATCATGACCTGTCTTCGTACCGCACATCATAATGCAATACATAAGTTTTGACCTCCGCATGGTATTCTATGCACATGTAAACAGTATACGGATCTATGTCATTACTATATGGGAAGGAGCATATATGCAAGTAACTTTGACAGCCTTCTTGAAGTTATACATGCACTGTTTTATATATATATACCGTACTATGCTTAGCCACTAAATCGAACAGACGCCCCCTACAGCCAACGTCTATACGCAGTTTTTAACGCCCACTCTTCTAGAATGACGTATATATTTAGTGAACAGCAATTTATGTACACATAGATATTGGGAACCAACTCGATTTCATACAACCAAGCGTGATTATAATCAGCTGTTACCTACCAATGATATCTGGGCTGGAGATATGAATACGGTATCAATCACAGTCATGTTAACGAAGACAAAATTCAGGGCCTTACTGTGAACGAACGGCTGGACGTACAACGCTCCGAGTGGTCTCCATTTTTTAAATTTTGTTTTAATTTTAATTATGAATTAAATACCTCATTGAGTGATTGAATAATTAAAAAGATGCTGAAATTTTGCAGTCATATAATCTTCGATAATACATGAATCAATCATAAAAACATTAGGTAATTATTTAATTACTGCCTCACGCTTTTATTTTTAGTAATAAAAAATTCCGATGTTCCCGGGAAGCATAATAATTGATTACAAAATTTTCTAAAGACTAAAAAGAGTAGAATAAAAACAAATAAAAGGGCTTGTTAAAGCACGCTTTTGTTTCGAAATTATCTAAAAAAAGAAAAAATATTCCTTTCTGCTACCCGGGAACATTGGAAATTTCATGACTAAAAATACAAGCGCGAGGAGCCCATGATATATGCCATCTACAAGATGTAAGTACTTTCAATAGTAAATTCTTATAAAATTTAAAAAACCATCGTTAAAAGTAAAATATCTCCGAACGTCCCACGCTTTTATATTAGGTTTATTTCGAAATAAAAGAGTAGGTTTAAAAAGTGTTTTATTTATTTATTTTTAATCTTCAATTCATAGATTCCATTCTGTTGTATACTCTGATGTTGTATACTCTATACTACTAGCATGACCGCTCGCTTCGCTCGCTATCCGAGATTCGCTGTACGCAGTATCGTACTTAATTCCGACGTTGCACAACTTGGGAGCCTACTGGATATTGGTGCCAAATTTGGTCGATATCCGTCGAGCCATTCAGGAGTTGACCATGGTCGACCATATTTCCGCTATGGTGAAGGGGACCGAAAAATTCCGACGTTGCCCAACTTGGGAGCCTACTGGATATTCGTGCCAAATTTGGTCGATATCCGTCGAGCCATTCTGGAGTTGACCATGGTCGACCATATTTCCGCTATGATCAGGGAATTAAAAATGCGCCTACGTTAAACTTAGGAGGCTACCGGATATTGGTGCCAAATTTGGTCGATACCCGTTGAGCAATTCGGGATTCGACAATGGAGGGGCCCATGGATGCGCTATGGTCGACCGCGGGGGTAGTCCGAAGGGTCGATCGTAGATAGAATTTCACGTAGATTACGTATACGCGATAAAAAATAGGGGTTACCATTTCAATTAACGAAGTTGACCATGGTCGACCATAGTTCCGCTATGGTGAGGGAATTAAAAATGCGACGTTGCACAACTTGGGAGCCTACTGGATATTCGTGCCAAATTTGGTCGATATCTGTTGAGCAATTCGGGATTCGACCATGGAGGGGCCCATGGATGCGCTATGGTCGACCGCGGGGGTAGTCCGAAGGGTCGATCGTAGATAGAATTTCACGCAGATTACGTATACGCGATAAAAAATAGGGGTTACCATTTCAATTAACGAAGTTGGCCATGGTCGACCATAGTTCCGCTATGGTGAGGGAATTAAAAATGCGACGTTGCACAACTTGGGAGCCTACTGGATATTCGTGCCAAATTTGGTCGATATCCGTTGAGCAATTCGGGATCGACCATGGAGGGGCCCATGGATGCGCTATGGTCGACCGCGGGGGTAGTCCGAAGGGTCGATCGTAGATAGAATTTCACGTAGATGACGAATACGCGATAAAAAATAGGGGTTACCATTTCAATTAACGAAGTTGACCATGGTCGACCATAGTTCCGCTATGGTGAGGGAATTAAAAATGCGACGTTGCACAACTTGGGAGCCTACCGGATATTCGTGCCAAATTTGGTCGATATCCGTCGAGCCGTTTGGCCGTGCATAGAAAGACACACAGACAGACTCACAGAGATCCGTTTTTATAATATAGTAGGGATTTGTTATATCCATGCGGGATAACCTGCGCGACGCATTAACCTACTGGGAAAAGAGAAGAGGTAACGCATGTGCTTCTTCATTTTTCTTTATATAAAGACGTCGAGTACAGTATTATCAGTTATTTTCAAGTATTAAAGAAGTGTATTCTGTCTGCCGGAGTTCTTTTATTTTGGGAAAACCCCTACACATTCTATACCTACACCATTGCATTTCTTCCAGAACCCACACCAAAGAATAGTTGCATTCGGTAGGTAGTGCTGCTCACCACATATCATCACGTAGGTAGTTAACTATTTGGATACAGACAATAATAGTTAGTTTGGCGGATCTGTTCAGTTTGAAAAATTGAGATTAAGAGAAATTACTGAATGGATCGGCATTTCGATTTCATTTTCCCTGTGGTACGTCACAAATACAGAGTGCAACCAAAAGAACTGGTCCAATGGCAGAGTCAAGGAATTCATGGATTATACGATACCATTTTCATTATTTTGGAGCTTTCCGATCAGCATGCGTCCGCATGACCTCGATTTCAAACACTTACCTCTGCATTACTATGCTCAAGATTAATACCTAGTGGAATTCACGACCCTCCCAGCAGTGATAATTTTATCAGCACGTCCCAACTGCTCACATCGATTTTTGATTGGTCGTATGTTCCCTTCTCACTTGACGGTACAAATCGCGGAAAAAGCAGTCGGCGGAATTTTATCCGTGTCGCCCTCTGATTAATGATGGCTTTGATTGATCCCGGTGCGTGTTGTGAATGTAACTGATTGTCGGGCGGGAACGCACATGCAAGTAATTGATAGTCCAAGGGTCTCGAGTCCATAGACATCTAGAACGAGATATTCAACGACGGAATGTTTTACTGTACGAATCGATACCAGAGCTGACTTCAACTAGCCCGGGCATCGAAAAAAAAGCCTTGGTTTGCACAGCTGTATGAAATCCAGAATCATATATCATACCTTGAGAGAGCTTCCTAAAATAGAATATCAGTTTAGTTTTATGACGTTGGTTATCCATAGCTAAATCATAGGCCAATCATAGTACAGCGTGGAAGAAAAACTTCATAGTGTGACGTCACTTGATCACAATAGATAAAAATAATTCCTACCAAGACCATCTGGACACCAATCCATACACAACCTCAACATTTCAGCTTATTACTACCTTTTTAACCGACTTCAAAACAGGACAGAAGGTTCTCAGTTCGACCGGTTTCTATGTTATCTTTTATTCAGCTCTTTATTTAATCAGCTCTTTTGTTCTTCTATGTTATGTTATCTTCCTCACTGCCGACGTTACGGAAGCTTTGTATTAGTCCAAGAGTCGAAAAACTGTGTGTCCTCCAAAATGAAAATTTCTTTACGTTTCAAACATCAAGGAACAAGGCCAAAGTGAACTCATCCTAGAAATCGTCGTGAAGCGATGAGGTTTGGAGGCTAGGTGGGGGGTTGGGCATAGATAGTTCCAGTCTAAAAAGTACATTAGCTTTCGTCTGCGCATGCGCAAACGTAAAGTCCTAGTAGAGCCAACTACCCCAGAAATTATCGCAATGCGCTGAGATTTGGAGGGTGGGGGTTAGGTGTCAGATGTTGTTGTCACAGGCAAAACTCCGGAACTAATAGACCAATTTTACTGAAATTTCCCGGGATTGTGCGTGTAGGCCCTTAGACCCTTCCCCCCACCCCCCCCCCCCATGAATTTCACTGCCGTTGGACCAATGGTAATCATAATAGAGATAAATAATCAATAGTTCTAGCCCTTGATTCTGTAACGTTCCTTGGTTCTGTAACGTCCATGTTACAGTAAGTGAGGAAGCTATTCTGCCCACCCAACTTGGCAGACGTTTTTTATGTTTGTCCAGCGATTATTACCAAACTACTGGACCGGTGGTCCCATTCCAGTTTTGTAAAGATTGGCTCAGTATGTGGCCAGTACTAGGCTAGCAATACTTCGAGTTCTGGAACTGTGACAGACATTACACGAATTACGACGGAAAACAGCCTGCAAAAGACTGTGGATACCCCAGTTATGACGATATCAATACCAACAACCGAGGCCACATGGGGTGATTTCGATCAACTCGTCCACGCACTGCTCTCTGTTGCTGCATTAAAAAATCCGATGCCGCTGATTTTGATGCGGGAACAGAATATATTCCTTGTGGTGACAGGTTTTTTTAACATGGAACATGTTTTTACGGGAGTAAACCGGGCTGGAGAACGTCCCGTCAGCGTCTGCGTGACTCGGACCCTCCGCCGTCGCCCCCACAGTTCTCCCTCTACCCCACTCCTGCCATTCAACTCCTCGCTACTCCTCGCCCTCCCCGAGGATAGTATGGCCAGAGCTCACTCCGCCGAAAAGCCGTTTCCGGCTATAGCAGCTGCCGGCTAGTTCCTCACAGAAGTCCATGCAAGTTTCAGATAGATTGGTGGCACAGTGGTAGCGACGTGTATTACATTGCGTTAGGTCGCTGGTTCGAGGCTTGGATATCACCAGAAGTGTTTTATATGGAACATGTTTTTACGGGAGTAAACCAGGCTGCAAAACGTCCAGTCCAGTCCAGGGGAACTCGGTTCCCCTCCCCGTCACCCCCACAGTTCTCCCTCTACCCCACTCCTGCCACCCAACTCCGAGGACAGCATGGCGAGACCCCACTCCGCCGAAAACTGCCGAGGGGGTTCTACCTACCCGAAAAACGCCAAAAGCAGCTGAGGACGCGTATTACTCTCGTACATGACATTGCGTTAGGTCGCTGGTCCGAGGCTTGGAAATCCCACGAAGTTTTTTTGCTTCCTCACTACCGAAGGCAGGGAAGCCTTGGATTCGTGATTGAGTAAAAAAAAGTTCATGTCCTCCAAAATGAGAATTTCCACAACCATTTTCCGTTTCAAACATCGAGGAACATATTTGGTTCCGTGTAGGTGCGGGTTGAGTCACAGATGGTCACGTACTAAAATCATTGAAAAAGTACCGTAACTTTCGTCTGCGCATGCGCAAACGTGAAATAATTGGAACACCCATAACTACCCTAAATATCGTTGAAATCAATTCAAACTTGGAGGGTCGGTCAGGAATAATACTTTGGTAGTTCCAGATCAATTTCATGGGAATGGTAATGTAACTTTGATCTACGCATGCGCGAACATGAAATGTTGACCATTTCCTGGTAACGTTTCTAACTACGCGATAAATAGTCGTAGAGAGCTGAAATTCTGAGGGTATTCGCGGGTTGGATCGCTAATGGTCCCGTTTCAAAATCATGAAAGTCGTTTAGTCTGCGCATGCGCAAACGTGAAATGTTGTCCATTTCCTTATAACGCTTCTAACTACGCGAAAAATAGTCGTATAGAGATGAAATTTTGAGGGTACGCGCGGGTTGGATCGCAGATGGTCCCGTATCATAACGAACCTACCCAACTAGTCTATACGTTCATGTGATTCAAGTGAGGAAGCTATAGTGCCTACTCGAATTGGCAGACGTTTTTCTACATAATTATCTCCATATCCTCTGTTATCATATACCTATTCGAAAAACGTGTTCCATGTTTCCTTGCTTTGATCCTTGATCTAAACTGTTATAATCCGGGGGTCTGGGGGTGGCCCCCAGATTTCATTCGACAATAAACGCACCGTCATGAACACAAACCACTGGCGGCTTGACGCCCCCTACGGCAACGCATTTTTTTTTGCTTCCACACTGCTTTTTGCTTCCAATTCATGTCCTCCACAATGAAAATTCCCCCTACCATTTTGCGTTTCAGATATCGAGGAACATTTTTGGTTCCGTGTCTGTCTGTGGTAATTCCTTGTAACGCCCATACCTACCCGAAATAATGGTCGAAATGAGCTGAAATTTCGAGGGTAGATGACACGAACTCCAGTTGTCTTCAGTCGTCCCACAACCCGGAGTATGGAGGCTTCGATCTTAGTCAGTTTCGACGACGCGGCTATGTTCGTAAGTTTGGCTGTGATGCTCTTCGAGTCAGTCATGATGACGATACTAGAGGTGGCTGCTGAGTGTTCGTCGTAAGCGCCTTTAGTAGTAGACCATTTCCTTAAACGATGAACAGTCGTAGAGAGCTGAAATTCTGAGGGTATACGCGGGTTGGATCGAAAATGGTCCCGTTTCAAAATCATGAAAATCGTTTCGTCTGCGTATGCGCAAACGTGAAATACTTGGATTGCCCATAACTAAGTACCTAAATTATCGTTGAAATGAGTTCAGATTTGGAGGGTCGATCAGTATATTACTTTGATGGTTCCATATGAATTTCATTGGAGTCTTGCTATAACTTCCCTCTGCGCATGCGCAAACATGAAATGTTGACCGTTTCCTTATAACGCTTCTAATTACGCGAAAAATAGTCGTAGAGAGATGAAATTGTGAGGGCACACGCGGGTTGTATCGCAGATGGTCCCGTATAACGAACCTACCCAAATATTCTATACGTTCATGTGATTCAAGTGAGGAAGCTATACTGCCTACTCGAATTGGCAGACGTTTTTCTACATATCTACGTATCCTCTCTTATTATGCACCTATTCGAATAACATGTTCCATTGCTTTGATCCTCGATCTAAACTGTTATAATCGGGGGTCTGGGGGGTGTCCCCCAGATTTCATTCGACAATAAATGTACCATGTATTCATGAACACGAGCACTGGTGGGTAGTCACCCGCTAAAGCAACGCTTTTTTTCATAACCTTGTTGTTTTGCTGTTACTTGGCGATTTAGTGGCTGGAAGGAAACCGGCGTTTTGGTAAGCGTCTGCGAAGTTCTCTTGTTCACCAAATTTGTCTTTCCACCTTATTGCTTCTAGGTTTTTTTTTTTTTTAATTGCGTAGAATGTAGTAGAGAATGGCTGAGTGAAGTTGGGATTGCAGTTTATCAATAATTTGATTTTTTAGACATGCTTTAGGAGAGAAAAAAAAATTTCCATGGGTGATTGCGACCAGTCATGCCACGGACGTACTGCCGCTGCCGCATCTTGGGGGCCAACCGCTCGCCAGCAGTACGCAATAGAGGATTTTGACAAAGCGCTAAAGGTACTAAGGCTGTTGAACGTGATATGCCGTACGAAAATCTTCGGAAGTTTTTGGAATTACTTATTAAAAGTGGAGGGACAGTATAAAAAGAGGGTGGACAACCTGTGCTCTGAGCAGGACGAAATTTATATTCCCGACGGTATATTACTGTGTGCTTCTTGGCGAATACCTATAAGTAAAATTGATGTAAAGCATAGGTATACAGTGGAACCTCGATAAGTCGAACCTCCCTAACTCGAAAACCTCCCAAACCCGAAGCATTTTTTCCTGGCCCTTGAGAAAACCTCGCTCAACTCGGGGGGGATTAACTTGAAGTGATTTTTGGAGCGTCGAGCCTCTGGCAACTCAAAGTTGCTAGTGAGCCTCTAAACTCGAAGCTGTTTCCGCTGCTTGTGGACTCAGGTGTTTTCTGGTCGAATGTTTGTGTTCTATCACGTGGTGGAAGCCCAGTCAGAAGCCCAGGCAACAAAAACCCGCGTTATCGTACGGCGAAAAGCAAAATATCCTGAAGGAAGTGCAAGAAAGGATTCTTAGCCTTGGTTAACATTAAAACGTCATTGATCGGGAACACGTGAAAAAAACAAAAACAAACTGTTATTACAGACTTCTACTGTCCCAAATAAGATACCAAGGTCATCCATAATCTTGTTTTACATCTTTATTTACATTGTAGATACATATTTCGTATTTTAAACATGTGTTGGCAATTGTTTGCAAACCCCCCCCCCCCCCACCACTTAAAATTCTTGGCTTAAAACCTCTATAACTCGAAACCTCACGAACTCGAAAACCTCCCTAAGTCGAACTATTTCCTTGGTCCCTTGATATTCGAGTTATCGAGCTTCCACTGTAGTTAAATCGTACCTAGGTAGGCAAGGCAGAGTTGTCAGATGTTTCATAGAAAACCTAACTGGTGAAATTCGGGTTCAGAACTTCCTCGACAGGCACCCGGACCACCCCCACCGCCGGAGTGAAAATATCAAGGGTAAATGTCACGGGTTTAGTTCCAAGAACCGGTACCACGTCGCTTCAAAATGAGCCAATCCAATATTAGATTTCTCTTGAACGGGTCAACCGATTTCCAATCTGTGAAGTGTTTTGTAATCGCTATAAGCAACCTCAAGTGGCGACATTCTGTTTTGAATTTTTAAACTTTTTTTTCATGGAGTTTTTGACATTATTTTACTTAATTTCAACTTAAAAAAAAGCAACTAGTACTTTTGTAGGAAAAAATCGAAGAATCCAAATCCGTTACAGATTGAAGATCAAATCATTATAGATCGAACGGCATTTGGGAAAATTACTATAAGAACAGGGGCCTATTGTTAGCCCCTAATCCTCTATCTGAGCGGGCGACTTGGGATTCCGTCCCGCTCTCTCATTACGCAGCGTCAGTAAACCCCGGCCTCCTGCATGGGTAATTTTGAAATGCTTGAATGTACTGTTTTCTTGATTTTTCTTCATAGGACGGAGTCCCAAGGTTTTGGTAGGCTGGTGTCATGTAGACGGGACGGAATCCAAGGTTCCGGTTAGCTGAACATTAGTTTTTCTTAAGCCGGTCTAAGCTTTTAATGAGGGGACGGGACGGAATCCATAGCCGCCCATCTGAGCGTACCTTGCAACTTTGCGTACCTTGCAACATTGCCGTCCATTTTCCCTTGATGTGAGCAAACAGACGGACTGAGTTCACATCTAAGAGTGTATTTTTCCTTCTACATGTATTTCTTCAACTACAAGATTCGCTTGGCAGAAATAGTTGGCTGCTGAATCAAATCGGGATACAGCCAAATTTTGGCTGAATCCTGACAGGGTATCAAGAAGGGCGCTTGTTTTTAGCGTCTGACTGGCATCTGGTTTTCTCAGTATGACTTCATTTTCTAAATTATTATTTTCCAAGCTTTGCGACTGGAATTTCCATAATAAGCCATTCAATACCTAATGATTTGCAGAGTAAAGTAACTAAAGTAAGTAAGTAAATAAACTCGCCACAAAATGAAGGAAGATCAATAAAAACTTCAGGCAAAATTGTACTCTATCACTATGTTCAAGATTTACAACTGACGCCTATGGAATGACAACGACTGACGATAACAAATATCTTGAGCGTGCGCGACAGGAGCAATCGCGCATAGTTCGAAATCCACCAGTCTAGTCGAAGACTAAAAATATATCTAACTAATGCGCCAAATCACATTTTTGGGGATATTAGACAATGTAAAGAGTATTACTGTTTAAACCCCCGAAACGGGAAGGCGTTTGATGAGGTAAACGTTATTTTACTTTCTAAAATACAAGTGGCACTTGCCACTGTACTACTGAAAAGTCGCTATTTATTGTAAAATGACACTAGTACCTTGGCAGAAAGTTATATGGCATTAGTTGCCAAGTTAACTAGGGATAAACAAATCAATAGGGGGAAGAGAGGGTCATTCATGAGTAGAGTTAGAGGGGCCCAAATGGTACGCTAAAACTATTAGATATATAACGGGGAAAAGCCCAGCAAGTATGAAGAAGAATGCGGTGTGTAGGCGACCTCTTTTTAGTGGTGGGAAAAATAAGAATGAAAAGCAATTTTCTAAAAAATTAAAGGGTGCTCCAGAAAATTACAGTAGAAATTTCATCCAGACATGATAATGTCAGAATTCATTATAAGAAAACTACGATTCCTCGTATCCATAACACGTCGGTCCCCTCCTGAACATAATCACCCATCTGTTACCATTATAACCATAACCATTATTCGAGAAGTTGTAGCTGTAACAACGATCTGCGGACAGTCAGCCACAAACCAAAATTGTTCAGGAATGTCAAGCGTAAAATTCGAGTGGAAATTTTGATTTTGGAGCAAAAACAATCTTTAAATCTCAAAAATTATCACAGTGCTTCCGCTACCTTCGGTAGACTCGGGCAAAAAGAAAAAAAGTGCCAGTGCTATATGTGCGAATTTTCTATTTTGGTGATTTTTACCACCACCATTTCGACCACTAAAACCCCCATTTAATTTCCTAAAAGTTATTGGCAATCATACACCTTAAAGAATGAGCTTTTCTATCATAGTTACCATTGATTAATATGCCCCATTCTATCATAGTTACCATCGATGACTTTATATGCATTTTTGGACCATTTTGGCACCCCACACACGATGATGGTGCCCGGGAGACAGCTTTTCCCCTTCTGCCGAGGCTGAGGTGGTTAGATAAGTATAAGGAACGTTATAATGAGTGCCTTGTGTGTCTCACCCGCGGAATTGAGCATGACCTCCTGCCTGCTGCGTCAGGGGTTCTTATGAGGGTGATCGAGCGGGCAGCTGCTGAGACGGGAATTAGGCGCTCTGGGGCTTTGGAGGCAAAGAAAAATTGGTTTGTCTGGGACTGTGGAAGGGCTCGAGATCGCTCCTTCTGTCTTCTTAATTTTCTTCGGCTCTCCAACTACTCCAACATCGTGCGTCAAGCATTCATTGAGAAAAATTCTTGGTACAAGGCACTATGTCGTGAGAAAGAAAAGTCATTTTATTATTTGAGGGCCGGGAGGTTTGCTGGGTTATCCGATGCTGGTGAATTTTGGAGACTCGTTGGTTGCTTGAGGAGTGGTGAAACCCTGCGGATGGGATTCCTATGGATCAATGGGTGTCTCACTTTCGGGGGCAGTGGAAGCAGGTGATCTCTAATGTAACACCGACTGCCCCAAGCAGCTTCAGTCATGAGTGGGGTTTTCTGGATCGGGACTTCTCCCTGGGTGAATTTGAGGCTGTGATCTCTCGTGCTAAAAACGGGAAGGCACCAGGGATGGACAGCATTCCTTACGAGTTCTACAAGACTGCCCCTCCTGACTTTCTTTGCAAGCTCTTGGACCTTTTCAACCATACGTACCGCACGGCTCGCTTCCGCAGTGTTTCTCCTCCGCAATTATCTTCCCCCTCCACAAGAAGGGTGACGTGAATGATGTGACTAACTACAGGGGTTTGTCTTTCATGAATTTCTCTGCCAAGCTCTTCACTGCACTTCAGTTGGATCGGCTTGCGGCGTTCGTAGGCCAGAATGAAGTGCTAAATGAGGAGCAAGCTGGCTTCAGAAAAGGGTACTGCACTGTCGACTGAGTCTTCATCCTCTCATGTCTTATTCACCTCCGCTTTGTTGCAGGAAATGGCAGGAAACCTATGCGTTTTTCGTCGATTTCAAGGTGGCGTTTGATGGAATTTGCCACGAGTACCTATTCAAAAAGCTAAATGATGCCGGGGTTAGAGGTCAGTTCATCCGAGTTCTTCAGGTGACGTATGGGGCAGCAGAGGCAGCAGTGTGGGGCAAGTCTGGCGTATCTGAGTCTTTCCCTATTGATTGTGGGGTGAGGCAGGGTTGTCTTCTAAGCCCCCTGCTATTCTGCCTGTACATCCATGACCTGTTCGATACACTCCTGCGTGCCATCGCACTCCGTGACACAAAGGTGAGACCGCTGATGTATGCAGACGACATAGTCATGATGGCAGCGACACCTGTTGACTATTGACGGAACATCCTACGCCTAGAGTCATACTGTGCAAGGTGGAGTCTAACCCTCAATCTGTCGAAGTCCAAAATTATGGTTTTTAGGAGGGGTGGCAGGTTGGGAAGGGATGAGAGGTGAAGCTACAAGGGGGGAGCAGACTGAAGTAGTCAAGTCTTACAGGTTTCTGGGGGTGGAGGTGACGCCACGGCTCTCGCTTTCCGCTCACCTTGAAGGGCGTGCCAGTGCTGCCAAACGCTCGATCAACAGCATCTACGGTTCTTCTGCCAGCAGCTTATCCCACTTGAGGCAAAATTCCAGGTCGTCTGTTCGGTGGCCCGCTCAATTCTATGCTATATGCATCACAGGTGTGGGGCTTTTTGTGGTACAGGTCGGTTGAGCAGGTCCAGCGACACTTAATAAAGCTGATCCTCGGTCTACCCAGGAATACCCCGGACTACATAACATACCTGGATGGACTCCTGATGTGGACCCGATGTAAGGTAGAAACCAGGCTTCCCAGAAACTGGATGACTATAAGGGCCGGTAACTAGAACACAGGTTAGCGGTTATCGTCTGACCAGACGCTTGTGAGGCGTAACAAGAATCAAGGTTATCGCCTGATCAGACGATAACCTCTAACCAGCCGTGCATGGGCGGTTAACCGGAGGAATAAGCAATCTGATTGGCTAACCGCGCCTTGCCGGGAAGCGGGGCTGCCAACTGAAGCAGCTTGTCTTTTTCAATGCTTTTGCTTCCGAGTCTGCGAAGCAGCGGAAGCCTTGTGTTCACTTTCGTGAGCCAAAAAATTTTTGTCTTCAGAAATCAAAATTTCCACTTGCATTTTGCATTTCAAAGCCTACTGAACAAATTTGGTTCCGTGTCTGTCGGTCTGAGAGTCTGTGAGTCTGTCCGCATTTCCTTGTTACAGCCATAACTTCCACGATTTTGAATTGATTCAGCTCAAATTTTGAGGGATGGTGCGGATAAGGCCCCTTGAGGTCCCATACAAATTTCAACATGATTGATCCAGCGGTACGCCCTGCTCATGCGCTAACGTTAAATTCAACAAACACGCATAACTTTCACAATTTTGATTCAATTTCGCTCAAATTTTCAAGGGTTGTTTGGACAAGGCCTAGTGAGTTCCAGTATGAATTTCAGCATGATCGGACCCTCGGTGCGCTCTGCGCATGCGCTGGCGTGAAATAGATTCAATTTCCTTGTTACAGCCGTAGTAACCAAAGATTTCACCCAATTTCAATGTAATTCTCAGGGATTAAGCGGGTAGGGCCCATTGAGGTCCCATATAAATTTCAACATGATAGAGCCAGCGGTTCGCCCTGCGCATGCGCTAACGTGAAATTCTTCAAACACGCATAACTTTCGCAATTCTGTATAATGGACGTAATGTATTATGGACGTCATGTTATGTAATATGTATATTTCATGTAATGTTATGCAATGTCATGTTATGTAATGTAATGTTATGTAATATGTATATTTCACGTTATGTAATGTTATGTAATGTAATGTAATGTTGAGTAATGTTATGTAATGTTATGTTATTTTGCTTCCGAGTCTGTTCTATTTTATAATGGGTCACTCTGATTGTGACGAGGAAGCTCCTGTGCCATCACCTTGGCAGTGTATTTTCTTTGCGTTGAAAAGAAAGGAAACATGTCTGCTTCGTGTATCTCTACTTCGTGAGAGGAATGCTATGGTAGTGTTACCTAGCAACCCTGCGCTCAACCTCAGGTTAACTTGACCTAACCGCGGAATGCGTTCTAGTTACGCTCCACTGATAAGAAAGCGGTCAGCGGTTACCGCCTGTTTAAACTGAGGTTAACTATCGTGAGGTTATCGTCGGTTCTAGTTACTGGCCCTAAGCCTCCTTACTTTGCCCAAAAAAGGCTGATGAACGCAGAAAGGGTGTACCTACTATGAAAACCACTATCAACGTAAAATGTCAGCCATCCACGGAGAAGATATCATTATACTGATTTAAGCAACCCATACAATACCTACATCTCTTCCAGTATCAACCCCTTCTAATGTGCGTGATACCTACGCGACTAGGTACCTTACACCTACACCTCACCAGTCCCATTCAGCTACATTCTTGACGAATATTTTCAAGATTTATAAAAAGGCCATTGAATTTGTACAATCTACTCGTTATGTCAAACACGAACTGCTACTAAACTAAGACAAAATATTGTTTTCAACAACGCTGCAAAGTCTTTGCCACATGAGTTTATTACTCTATCGGACATACCTACAGAAATGTTGGCTGTTCATTTATTATTTCTTTCATGTGCAATAATTGAAATAGCTATTTCTGGTGGTTTCCACCAATTTAACCCCCCTCCCTCCTGCCACAACCCTACCAAAAAATCTGATCCTGCTACCCTTCCATAACTTTGCACTATCCGAACATGTTTTGTATTTTTAGTAGGTATGTAAATACTATGATAGAAAAATTGTGTGACATAATAAAAATACTGGTAAGCACATAAAAAATAGGTAAGCACAATTTTCATCCGATTCTCATGTTTCATTATTCGACTTGTTCTACAAACTTCGGAAATGTCAAAACTCACGTCGATAGGTGGGGGAATAACATTTTAAAAAAAACCAGATTCACCAGATTAATGGTTCCGAGTCAACCAAAGTATAGCGGAAGCTTTGTTTTCACTTTTGAGAGGAAAACGTCTTTTTTTCTCCCTCCAAAATCAGAAATGCCACTCGTGTTTTAAGTTTTAGAGCTTTTGTGAACAAATTTGGATCAGTTTGTCTGTCCGTTTGTGTGTCCGCAAATCCTTGCCATACGCATATATCGGGAATGTCGATAAAATCAATTCAAATTCATTCCTAGTCACTAAACTGGGCACCCGATCACCATTTTGGCGGGTCTCTCACAACATTAAACACTGGCGGGTCCGAACCTGCTCACACCGCCTGGGTGCAGCACTTGCTGGCTGACGTTGGCAAACACGAAGTTGACGTCATTTCTACAAGCTCTGATTGGCCAAGAATGACGAGTTATGTTGGAAGACGATGCTGCGGAATACCCCCACTATATACAATTTTCGAGGCTCGGATAGCTTGGGAACTTCGCAGAGAGATGATCCGCGTTTCAAACAGAAAGGACGCTCGCCTAATAAAAATCATACCGCTCTGTACGTTTTATTGATTTTTGATTAAAAACCCTTCTGACTCTACCATAATTCCTAGGTCAGAAGTGGGATTCTGGATTCGCGTTTTTGGAGAGTTACACTTTGGGCTACCGAAGTGTTATATATTTTGCGTAATATGGTGTAAGTATATAGTTTGAGAAAGTGACTCTGAGAATTGTTTAATTCCGCGTATAACAATTAAACTCAACGCAAAACGGGCAATGAATTTTCGCGAGGATCTACCAGCAAAATGGCAGTTCCAGGAAATGATCAAGACGTCCCTGCGGAAGTTCCTGCGGAAATAATCAACGATGTGCAAGACGACGGTGTATCACGGGACGAGCTTCATGAATCGGTCCCACTCCAGAACGTCACACCGTTACAACCCGTTCACCCCTCGATCCTTCAATCCAGGTAATTATTCCAAAAAAAATTAAAAATCACCTTATTCGATCCGAAAACTGGCGCTGCTGACACCTGGATCCGAGCGGCCGAATTTTTTATAAATAATGCAAGACCCACAAATTCGGAAATAGTTATGGAATTGACCAGGTCCTGCAAGGAGCCGCAAATGAGTGGTTTTCAAGTATTATCGCACCTAACCTGACATGGGAACTCTTCAAACAAAAATTCGAGGCGAAATATTGCCACTAGGACACATCAGGAATGGTCCTTTATAAAGCCATGACGTTTAAACCCAGACATACGGACCTAACGGAATTTGTTCTGGGACAAATGACGAAGGTCCAAACAGTCTTTAGGGGCAAAACCCCGGAAGAATGTGGATTGATAGTTGCGGCGGCGATCGCCGCCAGGGTCGAACCTAATATGAAAAATTACGTTTTTATGCACAGCAACTTGACAGAGACTGAGTTGGTCAAGAAGATGACGGCCGTGACCTAAAGGTATGGTACAAGGTCAACTCAACGGCTTTTTGCAGAAAACCGACAATCCACAAAAACGTCCCATTTTCGGAGGTTCAACAGGTCGTCAAGATGAGAAAAAGGCTCGATTTTCGCCCCAGGAGCAACTTCAATCGACAGTCACAGCCTCACATGGGGATAAGCAGCAGCAACAACTAAAATTCAAGAAAAGATACTGTGGTCGTTGCAAGATGTCAAATCACGATTGGGCCTACTGTAGGTTCAATCCCCAGAGGAATGCACCCCTACAAGACGATCCCGGACAAACGACGTGTCGATGCCCAGGCGCTTCAGGAAAAACGTGTGGCCACATGTGCCGCAAATCCCAGAGGTCAGCTTCAGCGTGAAAGTAGGAAATATTCCTATTTGTTTGATTCGGGATCTGATATTTCATTGTTATGTAATAATGTATTACCTTATTTTTCGGGACAGCACTATAAAAATCCGGTAATACTCTCAGGTCTTGGTAATACGAAAATTCCCACAGAACAACAGATATCTGTCATGATTTCAATTAATGGTTTAGACATCCCGGTTAATTTTTATATTGTTCCAGAAAGGTATTATAAACACTGACATCCTATTGGGTCGAGAAATTTTTGTGGCTGACAATGTTTTGCCCAATAGGTGTGAGGTTATAAAATTGAATAAAAGTCAAAAATTAGATAGACTCAAAACCGAACATTTTAAAACGGAAAGAAATGCCTTAAGTAGGTAAAAATAAACCTGAGAATGAGAGTAAAATTATTCGAGAGGAAGATTCTCCATGGCCTGTACCATGTAAAGTACCTATTGTGGACCTTCAGGTTGAATCAATTAGTGCCACTGAAGGCCCATTACCACGGGTCATTCAAGGGTCAACTACAGTTAGTCCTGACAGTGAATAATCTACTAGTCCTTATTCATCACCAATTTTATTCGTCCCGAAGAAAAACGGTAAGTTACGTCTCTGCTCAGATTTCCGTGCGATTAATGGTAATACTATTCCCGAACGCTAGGTACCCTATCCCATTTATACAGGACCAAATAACTAGGTTATTTTTATACATCAGTTGTTTCCGATCGAAAACAAATTTTTTTTTTAATCGTTTGAAGACGACTGATAAAATTTCAAAAATGTCAGCTATTTTTATTCTTTACAGGATCTGTGGATCGTGCGAGTTCGTTTATAAACTCAATAATTTCCGAAGCCCTGTATCATCAATCAAACTAATCAATTTTCGGGCATTTGGTTCTGACTTAGACAAATATGTCTCACGAATGGATGACCTCAACCTATGTCTCTTCGATTACATGTAAGGGCATTACTAAATTTAGCTTTTTTCACAGGCAACAACCAGAGTCGCAAATAACCGGTGACCAACGAAATAGTTAGTGGGGACCTCACTTTTCCTTATCTACAATTTTTTTACATTTTTTTATATCCTTATTTTTTTATGTACGTAAAACATAAATAATTTTTATTTTATCTTTATTCTCCCATTATTAATCTTGAATTATTTGAAATATACTGAATACAAAACGAAATATGTACAATACAAAAACATCATGAGATACTTTAAGATAAAAGAATATCAAGATAGACTCCCAAGTTGTAGCTTTTAACGAAAACCATTCTGAACATAATTGGCTTTATCAAGGTTTTTTATGCATGATATTAAATCTCACGATTCCAAAGAAATGTATGGAAGGTCGTGAGCTTTTACTCTCAAGGCTTTTTTATCCTTGCAAAAATTTAACGACGCGTAATAACTAGTATTAAAAAATTATAAAACTAAACTTATACAGTTACAGGGAAACTAGACCATTGTTAGACCCCAGTAGTTAAAAATCTTAAAATTTTACTCCTCACCTATTTCACCCCCGGGGAAAATTTTGGGTTTTCACGTGGGGCCGTGAAACGTCAGTGTGGCCTCGGGAATGTCGATAAAATCAATTAAAATTCATTCCTAGTTACTAAAGTCGGCACCCGATCACCATTTTGGCAGGTCTCTCACAACATTCAAAACTGGCAGGTCCGAACCTGATCATTTATCCCTCACACCACCTGGGTGCAGCACTTGCTGGCTGACGTTGGCAAACACGAAGTTGACGTCATTTCTACAAGCTCTGATTGGCCAAGAATGACGAGTTATGTTGGAAGACGATGCTGCGGAATACCCCCACTATATACAATTTTCGAGGCTCGTATAGCTTGAGAACTTCGCAGAGAGATGATCCGCGTTTCAAACAGAAAGGACGCTCGCCTAATAGAAATCATACCGTTCTGTATGTTTTATTGATTTTTGATTAAAAGCCATTTTGACTCTACCATAATTGCTAGACATATAACAACCTCAATTCAAATCCGATTTCACTGAAAATTTCAGAATGTTCATTGATATGGCCACTGCGCATGCGCAAACGCGAATCCGAGTTATTCAATTCTCTCGAATCAATGGCGGCCCGATTATGCTCAAGTTCGGTGGGCAGTTAGGGTGTAGCTGCTAGATGGTCCCCTATGAATTTCATCGCGATCGGATAATGGCAAACGCGTGATCTAAGGTACCTACTCAATTTCTCATGAACGGATGGCCCGATGCTGATGTTTTCAGGAGTTTTTCTTCAAACTACGCGGAGGAATTTTCGTTCAACTTTATTCAAACTACACGCTATGCTTCATGCATAACAAAAATGATTATAGATAGAATTCTTGAATTCACCCTAATCTGTTCCGAAATCATATTAGGTTTAAATTATCTGTCCGATCATATTATCGATACGAGGAAGCCATGTGCCATTAAACTTGGCAGACTTTTTTTATTCGTTCGAGTTATTACTCTAGAAGTCAGATTCAGAACACGTATTTCCAATTTTTTTTTTCTCATAGGCGGCAAACAAAACAAAAAAAAACCACAGTCATGCAGCATGGCTATAAGAGCGAATTTTCGAAGTTTTCGGCATCTTCCTCCTCCGCCTAAAATTTTCTGAAAATTAATTTTCGGCCAATGTTTTCCCAACTTGATACCATACAAAATTAAAACAGGAGTAGTTTTTCGCAAAGTAAAATTTGGGGTGGAAGGATGGGGAGGGGGAAATCAAAAATGTTTTGAATACCAGAAGAGTAGGTATTGGGTACGTAACAAATTTTTAGTTCCATTTTTTGCCGAGTAACACCTCGGTTTGTAGATTTTCCAACGCTGAACACGATGGTGAAGTCAGAATTGCGATATCCCATTCCGTTATCAGATTAGAGCAGACGAACCAGGAAGAACATCTCAAGAAATAACCACGTTCCTTCATCTTCAAAGTGCTCCAGTTTGAGAATGGAATGAGATATCGCAATTCTGATTTCACCATCGTGTTCAGCGTACAAAAACCTTTAAAATGAGGTGTCACTTGTCAGACTTTTTCATTTTGGGAATTTATGGGTAATTTTCCCCCCCTAAAACTCCCCAAAACTCCCCCTTAGAGTGACCCGATTCTGCCCATCTTCGAACTTAGCCTGTCGATTGCCAAGACAGATTTTTCGTGCAAATTTGAACTTTTTATCTCAATTCTTTCGAGAGTTATCGTCTGGAATGACACATACATATATAAATATATAAATATATATATAAATATATAAATATATAAATATATAAATATATAAATATATAAATATATAAATATATATATATATACATATAATTTTCGGTGTCTTTCGGCAGGGAATTCAGGATGGTCTGAAACGGATTTTGGTATAAAAATCTTTCGGAAATTCGAGTTTTAAAAATTTTGGACCGAGAACAATAGCTTCCTTTTCTTCGAAAATTCGCTAATAATCTAAAGATGAGCAACATTCACAAACAAAGAGTGGGTCCAATTTGAGTTTTTTTGGGTCGAGAATCGCTTCAAATCTGTAGTTGGCTAAAACCACAAGAATTGATATAAATCAATCAAAAGCACTATCGAAGGATGACTCGAGATGTAAAACGCAGCAAAACGGTTTATTATTTACATGCATAGGATGCCCCTTGTGCGTAGATTAATTTTTCCGTGGTCAACCTCGTGCTCCTCCCAGGAAAGCCCCAAATCGACTACGGCAGACGGACAGAATTTAAAAAAAATAAATTCCATTTCCGAATTCTACGTAGGCCTTGAAACAATCAAATTGAGGTCGGGGCAATTTTTTTCTTTTTTTTTCCACTCTCGATTCTCAAGGTTCATTATTAAAAATAATAAACCAAAATAGATAAGCACTGTTTCAATAGTTCAAAAAAAAGTTTTTCGTCAATAAAAATTTCGAGTTATTGGGTTTGGAGTTATTGTAATAAAAAAAAACCACAGTCATGCAGCATGGCTATAAGAGCGAATTTTCGAAGTTTTCGGCATCTTCCTCCTCCGCCTAAAATTTTCTGAAAATTAATTTTCGGCCAATGTTTTCCCAACTTGATACCATACAAAATTAAAACAGGAGTAGTTTTACGCAAAGTAAAATTTGGGGTGGAAGGAGGGGGAGGGGGAAATCAAAAATGTTTTGAATACCAGAAGAGTAGGTATTGGATACGTAACAAATTTTTTGTTCCATTTTTTGCCGAGTACCACCTCGGTTTGTAGATTTTCCAACGCTGAACACGATGGTGAAGTCAGAATTGCGATATCCCATTCCGTTATCAGATTAGAGCAGACGAACCAGGAAGAACATCTCAAGAAATAACCACGTTCCTTCATCTTCAAAGTGCTCCAGTTTGAGAATGGAATGAGATATCGCAATTCTGATTTCACCATCGTGTTCAGCGTACAAAAACCTTTAAAATGAGGTGTCACTTGTCAGACTTTTTCATTTTGGGAATTTATGGGTAATTTTCCACCCCTAAAACTCCCCAAAACTCCCCCTTACAGTGACCCGATTCTGCCCATCTTCGAACTTAGCCTGTCAATTGCCAAGACAGATTTTTCGTGCAAATTTGAACTTTTTATCTCAATTCTTTCGAGAGTTATCGTCTGGAATGACACATACATATATAAATATATAAATATATATATAAATATATAAATATATATATAAATATATAAATATATATATAAATATATAAATATATATATATATATACATATAATTTTTGGTGTCTTTCGGCAGTGAATTCAGAATGGTCTGAAACGGATTTTGGTATAAAAATCTTTCGGAAATTCGAGTTTTAAAAATTTTGGACCGAGAACAATAGCTTCCTTTTCTTCGAAAATTCGCTAAAAGTAGGTACCTAGCTAAAAATCGTCGGTGTTAGTAATTTTAGCTACCAACTTCGAAAATTTAGTTATATGGTGATACTGCATGGCTAATCCTACATTACGCAGCGTAGGATAACCTATCACGTTAGTGCTCCATCTCCAAAATCGATTGGATTCCAAACAGGTTATTTCCTTGGCTGCATAACCAATGAGCCAATTTGAAGATGCCTAGCTTCACATTCTCCTCATTGCTCGGTTATAAGAGAGAAATTGTGGGAATGCGAGAGCTGAAAAGGTTTCTTTCCTCCAACAGAAGTGTCTCGATGAATCATGGCAAACATGAATATTTCATGAGACACCTGCTAACCGCTCCCTGTTTCCTATTCGCAGGAGTTCAGCACCGCCTCGTTTACACAAATATATTCGATTCTGCATAATATTTACTTCTACTCATTTACGAGATTAGGTAACTCACCAACACAACAACTAGGCGCAACAACTAGATTGTGATATAACCACTTCTGAATTCCACGCAAATCAATGTACCGTCTACTCAAAATATTGGTGCGTGACTCAACTCCTCATAGTTTTATTGGTAAGCTTCGAGTTTGCCCTTAGTCAAGCTCAAGTTGTTAGCACCATTCTTCCCCATATGCCAGAAAACCACTATAATATCTCTAATACAGGTTCAGAGAGAACTTAAGATGAATTTTATCCTCTGAGACAGTTCAAATCTAGATTCAGCACTTCTTGCCCGTTTAATTGACTGAGGAACCAAAGATGGCCTCACATTTTTCTCTTTTTTTCTCGTTCAGTTTGTTTTCATCCATTCAAAGATGCCAAAAATCTGATTAGTTTCGTGATTTAGGTAAGATATTCTGATTTAAGATTTATTTAAGATATTAGGCCCATTTTAATATTTTTGGGAGATTGTTAATGTGATAATTTACGAGGAAGATCGTTGCATAACCGCTTCCTTCGAGAAATGTCCGTAAGACATAAGCTATCAAACTGCTGGCGGAGGGGCTGGTAAGAATTCTGGTTGGAATTTTATTTAGAAGAATGAAATGTCAACCATTTCAGCATTTCACTGATATTCCTATAGCTGATCTACATGACAGGACAAAATGGGTACGAATGTGAATTTATTGTAATTCAATATAAGTATATTTTTACTTTGATAATACAACAATTTTTAAAAAAATAACGAACACACCTTTCCAAACTACCTATTTAATGTATATAGGTAGGTATACACAATATTACATACTACATACTTCTGGAACATGGGTGTCTGATGTTACATTAATTTATCAGATCAGAAGCTATCAGCGGTAACCCGATCAGCGACCATTCACATCAGATAACATCAGATCTGCCGAAAGTTTGCTGAATCGGTCTAGCTTTGAAACGAAAATCTAAGGGTCTAAAATAGTCAAGAGCTGGCGATGGCTAGAACATCAATAACTAAACTGATTTGTAGTGCTGTTAAGACCAGTATAAATAGCTCTCAGTAGATAGGAAAGAGCACCAATTGTACAGTTCTCATGCCTGAGACCATAGCGATGACGAGAAAACAGATGATTTGACTCAAAATATTCAGTTATCTGGTCATTCACCAGGGGCGGATCCAGAATTTTTTTCCGGAGGGGGTCACAGGGTAGAACAATATAAAAAATAACAAAAAATAACAAAATAACCAAACGAACAATACAAACCGAATTTTCAACCTTATGCCTAAACTCGTCCAATTTGTCTACTTACAAAATTAATTGTATTTATTTATAAAATTCATTGTTTATGTAAAAAATATTTTTCAATATCTATTAATTATTTAACTGATAAATGTATTTATTTTCAATTTTCTTCTAAAAAAGTGTCCTAATGTGTTTTCAAACAAATTGGCGCATTTTATGGCAGCGTAGCTAACTTCAGAGTTTGCAAATCAAAACATTGAAACCACAACAATCTATTGTTGATCTCAGTGAATTCAGTATCGTTTTTACTGAATTTGGCAGGAAAGAAAACGAGATCGAAACAAAAACAAAATAATAATTAACAAAAATAAGAAGAAATAAACAAGGTGTAATTTGACGGATACACCAAGGTAAATTTATTGACATAATTGTAGGTATATAAAGTAACATTGGTAGGACCAAGTGTACGATTATATTCGACTAATTTTGACATTTTTGATCGAATCTTTTTAGATTTTTATAGGTAGTTCTTTTTTGTTTTCAGTTTTTTTAACACTGTCTACCGTTTGTGTTTGGTTTGTTTCTGGTTTTTGATTTCACAAAAACTGGGTTCGTTTTCGTTTGGTTTTTTTTCGTTTTCGGGTTTGTGAACAATTCGTTCAGCTCTGCTTTTAGCGAATTTTCGAAGAAAAGGAAGCTATTGTTCTCGGTCCAAAATTTTTAAAACTCGAATTTCCGAAAGATTTTTATACCAAAATCCGTTTCAGACCATCCTGAATTCACTGCCGAAAGACACCAAAAATTATATGTATATATATATATATTTATATAAATATATTTAAATATATATATTTATATATATATTTATATATGTATGGGTCATTCCAGACGATAACTCTCGAAAGAATTGAGATAAAAAGTTCAAATTTGCACGAAAAATCTGTCTTGGCAATCGACAGGCTAAGTTCGTAGATGGGCAGAATCGGGTCACTCTAAGGGGGAGTTTTGGGGAGTTTTAGGGGGGAAAAATTACCCATAAACTCCCAAAATGAAACAGTCTGACAAGTGACACCTCATTTTAAAGGTTTTTGTACGCTGAACACGATGGTGAAATCAGAATTGCGATATCTCATTCCGTTCTCAAACTGGAGCACTTTGAGGATTAAGGAACGTGGTTATTTCTTCGAAAATTCGCTCTTATAGCCATGCTGCATGACTGTGGTTTTTAAAATGCAGGCTGATTCTGGGGGGGGGGGGGGTCATGACCCCTGTGCCCCCCCCCCCCCCCCCCCCCCTTGGATCCGCGCCTGTCATTCACCAACGCCACCAACATGAGTGATGACAGCAACTGGTGTGAAACCATCATAACCAGTTTGATGGTCTGAAACAATCTTAGAATGTTTCAGGCAACCGGGAAAAACGCCATTACTCAGGCATAGTTTTATGAGAAACGTCCGAAGTTTGAGACTTCTGGAGCTATGGCTTTTGATATGCGGGCACTGAAGCCGTACCCTGCAAAACGCTATTCGGATTTGAAATGTTCACGATGGATTTGAAGAATAACAACTGTGCGCTTACAAACCAAACATAAGTTTGTTCGGCGCGGTGTGGCGAAAAGCCACTCGCAAACCACTTGAAACAGCTTAGGCGTTCGGAGTGGATTTCCTGACGCTTCTCTGATACTATGTACTACTGCATGGTATCCAAGTCGTGCTGATCGATCTGCTCTTCCGACTACTTTTGGACGGTTTTCTAGTCGCCAGATCGGTCAGAGGATTTTGTCGGCTTACCGTTTTCTGACGAGATGCCCCCACCACCTCCCGTCCGCGATAGTCAATCGAATCATTCGATTTCTAGCTTCGATTAATGCGTGAGCGTTGTCCGAGCTTCCTCTTCCTAGTTCTGTAAAGTTCCGGCCGAACCCGTTCGCGGTGCTCGTGTCGTTCAAGCAGTTTCCAAGTTGGCGTCGGTCGCGCAAGCTCACAGGGCGATTCACGAACCGTATGCAGGTAGTGGGTTGCAAGACACCCGTAAAATTCACAGAGAACAAACCTAATCTCGCATATCTAAAATCAGTCCTGTAGCCAAAGTGACTGTATATCACTTTGACTGTGGCGATCAGATTAGAGTGTTTTTCTCAACAACCTTTTGTGGAACTCGGCGGCATCCTTTTTTACCGTAGCTAAGCTCATTTAGACGACCAAGAAGATGCTACCACGTGTTCCAAGCACAGAAAACACCTAAGAATCGTTCGAAAATGTTATTACTTATTCCGCTCTACAAATGTTTGGACTATTGGGTTCGAAGAAACTAATCTGTAAATTATGGTACAGAAGATGAGAATGTGCATTTATCATCTCCAGTAGGAATTACAGAACCTAACATACCAACCCAGGAGGAAAAAATATATTACTTTTTATCTCGGCTGAGAATCTAATCTTTCATGTGTGGAAGTGTGGAACAATAAATTTATAAATACATTTGAAAAACTATTATATTTTTGAACACTGAACTTTTATAACAGTTACCAGAACATATATCTACGTACGTATGTGTGGACCTATTTCTTATGAGTTACTACTCAAAAATTGCCTGCTCATCCACTCGATTTTGATAACTACGTTAAGAGGCCTGTGGGAATAAAAATTCTCCAAGATTGGTATCCACGCGAGCAAAGCCCCAACAAATGGACAATAAGCCCCAGCAATGGACAATAGCAATACGGCGGGCAAGGTGTTAATAAGGATGGATGTTGTCGACGCTAAAAACCCGTCCTTCCCCATAGCAATCTGACGGGGTTCAAGAGCTCGTTGAAAAGTAGAGTTGGTGTGTAGGTGCATCACGTATGTGTGCGGATGTGAATGTGTGGACATACATTTTATTGATTCATTAGGAGACTTGTGGATTAGCGGAGGTTTTTACCCGAAGGGAGGGGGGAAACTCCACCAGTTGGCTCCGCCCTCTGCCATTCCATTGGCTCACGACCTTCACTCTAATCAATAGACCACAATGGCCGCATTCTTTGCACACCTACTGCCGTTTCTACGCGAACCACATTCTCTGTAAATGAATTCGTTAAAATTCATCATTATCTGAATCTATTCACCGCTAACTTTATCTATGTAGTTGACAACAAGCGGTACCCTGCCTAGGTATCGAACTTGGGTTTGGAATTTGAAAGTGCTTGAAACAGTAAGAAGAAATTAGGGGTGCCCTTCATGCAGGGCGATTTTCAGTTTCCACTGTCGAAAATGATCTTATGCCTAGGTAATTCTCATACCTAACTATTATACAGGGTGGATGGGGATCAGTGTGAAAATTTTTTTTGGGTAAAACTACATCGAAAATGGAGTAGAATGCCGCCAGAGTGGGGGTCCTATCTCAGTCCATTGGATAGTTATGATTTTTTTAGTGTTTTGACGGTCAACTCCGACCTCACATCATGAAATCGAGTTTTCTGGAACACTGAAGCGTCCATTTTAATTTTATCATACATTTTCGGATTCAGCATTAAATTTCCTATAAGATAAACATAATTTCAACCTTATAAAATTTCGATAACTCTGTTCATAATCGCAGTGAAAGAGAAAAATTTAAAAATTTGAAATTTTTCGATAAAATTCGAAACAGAGCCGATGTTCCAAAAATAGGCCAAGAAGTTGTCAAATCTCATAAAAACTTCCTCATTTCATGAGCTTTCCAACGGTATACTCAATTTCAGGATTACGACATTTTTTCTTGGAGAAATTAAGTTTCAAATACAAAAAACCAAGGTGGGGGCGTCAATCTTGGTAGGGAAGGGGGTGCAAGGAGTTAACTCACGTCCTCATTTCTTTCTGTTTCTTTATTCTTATTTTCTGTTAAAAAACCTGCAGATTACAACAAAAAAATGAATTTAGGTTAACATTTGTTCGAACTGACGTCCCCTGTTACGAATGCACAACCTAGCTCGTTTTCGAATAGCTCCCACAGTAACCGAGAGTGTTAACTTCTCCTGAAGTTTTTGAGCTGCTGCTACAATTTTTCCCCTCAACTCTTCTTCGGTGTTCACCTGCGCTTTGTAGACTTCTTGTTTCAAAAATCCCCAAACGAAGAAGTCCAAGGGGTTGAGATCAGGGGACCTCGGCGGCCACGCATTGGTACCACCTCGCCCTATCCATGTGGAAAACCGTTCTGATAGCCAGCCAGAGAGGGACATTGTGGAATACCACGCTCTCAGAAATATTCTGTGGACGGACGAGTCTCTTTTTACTAGAGTATTCAACACCCATAATATGCATGTTTGGTCTTCACAAAATCCACATGCATCTCGGGAATCCTCATTTCAACGACGTTTCTCTGTTAACGTGTGGGCTGCTGTAGTCGGGAATAAACTGATAGGACCTCATTTTCTCCCACGAAATTTGAATGGAGTGACTTATGTGGAGTTCCTCCAAAACGATTTACCGATCCTGTTGCAAGATTTTCAACCTCAAACTCTTCAACAATTGATTTACCAACAAGATGGGGCCCCACCGCATTATTCTACGGCAGTGAGAACATGGCTATCAGAACGGTTTTCCACATGGATAGGGCGAGGTGGTACCAATGCGTGGCCGCCGAGGTCCCCTGATCTCAACCCCTTGGACTTCTTCGTTTGGGGATTTTTGAAACAAGAAGTCTACAAAGCGCAGGTGAACACCGAAGAAGAGTTGAGGGGAAAAATTGTAGCAGCAGCTCAAAAACTTCAGGAGAAGTTAACACTCTCAGTTACTGTGGGAGCTATTCGAAAACGAGCTAGGTTGTGCATTCGTAACAGGGGACGTCAGTTCGAACAAATGTTAACCTAAATTCATTTTTTTGTTGTAATTTGCAGGTTTTTTAACAGAAAATAAGAATAAAGAAACAGAAAGAAATGAGGACGTGAGTTAACTCCTTGCACCCCCTTCCCTACCAAGATTGACGCCCCCACCTTGGTTTTTTGTATTTGAAACTTAATTTCTCCAAGAAAAAATGTCGTAATCCTGAAATTGAGTATACCGTTGGAAAGCTCATGAAATGAGGAAGTTTTTATGAGATTTGACAACTTCTTGGCCTATTTTTGGAACATCGGCTCTGTTTCGAATTTTATCGAAAAATTTCAAATTTTTAAATTTTTCTCTTTCACTGCGATTATGAACAGAGTTATCGAAATTTTATAAGGTTGAAATTATGTTTATCTTATAGGAAATTTAATGCTGAATCCGAAAATGTATGATAAAATTAAAATGGACGCTTCAGTGTTCCAGAAAACTCGATTTCATGATGTGAGGTCGGAGTTGACCGTCAAAACACTAAAAAAATCATAACTATCCAATGGACTGAGATAGGACCCCCACTCTGGCGGCATTCTGCTCCATTTTCGATGTAGATTTACCCAAAAAAAAATTTCACACTGATCCCCATCCACCCTGTATAGGATGGGGCAGAGGAAACTCCTTTGATTGAAGTTATATGAAATACTTTTTTTTTTTTAACTGTAACTATATTTATTTGCTGTATTTATACTGACACAGTATAACTTTGACAATAACGAAGTAAGTTTGACAATAACGAAGTAGGCATGGCTGAAAAATTAAATCTTCCAATTGTTCGTCGAAGAAATCACTGCAGGTTTGGAAGGTTCAAAGAATGGGTGGTATCTGTGGGCTATGCTACGCAATATATACGAGCTCACTAACAGCTTACCATACATAGCTGAATCATATACCTAAGCCAAATACTTAATATATTGGAATCAAATTTTTACTAACAGCTAATCTTAAAGCAAATTACATATCTACTTATTGGAATATTATCTTGCATTATCTAGAATAAATAAAGTATTCTGGGTATCGCCAGACTTTATTTTGTCATAGGACAGGAAGTTAATTTTCAGTAATAAATCATCCCTACTTACTTCTTTTTTGTAGCGAATTGTAACAGAAACTGGTTTCGATTCGGCATATCAAAATTATTAGTTCCCACCAATGTTGATTTCCCCATGTTGTGTCGTAGTGAGAGAATTTACCATTCTGTTCTGAAAACTCAAAGCCTGTAGCTACGTGTCTCAAATAATATTAGGTTATGGGCCCAATGACCGTGAGTATGCGTTATTTTGACTGTTCATGTAGACGATATTGTTCTAGCGAACAGGGCAAAGTTGGACACATTGAAGGGAAGGCTGATGGGCAGTTCAGGATGAAGGATATGCGGCGGTCATTACTGCCTTCATCTTGAATTCATGTAAGTATAAGCCGGAGGAGGGTGATGCATATTTCACAGAGGAAATGTTGAAGAAGTTGAAAATGGAATCCTGCAAACCCAACCAGCACTTCGTTGGACCCCAATTTCAAGTTCCAAGAGCAAGAAATGCCAACATCCGTGGAATGCAACTTTCCCTAGAATATTTGTTAGGCTTCCTAATGGACCTGACGACGAGGTCACGCGTTGTCATAACGTAGCTCTACGCTTTGAACTCTCAACCACTTAAATGCAAAGTACATGGAGGTACTGAACAGCGGCGAAAGGCTACTGCGATATCTCAAAGGTACTATTGAGTACAAGTTGACATAGACCGGAACACCGATCGGAGATCAAATAGCTGTTACGTTTTTATACTGCCGTAGCTCTGTGGAGCCAAAAAATATGTGGAAGCCTGAGCATAAGACCTCTACATGGCGGAGAGGGGAGGGGAGGGGGTCAAATGCTGATATCCAACAATGTCTACCATTCGCGAACAAAGCATACTGAGGAATCAATTCATCAAGCAAGGGACGAAATAACATCTGGTGGAGTTACAGTACCTCAAGACGGATTAACCCCCCCCCGCACACAGGGGGCAAAATTTTTACAACTGGGTGGGGGGGGGGGGTGTCACATATTTTGCATTGATGAATATACATTTTTTTTCAGTACACACCTACTCAGTACTACCAAACTGGTACCTACTCAGTAGTCATACTCCATACTCAGTACCTACTTTTTGTGGCGGGTAAATTTTTACAACAGGCTGGTTTTTGGGGTTTACTATTCTGTTCTGGAAACTCAAAGCAAGTAGTTTAATTTCCAAATAACACTGAATTATAATAATACGATGTATACACAAATCATATCATTATTTTCGAAGAGTCAGTCAACAAGAACCTGTCAGCGAATTGACTCCAGATCCGTACCGACTTTTCACTATGGTTTAATATTTTCGATAACGAACCTTCGGAATCAATCATGGGCGAAAAGAAAAAACTAACCCCCCCCCCCCCCCCCAACCCATCAAAATTTTATGGTTCCCGGTTCAAATTTCTGGCTGTCAAAGTACTTCGCATTTTCATTAGTTACCATGATGAAATTTAGCTTGCAGGTCTCGATTTGGTCTAGTTGGTCCGCGAAGCTCGGCGTTACTGGCAGTCACCTCTAAGGGATTGAAAATTAGGGGTGACAATTTTCAGAACACCCAACAGAATGTCCGAACTTGGGAATTTTTTTAGAACACCCGGAGCCGTTCGTTCACAGTACCTGACGTTAGCACCGAAAAGCTTCGCCAGCATGAGTGAGAATCATACGGAATATAATTCCAGCCAAGAAATCACTGCTAGGGAACAGCTGATTATAATCACGCATGGCTTTACAAAATCGAGTTGGTTGTTCCTGATATTATTTCATTTCACCTTTTAGCGAATTTTCAAAGAAAATTAAGATTGTAATAGGTCCAACGTTTTCAGAATGAATTTTTGAAATTGCTTTAAGGCAAATCCATTTTAGAGCATCCTGAATGCATCCAAATTTTTACTCATTAAATTTTAACAAAAATTCATATGTAACCATGTAATGTAATACATACTTGTGTCACTCCGGACGATATCTGACCGTGAGTATGATAAAAATTCCAAAGTTCGCCAAAATGTTCGTATTGCCAAACAAAAGGACGAGTTGAAGATGAGCAATTTTCAAAAGGGTCTAAGGGTTTCTAAGAGGGTCGGTCAAATCTGAGTTTTTAGAGGTCAAAACTCGGTAAAAACGGCTAAAATCGCGAAACATTAATATAAAATCACTGAAAGTAGTACGGAAGGGCGAGTAAAGGCAGAAAACACCATTTTAGCTGTGTTTTTTTCATACAGAATAGGGGTCAAATTTATATTTTGGGAGGTAAAAATTTGAATTAATGGCTAAAATTAATATTAATTCATCTGACTTCGTGTGGGATGGCGATTCACGACAGAAAGAGGGAGTATCAACTATTTTTCTCAGAAAAAAAAGAAGTTTGACTTTTCAACGGCCGAAAATCGGTAAAATCACGAAAAAATGATAATTTTACGAAAAGTTGTGTGGTTTCTCGCTATACCATCTTTTTACACAACAGCACGAATATTTCTTTGAAAATTCGCTCTTATAGCCACGCTGCATGACCGGAGCTTTTTCATTTGAAGAAGGATGGTTATTTTGGATTTTGCCGATGAGCCGAGTAGGTTATATTGGCCCTTCCAAAAAATAAAAAAATTAAAAAACAGAAAAAAGGAATTTGATGAACCTTGGGGATGTTGTTTGAGGGTTCCAGTACAGTATTGTTATATCCAATTTATCCAACAAAAACCCTGTGGACCGCGAAATGTTGGCACTTCTGTTCAGTTTATGGTCTGTAACCTTTTTACCATGCGTCCTACGATTGAGACCGTCATATTAACTTTTGTAGTGCGTCAAATTCCCTACATCTTACACTGGTCAAACACAGGTTTTACATACATACATACAAACATACATACCGAGATACAACGCTTCAAAAAATTGCGACATTTCTCCAACTCCCAAAAACTGCAAAAAAATATTGGTTTTCGCTATGTACCTACGATTCATTCTACAATCAAACTAATGGGGTTATGGACCTGTCTCCATTTGGCTACGTTCAACGATCCTCCACCCGACTAACATCCAGCCATCGCAACTCCCTCAATACGATATACATGTTTTACAGGTTTGAAAGAGCACAAAAAACACAATTTGTTCTTCCATTTGGCTACCCAAGTTTAAACCCGCCAGACTGCCGAATGAGCAAAGTCGGTACCTACATGTGTAACTCCTTTATAAATTGAAAGCTCCACGACATTCCGATGTTTCTCATTCGAAATATCATTCCATATGCCAAAGAGGAAAAACCACTAGTCATGAGAGGCCGCAGTCATTCCAGTTGAAAGTTTACAAAAAACGCTGCAAAGTCCTTGTCACATGGGTTTATTATTCTATTGGACATACCTACCTACAGAGATGTTGGCTGTTTATTTATTGTTTCTTTCATATAAAATAATTGAAATAGCTATTTCTGGTGGTTTCCACCAATTTTGGCCCCCAAAACCCGAATAAGGTACGCACCTTTTTTTTAAATATATAAATTATCTCTGATCATTGATAGTACCATTTAATCGTCTTGATCCACCTGTTGACACTTTTTCCAGTGTTATTCTACAAATTGATGGTGATTTCAGACGATTTCCCAGGTTTTTGACTCATAAAAAATCGATTTCGGGAGCTGAACATCTGGTACAACCTCAATTTTCCACTCCTTGGTCAAAATCGACTTCATATTCGGTCTTCTCGTCCCCAAAAACATAGAAAACGATATCTCAGAAGCTCATGTTACCAATATGTTGATAAAACGTAAAAAGTACCTATTTTTACACACATTTTCACTCATAACACCCCTGGGTATATTCCGATCGGGCTGAAAAGTTTCGGGACACAACTAGGGCCCAAATGGAGCATGTGTGCGAAAGAACGATTTTTCTAGACCGAAAATGAAGCCTGTACACGTGATACGGCGGACGGCGGACGGACATTGCATTTTTGGAATCTACGCACTTTGAAACGGAAAAGAAAAAAATGTTGAGGGGGTGTTATACATAATTGTTTGCTGAGCGAATACATAGGTGTATTATTCACAGAATAATAAACCAAAAGCCCAAAGCCCGTGTGGACTTACGGGTGTCAGCTTTGGAGCTGTGCAGCCAAATGTTAAGTTGCATATCAGTTATCGGAGGCTAAAAAGGCGCCTATCAGTGAATAGTTCTGTCTACCCAACGCAGATCACCTAGAAAGACGACTGAAAAGGATCAAGCCACATGACTTAATCTTTGGAAATTACAGTGAAGAGTGTCCAGTGGTAAATAGAAGGATCACGATAACATCAGCCAAACAAAGCTGTCATGTTGCAAGTTCTGTAAATCTGTTGTAAAATTTAAGATATAAAAATCACTTACTAATTCTGGTTAGTTTGACTGTAATGTTATTATTTGAGGGGGAAATTGCAAACACAAAATTCAAATTATTTTATATTTATAAAGATACCACTATTTAGATTATTGTTATTATTATTATTGTTTATTTATTTATGTTTGACACCCAGTGACCCGCTTCGCTATGGACTGTCTAAAATTCGTTTCTATAAATATAATGCGGCAGTTATTTCTGTACATAATGGGTAATGAATAAGGAATTCCATGAATGGCATAGGATGGTACTTCGCAACACATCAAAGGAGGCAACTATACTGAAGCCGTTATGTTACACAGCTCAATAAAACAATCGGTACCTAATTCAAAAACCCAGACAATACTAAGCACGTGGTAAATGATAATACCGAAACGTCAATATACCGATAGCGAATGTGCAACGATTACCTACACCCTAAATATTCCACGTCATAGAACACTTCAAAAGTTTGGCAACTACCATTCTTGGTTTAAGTGATTTGTTGGTTTGAAATTTGATATAATGAGACCGGGGGGAATGTAGTGGAATACTACGCGATGAAATGCAGTGTGCAACTCGACTGATTTTGTTGAACTACTCGCTTCCTCGAGTGCTTATCAATGAAAATTATGAAGCGTTTAGCAATTGGGTGATGCATAATTACATTTCAGAAAGCTTGAGATCAAGAAAAGCGCACAAATTGGCGTTGCAAAGGGCTAGGTATCATACTGAATAGGGGACCGAACGTCCCTGTGAACAGCAGTTGCACAGTATACGTCCGTGCCAAGCACGAGGATTAGAACGGCAGTAATTACCAAGGGGTGGCTGGTGTCTTCTCTTCTACTTCTCTCAAGGGTGCTAATTGAGAGAGTGGGGAAGATGTGAAGATTCAGTTACCGCTCTACGCACCCCAAACAAATCCACGTTTGGTAAATAGCCCGGGGTGATGCGGGCTGTTTTGAAAAGAGCTACCGTATCACTGATGGTGTTACCCGTTCGCGAGGGATTTACAGGGGTATCACGCAGTTCTTATCTCGGCAGGAGCGCAGAAAACCATGTTTTAACCTCCCGTAGCCTTGAAGCCACCTGGTTATGCAGTACGCCCATGCGCATTGCAGCCCAGTCAAATTATACAGTTGGTGTCGATAAATTCATACAAAATCTGGAAATGATTTTAATTCACCTTGGGCATCGTAAATTAGTGTAATTCGTGTTTTGCGACAGTTTCCAAGTCAAGCCGAACTTCAAGAGCCTAAAAACTCGAATTTTGGCACTTTTCAGTTTTTGGCAAAAAAATTATAATAAAAAAATTAAAATAATAATAATAATAAAACCTGAAAAGAAGAAACTTTCACTCTTATCAAAATTATATTGCATAAAATTCTGCGTCGAATGACTTCCTTAAACATTAAATTGGGCTCAGCGGTTTGGTCAGAATCGGCAGTCAAGAATTCGCAAATTTTTTCATTTTG
This sequence comes from Leptopterna dolabrata, assembly GCA_954871275.1. Taxonomy (NCBI): domain Eukaryota; kingdom Metazoa; phylum Arthropoda; class Insecta; order Hemiptera; family Miridae; genus Leptopterna; species Leptopterna dolabrata. The sequence goes on from OX940974.1 coordinate 23,109,676, forward strand.
CCAGCAACGTGTGTTCTCCTCAGTTCCAGAGGCCTGAGTCTCAAGAACGGTTATTCCAAATGAAAAATGTCACATAATCAACGTTGTACAAAATCAAATTCTGCATTCATGTACCGTTAAGCACGTACTAGTTGTCTTCACCAGTATGAAGATGGTGCAGGTGGGACTGTTGGGTAAGTAAAGGATAGGTAGAGACAAGCAAGATTACCCCAGATAGGACAAGCAAGATTACCCCAAATAGGATTACCAATTTCGCGTGAGCCCACAGTTCATGCAGCTTTATTGCTGGAGTTCAACCCGCCCGAACAGGGCTACAAAACGTTGATATAATTATCGGTTTAGAACCGACAAATATTCATCATAGGTTCAATAGTCATGTATCCTCTGGTGTTGCGGGACTGGAGTATACTTGACTTTTGAACCTATTTGCCGTCTCATTGGCGACCTATACTGTCGCGAACTGCGAACTACTGGAACAACAAGTTTTCATTTAGCTTCGTTAGACCACAAAATTATTATTTCGGGGTTGACTGCAAAATTATAATATTCGAAGTTATTTATAAATTTCATATAATGATTAAGTTACCAATAAACCAACAATGGGGTCTAAAAATGGGTTATCCTTTTCAAAAAGACAAAATGATGGAAATAGAAAGCAAATATCAAGAGAGAAAGTAATTTAAGAATGAGAAATGAAAGGGTACAGCAGGATCCACTACAACTTTGCAGCATGATAGCAGAACATGTCATGACCCAGGGCATTGAATTCATGGCACGGATTTGGGCTATGGAGTTGTTTTCTGAACCAGGAGTGCGGGCCGATGAAGTCTGTGACCCTTAGCATTTTAAACTACAGAAGGCATGCAGGAAGAATCTGACTGTTCAAAAATGAAGTTCTTCATCAAATTGAACGCCTAATTTGGATGAGACCGAAGACGGCATCGTGAACAGAAGAACCCAATTCAACTTCGCAACACTCCCGTAATCTACACCGGTATCTCAAAATCCATACATGTCCTTACCCAAACGGAAAGTCAATGGTTGGTACTACTCTCTAGGTACTTCATCTCACGGAATTTGTGATGAGCAGCATTCTACATTCTGATGCCACCGATGTCGTTTCCTCTAAAACGTGTAAGGCACTTGCAAGTAAAGACTTTATTAACCAAAACATCAACGAAATGGAAACACATTTGCGGTTAAACGTGTACCTGTAATACATACATCTACACGAAACGGTAGAACACCATCTGCTGTCATCCATGGTACACTATTTCTCTTGTCCTTACATTTTGCGTCAGCCTCATATCACATAGACACTCAGCGACTAGGAGAGTGTAACAAGGGGCGGTAACACTAACCTGCATGACCGCCCGGTCATGCTGATGGAGTAGCCCTTTCTCCGTAGTCCATCTTCAGTCATGAGAACAATCAATAAAAAATATAGGTACCTGCTACCTACCTGATTACACGTCGTTCACTAGCTGGATTACCGTTGCCATTACCATACCATTAACTTGGGTTCATATTATACTGAAAACACCCAAGAACCTCGTAATGCGGCTGAAATGTACATATGGGAGCCTGCCTACTTTCTTAATCAAATCAGTTAAACTTGGTATGGGTTACGGTTCTGACCTATACTCCAAATTGTACTCCCTTTGTATCAAACTGGTTCTATTAGCAAAATACCTACCAATATTCCAAAACGGAATGTCCACAATATCCATCGAGTGTGAGGTAATGTAACTGTAGATTGATTCAAATCGGACTGTCAAGACCATACCGGCCATACGAACCACTTGACAACAACCAAGACGTCTCCCCACCCCGTCTCCAATAAACCTCGACCTATCTTATTCTCACAACAACAAAATTATTAACTACCTTATAACTAGGTACTCCACGCATTTCATTAAAATTAGGCCATCCAGTTTTCAAACTGAAGCAGTAGTTAATGGGACAGTTTCATTTTTCAGCACAACAAACGAAATAACCAAGGATTCTAGAATGTAGCGATTAAAGGATTGACAAGAGAAAAAAAAGTACATGGTAGGTATAATAAATTAAAAGAAACGTGAACATTTTCTACTCAAATCAGCTGTTCAACGTTCAATAACTTATAACCGTCTGGGATGTTTTGTTGCTGCTGAAGAAGACAATTTTGAAGATATAATTTCATTAAATCTTCTTTCATATTTTTCATTTATATCTATTAGTTGAACTTCCTTGTTGAATTCTTAATTAGTTTACCTACTTGAATATAAAATGTTTACGTTTCTCTCTGTTAATTTTTTAAAACTTACCATAAATCTTGCTAGTTTTTTTTTCATTTTGTAAATAATCCCTTAACCACTATCTTCTGAGAAAGCTTTGTTACTTGAGCTGAAGAGGTGAAAAATGAAACACACCAAAATAACACTACTGTTTCATTTTTCGGAGGGAAACACTTTTGGTAGGGAAGCTTTGTATTAATGCTGGAGTCGAAGCAAATGTATGTCGTCCAAATCAAAATGTCTACTCCACATGCGCTCCCACTGTTTTTAATTTCATACATCAACTATCAAAATTGTTTCCGTGTCTGGATTTTCATGCTGTACACGATTCCTTGTAACCACTAACATGCTATCGAAAGAACGACCCAAATGAGCTGAAATTTGGAGGGTGTGTGGGTCCATGGATGGCCCTATATGAATTTCATCAAGATCGGAAGCATTCGCAAACATGAAATGAGGAAATAAAAATGTGGGTAGGAATTTGCTACCTTTGACCTCAGAATCGGAATCAGCACCCTCGAAAATCCCTTTACCCTAATTTTCAGCTCCGATATCGAAGTAGTTTGGCGGAAATAAGCTTTAAAACACGCGTGCATACCCCTCTCACTCTGTTCCCACGCGCAGGAGCGAGAGGGCAATAGGTGCATACCAGATGACGTCACACGCCTTTTCTTTCCCCTTTTTCACATATTTCCGTTCATTTCCGACCCATCACATAGCACCTTCTTGGAAAGCTCTCCGTTATACCTAACATTTAAAATAATAAAAAAATACGAAAAAAGCACATCCATTCCTCATTCTTCAACACCGGTTCTATTCGACCAATTTCGCTGAAATTTTTGGGATAAAGCAGATAGCGGTCCTGATGGTCCATTATAAATGTCATTGTGATGAGGTTAACAGCAGCGTCTGTACATGCGCGAACAACAGAACTCTTGTAACGCTCGTATCTTCTGTTCTAGACAACCGATTTCGTTGAAATTTGCATGGATCATTCGTTTCCGTGATGGTTCCCCACGGATTTCATTACAATACAGCCTGCTTAATTTAATCGATGTTGGAAAACATTTTCAGGGACCACGTAGGTTAAGTCCTCACGGTTCCCAAATAGTGAGGAGCACCTATGACTTCTGCTTATATTTTTTAATGAAAGTAGATTCCATTCTAAGAATTTTGAGACCAACCGCACTCTCCTACGATGAATATTTCTTTTTCTATGATATTTCAAAAAATATTCCAGCACTACCTACCCCACTACGCTTAAGGGGTCCCGCCCAGGCGGAAGGGGTGCACTGACGCCACTCGTTGCCGAAACCTTGAAAGCTCATAGAAAAAGAACTATTCACCCTAGGAGAGTGCGGTTGGTCTCAAAATCCTTAGAATGGAACCTACTTTCATCTAAAAATGGGAAAGTAATATAAACAGAGTCATGGTTACTCCTCATTCCACAGTGATTGTTGGTATGGCGAAATAATAGCATATTCCCCGGTAATGTTCGACAAATATGATTGGTGTGGTTCTCAAGAGCCAGTCATTTGGATGTTTCGGCAGAGCCATCTGAAATAAATGTATATATGGAATTGGAGTGCTGGTTTATCCGCGCATGAGCGGACTTAATATTATAATATTTTCAACATTCGACTCGTGGATACCTCGTCCGACTTAGGCCAACTTTGACAGAAAATTTTGAAGTGAGGCTCTTATTGGGTAGGACGATACCACGTTACGACTAGTGCCTAGTGTTCCTATGAATTGCGGGAAACGACATCGTTGAATCGAAGTGATGATTTTATGAAGAAGATACACTGCCCACCCTCTTGGCAGACTTTTTTTTCAACTGCTTTGTCTAAAAATGAAACTCGTTCTATTCATAGATAGGTACTGTATTGTTTGCACTGAGTTACATAGCAAGTAATTTAGCTACCGTCATTCTCACAGAAAGTAATTTAGCTACCGTCATTCTCCGCAATCACCCATCTAAAAACGTATTGGTTCGGAAGAACCAATATCCGGTGCCAGTTAATAGGTTTCAACATTAGGATAAAATATTGCCGTCCCAGGAGGAATAGAGGTAGAAATACTCGTAAATCGACGCTGGTTAGTATTTACATTCACCGACGAGTAAAATAGTGTTATATGAATCAGTGAGAATAATTAAAAGTGATTTTTGTGGGAAACTAAATAGGGCACCAGAGGGCACTGCAGCAACTGCTTTGTTCATACAAATTTCGCCCCTTCTCATGGTGGTACCGACACAAGTTGGTAAAATCGCAAATGCTTGGTTGCTTCATCAAAGCAGCGCTAACAAAATCAGTTTTTTAGGGTTATTATTATTATGAATGAGTTTTTATTGTTTACTGGCTATACCCGGCATTTGTCACAATGCCACCCAAAGACTTGTTTATTGAAGGGCTTTTGGATAGTACATAATTTTTTCCCCCTCTGTGCGTACATGGAAGTCATAGTAAGACTCCCACCTGAAAGTAAAAGGTTTCTAATGATTCAGAAACCTTGTTAGGCATGCGAAAAACTCATCGAAGTTTCATCACAATCGGATGAACGATATAGGAACGCATACAGGGTAGACAAAGAAACATCCATTTCCTTATAATTATATAGATAGAGAGTTGAGTGTTATGGTTCTACTTTATACACCATAACACTTAAATCTCTATCTTATGAGTTAAGTGTTATGGTGTATAAAGTAGAACCATAACACTCAACTCTCTATCTATATAATTGTATGAAAATGAATGTCTCTTTGTTTGCCCCATATCATTCATCCGACTGTGACGAAACTTCCATGATGAGTACTTAATTCACCCAAAAAAGGGTTAACTGGAAGTGCCTACTATGAAAACCACTACCACAGCAAAACGCTGCCAAGTCCTTGTCACATGGGTTTATTATTCTATTGGACATACCTACAGCAATGCTGGCTGTTCATTTATTGTTTCTTTCATGGGCAATAATTGAAATAACTATTGATGATGGTTTCCACCAATGTTGGCCCCCAAAAACACGAATTAGGCCTATTTTTGACAAAAAATTGTCTTTGATCAATGATAGTGCCATTTAACCGTCTTGATTCACCTATTGATACCACTTCAATGTTATTCATAATTTATGATGATTTCAGGCAATTTCCCAGGTTTTTGACTCTTAAAAAATGAATTTTGGGAGCTGAACCTTCGTTCCTTCGTTCCCTAAAAAAAAATTGAAACCGATACCTCACGAGCTCAGGTTCACTAAAACCTCAAAAAAAACCAAAACCCTATTTTCACACCCATTTTTCACGTATAACACCCCTGGGTGTATTTCGATCGGGAGGCTGTGTGCGGACGATTTTAGAACAAAATTTAACGTAAATTTAAGGCTGCAACTCTGTTAGAACCTCGAATCTTCGCTCGCAGGTCAAAACTGACTTCATATTCGGTCTCCTCGCCCTAAAAAACATAGAAAACACACTCACAAGCACTCACAAGCTCATGTTACTAAAACTCCAAAAAACCCTATTTTTACACCCACTTTTCACCCATAACATCCTTGGGTATATTCCGATCGGGCTGCAAAGTTAGGGACGCAAATTGGGCCCAAATGGAGCATGTGTGCAAAGAACGAATTTTTTAGACCGAAAATAAAGTAGATATGGATGAGACGTCGGAAGGACATCGCATTATTGGGATCAACGCACCTTGAAACGTAAAAGAAAAAATTCTGAGGTGATGTTATAAAAAATTTTTGCTAAGCGAATACATAGGTGTATTATTCAGATGCCAGCCATCCACGGATAAGGCATCATTATATTGATTTGAGCAACCCACGCAATACCTACAGGATGTCCCTTGAAACATCAGCCCCATTAAATGCGCGAGATACCTACTCGATTAGGTACCTCACTCACACCTCACCAGTACCATTCAGCTACATTTTTGACGACTATTTCCAACATTTCTAAAAGGACAATTGGATTTTCAGCAGTCAGCAACACCACCTGTTATGTCTTAAAAGCGAACTATTGCTAAACTATATCCTATATCCTAAAACTAAAAAACTAAACTATACCCTAAACTATATCCTTTCAATATACCTACCTACAACTCCCGCCTTTCTCCCTTATTCCATATACGGTTTGTCCCTACTACCTACATGTACCACCAGCCCCTAAATAGGCTACCACGGTTGGCGAATTTCCTCCGTGACATATCTCCCGACACAGACTTCTTCCACAGTTCCCTGCGTTCATTCAGGACTAACGTAATAGATATGCCTTAAGAAGTGTCAGCACATAATCTTGAAAAATATCGATTTCTTTTGTTAATTTTTAAATACTAACTTTAAATACTTCTTTATTACTCCGTTAACTTACCTTGTTAACCGGAAATTGTACAATATCTTTTACGGTTCATCACTAATTTTCTGAAATGCATGGCCAGCTGACAATTTATTATTTATCTGAACAATACATTTATGTATTCGGTTCGGAATTTTTTTTTCAAACACCCCCTCAAAAATTCTCCTTCTACGTTTCAAGGTGTGTAGATTCCAAAAAACGTTGCAAAGTTCTTGTCTCACATGGGTTTATTATTCTATTGGACATACTTACAGAAAAATTTTGGCTGTTCATTTATTGTTTCTTTCATGTGCAATAACTGAAATAGCTATTTTTGATGGTTTCCACCAATTTTGGCCCCGAAACAAGTTTTTTTTTCTCTTTAAACAAATTATCATTGATCATAGATAATACCATTTAATTGTCTAAAAGAATTTTGACTAAAAGACAAAGAATTTTGGAGCTGAACCTGAGTTACAACCTCAATTCTTCATTCTTTGGTTAAAATCTACTTCATATTCAGTCCCCTCGACCTCAAAAACATGGAAAACGATACCTCATAAGCTCATGTTCACTAAAACCTCAAGAAAACCTTGAAAACCCCTGTTTTTACACCAATTTCCGTCCCCATAACACCCCTGGGTGTATTCCGATCGGGCTGTCGAACTTCGGAGCACAACTAGGACCCACAAGTGTTCTCAAATGGGGACCGAAACTATATGTGGAAGAACGATGATTTTAGACCAAAATTTAACGTAAATTTAAGGCTGAAACGTTGTTAGACCCTCAATTCTTCATTTTGGTTTATTATTCTGTAAAAAATACACCTATGTATTCGCTCAGCAAAATTTTTTAAATGTTCCGTCCGCCGTACGCCGTCCACTACATCTACTTCATTTTCGGTCTAAAAAATTCGTTCTTTCGCACACATGCTCCATTTCGGACCTAATTAGTTGTGCCCCTAAGCTTTGCAGCCCGATCGGAATATACCCAAGGGTGTTATGAGTTGTTGGTGTTATGCTAAGCTTGTGAGGTACCGTTTTCCATGTTTTTCAAGACGAGGAGACCGAATATGAAGTCGATTTTCACCAAAGAGTGGAAAATTGAGATTCTAACGAAGTTTCAGCCTTAAATTTACGTTAGATTTCTGTCTAAAATCGTCGTTCTCCTGCACACAGTTTGGGTCCTCGTGTGGGAACACATTTGGGTCCTAGTTGTGCTCCGAAGCTCGGAAGCCCGATCGGAATACACCCAGGGGTGTTATGGGGCAAAACTGGGTGTAAAGATAGGGTTTTTCGAGTTTTTAGTGAACACCAACTTGTGAGGACTTAAGGCGAGAAGACCGAATATGAAGTTGATTTCAGATTGATTTTTACCCAAGAGTGAAGAATTGAGGTTCAGCTCCCAAAATTCATTTTTAGCGAATTTTCAAAGAAAATGAAGCTATTGCAATGGCTTCGAAATTTAAATAATATAAATTTTTGGAAATTTTCTTCATAGAAATCCGTTTCAGACCATTCTAAAACGATTCCTGAAATTTAACACTTTTTTATATGTATATATATATATATTTATTTATATATGTGTCACTCCAGACGATAACTCTCGATAGAATTGAGATAAACAGCTCAAATTTGCACAAAAAATCTATCTTGGCAATCGAAAGGCTAAGTTCGAAGATGGGCGAAATTGGCCTACTCTAAGGAGGGTTTTGGCGCATTTAAAGTGCGCAAAAATTACCCAAAAATCCCCAAAATGTTATTTTCCAACAAGTGACCCCTCATTTTAAAGGTTTTTGCACGCTGAACACGATGGTGGAATCGGATTTTAGATATCTTGATCCGTTCTCAAATTAGAGCATTTAAAGTGCGCAAAAATTACCTAAAAATCCCCAAAATGTTATTTTCTAACAAGTGACCCCTCATTTTAAAGGTTTTTGCACGCTGAACACGATGGTGGAATCGGATTTTAGATATCTTGATCCGTTCTCAAATTAGAGCATTTAAAGTGCGCAAAAATTACCCAAAAATCCCCAAAATGTTATTTTCCAACAAGTGACCCCTCATTTTAAAGGTTTTTGCACGCTGAACACGATGGTGGAATCGGATTTTAGATATCTTGATCCGTTCTCAAATTAGAGCATTTAAAGTGCGCAAAAATTACCTAAAAATCCCCAAAATGTTATTTTCTAACAAGTGACCCCTCATTTTAAAGGTTTTTGCACGCTGAACACGATGGTGGAATCGGATTTTAGATATCTTGATCCGTTCTCAAATTAGAGCATTTAAAGTGCGCAAAAATTACCCAAAAATCCCCAAAATGTTATTTTCCAACAAGTGACCCCTCATTTTAAAGGTTTTTGCACGCTGAACACGATGGTGGAATCGGATTTTAGATATCTTGATCCGTTCTCAAATTAGAGCATTTAAAGTGCGCAAAAATTACCCAAAAATCCCCAAAATGTTATTTTCTAACAAGTGACCCCTCATTTTAAAGGTTTTTGCACGCTGAACACGATAGTGAAATCGGATTTTAGATATCTAAATCCGTTCTTAAATTAGAGCATTTAAAGTGCGCAAAAATTACCCAAAACTAGGATAATCTTTAAACTCTTACCCCCACCCCCTTAGAGTGGTCAGATTGAAAAATGTGAGAAGTATTAATTGAAGACGAGAGTTCGAAGCAAAAAAGGGGGAGGCAAACGATTAGTACAACTCCTTGAATTTACCCACAGCGATCAAATAAATAAGCACTTAGTACAATTACGTAATAAACAAACGGTAGAATCAGGATGGACAAAACGTACAAATTAAAATAAATACGAAGAGAATATACATAGAAAACCAAATTTTAGACCGAAGTTTTCCTTTATTCAAAACCATAGCCATTAATTCGAATATTTCTTTGAAAATTCGCTCATTAAGTCATGCTGCATGACTGATTTTTTTTATTAGTCAAAAACCTGGGAAATTGTCTGAAATCACCAGGAATTGGTATAACACCAGGTGAATCAAGACAATTAAATGGCACTATCAATGATCAAAGATGATTTGTAAAAAATAATAGGAGCCTAATTCACGTTTATGGGGGCCAAAATTGTGCAAGTCATCAAAAATTGCGATTTCAATTACTGCACATGAAAGAAACAACAAATGAACAGCCATGTGACAAGGACTTCACAGCGTTTTTCTTTTCCGTTGCAACTTGTATAGATTCCAAAAATGCAATGTCCGTCCGCCGCATCATCGATATCTATCTTTTAGGTCTTAAAAAATCGTTCACCTGTTCAGAAAGCTCTCACTAAGAGATCTTTTAGTTAAGAGCGTAAGATAGGAACATGTGAAATTGTCCATCTAGGAAACTCCAAAAGTTGGCGACTGGAGAATTATGGTGGACATTTTAAACGTACACGCTCGTAATAAGTAAAGCACAACACATAGGTACTTACCTACATGGAGCATGGTTCAATTCTGCTAACGTATTAATTTACTCTATCAGTGATCATATTGACCATGAACACGACGGCGACGTTCGCCAACAAAAACAAGGAACTCTGTTTTCCTGAAATTCCATTTCCAAGTCGCTTGCTTCGCGGTTATGAGTTAATAAGACAAATTGTCATAAATGTAAACATTTGATGAGATTCTTCAATCCATTCGCGGTCTTGACCGGCAAAGCTCCAACTGATCTCACTTCTCGACACTCAGTACTTTCATAACGTCAACTTTGGGCTCGGGGGCTCCTGCGAGGTTGGGCTCTTTTTACATGGCAGTCGCGTGACGCATCTCGCACGGCCGCCCAGAGCCCTTCACAGGTATTTGAGGATTTGGGTTCAACTTACAGGCGCCCTTTTCATTGTTCTAGATGAAAGTCAGGTTCTCTTTCAGGAAATTACTTAAATTAGGGTTTTCCAAAAATGTCCGAGTCCTCATCACATACTGAAAATCTAGAAATTTGAATAATTTGGAAAGGTAGATTTTTTGTATCCTTAATAGCATTCGGATTTAGAAAGAGCAGAATAGGATCTTGGCGTCGTATTGCCCCACTCAGGTTGGCTTGTCTTCATGTCAGTAGTAACTGTGGCTGGAAGTGATAAACACGTCAAAGTTCTTTGCTGAACTATGGGAGCTATTTCGTAATTATTATTCAGCCTTTATAACTTGTTTTTAAAGTTCCTCCCCTTCCTAATGAAAATAAAATACGGAGGTGAGGGTGTTAAGGCTGGATGAGTTCCTGGGAGACAAGTAGGTATGGCTGGTTCCGCCATTGTTTATCCCTACTGAAGAATTATTGTATACGTAGATTATATATATAAGTATGCATACCTACTATATTTTTCGTGTTTGCGGGCGTGTGTGTGTGTTTTCGTAAGCACCATGTTACATATATAATGACAACCAAGTGAATGTAGGCAACAACTGAGACTCACGTGACACTTGTTCGTCGGGGGTTGACGACGATGGGGACGTCGTGTCCTCTGGAGATGGGGAGACTGAGACGCTGATGGGCGACAGCATCTCTTCCAATTTGAACGTCTTCATGGGAGGAGGTGCGAAGGCTGAACGGCCCGCGATCCCGTGGTGGAACAGCTGATGATGGAACAGGTGTCCTGGGTAACCTTCTACTAACCTAAGTCCGAAGCTACCGTTCCCTTCGTTGCTCTGCAACACGCAAAAACATAATGAGCCACACGTGAGACGATAATACACGTAAACTGGAACGATCGCCCCAGACATAAGTTCAGCTGTTACATGTGTACCAGGTTCAGTGTGGTGGTTCTGAAAAGGTGGACGGAAGGTCCACAACCCAGAAAAGTTACAATCACGCAGCACGACTACGAACAAATTAATGTTCTGAATAACGCAACTCCTTAAATTATGGAAAATTTTGCATGACTGTCCAGAAATTTGAAAACTCTATTGCGACCAAACGGTTTGCTGTGAAAATTACCACTTCCCCTAATTTCTACTAATTTTACCTGACATATATACACATAAATAAATATAATGCATATATTCCAAATTTGGCCGATCTTCAACTAAAAAAACTATGCAAAGTCGTTGTTACATGGGGTTATTATTCTACTGGACATACCTACAGAAATGTTTCTTATTTCTTTCATGTGCAATAACTGCTATAGCTATTTTTTATGGTTTCCACCAATTTTGGCCCCCAAAAACATGAATTAGGCTCCTACTCCTAAACTAATTCCTAGTAGCTGACAGCTATGTTTAACAATGTAGTAAACTATAATAAAGATGGCAACTACAGGATGGGAACTATATCAATAAGCTGTTGTGTATTAAGCAGGCATATAAACCGTCTTTGACCCTTAGGCAATTATATCTTTCTTTATTCTTTATGTTTGTGGCGTGCAGCAAAGGAACAACCAGATGATAAAAAAAAGATAAAAAAAGAATGAAGGAACATTGTACTTGCCGATTTTCGACCACCAGAAAGAATTACCGGTTTTCGACCAACCAGAAGAAAGAATTGCCGGTTTTCGACCATCATTTTCGGCTGATAATTTTTTTTCTTCAATTTTCACTCAGATTTTGATAGGAGATCCCCCCCCCCCCCCCAAACGACCACCTGGGGGTCTCGGTATTGATTTTTCGTACCTAGGACCCCCTAAGGGCCCCTGGGGACGTGTAGCAAATTTCAACCCTCAGGACCATAAGGTGCGGGAGTTATGGAAGTGTGAAAATCGCTATTTTTCACGTTTTGGTTTATTATTCTGGGAATAATACACCTACGTATTCACTCAGCAAAAACATTTTTAAAAAACCCTCAAAGTTTTTTTCTTTTCCGTTTCAAGTGCGTAGACTGTTCCAAAACGCTGCAAATCCCTGCACAACGGTTTATTATTTTGTACAGAATACCCTTCTGTTACAGATCACAGCTCTCTGTATAGATAACACGTCTATATAATGTAATATGTACTACTCTATACGTATATACGTATTGTGTGAATCGCAGACCCTCCGTAGGTTAGTACCTAACCCCTTACTCGTTACTAGGTACCTACCTAAATCACGAGTTAAATGTTGCTAAAATATTTCTGTCGATGACAAACAGTAACTAAAATGGGGAAAAGAAATGCAAATAATGAAGTTCTGAAGGGAAATTGTTGATGTGGAGTGAAATAGATGCCCCTTCTGCGTAGATCACTGTTTTCTGTGGACAATACCTACCCTCTGGTCAAGTATAATGAACCGCTGTGTAATAACTTGCCCATCATTAACATTTCAACGGTTGGTCAAGTTGCAAAAGTACCGATCAACAAAATCCAGCCCCTTCTTGGTAGATGAACCGTTGTGTAATAATTTACCGTTGTGTAATAATTTTCCGCTGTGTAATAATTTACTCATGAATAATACTTCAACGTTTGTTCAAGTTCCACAAGTACCTACCAACAAAATCCAATAGTCCATCACTTATCAAATGACATAATATCGCAGAACAACCAACTCGACTTCATACAGCCATCCTTGATTATAATCAGGTGCTCCCTAGCGATGATATCTCGGCCGGATTTATACCGTTTGATTCACGATCGTGTTGACGATACATTTTGGTGCACACGAACGGCTGGAAGTACAATGCCCCGGGTAGTCTCAAAAAATTGTTTAGCTCAATACAAACTTAATAACGTAAAAACAACCATACCCCTCTATCGAAAGATTTCGAGATACGGCGTTCTGAAAATGTCAACCCCTATTTTGAACCCCTTAGAGAAGACTGACAGTAACGCCTGCTTCGAGGACCAACTAGACCCCGAACGGAACCTATAACCCGAATTTCATCAATTTTTATTCATGGTAACTAAGAAAAGTGGCCATTAAGGCGTACGGCGGACAGACAGAAATATTTTTATTGCATTTTCGGATTCTACATTCCTTGAAACGCAAATCATCAAATTTTGAGGGGGGGGGGTTAGATTTTTTTTTTTTTTTTTTCATGCTCGATTCCTATGGTTCATTATTGAAAATAATAAACCAAACTGCTAAGTCCTTGTCACATGGGTGTATTATTCTATAGGACATACCTACAGAAATGTTGATTGTTCATTTATTGTTTCTTTCATGTGCATTTTTTATGGTTTCCACCGATTCTGGCCCCAAAAACACAAACTGGGCTCCATTTTTTTGTAACATGGAACATGTTTTTACAGGACTAAACCGGGCTGGAAAACGTCCGCGTCCAGTCCAGGTGAACTCGGCTCCCCTCCCCGTCGCCCGTACAGTTCTCCCTCTACCCCACTCCTGCCACCCAACTCCGAGGAGAGCATGGCCCACTGCGCCGAAAACTGCCGAGGGGGTTCTACCTACCCGAAAAACGCCAAAAGCAGCTGAGGACGTGTATTACATGACATTGCGTTAGGTCGCTGGTCCGAGGCTTGGAAATTCCACGACTTTTTTTTGCTTCCTCACTATCGAAGGCAGGGAAGCCTTGGATTCGTGATTGAGTAAAAAATAGTTCGTGTCCTCCAAAATGAAAATTTCCAATACCATTTTCCGTTTCAGACATCGAGGAACATATTTGGTTCCGTGTCTGTCTCTCTGTGGTAATTCCTTGTAACGCCCGTAACTACCCGAAATAATGGTCAAAGTGGGCTGAAATTTCGAGGGTAGGTTGACTCACAGATGGTCACGTACTAAAATCATTGAAAAAGTACCGTAACTTTCGTCTGCGCATGCGCAAACGTGAAATAATTGGAACACCCATAACTACCCTAAATATCGTTGAAATCATTTCAAACTTGGAGGGTCGGTCAGGAATAATACTTTGGTAGTTCCAAATCAATTTTATTGGAATGGTAATGTAACTTCGATCTACGCATGCGCGAACATGAAATGTTGACCATTTACTTGTAACGTTTCTAACTACGCGATAAATAGTCGTAGAGAGCTGAAATTCTGAGGGTATACGCGGGTTGGATCGCAGATGGTCCCGTTTCAAAATCATGAAAATCGTTTAGTCTGCGCATGCGCAAACGTGAAATACTTGGAGTGCCCATAACTACCTTAATTATCGTTGAAATGAGTTCACATTTGGAGGGTCGATCAGTATAATACTTTGATGGTTCCGTATGAACTTCATTGGAATCTTACTGTAATTTCCCTCTCCGCATGCGCTAACATGAAATGTTGACCGTTTCCTTATAACGCTTCTAACTACGCGAAAAATAGTCGTAGAGAGATGAAATTTTGAGGGTACACGCGGTTTGGATCGCAGATGGTCCCGTATCATAACGAACCTACCCAACTAGTCTGTACGTTCATGTGATTCAAGTGAGGAAGGTATAGTGCCTACTCGAATTGGCAGACGTTTTTCTACATATCTCCATATCCTCTGTTATCATGTACCTGTTCGAAAAACGTGTTCCATGCTTGCTTTGATCCTTGATCTAAACTGTTATAATTCGGGGGTCTGGGGGTGTCCCCCAGATTTCATTCGACAATAAACGTACAGTCATGAACACAAACCACTGCTGGCTAGACGCCCCCTACGGCAACGCATTTTTTTTAAACAAAAAGACTTTATCTTCGATCATTGATAGTGACTTAACTGTCATCATTCACCTGTTGTATAATAATACTTCTAGTGTTATTATACATAGTTATTGATTTCAGACAATTTCCCAGGTTTTCGACTCATAAAAATGAATTTTGCGGGCTGAACTTTCGTTAGAACCTCAATTCTTCATTCTTTGGCCAAAATCAACATCATATTCAGTCTTCTCGCCCTAAAAAATATGGAAAACGATACCTCATAAGCTCATGTTCACTAAAATCTTTCAAAAACCACGAAAACCCCCAATTTTCCCCCCATAACACCCCTGGGTGAATTCCGATCGGGCTGCCGAGCTTCGGAGCACAACTAGGACCCAAATGTGTTCCCAAATGGGGACCAAAACTGTGTCCGGAAGAACAACGATTTTACACCAAAATGTAACGTAATTTTAAGGCTGAAACTTCGTTAGAACTTCAATTTCCATTCTTTGGTCAAAATCAACATCATACGCCGTCTCCTCGTCCTAAAAAAACATTGAAAATTATACCTCACAAGCTCATGTTACTAAAACACCAAGAAACCCTAGTTTTACACCCATTTTTCGCCCATAACACCCTTGAGTATATTACGATCGGGCTGCAAAGGTTCGGGACACAACTAGGGCTACTTCTAGTGTTACTATAGAAATTTATGGTGATTCCCGACGATTTCCCAGGTTTTTGACTCATAAAAAAATTAATTTTGGGAGCTGGACCTTCGTTACAACCTCAATTCTTCACTCTTTGGTCAAAATCAAGTTCATATTCGATCTTCTCGCCCTAAAAAAAAAGGAAAAACAGTACTTGTAATAATGTGCGGTTGAGTAATAACTTGCAGCGTTTTTACATTCTTTCATTTTCCGATTCACGTGTAAGATTTCAGCGTCTTATTTTTCTTCGTTCTATTCAGTCTCTCCACCAGCTTCTTTCAAGTTTTCTATAGTTTTTGTTTACATTTTTACTCAACACAGGAAAGCGCGGAAGAATCTTGAAGAAAACGAGTACCATATAGGGAAGAAGAAAGGTGGTATGCGAATGCCACCTCGCACTCTGCCACCGCCGTTTTCTCCCAGAGTGAGTGCGGGGGTTTCCTCAACTGAAAAATGAGTAGGTCCTAAAATTTCACTTCCTAGTTATGACGAATTCGGTGGTGGACTAGCGCTTGATTTGAGAAATACATACAAAACGTGGTCTTCAAAATTAGCTTACAGATTTGCCATTTTCATTGAACTGAAAAAGGACGACTCAACTATTGCAATCGGTTCAACAATTTTTGGAAAGAGGTTTTCTAACATTATGTTCACACGATTCCGTTTTGAAGCACCTCCTGAACTGCCACACTTTGTTATGTAGGTAGTACAGTAGGTGGTAATTTGGTGTACATTTGGAACTTTCAAATTATAAAGACCGGTGATCATAAATAAAGTTCAATACTTTCGAAAAAAGTACGGCTGGGTACTCTGATCAAAACGCTCACCAACTGCTCTTAGACCGGAGCTTCCATTTTCAAAATACGTGAGGCGCGATGAATTGCACTCGAGAGACTCAAACCAACTAAACGCCTGATGTGCATTTCTTCTGAAAAGTGAATATCATAACGTTGGCCAGAGCTTATTATGTAGTTCTTCCACATCTGTTTAACCAAGCAGACAGCAGGGAATAAATAAATGGGTTTTGGAAATAAATAAATCTTCATCCTTCGAAAATGAACTGATATACTCTCTACCTTCGAACATCACCGGTAACTCTGTGCAGTAGTGCAAAAATGTTCAAGTTTCAAAAATGAAAGTCCATTTTTCAGGATAATTTGCGCCGATTCCGAATAAACCTCAACGTCCCTGTATGGGTAACTAAAATGGCTAATTGGCTCCAAATTAATTTTTTTACCTCAAAAATTAACTTTTTTTAAACCCATTTTTCAATATAGACCACAGCTGGTACAATAATGAAAATTAAAGGGGAACAAATCGTACCAACGAAAAAAAAGTTGTACAAACAAATTCGGAGGGAGACCTCCAGCACTCAAAGTCTGTTCATGTACCTCTACCTCAATGTCTCAAATTTATATTCGCTATGCCACTAGGTGCAACCCTCTCCTTCCGTACCTCTCCTATCCAAAAGCAGGGTTCTTAGTTTCTACCAAGCATTCACTGACAACATTCTCAGGAACCACAGCAACATACAATTATTTTTAGAGTTATAGCAAAATACAGAAACACAACAAAGTCGTTATGACGGCGCTGCAAAGGTGCCGCCGGCGTTCGGATTCAATCGGAAGGGCAAGCTGTAACCAACGAAGTGGTATAAAGATGTTGCTACTATAACGGTAAAAATAATATTTTGATATTCCATTAAATACACAAAGACGGAGTTACTGAGACGTTGTCTTCACCCACTAAGTACAAAATTCTTAGTGGAAATAAAATTTCAATAACTCGGTTTTCTATTTGAAATTTTGAGTTTCCACGATTTCATTGCGAACGATTTATTAGTTTGTTCACAAAATGTTACGAGGGTATTAAGGACGAACAATTTAGTTAGAAGGCATTGAAGAAGAAGCGTTTCAATAAAATTTATATGAGAGTTTCGCTGAGGAAGTTTCAAACGGATAGGTCAAAAAGCATTTAGTTAAATGGTCCGATTATATAATTTTCGACCTTGAAGTCAAATTTATTCATTCTCCCGTCATATCTTAAAAGTTCTGGGGTAGTTCGGGCGCGAAGTGATATCAAAGAACTATATGAGGGTGGTTTCGAAGCCCATCTTTAGATCTTTTACGTGAATCAGGCCAATCCTCGACGTGAATATAATTTTCGCAAAGTTCTCGTTCCCAGTTAACGATCGGAAATACACCACTGACCAGCGCACCATTCTCTAACTAGGCGGGTCATTCCAATCGTGTTATCCTAATGATGACGATCAGAATTTTTGAGCTTCTTATATAATAACAATACTATGTAATGAATACCATTTCACTTGATTGATACATTCATGGTTACCAGCGTAGGGACCTACGAATTGGATTCGATTATCAATGACCAGCTCTTCCAAGTCTCGTCTTTTTGAAATTAGATGATCATCATCATCGTGGGACTGAACAAATTTCAGTCAACAAAAAGATCAAACTGAATTATACAATTTGGGTTAAAAAAAACCATATGCATGGTACTTGTCAACCCGATAATCTATTCGTACAAACGTACAAATAAAGTTTTGCCGTCACAACTCCCACATTTCATAGTCCAATAATCTATATAAATATTTATGGGTGGATAACATGTGCAACTCAAGAACTGGAGCATGATCGTGATATCCAGACATTTGGGAAGTTTGAAAGTCAAGTAATGATGGATAAAAGAATTTCATCTGAATTGTATATCTTCCATCATCCCAACGCAGCCCATCACAGCATTATTCTGCGCACGTTTCCTTCTTTATGCCAAACGTCTGAGTGGAAATAGTAATGAATGTACATGATAGACGACTGGATGAAAATTATTAATGCGAAGGAGAAGGTAACTTTGGGTTTATTATTCTGTGAATAATACACCTATGTATTTTGATTATTACACCTGCAAAGTTGCAGTTTGGAAGATAAAAACTGGGGAAAAGTGATGTGATGATGAGGGTGGTTACACTATTTATACCGACACGCACGATACGATGGATGATGACGTTGTTTCCCTCCAGTGATTTTGAATATAATTAGGAACACACAGTAACGGACGGCAAATCGAAAAAGCATTCCTAAGTCTTATGGTATGGGCAAATCACAATCGGGTTCGTGATGAACGTTACTTACACGAGGCCTTTGCAGCCGAAGTGCATCGTTGGCAGTTTGGGATAGTACTACCAATGTAGAAGGAGGCAAGGCGTTGGCCGCGTAGCCCGAATTTTCCATCTAAAAATGCGGATTTTCAAACTAACTCAGACGACACATTTAGCGGCCCAAAGCGACAAAACACTGAATACGCTCTTCCGATTGATTAAAATAACCCGACCGCCTCCGGATCGGTGAAGAACATCGCAGAATAACCTGAAGTTCGCAAGATGACCACGAAACACGCGGAGCGAGTCCGATTCGTCTGGGCGTTTTGAATTTCGATATGAAAACGCGGGAACGGTGATGTGGAGATGGGAGAATTCGCGGGATGCGGAAGCTGGGAGGTCGGGCTATGGTTCGCGACTGACTGAGACACGAGTTGGTGGGATGCCATAAGCTCGGGGGTGGCTTCATCCCTTCCACCGCCCCCTGGGGGTGAGAATCCCAAACCGCCTCGAGCCAAGTCCAACAACCCGCATTGCGTTAGGTTCTTGGGGTCAGATTTGGACGGATGTAGAGCAATTCCGAAGAAGGGCAAAAGCGGCAACTTGCGGAAAATTCGGGATGTTTGCGCCAGAAGGAAATGAGGGCCAACCGAAAGTGGGGCAAACGTAGAAATTCCCGTCGGACAGTGTAACAGTTGATGTTCCGAAGTCAAAAAATTATAATACGAAATTGTCACTCGACTAACGACTTGTGTAGGGTCTGGAATACGAGAAATACGACGAAAACGGCGCAGTCTATTTGGACTGACGTGGAAGAAACGGCATTCATTGACTCAACGAACGAATCAACTCATCGCTGATTCAACTCATTGCAGCACCCTTTTCTAAACTACTGTGAGCCCCTAATATTCCAGATATTGCGTTATCTTTTGCCTGTCGGCCTCCACCTACCTTGGGTGGGTTGGGGGCCAGGCAACGCTGGGCTCCTGAAGGGAGCAGAATTGATGGTATTGGGACTTGAGACACACAACGCCGGGATTCAGTGGTAAATGGGAAAATTTTATTGATATCTAAATAGGCCTTAATGATATGCTACTCCCTAATTCCTACCTACTTCCTCCCAAGGGCTATTGTGCGTGAATTACCCGGTTTACGCCCGACTGTACGACGATCGCGGAAACGGACGGGAATGAAATTTCTCGGGGTGGTCCACGTACCTTCGATCCTGCTCCTCCGACCTGGAAACGAGCTAAGTCCCAGTCGTGCCGGTGTCGGATGGCGTGCTGGCTCCGTCGGTGTAGTACCAAGGATCGGGCCAGCTGATAGGTACCTCTTCCGCTGGCACTGCGGTTGAGGGGTCGGGTCCGTGGCTCGAAGGATGCTTCTCGTTCGGGATCCTGAACTCAACGACGTGTTTTCCTTGTCTTTCCTCATGTATGTTTTATTCTTCGATTGGTGGGGTATAGTTTTTCCACCAATCATAATGCGCGAACACAGGCGCGTGTGGCCGAGGACGCAATGAGCTCCTGGGTCAGCGCCCTTTGTAAATGGGGCACAAAAATGTCGAGGCGATCGGTGAAATGAATATTTTTCGCTGAATCGGGTCTGACAACTACCCCATCAACACATCGCGTCGAACTGTAACCCCTCTAAATAGCTGTACTTATTATGAAATAGGCATATCTATGTAGCACTGTAAGTATATACTTCGTACACATACATTGACCCACCTACGGTTTACCCGCGTGAATCGCTTCACAGCTTCATTGCGAGCGTACAGCATCGCATCAGTACAGTATCGCATCAAATCATGGAGGCTGTTGTTCTCTACTTATGCCCGATTTCCTTGGCCTTCCAGTGGTGGCGCGCACCTCACAGGTGACATGATTTTTACATTTCTGTGCCAAATTTTGCAACTATGGTTTGACGCACTCTCTGGCTCAGTAGTCTCCTGAAATCTGTTTCCCTCGAGGTCAGTAGCTCTTTAGACTTGGTCTGACCACGTCACTCTGCGTGGTACCTCGTTTCACCCCACAGGTGCTACGCCACAATTCATGTAAGTTTATCCGATTTAATATTTTTCCCCACAATTTACGAACACGTATGGCGGAGCTCACACATCAGCCCATCCAGAAGGCCACACCAATACAGCAGGAAGGTGAAAACAAGAAAAGGAAATTGTGTGAGCCATGTCAACAAAACAAATAGCGTAAAAATACAAAATGCTCTTGTGTTACATGTGGAAAGTACTTGTGTTTGAGCCACATAACTACATTATGTTTTGAATGTAAGGCTAGTCAAGTCAATGATCAGCGTACTGGCGATGAAGAATCAGAAAACTATTCATAAAATAATTTGCATGGTCCTACGTAATTTCAGGTAGTAAAGAAAACTGAAAATAGGCTGTGATGGATACTACCTATCTAAGTTTTTTGTAGTTTGCTCCTGTGTTTGTAACTTGTTTTGATATTTTGTAGGTAGGTACTTATGTTCGGTGATAATATGAGAGTTACTATGTTTGGAAATTCAACTAAGTATTTTCAAGTTTTTATTTCTATCAATTTCGAGATAGTATTCCTCAAATAGTCGAAGTATTCCTGAAATAAGTCAATAAAAATCACGTTCGGGAAATTATTTTATTGATTAAAATATACAATAAAGCATGTTGTTCATATACTTAGACGTTTTTTACTCATTCCCTCACAGTGCAACGCAATTTGTCGCTTGGGTTATTTTCTCTTGATGAAAAAAAGAGCCTGTACCTCTGAGGTGCAGTGCCACTATTGATGTCGCAAATAGAGGCGCCACCACTGGAAGGTAGACAAATAATGTAATTGAAATAGTTAGGTTAGGTTAGGTAACCATCACCACGGAAAGGGGTTTGGGGGGCCTTCCGTAGTGATATTTTTCCTTTGTCCTCTAGGATTCCCTAATAGTCCACTATGAAAATAGCGACATTATCATACTTTTATTTCCTTTCGGCAGCAGTAGAATTGTTCACTTGAACTGAATCATCCCATCAGTATCCACACTTAGGTGAGTGGCAGAAAACTAGGAATTACAACGGGAATGGAGTTATTATAGTCCGTTGTTGGTTCGCGGATCACCCACGTCTCTACATGCCCACATAGTTGGAGGGAAATTCGCGTCTTCGGATACATACATAATTATCTGGAATACAGACAGCTCATTACAGATAGTTATGGTGCATCGCTAACCAGTCACAAAGTAATAACTATGGTTCCCCATTCACCAAGGACAACTTCAACCCCGACACGGGTTTCAACTGATTCGATTCTTATTGAATAATAATCGAATCAATTCGAAAGACACATCTTGAATATGTTGTGAGCATGACTAGAAAAAAGTACACCTAATGTCTGTTTTAGTTGTTAATTTCCTTACCCAATCCGAAGGGTATTATTGCAATTTACCCTGAGGAAAAAAAATGTCTGGAACTTACCCAGTTTATGGGTGCTCACCACTTTAATACCATATCCATGTTTCAGACAAATGTAGGTACTTCTATGTGTGGATGCATGTAAACTGTGTGCGATACCTATGTGTACAGACTCTGGCCTCTACGACCATTGTAAAAATAAAAATAAAAAAAATCCATCTTCGAAGCGCGTTTCTATCCACCCAAGGAAGTTCCTGTACAAAAACGCTGCGAAGTCCTTGTCACATGGCGACGTGATTCCCTCTCAGAGGCAACTCCTGTAATATCACGAGAGATTTCACCAAATAAACGCGGAGAACGTTGAGCTGGTCAACAAAAAGGGTTTTCCCCAACCGCCAACCGCCTCAAACGGTCGTAACGGCCGATTGTGGACTGGGGACGGGTGGAAGTCCGTATAAAACTAGCCCTTCCGGCCCAGCTCTTCATTCGACGATCCGACTCCCGACTTGCGACTTCTCTCTCGAACCTCTCTCCCTCCTTTCCTCGTACCTGCTGTGGTGAAAACCGCGGGATACCTCCTCCTCCACCAACACCTGCTGTGGTGAAAACCACGGAGTGTTAACTTACACCCACTTGGTGTCTGCTGTGGTGAAAACCGCGGGCCACATTCCTCTCAACTAGTAGCTGCCGGGGTGAAAACCGCGGGGTACTAGCTCCAAATCCCAGGTGTCTGCTGCGGTGGCAACCCCGGGACACCTTCCTCTCCACTAATACCTGCCATAGTGAAAACCGTGGGGTACTAGCTACCACATCCCAGGCGCCTGCTGTGGTGAAAACCGCGGGGAGCCTCACCCTATAGCGCCTGCTGTGGTGAAAACCGCGGGGAGCTAACCTTCCCTTCATCTAACTCCTGCTATGGTGAAAACCGCGGGGAGTTAGCAGAAATATTCCATAGGAGCATATCAGTCCACTTCCAACCTCTCATCTCACTCCCCGCTCACAACAACTGGTGGACCCTTCTCTACAACCGACAGTAGTGAAACCCCTTCACGACACATGGGTTTATTATTCTACTGGTCATACCCACAGAAAAGTTGGCAAATTATTTGTCGATTCTTTCATGTGCAATAATTGAAATAGCTATTTTTAATGGATTTCACCATTTTCGGCCCCCAAAAAAACAAACTGCGCTCCTATTTTTGACAAATTATCTTTGATCATTGATAGTGCCATTTAATTGTCTTGATTTACCTGTTGATACTACTTCTAGTGTTATGATAAAAGTGACGGTGATTCCAGACCATTTCCCAGGTTACTGCCCCATAAAAAATGAATTTTGGGCTATGAACCTTCGTTACAACATCAGTTCTTCACTCTATGGTCAAAATCAACTTCATATTCGGTCTTCTCACCCTAAAATAATGGGAAAACGATACCTCACAAGCTCATGTCCACTGAAACCTCAAAAAACCTCGAAAAACTTATTTTTACACCCAGTTTTCACCCGTTACACCTTTGGGTGTATTCCGATCGGGCAGCCGAGCTTTGGAGCAAAACTAGGACCCAAATGGGGACCCAAACTATGTGCGAAATGCATCAAAGGTGCCAACCTCTATAAATGTAATCTTATCCCTACTATATTATAAATATGTTTGGTCATTAAGAAATTAAACTACCAGTCTTTGTGTTTCATCATCAGATTTCTTCCACTTTCACAGATTACAGTTCTCATTACCATTTATAATCGACAGGTAAGTACAATGCTAAATTTAAATTTCTCCCTTGAGAGGGAAAAACATTAAATCATGTTTAATGTTTTTCCCTCGCAAGGGAGAAATTAGATATAGTTTTTTAATGTCAAGAAAAAATGAAAGCCACAATTTCACTGAACTCTACAAGTATAATGTTGCATTTACTGTACTTATTATAGAACTCGCCATCAACATATGGTTGCTACAACAGAAGGTAGTAACTGGGTAGTAACCAATGAAAAACGTAGCTATTGACTCTTGTTTCTTTCGAGTGCGATATTCTTTATGGTTGCTACAACAGAAGGTAGTAACTGTGTAGTAACCAATGAAAAACGTTGCATATTTGCGTGTCGGAATTCACAGAATGACCCCCAGCCCTAAAACATTAAACATGTTAAAAACGACGATTTTAGACCCAAATTTGTCGTAAATTTAATGCTGAAACTTCGTTAAACCTCAATTTTCCACTCTGGCCACAATCAACTTCATATTCGGTCTCCTCGTCCTAAAAAACATGGAAAACGATACCTCACAAGCTCATGTTACTAAAACACCAAAAAACCCAATTTTTCGGACACAACTAGGGCCCAAATGGAGTCTTATGTGCGAATCAACGAAGTTTTTAGACCGAAATTAGAGTCGATGAGGATGATATGGCGGACGGAGAACGGACATCGTATTTTTGGAATCTACACACCAAATAACAAATCAAATAATAAACCACATAATACACCAATAATAAACCAAATGCGATGTCCGTCCGCCGTATCATCCATATCGACTCTAATTTCGGTCTAAAAAATTCGTTCTTTCGCACTATATATAGTGTTATGGGTGAAAAATGGGTTTAGGTTTTTTGGTGATTTAGTAACATGGGCTTGTGAGGTACCGTTTTCCATGTTTTTTAGGGAAAGGAGGCCGCATATATGAAGTCGATTTTGACCGAAGAGTGGCCTTAAATTTATATTAAAATTTGGTCTAAAATCGTCGTTCTTCCGCATGCAGTTTGGGTACTCATTTGGAACCTAGTTGTGCTCTGAAGCTCGGCAGCCCGATCGGATTACACCCAGGGTTGTTATGGCTGAAAAATTGATGTAAAAATCGGGTTTTGCGAGGGTTTTTGAGATTTTAGTGAACATGAGCTTGTGGGGTATCGTTTTCCACGGTTTTTAGGGCGAGAAGACCGGATATGAAGTTCATTTTGACCAAAGAGTGAAGAATTGAGATTGTAACGAAGGTTCAGCTCCCAAAATTCATTATTTATGAGTCAAAAACCTGGGAAATTGTCTGGAATCACCGTAACTTGTATCATAACACTAGAATTAGTATCAACAGGTGAATCAAGAAATTAAATGGCACTATCAATGATCAAAAATAATTTGCCGAAAATAGGAGCCTAATTCGTTTTTTGGGGAGCCAAAATTGGTGGAAACCATAAAAAATAGCTACTTCAATTATTGCACGTGAAAGAAACAATAAACGTATCTCCAGCATTTCTGTAGGTACGTCCAATAGAATAATAAGCCAATGTGACAAGGACTTTGCAGCTTTTTTTTACGAATTACCTTTGACCATTGATAGTGCCATTTAATTGTCTTGATTCACTTGTTGATAATACTTCGTGTTATTATACAAATTTATGGTGATTTCAGACAATTTACCAGGTTCTGATTAGTAAAAGATAAATTTTGGGAGCTGAACCCTTCGTTACAAGCTCAATTCCCCATTCTTTGGTCGAAATCAACTTCATATTCGGTCTTCTCACCCTAAAAAACATGGAAAACTATATATCACAAGCTCATGTTCACTAAAACCTCACCAAAAAAACCTCGAAAAACCCTATTGGTTTATTATTATTCTGCGAATAACACAGGTATGTATTCGCTCGCCAAAAAACGTTTATAATACCCCTCAAAGTTGTATCTTTTACGTTCCAAGGTGCGTAGATTCCAAAAACGCTGCAGTCCTTGATTGGTCACGTTTTCATGGGCCATGAAACTTGTGTATTTTACTGTTTGCTACGTTAGGAATCAGAACCCAGAAAGACCCCAATAGACAAAACAGACTGAAACATATCTTGTAACAATGGCTGTCACAACTGGTTTGTGCAGGTCTTTTAGTGTTCAGAAATGAAACGTTTTTGTTTTCTTATCCTCTTGCGAACTATTTAATCCATGACAGGTGATTTCTTACCATGACAGATTGAACTTACGCCATCTTGCTCGAAAAAAATTGATCAGATCTTGTTGAACGCATCCTGTTGTGAGCAACTTTCAGAGAATTATAGCTTTCAAAATTACTACACCTTTTAAAAAGACCCTCGTAAAAATGCCAATACTGGTTCATTATCTTGCCTTTCTAAGCAAGCTTCTATTTCCTACTACAAAAGATACGAACCCATTTTCCTTTCCTATTGGCTTTTTATGGTTTTATAGTAGACATTCAAATCTCGGCACAGCGTTTCACCGAACAGCTATTTTCGTCTGTTGCTTGATTCCTTTCTTTCATCGTAGCATTAACTTTCGAGATTGGTGAATCAATTTGCAATTTTCCTGTTGTCTTTAATCGGTAATTTTCCTTTCTTGTCCTCTCAAAAGGTTGTTCAAGTTTTAAATTATTGTCTTTATTTATTTTTCACGAACTACATTCGCTTTCTCACGTCTAAATTTATCTGTTATCTGAAAAAAAAGTGAGAAATAGGGGGGGGGGGGGGGACCAATTCCACAAAAGTACTTCCCTTGGAGCATAACGATTGTTGCAAAATTTCAGCTCTTGAAACCCTCTCTAACCTACTCATAAAAACTCCCCCCTTCCCACACCGCAATTGTGAGGAGCTGGGACAAATGTGTGGAACATTTCAGCTATTAAAACCCTCTAACCTACTCCTAACGTCCCCCCCCCCCCCCCCCTCCACACAATTGGTGCCAAATTAGGTGGTGGGGTGGGAGCAATTTGCACAGGGACCTACCGTGGATGGACTGTATGTGCAATGTTAAAACTCTTAACCCTCCAATACCTACTCCTAATCCCCCCCCCCCCCGCCCACGGTTGTCAAATGGTGGGGGGGGGGGATATTTCACAAAAGGCACTCTAACCTACTCCTTACACCCCCCTACCTACATTTTATATAGCATTCATTACATGGCATGCCATTTTTTATACGTTTCGGCCAACTTCCATTAATAATAATAAATTGTATGTAATAGTCTCGATTCAATCTTATCCAGCGCAAATTTCAATTGAGGCTAAAATTTAGTTAAGTTGCCACAAGGCTCACAAGGCTACATTTACCTCAACACAAACGAATTTTCAGCGTTAAATTTACGCAAAATTTGGTCTAAAATCGTTGTTCTTCCACACAATGTTTGGGTCCTAGTAGTTGTGCTCCGAAGCTCGGCAGCCCGACCGGAATACACCCTGGGGTGTTATGGGAGGAAAATGGGTGTACAAATAGGGGTTTTCGAGGTTTTTTAAACGTTTTAATAATATGAGCTTGTGATGCATCGTTTTCCATGTTTCTTAGGGCGAGAAGAGCGAATATGAAGTTGATTTTGACCAAAGAGCTAAGAATTGAGGTTGTAAGGAAGGTTCAGCTCCCAAAATTCATGTTTAATGAATCAAAAACCTGGGAAATTGTTTGAAATCACATAAATTTGTATACTTTACTAGATTAACAGGTATTAACAGATGAACCAAGACAATTAAAAATGGCACTATCAATTATCCAAGATAATTTGTAAAAAAATTGTGTTTTTGGGGGCCAAAATTGGCGGAAACCATCAAAAATAGCTATTTCAATTGTTGCACATGAAAGAACAGTAAATGAACAGCCAGCATTTCTGTAGCTATGTCCAATAGAATAATAAACCCATGTGGCAAGGACTTTGCAGCGTTTTTGGAATCTACGCACTTCGAAACGTAAAAGAAAACGTTTTGAGGGGGTATTATAAACATTTTTTGCTTAGCGAATACATAGGTGTATTATTTACAGAATAACAAACCAAAACTCCAAGCGACCAAGAACACTGTCCCCTGGTGGTCTCCGGCGTAGATTTTTCGTAAACCCACTCTCGAGAGGCCCCTGAGGATGTTTACCAAATTTGAACCCTCGGAGACCATCAGGTGCCGGTGTTATGGAAGTTTGAAAATTGCTGTTTTTCACGTTTTGGTATATTATTCTGTGAATAATACACCTCCGTATTCGCTCAGCAAAAAATGTTTTGAACACCCCTCAAAATTTTGTTCTTTTACGTTTCAAAGTGAGCAGATTCCAAAAATGCAATGTCCGTCCGCCTTACGCCGTATCACCCATATCTACCTTCATTTTGGTCTAAAAAAATCGTTCTTTCTCACACGTGCTCCATTTGGGCCCTAGTTGTGTCCCAAACTTTGCAGCCTGGTCGTAATTTACCCAAGGGTGTTATCGGTGAAAAATGAGTGTGAAATTGTGTACAAAATAGGGTTTTTTGGTGTTTTAGTAACATGAGCTTGAGCGATACCGTTTTCCATGTTATGGCGAGGAGACCGAATATCGAATATGAAGCCGATTTTGACCAAAGAGCGAAGAATTAAGGTTCTAACAAAGTTTAAGCCTTCAATTTACCCTAAATTTTGGTCTAAAACCATCGTTCTTTCGCACACAGGCTTCACTTGGCTCGGCAGCCCAATCGGAATACACCCAGGGGTGTTATGGGTGAAACATTTGTGCAAAATTACGTATTTTTAAAGTCTTTGTGAACTTCGGCTTGTGAGGTACCCTTTTCCACGTTTCTTAGGGCAAGGAGACCGAACATGAAGTAATTTTGACGAAAGATAATAAATATACACAAAAGAAGTCGAGGGTGAAGAATAGAAAGAATGAGACAGTGCATCCCGAAAAACCTGAAAACGAGACAAAGCAGCTGAAATGAGAGCAAAGAAGACTCACCAGGTTGTCTACAATTCTCAGGATATTCCTAGCAGAGTGAAGTTCAACAGTCTGAGCTGCTTCGGATGTTACGACTGTGATACCATCAAAACTGGCGAACAGTGCTTAAATGACAACAGATCTCGATCGACCCAGAAAACAGTTGGCATCCCATCAATCATCTGGAACTCGCAGCTGATGAAACTCATAGAAAAGGTGAAAACGAAACCGTTCAAGAGCAGGTACGTTTTAACTTGAACCAGTTTTTTTTTCCAAATCAACAAGCAATATCAGTTTAGCTGAACAAAACTTCTCCTTAGATAGGTAGGAAACTCATCTACGCCTACATGTTATTGAATGTTAGCAATCAAATTCACCAGGCACCTACTCCATTGCTTCAGGTGGATAAATATATTTCTTCTTCGCCAGGAACCTGACTAAAACTTACACACACAAGAAGTTACACAAGACAATATGAAGTTTGCTTTAGTGAAGCCCAAGGTTCATTACTGTCCAATGAACCCTGGAGCCCGATAACAAACTATACTCGCACAGATTCAAAATATTATGCAGAAGGTTCGCTAATTGACGCGCAGAGCGGACCATCTGAGGAGCGTGCGTGCGTGGCACAGCTGAGACGAGGCGAGACATCGAAGTGAACTAACAGCACCTAAGGACACTTCCCTCTTGAACTGACTAAAATAAGGATACAAATTGCCTTTCGATTCCGTTATAGATTTTTGTTGTATAAATACTCAATGAACTATATAAATGCTGGAATGTGAATTTGCTGCTCCTAGTATGAACACTGCAACACCTATCTTAGCTCCTGTCGCAACCTTTCTGTTTACGCCTCAACGTTATCGGTTTCATGTTGTGAAGTGTCCGTGTTTACTTACGTGGTGAACAATAAGCCTCCCTCTTCGTCTGACTAATCCCCGTCTACTCCACTCGGCAGTCCACGCTTCGTTCCACGCTTCGTTCACGTATGATCTCATCATTCGACTTTCTCGTCTCGTTTCGATTAACGAAAATAGTTTTCTACTTGTCCCTCTGAATACAAAATCGTATATTTTGGATTCTCTGTGGCCATCATACCTCAGGAGACTGGTTTCAGCTCATCAACCTCTGCGTATAACTCCATGCTACATCGAAATATAGTCAGGGCATCTGGAGGCAGCACACGCACACACACATATCATACATCCATCATCATACCTACGACGAAATATAGCAGCATCGTATATGCTGCTTGTTCGAATTCGGCTCGTTTCCTGCCTTGGTGGTTTGGAGTTTTGGATACGCAGCAACGTGGACATTCACCAACTTCGAGTGACGTCATCACCTCATCACCCGGTCAGTTCGTTCCAAATTGACTATTTGACTCAACCACTTAGTTTTTAACAGAAAATACTGTATGTTTACCTTTTATAATTTCACCGGAGCTCCGTAGGTACTTGAATAAGTTAACGAATTATTTATTCACAAACCCACCATTATTTCGAAAATTTATTAAACAACGGGCTTGATTAATTGGTTTTTACTTTCTTGGACAACCCCTATCAAGCACGATCATTGTTTTTGGTAGCAGAGCGTGGTTAGTGGGTTGTGATAGTTATTCGAACGTTTGATTTTGATATCGTAATTATATCAAACATTAAGTAGGTACCTATTTTGAGATTGCACGATCTATAAATCGAATATTTTAGATCGACTCATTATTCTGCACACTTTATATATCGAATATTTTAGATCGACTCGTCGATTTGAACTTGTCTAGTTCGTTGAAATCGTATATTTCTTCCTGATTTGATCTAATTTGCATAAAATTTTTGTTTTTGTATTACGTGAACCCTTCTATATTTTCTCATTCAAGTGTATTCGCATACAGCTATTATTCCATTCATCGATTTTATTTCTAAAATTTTGTTCGGTAGTTTCGAACACTATAAGATTGTTTGATTCCTTTTTTTCTAGTAATTATCTACCTGATTTGGCTAATTCATTTTCTCGCAAATTTAGATTGTAAGGAAACTGGCAATCCTTTGTCCCCTAATCCTTATTCCCGAACGTGCTATTCACCTCAACCCTTATCCATGGAGTAGGTATTACACATTCGAAATTGCATTTATCTATCCACAATGACTTTCGAAACCGAAGTAGCAAAGGCTAAGAAAGGGTGGCTCGCCGCTGCAAAGGAAGTACAGTGGATTTGTGATAAAGGACGTTCCGCACTCACCAATCCGCAAGTGATTAACGAATTCAAGGGCGCGTTTCGAGTACTTGAAAAATACTACACTAGATTCGAGGATGCCTATGCATTTATTACTCAGCTTTATGAAGATGAGAATAAAGGTTCTGAGTTTCCTAATGAAAACGAGAAGAAAACGTTAGCGTCAGTTAAGAAATATTACTATGAAAGTTTAACCCTCATGGAGACCGTTTCTGCTTCTGCATCGTCGTCGAGTAGTAATTTAGGGAACACGACCACCGCTTACAATGAATCGAAGTCTAGTTATTTGCCGAAGATTGACCTTCCCAAATTTGATGGTCAGATATTGAATTGGCCAAAATTCAAAGATACATTTGTATCTCTTGTCCATCAAAACGATAATTTGAAGGCAATTCAGAAATTTCATTATCTCATTTCAGTTTTAAGTGGTCCAGCCCTATCCGTTATTTCGAATTTACCTCTCGTTGAAGGCAACTATGACATAGCGTGGGAAGCTCTAATCAAGACCTACGATAAGAAACGCATTCTCGCTAGTAACTATCTAGATCAAGTTTTGAACTATAAACCCGTTCAAGGTAAACAGACTGAAACACTGAACAGTTTTCTAGCGAAAGTTGCTGAGTCTATTTCCGCGTTCAGGCTTCTCAAGATTGGTAATGAAGCTGAATTTATACTATTTTATCTTGCTTCAAAATGTCTAGATTTTCGCACAAGGGAACGTTTTGAAATTGATTCAAACGAAACAGAGTTTCCTACTGTTAACCAGCTAGTTACCTATGTCAGAGAACATTTGCTCGCTCTTCAATTAGCTGAACGCAAATCGCCATCTCAGTCCACTGATTCAAATAGCGCATCTCAGAGTAAATCTAAATCATCTTGCCACGATTCGAAGCAAAGGTCAAATAATGCTTCTAAATCGTTTGTGGCTAGTAATGCTCCCGCTCGTAAAGCGGACAGTAAGAGTAAATCGAATATTTCATATCCTGAGTGTCTAGTTTGTAATCGTGGGTCTCACTCCATTTTGAGTTGCGAAAAATTTCATGATTCTACCGTAGCTCAGCGAGTGCAATACTTGAAGAATTGGAAGGGTTGTTTCAATTGCCTCAGCCATCTACATTCTACAGTTGACTGTAAATCACAGTGGACTTGTAGGTTTTGTAAACAAAAACACCATGTCATGCTTCACAGGACTCAACCAGACCATTCTCCTCACAATTTGACGACTGCAACTTCCAACCCGGCTCTTTCAGCTGTCCTCGAATCATTCTCCGATGAGGTTGTATCCGTTATTTTAGGGACTGCAATAGTTCAAATAAAAGATGCTAGAGGTCAGTTTCAAGACGTCAGGTTGGTTTTAGATTGTGGAAGCCAACATAGCTTCATCACTCAGCGATGTGTTAGGCGTTTGGGTTTGGATGCTTCGAAATTCGCTAAACGGATTTCTGGCATTGGTGAGACGGCTTTTGAAGGTGCAAAGGGACAAACTGCTTGTACAATTCGTCCAAGAGATAAAATGTCACCCAATTTGTCAATCAATGCTGTGGTAATTAAAAATATTACGTCATTCCTTCCTTCAAGTCCATTTCCCCCACATTTGATCAAGTATTTTTCACGTTTTGAACTGGCTGATCCTAAATTTTGGGTTTCATCTCCAGTCGACCTTTTACTTGGAGCTGAAGTTTTTGATCAAATTTGGACGAAACCTGCTGTGAAGATTCGTCCAGATGCTCCCTCTTTATTTCCTTCGATATTTGGGAATGTTGTGATGGGCAAATGCAAAAGCACATCGTCACACCGTACTACTTCCCTCTTCGCGTTTTCAGAATCTGATGATCTCAACGATAATCTCCGTAAGTTCTGGGAAATTGAGGAAGTCGTTCAAGCTCCTATTTTGAATCCGGATGACCAGGCTTGCGAGCAGCATTTCCAACAGTCTCATTCTAGACTTCCTAATGGTCAATACGTTGTCCGCTTACCATTTCGTTCAGTACTACCTACTCTCGATTCCAGTACCACTATGGCTTCTAATCGTTTTTATTCTCTCGAGGCGAGACTCAAGAAGAACCCTGACCTTAAGACCCAATACCATTCTTTCATGCAAGAATACATTGACTTGGGTCACATGAGTCCTTCACAATCACCGTCGAAATACGTGATTCCTCATCATTCAGTGATGAAAGAAGATAGAGGTAAAATAAAGATTCGAGTAGTTTTCGATGGTAGTGCCAAAACTCATAATGGCTCTCTCAATGACCATTTGCTGACTGGTCCAAAGCAACAGAATGACATTCGATCAGTCCTTCTCAACTTTCGTAAGCACGCTGTTGTCTTTGTTGCTGACATAGTGAAAATGTATAGGAACATTTGGGTCTCTGAAGAGGACCGATCATACCAACATATCGTATGGCGTTTTGATCAATCTGCACCCTTGCTGACCTATCAGCTTAATACAGTCACTTATGGATTATCCTGTGCTCCATACTTGGCTCTCAGAGTCTTACACCAATTGCGTGAAGACGAAGGATCGAAATATCCTAAAGCAGCTGAGATCATAGAAAGGGACGTCTATGTTGATGATTATGCTACTGGTTCTCACTCAATAGAAGACGCACTATATCTCCAGGACCAACTGATACACCTACTGAAGTTAGGAGGTTTTGAGCTAGGTAAATGGGCCAGCAATCGTAAAGAGCTGCTTCACCCAGTGTCTGGTGATTCCCATTGCACTCCAGTTTCTATTTCACCTCCCGATGACACAAGCATCAAGGTTCTAGGAATTCAATGGGATCCCTCTCTGGATTGTTATTCCTATCAGATGAACCTACCAGAATTTGGTTGTTATACCAAAAGAACGTCCCTTTCTGTAGTTGCGAGACTGTATGATCCTTTAGGATTCCTCTCGCCCTACATCGTTTTGCTGAAAGGTTTCATTCAGTCCTTATGGAAAGAACGTTTGGGGTGGGACCAACCACTTCCTAGCCATCTCGTTGAGGAATGGGAGTCATCAATAAGACAACTAGACCAACTTTCAAGTGTCAGAATACCTCGATTTGTAGGGGCCTCTACGACATCAACTCATCAGGTCATTGGCTTCTCAGATGCGTCAATGAAGGCATATTGCGCAGTATTATATTTGAAAACCATGTCCGAAAATTCGACCTCCGTTCACCTGCTTGTTGCTAAAACTAAGTTGGCACCATTGAAGACGATCTCTGTGCCAAGGCTTGAGCTTTGTGGAGCTCTGCTCCTGGCCAGACTCTATAAATCAATATCGCCCTTTCTCAACTTATTACCGTCTTCCATTTTCGAACCAGCGTTTTTCACAGATTCATCGATTGTATTAGGATGGTTGAAAACACCTCCATTCAAACTCAAGACGTTTGTGGCAAATCGAGTATCCGAGATTGGTGAACTAACGCCACTCAATTGTTGGAGACATGTTGACACCAATCAAAACCCAGCGGACTGTGGGTCGAGGGGTCTTTTACCTTCAGAATTGGTGCACCACAACATTTGGTGGCAAGGACCAGATTGGTTACCATTAGACGAGGAGACGTGGCCTATTCCATCATTTTCTGTGCAATGCAACTTGCCTGAAGTTAAAAGCGATCCGGTTTCACTCAGTCTTATTTCTAAAGATGAGCACCCTTTTCTTTTATGGATGAAGCAATTTTCTTCATTCATGAAAATCATACGTGTTGTTGCAATTTTGGTACGAGCCATCCATAATCGACGCAACAGGCTAAATCCACGAACTGGACTTCTCCAACGTCAGGACATTGATACGGCTATGAATTGCTGCATAAAAGCAGTTCAACTTCATTTACTTCTGGAAGGCAATTCGAAACCAGAAAACATTCACCGTCTTTATGGAAATCTTTGCCCTTTCTTTGACAGACATGGACTCTTGAGGGTGGGCGGTAGGTTAACTCACTCCAACCTTCCGTATAATAGCAGATATCCTATTTTACTTCCTGCAAAGTCCCATTTCACCATTTTACTGGTTGATTTCTATCATTCTGCTTACCTGCACCCTGGACCTACTTTACTTCAGGCATTGTTACAAACCCGTTTTTGGGTTCCGGCACTCCGGAGACTTGTTCGTCAACGCACATTCCATTGTTTGAAGTGCTATAAAAAGAATGCTAAGGCTAAAATTCCTATCATGGCAGATTTACCGAAATTTCGAGTGGAAGGCAACCGACTGTTTACCCATGTGGGAACAGACTTTGCAGGTCCTTTCATAATTAGAGATTCATTGCGAAGGAAGGTACAAACCCGAAAAGCATACTTATGCTTATTCGTTTGTATGCAAACAAAGGCAGTTCACCTCGAAATAGTTTCTGCTCTCTCATCTGAGGCATTCCTAGCTAGCTTCGACAGGTTCATTTCCCGCAGAGGACTTCCTGAGCAAGTATACTCAGACTGTGGTACAAACTACATAGGAGCGAACAACCAACTAAAAGAATTCTACCATTGGTTCAACATGCCTACGACTCAAGCTCAGGTAAACCACCGGTCCCTTCAGCAAGGCATACAGTGGAACTTTAACCCTCCTCAAAGCCCACACTTCGGCGGAATTTGGGAAGCAGGTGTGCGCTCCGTCAAGACATTAATGGTAAAGTCTGCTGGTGCAGCCCCCCTTACCTTCGAGGAACTGGGTACATTATTCACCAGGTTTGAAGCTATTCTCAACTCCCGACCATTGTGTCCCCTAACTTCCAATTTGGAAGACTGCAACTACCTGTCACCTGGCCACTTCTTGGTGGGTGGCCCCCTTCTTGTTTATCCTGAACCTTCTCTTCTAGATAGGAAGGAGTATTTGTTGTCAAGGTGGCAGTTAGTGAAGAAAATGCACCAACAGTTTTGGAACAGATGGCGTTTGGAATACCTTCAAACTTTACAGAAACGCCATAAATGGACTAAGGACGTCCCAAACATCAATGTAGGTGACCTTGTGCTCCTTATGGAAGATTGCTCTGACATTATGAGGTGGCCTACTGCAAGAGTCATCGAAGTTCATCCAGGTCGGGATGGAGTAGTTCGCGTTGCCACGGTCAAAACCAGCCGCTCGACCTTCAAACGTACAGTCCAAAAGCTCATTCCTCTCCTTCCTCTCTCCACTCCTGCATATGATTGCTAGTTGCCAAGAATTTGATTTGCCTATAAGTATGTACTACCTATGTTTTGTCTTTGAAATTTGTTTTTTACAAATTTGGTGGGCGGAATGTTTACGCCTCAACGTTATCGGTTTCATGTTGTGAAGTGTCCGTGTTTACTTACGTGGTGAACAATAAGCCTCCCTCTTCGTCTGACTAATCCCCGTCTACTCCACTCGGCAGTCCACGCTTCGTTCCACGCTTCGTTCACGTATGATCTCATCATTCGACTTTCTCGTCTCGTTTCGATTAACGAAAATAGTTTTCTACTTGTCCCTCTGAATACAAAATCGTATATTTTGGATTCTCTGTGGCCATCATACCTCAGGAGACTGGTTTCAGCTCATCAACCTCTGCGTATAACTCCATGCTACATCGAAATATAGTCAGGGCATCTGGAGGCAGCACACGCACACACACATATCATACATCCATCATCATACCTACGACGAAATATAGCAGCATCGTATATGCTGCTTGTTCGAATTCGGCTCGTTTCCTGCCTTGGTGGTTTGGAGTTTTGGATACGCAGCAACGTGGACATTCACCAACTTCGAGTGACGTCATCACCTCATCACCCGGTCAGTTCGTTCCAAATTGACTATTTGACTCAACCACTTAGTTTTTAACAGAAAATACTATATGTTTACCTTTTATAATTTCACCGGAGCTCCGTAGGTACTTGAATAAGTTAACGAATTATTTATTCACAAACCCACCACTATTTCGAAAATTTATTAAACAACGGGCTTGATTAATTGGTTTTTACTTTCTTGGACAACCCCTATCAAGCACGATCACTTTCCGATTGCTGTCATAAATACATAAAACTCAAAATGTTTTTGTATTTCTTGAGTGGATGGCCAAAGAGTGGATGGATCTTGATGCAGTTTTTTTCCGCGTGCTCTTCAAACACCCGCGCCGTGGGTAACAGAGGCTACATGATTGTTTCCAAATGCGACTCCCTCATCACAAACTCAGTGGTCCTTCACGAAGACAAAATGTTTACAAATCGCCTTAACTAAGGGCGAGACGTAAGCGGTATAACTTTTGGAAGTGGTTTCGGACGAAACAGGATTTGATGGAAAGAGATTATCTCGCCAATTCCAACGACACCAAAACAATTCCTCTGCGATGAACCGTTCGTCCGTTATAAGAGGATGTAGGGAATGTTGCCTGGAGGGTGAAACATTAATACTGTCACTCGGTTTGCCCTGATCACCGTACAACACATGGGTAATCCAGCTAGTCTGCTATATACATGACAACATTTTTCTCATTAAATTCGTATGTCCGTTCTAATGTAGTTGGTGCTGTCTTTTCATTTACATTTCCTTGAGGTTACGGATTCAGCCATCTTCCGTTTGCGCTAAATTTCGCGAGTTAACTTTATTCGAGGCTAGGAACGGGTCTACAACGGTCGCTCGCCGTTCAAGATCGTAGAAATCTCGTGATGGTCACGGGTCACAGCATGCCTTCTGTACAGAAGCTCGCCGGACGGGAAAAATATACGTCCTGGTGTACAACCACGCGTGCCTCCTCACTGGACGATTTATGGTTCTTAATAGAAGATGATCGCCTCCAAGCCTACGGCTGATTCGAATCAAAAATTGTCCGAGGAAGATCGAAAGGACCACACATCAAATATGCAAAATAGGCCAAAGAGGCGTGGAATCATTAGAAAACCTCCTTCTCAGACTCGGGTTTGACCCGAAAAGTTGGTATTTTGAAGCAGTTGGCAACCACGTGATTGTGGTTCAATTGATGATTATGTGAACAGAATTGTGTCCACCCCCCAAAGGTTACGTGAAATAAACCTTAATGTTCTTTATTACAGACGAATGGGTCGGAGTTCTGGCAGGCCTTCCGGAGGACTGTCAGCCAATGATAATGGGACTTGAAAGTTCTGGAATCCCTGGCAATCACCGGCGATTCAATAAATGTAAAACTCCATCAAGATGGTTCACGTTCATCTTATAATAAACCATCCCGGAATGGTTCAGCTTTTTACTCTCGTAACCACCATTCAACGAGTTAATCGTCAGCCTTGCGGTTTCAGAGGTTAACGCAATTATCACGAAAATGAATGGAGAAAAAAGGACAAAAATCAAAAATCAAAAATAATTCAACTGACTCGCACCAGTCAAATCAAAAGAATGCATCGACGAATAACCGAGACTACAAACAAAATCGGAATCAAGGTAATTCTAATTTTAACCAAAATCAAAACAAGGGCTCCAAAAAATCTTTTATGGCATATCTAGGAAATTCCTATGTCACAGATGAATACTGGTATTTAGATAGTTGTGCTAAAAATTCCCGTCGTTGTAGATCATATTGCTGATAAAATCCCCGTCATTGTAGATCATAATGCTGATAAAGTAACAGCAAGTGACGTTCACTAAGTTCCTAAAATAGCCAGCAATTTGCTTTCTGTGGGTAAAATCGTCGAAAACGCTAACACAGTGGTCTTCTGTCAATCTGGGGGCCGTGTTATTAATGAAGATGGTGACTTCATCGCGACAGCTTCCAGGCACAATGACATCTACAAAATAGACCCTCTCGATCTCTCTCCTACTTTGCAAAAGCCAAGTTTACTTTGATGGTTTTTTGACTTGGTTGATGTTTACTTGTTTGGGTTGAATGACCGACTGGTGAAAAACTGATGGAAAAACTGATGGAAAAACTGGTGAAAAACCGACTGGTGAGGTCATTCAACCCAAGCCAAGTTTACTGTGGCACAGAAGGCTGGGCCATTTAAACAGAAACAGCATGAGAAAGCTTGAGCTGGAGTTGGAGCTAGTAACATGACTGTGAATTGCCAGGTATGTGCGCTTGGATACCGTATGCATGTCAACCCTTCAAGGCGACCAAATTCAAGGCTACCAAACCCCTAGAATTGGTCCACACCGACTTAAATGGACCAATGGAGGTGACTGGCATTTCAGGGAGCCGATATTTTTTCACTTTGGTGGACCATTACACCCGATACACAAGCGTATATCTCATCAAGCGGAGAAGTGACGTTTTTGAGCTTTTAAAGATTCAAGGCAGAAGTGGAACGTTACACAGACGAAAAATATATGGCCTCAAAATCGGGCAAAGGAACCGAGTAGGCACATTAATCGATCTTTTGAAGAATTCTTTGCTGCTGAGAGTACCTATACGCCATCGAGAATCGTACGCCTATGCACACCAGCAGAACGGTATCGCCGAGAGGGCTCAAGAATGATGCAGAAAAAGCACGCTGCCTACTGGCCAAAGGAAATTTACCCAAAATTTATTGGTATCAAGCCGTGTTGACCACTGTCTTATTTGAATAACCGCTCGCCTTCCAAAGCTGTTCAAGGAATGACACCCTTATGAAGTTTGGACAGCCAAGAATCCTGACTTGAGCCACATTCTAATTTTTGGCTGTGAGGCAGTTGTTCAGGTTCCGAAACAAAAAAGGCTCAAGTGGAACTACAAGTCAAAGAAGACGCTCTTTGTGATGAGGTCAAAGGGTACCGCCTCACCGACCCAAAAACGCACACTATTAGCATCACTGGTCCATTTACCCCCTTCACAAGAAGACGAAGATCGCCTTGAAGACCTGAAACTCTCATCATCACACAATGAGAACGATGATGATAACGACTCATTGACGCGTACTCCATCGCCAATCAAGTTCGCACCTCTACAGGACAGGCAGGGCCATCGCACATGTCGTCCGAGAAGGCGCGCGTTCAGCAGACGTCAGACACACCCGATGGCAAATCAGAAAATCGGAAAACTCGTCAAAAATAGCAGACTCAAACCGATGAATCTGTCAGATCCCAGCACGTCAAAAAGCCCAACTGTACAGCTGTACAAGAGTGTTCGGATATCGAGGTGAACGTCAAAAAACACACACGGGTTTCAACGGAATGAAAATGTTGTTGTATTATATTTATTGGTTCACAAACGGTAAAGTCAAGTTCAAGCCAGGGTCAATATGCCAAACAAAATACAAATCGCGTTTTCACAAACGGTTAGATATTATATCGAAAATACTAGGATCGGATGGTACAGCGATGATGGTTTGAAGGGTACTGAAAACATTTTCTAAGAGGTGAAATTACAAAAGTAGGAGGAGGGGGAAGGGCGGCTTAGAGTCAAAGTGGGCCTTGGTTGGTACAATTTGGGAAAACCCAGGGTTGTTGAACGGGGAGGGATGCAGGTATTACATGCGTTCTATGCTCAAACGAAAACCTTTTGTGTGGAAAAGTAGCGGCTTTTCAATGTGACGAACTAACACCAACAAAGACGCTGATTATCACCTAATCGTTCAAGTACCTAACTGTCATCAAGACAATCATGGTTTCATCATGTCTTAAAACTTGAACAGTAGATAGGGGAGCTTGAGGTGTAAGTGGACATTTTTTTTTCAATTCAAATTTCAAGACATCCATGTTGTTTTTCTAAAGAACTATTGACATATCTGGTCTGGTATGATATCTAGTTTCAAAAAATGGCCGACCAAGATTTTTCAAATGGATAGCTTGCTCGCGATTTAAGTTTTTTTTAAGTACTTTTTTGTCCACTAGGAATCCCTTTAATTCATTATCAGAACTCTTTTTTATCACATTCAAGTCTTAAAAAATAATTCTAGTTTCATCACATTTTCAAGGTATGTACCACAATTTGCAAGAATTGATCACCTAATTCGCCACACAAGGCGCTTCTTTTAGGTAACATTCCTTCTTCTTGTAATATTAAAATCAGAATACAAATGGTGGAAAAACAACATGAAAGATGACTAGGAAGAATGAGCACCTTTCTCTTGACAGTAAAAATAATAAGTGTAGGTACCTATTATTCAGAGATTGGTAAACCAAAATTGAAATGGGACTTCCAACAAACTTACTAATTTTTAAGAAAAATGTCTTAGCGAATTTTCGGAGAAAATGAAGCCATTGCAACGGGTCCAAAATTTTAAAAAACTCAATTGGATTTATGTCGAGTTTTGAAGCTTTGGAACTTGAAAAATAAACTTGAATTTTAAGAAAAGGCTTAGAAACTTGAAATTAAAATGTTAAAGATTTGTTGGGGATCTTCCTCACTCCTCAGACCTCTTCATGAAACAGACGACGTAGCCCCCGTAGCAGGGCTCAGTGAGTTCTGTGGCATAGAATTCTCGATCCGTTTCCTCTTATGAACTAATAAAGACATCCTAGGCACCACACCTATAAGAGGAAATTCCCTTCACTTGTTGCACATACCTACTTAGGGACAACATTGAACCAATAGCCCTCTATCCAATAGACCTCTGGAGTTAAGTTAATCTCGAAAAAAGAAAAATGTAAAAAAAAGAAAAATTAAAGAAAAAGTCCAGAGAAAAAAATAACTAATCAGAGCAAAATTGAGGAATTGGTCAGAGAAAAATTAATCTCGTTCATACATATAACTGGAACAAGATTTTGAATCATTCTGAAGATTTTACAAGGGGGGGGGGGGGGGAGTGGACTGCCTGTTATTTAAAAAACCAGCAATTCGATCCTACCCTGCTCATTTGTCATTTCCGAATCCATGAAGATGGGGTAGTAGCATAGGGATAACATGATCATGTATGAAGCATCCATCCGTCCACCCACATGAATGCTACAAAGAAGAAGATAGATGAGACCGGGCGCTTGTACACCCACTGTCGAGTATGGGAGGCAAACTGCAATGAGTTAGAAGCGAATTTCCGTTGTTTTCCCTCCAAACGTGAATAATTCCCCTTCGCATTTCCTCTTCCGTTGGAAACGAAATTTCCGTCCAAACCTCATGCAATTTTTTTTAATGGCAAGAAATCAGAAAAGAATAAGAAAAATTCTGGCTTGGATAAGTTTTCATTCTTTTTGTTTTGAATGGAGCAAGTGATTTTCAAATATATTCAAGAAATAAGAAAAGAAATAAGAAAAATTCTGGCTTGGATAAGTTTTCATTCTTTTTGTTTTGAATGGAGCAAGAACATGATTTTCAACCATATAATAATTTACTTCAGTGCTGCCAATAGGCGAGAAATGCTCGAATGGCGGGAAATTCAGACCCATCAGGAAAAAATGTGGAAGAACAAAAAATGAAATATTTTCGGGAAGTTTTGCATGGCTTCTTTTTTCCTATTAATTATTGTTAAACCTACTATCAAGCCGTCGCCGCCTCCACAGACGTTTTTGGTTTATTATTTGTGAATAATACACCTATGTATTCACTCAGCAAAAAATTTTTATAAAGCCCCCTCAAAATTTGTTCTTTTACGTTTCAAGGTGTGTAGATTCTAAAAATGCAATGTCCGTCCACCATACCATGCATACCTGCTTAATTTTCGGTCAAAAAATTCGTTCTTTAGCACACAGGCTCCATTTGGGCCCTAGTTGTGTCCCGAAACTTTGCAGCCCAATCGTAATGTTGCCAGGGGTGTTATGGGGGAGAAATGGGTGTAAAAATAGGGGGTTTTTAGAGGTTTTGGCGAACATGAGCTTGTGAGGTACCTACCGTTTTTCGTGTTTTTTAGGGCGATAAGTGCTAATGTGA
This sequence comes from Leptopterna dolabrata, assembly GCA_954871275.1. Classification (NCBI taxonomy): domain Eukaryota; kingdom Metazoa; phylum Arthropoda; class Insecta; order Hemiptera; family Miridae; genus Leptopterna; species Leptopterna dolabrata. The sequence goes on from OX940974.1 coordinate 23,152,594, forward strand.
TGTTCATTTTGACCAAGGAGTGAAGAATTGAGTTTGCAAGGAAGGTTCAGCTCCGAAAATTCATTTTTTATGAGTCAAAAACCTGGGAAATTGTCTGAAATCGCCATAAATTGGTATAACAGTAGAAGTAGGTAGTAGGTATCAACAGGTGAATCAAGACATTAAATGGCTCTATCAATGATAAAAGGTAATTTGTAAAAAAAAAAATAGGAGCCTAATTCGTGTTTTGGGGGGCCAAAATTGGTAGAAACCATAAAAAATAACTATTTCAATTATTGCACATGAAAGAAAAATAAACCCATGTGATATGGACTCAGCAGCGTTTTTGGAATCTGCGCACCTTGAAACGTTAAGAAAAATGTTTTGCTCAGCGAGTAAATAGGTGTATTGCCTATTCAAAGTATAGCAAACCAAAACTTGAAGATGAATGACACCTGAAGTCAAGTCCGCTGAGAAAACCTTAGCAAGCGTGCACACGTCATCTGCGGCCGAGCTCGATCAGGGTGGAAAATATGAGACAGTGGTACCTACCTACCGTAAAACGGGGTTAGTAGGGTCAGCGAGGCTATTAGGGTCTTCCTCTTCTTCTTTTTCCCAGTTACTTGTCTTGGCCGCAGCCATGCCAGACATAGGTTGGTTGTACGGCTATCGGTTGATGTTGTGGTTCAGTGGTTGGTTGTACGGCTATCGGTTGATGTTGTGGTTCAGTGGTTGGTTGTACGGCTATCGGTTGATATTTGTGGTTTATCGGGGGAGGGGGGATGATGGGCTGTATAGGTAGAGGTCCTTACTGGTTGTGGAGTTTAAAAATGAATGCCACAGTCGTCAATAAAATTGTAAACTTCCCTCATAATACCAATGATGAAGTTAGTTTTGATGAGGTTGATGATACTCGTATGTTGATCATTGAATAGGTTTCTCCCCTGGGTTGCGAATCTGGTACACCTGTTGAGGATGTAGTCCAGGTCAGCAATTTCCTGTCGATCACAAGATGTGCAGAGGGGCGAGTCGATTTTTTGGTTTATTATTCTGTGAATAATACACCTATGTATTCGCTCAGGAAAAAGTTTTTATAACACCCCCTCATAATTTTTTCTTTTCCGTTTCAAGGTGCGTAGATTCCAAAAATGAAATGTCCGTCCGCCGTCCGCCGTCCTCCGTATCACGTGTACAGGCTTCATTTTCGGCATAAAAAATTCGTTCTTTCGCACACATGCTCCATTTGGGTCCTAGTTGTGTTCCGAAACTTTTCAGCCCGATCGGAATATACCCAGGGGTGTTATGAGTGAAAATGTGTGTAAAAATAGGTACTTTTAGCGTTTTAGCAACATGTTAGTAACATGAGCTTTTGAGGTATCTTTTTCCATGTTTTTGGGGACGAGAAGACCGAGTATGAAGTCGATTTTGACCAAAGACGCGGAAATTGAGGTTTTACCAAAGGTTCAGCTCCCAAAATTGATTTTTTATGAGTCAAAAACCTGGAAAACTGTCTGAAATCACCATCAATGTGTATGGTGATCAATGATCAAAGATGATCTGAAAAAAAAATCGTACCTATTTCATGTTTTGGGGGCCAAAATTGGTGGAAATCATCAGAAATAGTTATTTTAATCATTCCACATGAAAGAAACAATAAATGTATCAGCCAACAAGAATCTCTAGAACTCCAATAGGATAATAAACCCATGTGACAAGGACTTTGCAGCGTTTTTCATAAGCCAGTGCAAATATGGAGAGTTTCCGTGACCCAAGTTGTTGAGTGTTGTAAGAAATTTAAGGGGCTCGTTAATCCCTCTGTACCATGGAGTTGTGGTGGGGAGTGGAATGATGCTTCTGGTCCATTCTCCACATAGCCGGCATTGTCAAGCATAGGTATTCTGCAGCCCATCCCAGGTCCCTCCTTTTTTGAGAACTCCAACAAGGTCAGAATACTGTATTTTTCGAGGAAATACATTGCCGCCATATCTGCTGTGGAATTTGGCCATCATGTCTGGAATTTCATTGCTGGATATGTTCACATGACTAGGTATCCACTGTACTGCAACTTTCCTATTTTGAGTGCACGTGATACATTTAATGACAGTCAATATTTCTTGAGTAACAAAGTCCGGATTGTCTCCTATCTTCAGGTTTTTAAGGTACTGGATGGCTGTTGGCTGCTTGAGAATCGGAGAGTATGAGGATGTTTGCGGTACCTACCTATCATTATGTGTGAGTGTATGCAGGAGAGCTGTATATATGGCATCAAGTTCACCTTGGAAGATGCTAGTGGAAGATGCTATTAGGGTCAAAACTTCGTTTCAGCTATTTCTAGGTTCTGGAGGGTTCAGTGTTGCTTCTAAAATTATGAGAGAAATCATGGAGCTGTAGGACACTATAATCTACTATCTGTGGAGTTTGAGGCCTCACGTACGAGGCTGAACTATGTTGGCGAGGAGGTGAAGCACGACTTCTTTTTTGTTCTGTTTTCAAGATCGCCAAAACTTTGTGTGTTGGCACCACTGCGTTCATCGTTTTGGGTCCGACCTTTGCCCATCCTTTCCACTCATTTCCTCATTTGTTTTGGTTTGATTCCATGGTGCCGTATTTTTCTAAGGATAGTCCTGCATTTTACAGATTCATTTTTTTACTACGAGATAATAATTTTGTGGTATCCAGGCAACAAGGGTCACCATGCCCCGAATCTACAAACCGTCTTGTGATAACGCGCGGAGGAATATAAACTTACTAGAGTGCGACCGCGTTTTTGGAACCCGTCCGGAAAGGTGCTATCACACTTCGGGAAGGTTCTCGTCGTTCCGGAATTCCCTATAGTTGCCTCCATCAGCGACTTAATCGGCGCCGGAGTGATTGGGCCAACGCTGGCAGGCCTAAAGCCTAAAGCGTTATCGAATGCGGAGGAGGAGATAGTTGTGGACAGGCTTGTCAAACGCGCCGACTACCCCCTGGGATGTTATGACCTGAGGCCCATCATCAAAGGTATGTTGGATAAGCAGGGACGATCCATGCCTCGCTTCAAGAACAATTTGCCTGGTTCTGAGTTCTTTGGTTCTTTTAGCGAATTTTCAAAGAAAATGAAGCTATTGCAATGGCTTCGAAATTTAAATAATATAAATTTTTGGAAATTTTCTTCATAGAAATCCGTTTCAGACCATTCTAAAACGATTCCTGAAATTTAACACTTTTTTATATGTATATATATATATATATATGTGTCACTCCAGACGATAACTCTCGATAGAATTGAGATAAACAGCTCAAATTTGCACAAAAAATCTATCTTGGCAATCGAAAGGCTAAGTTCGAAGATGGGCGAAATTGGCCTACTCTAAGGAGGGTTTTGGCGCATTTAAAGTGCGCAAAAATTACCCAAAAATCCCCAAAATGTTATTTTCCAACAAGTGACCCCTAATTTTAAAGGTTTTTGCACGCTGAACACGATGGTGGAATCGGATTTTAGATATCTTGATCCGTTCTCAAATTAGAGCATTTAAAGTGCGCAAAAATTACCCAAAAATCCCCAAAATGTTATTTTCTAACAAGTGACCCCTCATTTTAAAGGTTTTTGCACGCTGAACACGATGGTGAAATCGGATTTTAGATATCTAAATCCGTTCTTAAATTAGAGCATTTAAAGTGCGCAAAAATTACCCAAAACTAGGATAATCTTTAAACTCTTACCCCCCCCCCCCCCCCACCCCCTTAGAGTGGTCAGATTGAAAAATGTGAGAAGTATTAATTGAAGACGAGAGTTCGAAGCAAAAAAGGGGGAGGCAAACGATTAGTACAACTCCTTGAATTTCCCATTTGACATATAATTTATTGTTATGATACCTTCATAGATAGACAAGTACCGGCCCACGTATTACTAGAAGGAAGACGAAAGAAAAAATCTATTTCAAATTATTCAATTTAGGTACTAACAGTAGGAGGAAGAAGGTTAGGTAGGTATCTTATCAATTTATTATCAGTATCATACGAATATTTGATATTCAAAGGTAGGTAGGTACTTAACATGATAAAAATAATATCAATGAAGAAGGAAGGATCTACCTACCTAGTAGAGCAAATCTTGAACTGGTTTTAGATACCAGGCCTGAAATCGTAGTCAAGAGGAAAGGCCATTCAGAAGGAACAAGGAATCTACTCATAACAAACGGTAGAATCAGGATGGACAAAACGTACAAATTAAAATAAATACGAAGAGAATATACATAGAAAACCAAATTTTAGACCGAAGTTTTCCTTTATTCAAAACCATAGCCATTAATTCGAATATTTCTTTGAAAATTCGCTCATTAAGTCATGCTGCATGACTGGTTTTTTTTTTAAATTTTTTGGGTTCAATGTTTCAATTTGTAAAGTGGTTTTTCAATTTGTGAGCCATTACCTGTTTTATCTGCAATATTATGCGTCATAAAGTCCTTTACTTTCGACATTTTATTATTTTCTTAGTCAATGGACTATATTGTGAAAGAAAGTTTATTTTTATGGAAATAATTTTTTTTTCGAATTTAGCACTTTTTGGTGTTTTAAGACTAAAATTTGTGACCCCTATATCCCAGGGAGTGTCTAAAAGAGAGATTTTAGCCGAAAAAATCACGTGACCCTAAATAAATAAATAATAATAAATAATAAACCATTTATTGTACAAAGGCCGAATGGCCCATTAGGTACACAAGAATTACACTAATCACCCTACTTTCGTGGTTATAAGGGTCAGACCTATACGAGCGCCTAAAAAATAATTTTGATAATGCGTTGCAGTCATCAGACCAAGACTAATAACATGAAAAATCCATAAATCGCAGGAAAAAATCACTCTGACCATGGGGGGTCTCCGAAGTTGAAAATTGACCCTTATAACCCCGTTTTACCGTACCTGCCTAACACCTGCCACTTTTGATCAGGTAGGTAGGTACGTGATGTAATGTGGAATGTGGGTGATGAGTAAAACGTTCAACATGTACATAATTATAAATATATTTGTATTATACCTTCATAACAGTAACAAGTAGTATTGCAATTTTGGTATCCAGTATGTTCTGGAAAACGTAAGATGGAACAGCTGAAATAATCACAAAACATCCGTAAACACATGGGTAGAAACATGATGTGGATAATCAAAACTGATAAGGGTACAGCCCCATACATTTTTACCAACATCACATTGAGTAGAATTTGGAATGAGAAACAACAAAACACATATATAGGAGATACAAATAGAAGTGTTGTAAGAGTGTCCTACTTATGCTGTAGGTACACTGTTAAGGTAACTACTACCTAGGTAGCTACGCGTCTTCCCTCGAAAACCTCATTCAGATCTATGTATGTGGAGTTGGTGGCAGAATACACTCGTTCAAATAAAAATATAAATCAGCCTTCACTCTACCCAAGGTTTCCTTTTGATACCAACAGACAGGTTACCAGTAAGGTATTGTAGGTAATCACCATAGGTATTTCGTGATCCACTGATAATCTCCTCGCCAATAGTAAGGGGGGGATTGTGTCCTCCTCTGGATAACACGAATTAAGGAACAGACTGCATAACATATCTGGAGATAATGCGCAAGTTTTCACGTTGATGTCACAAGTTTGCTGTAGAGCCGAGTGTACGTCTGTGAAGTTGGCGCACCAACTATTCCAAAAAATTCCAAAAACGGTCTTAATCGTTAGTTTTACGTTAGTTTTGATTTGTTTTGAAAGAATTTTCGTTTGTTTCGAAAGAGGTACAGAGATATTCAAGGAATTATAGTTGGTGCGCCAACTTCACACTGGCGCACCAACTGTTCAGAAAAAAAATAAAAACTGTCCCATTCGTTAGTTTTACGTTAGTTTTGATTTGTTTTGAAAGAATTTTCGTTTGTTTCGAAACAGGTGACCAGATATTAAAGATTTAAAGTTGGTGCGCCAACTTCACACTGGCGCACCAGCTATTCAGAAAAAAATGCAAAAATGGTACTATTCGTTAGTTTTACGTTAGTTTTGATTTGTTTTGAAAGAATTTTCGTTTGTTTCGAAATAGGTAACCAGATATCAAAGAATTATAAGTAGCACGTGGTGAAGTGTGTGAAGTTGGCGCACCAACTATTCAGAATTTTTTCCAAAATGGTCCTAATTGTTAGTTAGGGATGGTGTACAGACATTAAAAAAAAAAAAAAAAAAAAAAAAAAATTTTATGGTTTTGTGTTGTTTCTGATTTGCCTCGGATGAATTATTATTATCCATTTTTGGAGAAAGCTGCGTTCGAAATTTAAAAATGGTTATTTTGTCGGTTAAAATCTATTTGAACGCAGATGAAATATTTTTTGCCTGTTAAGTATGTTCCCATAATTTGTTTCCCTGTGACTTTCTAAAAATCACTACCTGTTAATATTTTCCATCTAATTCAGTCGGAAGTCACATAAAGAGAGCGTGTGTCAAATAAGAGAGCCCTTCATATTTGAGTAGGTACCTACTTACTCTTAATCTGCTGGTAAATTTCTAACCGCAAAGGGAGCCGATCTTTTGGTCCTTGCCGCCGTCACCGTTTATGCTACTCAATCTCCCTTCCACTCCTCAACATACATGTTTCCTTCGTATAAATTCATAGACAAATCACTTACTTGCCACTCTTGTTTGCTCGTGTCAACCTGTCTCACTAAGTGCTCCTCGATTATTCATTTTAAATTTCTGACTACCCAACTTGGACTGAAACGGACTCCCGCACCCCTCGATTTGTATTCTATATTTTTTGACTTGGACTGAACTGGACTCCCACACTCCTCGATTTTTATTCTCAATTTCTGACTTGGATTTGACCGGACTCCCACACGGATTTTTGACACTCGGAAGTGATTGTGCATGTGCAAGTGCTCAAGTGTACGTCAACAAGCCCGCTCGAGCTCCAACAAGGTAATGTAATATAACATTCACTAATAATATAACATAACATTCACAATAATTTTGCTCGTCATTATAGGGCAGTGTTGACGCCAGCTTTATGATCACCGAAAGACCACCAGAAAGCTGGTGTCACCACCTGTCACTCAAATTTTTGGACCTATGCCAAAAGTTTGAGCGTTTGAGTGGCACCTCTCCCAGAAGTTGAGCGTCAAAATTACTATGTAATTAGGCATTGTTTACATTGGTGACACCATATTCACCCTAGCGTCACCCTCAGACGCTCAAATTTTGGGACCTATGTCAAAAAGTTGAGCGTTCGAATGGCACTGATCTCAGAATGAGTACCTGATTAACGTAATGACCTTCAGCTTCACTATCAAACTATTTCGAATATTTCACTCTATATCCTGTTTTGCCTTAATATGAGCGTACAATTGACGTTATTTTTAAAGTTTGAGCCCCCACTCCCTCAAATCGGTACTTAGTACTTCTGCTAAGCGTGAACCTGGTGTCACCACCATACGTTCAAATTATGGGACCTATGCCAACGTGTTAAGGCTAATTTAAGCGTCCAAATGACACAACTCTCAAAATTTCACCGCCTCTCCTTCACCCTCAAATCGGTACTCAGTAATTTCGGTTTCTGGATTGAAGAAAACAAATTAACCCTGAACATTGTACGTGCGACCGCGAAGGCCGATTATGGAGCGCACGCGGCCCCTTGTACCCAAATTATTGAAGCTACACCAAATTATTAAAAGAAGAAGTGCGCTTCAACAGTTGAAGAGTCGGGACTTGAAACTGTCCCATTCATTCCAAACCAGATTTCCATAGAGCTGCTTTTTTTCTATACCAAAACTTAAATTCACAATATTATTTTACATAATTATGAAAGAGTTAAATTCGTTTTACAGAGACAACATCGAGAGAACGAAAACAAGCGTAGAAGTAAAAAAAGTCTAATTTTCAGTTGAGTAAGGTCTAAGGGGCATTTTTTGTTGGAAATTACCTGTTGAATGTACTCCCTGAGTTTGTCACATACTTAGACTAGACACCCTGTAATACTCTCCGAAAACACAGAACCACACGCCACTCTATTAACCTACTACCACAGGTTAGTCATTGGTCAAAAGATACTTGTGCGTAAATACGAGTAAATAGAGTGGTCATTTTCTGCGAGTATGCTTTCAGAGTGTAGGTAAGTATAAGTATAAAGTATACCTACCCGCTCTATACAAGCTTTAGCCAAACATTCAAAGCTTTTTAGCTACGTTGATACTGTAAAAGAAATTATACTACTGCTGTTTAAATTAAATAATTAAATTAGTCTTGTGATTTTAATGTTTCACCATAGATAGGACCGCTATTTCATTATTTATCCAATCTCAGTCAATTATTTATCTGAATGGCGCCCCTGGTTGCTTGTATTAACTGATTATATTATGAACCTTAAATTGAAGTATTCCGTGGGGGGATTTTGTTGTCTAGAGCCGCTTATACTCACAATCCCTGTTCCTCCATTCCCCTTCCACTCTTCGAGATAGATACAAATTAATAGAATAATAGTAACTCACTTGCCACTCGCGCTACAAACCTGATCTTGCTTCCTCACTTAGTTCTCCTTGATTTTATTCTTTATTTTCAATATTAAACCTACAGAATCGAGCACAAAAAGAAAATAATAATAATAATAAATAAAATAAAAATAATAATAAAAATAAATATAAAAAGTAAAAATAAATATACTGAGTGCCCCATGAGTTATTCTACATTTCCCTCATTTTACTTTGACGACTATTTTTTTTTTTTGACGCACCCAGCAGCGTCCAGAAGCGCTCAAAGATTCACAACTCATGTATGGCACAACTCAAGTATGGCACATGAAATAGCACTGTTTTTCTACGCTGAATCGCGTGGTGATATCCCCATCTTGATTTGTTTCCATTTAACTGCATTTGGAGAAGGAAAAGTCACTTTCTCATAAGGAAATTATCGACTTACATCTAAATGCAGTAAAATGGAATCAAATCAAGATGGGGATTTCACCACGCGATTCAGCGTAAAAAACAGTGCTATATCATGTGCCATACTTGAGGTCATGACTTCATCTCAATGTTGGTAAAATCCCTGAGTTGTGAATCTTTGAGCGCTTCTGGACGATGCTGGGTGCGTCAAAAAAAAAAAAAAAAAAAAATCGAAGTAAAATGTTCATGAAATTTGATGTAGCATCCGAATCTGCAATAAAAAATAGGGGGTTCCCTTTGAAAAAACAAATTTGGTGCGCACAGCGCGCATTTGCGTGCATGCGCGACGCTTCAAACTGCAATTTTTGAACTCTTTGCAAAAAAATAAGGGGAGGTTACTTCGACAAGTTTTTTTCATTTCTCCACAACCAACGAAATTGAAAGGGTGGTACGTTCATTAAGGACCACCCTGTATGTTTTTTTGTGAGGACTCCAAATATCGTATTTTTGTGCACGCGCGCATGCGTAAAACATGCGCAAACCGCATCAACTTTCTCATTTCACATGAGAACCCCCAATTTTCCTTGAAGATTCGGAATCTACGCAAAATTTTGTAATTTCCTTCCCTCCTAAGTGGTTCCCAGTGCGGTTGTAAGATTGATGGAATGGAAATGGACGATTTTTTTTAAAATATAAATTTCTTTATTAAGAAGTACAAAAGGCAAAATACATATTTACAAAAACAATAGCGTACGCCCCTCCTTAAGTTAGACACTTGTGCTGAGGAGCGCAGTCGCTAACTAAGTAATTATTAAAAATAAATAAATCAAACTTAGAACAATCATCCATAAACTAACAAAAATAAAGAAACGAGTACTGATGCACGAAAACAATAAGTAGGTATTCCATTAAAATAAATTTTCCTTCACAAACTCCCCAAGAATTCCTTCAGTATACATTTTTTAATGTCTCTTTTATAACTTTTCAAACTGTCCATATTCTTAAAAATTTTTGGTAACTTATTGAACAATTTGATTCCGTTATAGGAAAAGAAATGTTGCCCCTTTGTTGTAAGCCGCAACAGAAGTTTAAAATTTAAACTCTCTGCCAATCTAGTGTTTCCACAGACTCTTTGGAATTGATTTTGGTTTCGATGTATATGTATAAGTACAGTTTTCTTATATATACTTCCTACATCCAAAACCATTTCATTCGCAAACACGCTTAAAAAGAAGATTGTTTCACGTAGGTAAATAATCGAATTTCGGTCATTATTTCGATAAAACCGAATCAAATCAAGAAACGAGTAGCGCCACGTGAATCAGCGTTTTAAATCGATGAAAATTCATGTGCCACACTTGGATTCACGAGCATTCAATAAATAATTGTTGGCCCAATTTAGTGGTTGCAAAACTTTGCTTGCTCGTTGGACGGGTTGCGCACGGCCAAAAAAATTGATTGGGGGGTCAAATACTCATGAAATTTTGCGTAGAATGGGAATCTGCAATAAAAAAGGGGGTTCCCGTTTGAAATAAGGAAGTTGATGCGCATTGCGCATGTTTTGCGCATGCACACGTTCACAAAAATACGGTATTTCAGAAGAAAAAAAAACATAGATTCCAAAAAGGAATTTTTCTTTCGTTGTCATGTTACGATTTTAGGTGGGAGGAGGGGGGGGGGACAACTCGTGGGACACCCTGTATACTAATTCAGAGGGAAGGTGTGGGTTGGGCCAAAGGTCGTCTCTTATTAAAATCATCAAAATCGTACGATAACTATCGCCTGTGCATGCGCAAATTTGAAAGAATTCAAATGATCATAAGTTATGTAAAAGTTTTCAAATTTTGAGAGGGGGTTATTTTTATTTATTTATAATTTTCCCCCCATAGGTTAGTATTGAAAATAATAAACTAAAATCAAGGAGCACTAAGTGAGGAAGCAAGATCAAGTTTGTAGCACGAGTGGCATGTGAGTTACAAATAATTATTATTCCATGAATTTGTACCTAGCTATCTGGAAGGAGAATAAAGGTGGAAGGAGAATAAAGGAACAGGAAATGCGACAGTGAAGGCGGCAAGGACCGAAAGGTCGGTTCCCTTTTGCGATTTGGTATTGTCGGCGGATAAGCGTAGTCATATTAGACGGGTTCTCTTGTCCGACAGGTAGTAGATTCCAAGGTAATTGAGGTAGTTCTATGGGAACTCGGTAAGTAACGTTCTCCTTGTGTGACTTCTGACTGGAGGATTACATATAGATCATTGAAAGGGCACAAGGATCCCATAAGTTGTGCGTGTGGTGATGACGCCAGTTTCATGCTTAGTGGAAGTACCAAATAGAGATTTGAGGGGTAGAGGAGGCGCTCAAATTCTTAAAATAACGTAAATTATACGCGCAAATTAAGGCAAAGCAGGATAATTATAAAGTGAAATCTTAAAATGAGTGTTTCCGTGAAATCTTAAAATCGTTTGATGGCGACGCTGAAGGTCATCACGTTAATCATTTATGGTTTAATTAATTAATGTGGCTCTCAAAATCTGGGAATGAACGCTGCCATTACAATGAAAATCTGCCATTCAAACGCTCAAATTACGCTCAACTTTTTGACATAGATCCCAGATTTTGAGCAGCTAGTGGTGACACTAACATGAATCTGGTATCATCAGTGTAAATTATGCTTAATTTCATAGTAATTTTGACGCTCAAATTCTGGGTGTGGTGTTATTCGAACGGATGGTGCCAGCGACTCTTTAACTGTGTAGGAACATACATTTTGAGACTTGTCAAATGATAACTTGTTTTAATGGTATTGTTACTCATTATTATGTTATTGTATTGTACTTTGTTTATTTTATTGCACTCTTCGTTTTGCATGCTATAACAATGTATCAATATGAATAATTAGGTATTGACCCTGCACTTTCATTCCAGATGCCTAGAAAGTCTTCAGTACCACACGAAGAGATTCTTGCAGCTTTATTATCGTTTGACGATTATTTTGACGACAACGACAAACTGCGTTCACCTAAAGCTGATATTTGGAATCAAGTTGCGAGTAAATTAGGGAACAGATTGAAAAGCGCCTACTTATGGCAGCTAGTATGGGAAGGACGTCACAACTTTCTCACGAAAATCCGCTTGCATTTGGGCCTGGATAAAACAGAGACTAAATGTAACATCCCCATTGAAGACTCCAGCAGTAATGCACTTTCCGATTCAGATAGTGAGTCAAGTGCATATAGTGAGGGAAAATATGACGTTAAGCCAGAGAAGACCTTCATATTGACTGTAACATCGGAGATCTGGAAAACTCTTCAACCTCTTCAAGTATCACATATTGACAAGAGGTGTTCCCTCTCAAAAAGGATACGTCTGCAACTGGCACCAGGGTGGACTGGGAAGATCACGGAATTATTATGGGACCAACACAAGATACCATGCCCCTACACATACAAGAAGTGTACAGTAGCAACACATGAAAATGTAGCTTCGCAATACGTACTAATCACAGCTTTTTGCAAGGAATGTAAATCCCCTGCAATTGGAAAAATTATAGAGTCGCCCATGGAAGGAGAAGGCACTCAAATCATCTGGCGAGCTGCTGATACTCGTGGCATTCCCCATAATAAAAAACGTCCCGCTACTGGGAAAGAGCGGGAGGAAATTGCAAAGGAAGTGAGATACATTTCAGCTTCTCTGTATAGAAAAACCCAGAGCTTCAAGAAAATGGATTATGGTGATCTCGAGCCATCAAACCTGCCGAAATCTCACACTATTCGCAAAATCAAACAAGAAGGAAGGATCAACGACATGGGCCTTCCAAGAAAAGAAGATCCAATTTCTGCATTAGTGGGGATGAAATACCTTCACCCGTTTGCTGGCGTTATTCACGACATTTGTGTTGACAAATTCATGGTTAACTATCATTCCCCAGGACAGCGGAGGTTCTACAAAGAATTCAGGAAGCTGAACTACACCATTGTCACCGTGGATGCCACTGGGTCTCTTGTACATAAAATTAAACGCCCAGGTACTCTCAGTGGACATATTTTTCTATACGAGGCAGTGCTTAACACGGGATATGCTCAACTACCTATTTTCCAAATGCTGTCCGAAAAGCATGATGCCAATACAATAACCTATTGGTTTAATGAATGGGAACGTTGCGGAATGCCTACTCCCCACCAGGTTGTATGTGACCAATCAAAGGCGCTTCTCTCTGCATTGGCAAGATCATTTGGTAAGTGCTCGAGCTATCGCCAATATAAAGAAAAATGTTTTGATGCTCTTCTTCACAAGTCTCGGCCTCCACCTTGTTTCATACGAATCGACATAGCTCACTTTATTTCGTGTGCTACTCACTGGAAGTTATGGAGCAAGGGAATTAACAGAAGAATTCAAGAGTTTTATCTTCGTTGTCTCGGGCTCTTGATCAAATGTAAAACTTTAGAGTTATTTGAAGATATCCTGCAGAATATATTTTGTTGTGCACTCGCTGAAAGTGATGGTTCAGTAAGGGGTACAAATGTCCCATCTCAGCCAGAGTCAAGTCGCGAAAAATTACTTGACCTGATAGAGACTTTTCGTGTTGATGAACCTGAAAGAGAAAATAAGTTCAACAAGATTTTAGTCGGAGAAAATAATTACACCGATGAAGACAATGATTTTGAAACCAGCGAAAGTCTACAAAATTGGGTTTCTATTATTCGATCATCAGCCATAGAGAAATGTGCGAACGTTGGTGAGGGCGATCGTGTCAGTCCGTACTTTTCTCAAGAGGTGGCTTCAAAGTTTTCGGAAATTGCTCTGGATTTTTGTGTGTGGTCTGGTGTTGCAGTGGAAGTGTTTGGAGCTCCAAACATCACAGCCTCTTCAGCTTCTGTCGAAGGTGATTTCAATGAATTGAAACATCGAATTTTGCAGGGTGATGTAGGTCCCCTGGCCGTTCAAAAATTTATAGCTAAACATATTTTAGCAGTGGAGGGTGGCATCTTGCTTGCCGCTGCTCCCGCCAAGCACTCTTCAGATGAACCTGCTGAAGCATCTTGTGAAGAGTTGAACTTCTTCGAGGACTGGAAAGGATTGGCGTTGCCCATCAAGAAAAGGAGGGTTTCAAAATACACAATGCCCTGTCCAGAAATAAAAGCGGTACAAGAAGCCAACAAACTCAAACCATCCCCACCGTCGTTACAATTACTCCAGAATGGGAACTTAACAGGCTTTATGACCATCGGCAGTTCCTGCATAGAAGTCTTGAATACGTGTCCATTTGACTCGGTTTGTCAAATTTTGAGTCTTTTGTACACTGAAGATGAAACTTACAGGGACCTCATGAGAGATGAGGCCAACCTCACTGTAGCAACTGCAAGATCGCTATCACTGTATGGAGCAACTGCGGCAACATACCAGGCACGGTGTGCAGCTTTATCTACGGTACTCAAGCCCAACGAATTCAAAAAGCCATCTATCAAAACCTTAATAAAATATGAATGCTGGGGAAACGCATCCACATTATTAAAAAAACTATTTCAAGATTTACCCAGCATAACGTTTCAAACCTCGTGTCAAAACCCTAATTGTGAGAAAAACTTGAAAATGAAGATAACGAAAATAATTGTTCTTGATGCAAGTAGCAAAATAATTTTGGATAAAGGCCTACGCTTTTTAGACGACGCTGTTGCAGCGTGTTTTCCAAAACAACAGGACTATTGCTGTGGGTCGAGTGCAGTGTCTTATCATATAGGGCAGTGTGTGTTTGTGGACATTGACTTTTTGGGAAGCGTGAACATCGGATCTCTTTTCAATGTCACAGAGAAACATAATAGGCAATATCAACTAAACGAGTTACCACCCAAACTAAAAGTGGGGAATGTATCACTGAAACTGAGAGGGGTGGTGGCCCATAGACCAGGCCACTATGTAGGGTATGGGTTGAGGGTAACGGGGGAATGGCAAGAATATAACGACTTGTTGAAATGTGTCACAAAAAATTTGAAAGATGACCATCTAATGCTGCCACACCTTCTCGTATATAGCAGATGAGAATTCATAGGTAGTACATTTTTATATAGAAGATATTTTTATACGAGTACAAGTTCATCTCAGGCAATAAGAATTTTTGTAAATGGATACATATTGTAGATTATTTTTATATACCAACATCAAAGTTCATTGTACATTATAATAAGTATAAGTTCATCTCGTTCTCAGCCCATACGATGTCATGTAAATAGATACCTACTGTCCATAATTCTTCTATAGTAACGTAAAAGTTCATTGTACATTTTTATATAAGTTCTTGTTCATATGCCATACGATTCCATGTAAATAGATACGTATTGTACATTATTTTTTATATAGTAACGTAAAAGTTCATTGTACATTTTTATATGCGTTCTTTGTCATATGCCATACGATTCCATGTAAATAGATACGTATTGTACATTATTTTTCTATAGTAACGTAAAAGTGCATTGTACATTTTTATATGAGTTCTTTGTCATATGCCATACGATTCCATGTAAATAGATACGTATTGTACATTATTTTTCTATAGTAACGTAAAAGTTCATTGTACATTTTTATATAAGTTCTTGTTCATATGCCATACGATGTCATGTAAATAGATACGTATTGTACATTATATTTCTATAGTAACGTAAAAGTTCACTGTACATTTTTATATGAGTTCTTGGTCATATACCATACAATTCCATGTAAATAGATACCTAGTGTACATTATTTTTATATAGGAAAGTAAAAGTTCAAGTTCTTGTTCATATTCCATACGATGTCATGTAAATAGATACAAATTGTACATTATTTTTTAACTAACGATTAGGACCATTTTGGAATTTTTTCTGAATAGTCGATGTGCCAATTTCACGGAGGTAGTATAACATAATGATTCTTCAATTTATCTCGTTACCCATTTCGAAACAAACAAAAATTCTTTCAAAACAAATCAAAACTAATGTAAAACTAACGATTAGGACCATTTTGGAAAAAAATTCTGAATAGTCAATAGACCAATTTCACGCACGTGCTATAACATAATGATTCTTCAATTTATCTCGTTACCCATTTCGAAACAAACGAAAATTCTTTCAAAACAAATCAAAACTAATGTAAAACTAACGATTAGGACCATTTTGTAATTTTTTCTGAATAGTCAATGGGCCAATTTCACGGACTTGCTATAACATAATGATTCATCAATTTATCTCGTTACCCATTTCGAAAAAAACGAAAATTCTTTCAAAACAAATCAAAACTGATGTAAATCTAACAAATGGGGATGTTGAAAAAAATTTTTTTTTTAAACTGTACACCAACATCACGGACATGCTATTCACGTTATTAATTCCTTGATATCTGGTCACCTGTTTCGAAACAAACGAAATTTCTTCCAAAACAAATCAAAACTAACGTAAAACCATCGAATGAGACCGTTTTTGGATTTTTTCTAAATAGTTGGTGCGCCAACTTCAGTCCGTGAAATTGGCCCAATTTTTCCTGAATAGTTGGTGCGCCAACTTCACACTTATTCACCACGTGCTATCTCTAATTCTTTGATATCTGGTTACCTATTTCGAAACAAACGAAAATTCTTTCGAAAGAAATCGAAACTAACGTAAAACTAACGAATGGGATGGGTTTCAATATTGTTTGCTGAATAGTTGGTGCGCCAACCTCACTTCCATTCACCACGTGCTATGTACTCGTATAATTTTTGATATCTGGTTACCTATTTCGAAACAAACGAAAATTTCTTCAAAACAAATCAAAACTAACGTCAAACTAACGAATGGGATGGTTTTTACAAAATTTGTGAAATCTTTAATATCTGGTCACCTGTTTCGAAACAAACGAAAATTCTTTCAAAACAAATCAAAACTAACGTAAAACTAACGAATGGGACAGTTTTTATTTTTTTTCTGAACAGTTGGTGCGCCAGTGTGAAGTTGGCGCACCAACTATAATTCCTTGAATATCTCTGTACCTCTTTCGAAACAAACGAAAATTCTTTCAAAACAAATCAAAACTAACGTAAAACTAACGATTAAGACCGTTTTTGGAATTTTTTGGAATAGTTGGTGCGCCAACTTCACAGACGTGCCGAGTGTTGAGAGTAGGTATCCTTCATCTTTCCAGCTTTTTGTTACGACCACCAGCTTTACCGTGATATGTAAGTTGGCAATTATGTTTTTTTTCCCATAATTAAGAAGTAAGGACCTACCTAATCATAGTGGCTTCATTTTTTTGGAGACAATGCAAACAAATTTTGTTCTATAACTAATTAGGTAGGTACCTACTTATTTGATATTCCTTGGGCACTTCATCATCGGCAGGTATATAAGTAGGTACCTACTACTGATTCAACCAAATAAGTACTTCTAGTTACACTATGCTTCAAAACAAATGGCAAGGTGTGAACATGGACTTGAAAATCCACCTAGAAGTCTTTATCAAGTGCTGTGTGTAATCAGTAGGGCCGGGGTTTTGAGATCACCGAAAAAATCAGTTTTACTCGTAAGAAGCCGAATTGAATGCCCTCACGAGTCCAAGTAGGCACCTATACACTAAAATAGGCCGTACAAACGTATTATGATGTTCTGTAAAATATTCGTTTGTTCAGCAGAATCTAACATGCTTGATCAATTAATCAGATTGTGAACCAATATGACAAAAACATTCACTCCAACTTTAAACTGAATGCTAAAAAAGTTCCTGTCATGCAGCATGCCATCATATGCACAAGCACTGTCACCAATATTTTGAGTTTAGTATTTTGAGTTCATGGGATTTGAAACATGAAAATCCAAATCTGAACACTTTCTAACTTCAAACATTGTTTTGTATATTTCTGAAATGTATTCTGATACAGTAGGCCCCGCTTATATCGATCGCTTTGGGACGAGGAAGTTTTGATCGCTGTAAGCGGGTGATCAGTGTATGCGGGGAGTAAAATTTTTAAACTGGGAACTGTCGAAAAACTCCATGAACGCCTTTTAAATTGATTTATTAACATTATTTTACAATGTATGGTCAGGAAAACGAACGAATTTACATTTTGTCAGCAGGCTTGAAAAAACGATTGATTTTTGATTGGTGTTTGTGATTTGTCAACATATTGGTTATAAAATGTTCATAGCGGTACTGCATCGAAAAGTCCTCACCATAATGTTGAACGCCAGCTCTCAGTATCCGTATAGCATCCATCATGCTCTGATGAGAAGGGGGTGTCACCTCAATATCATCGTCATCTTCACCATCAGCGTTGTCGGGGTCTGAAGCGTTTTCAGAGAGAATCTCAGCGCAGATATCCTCCTCAGTCATTTGATAGGAAGTTGGCAAATGGTCATCTACTGCCATCCATTCGTCGTAGTGTTGTTTGGGAAGGTCATCCGGGGGTTGTACGGGTTCTTTGTCACTGTGGCCGATTTCCAATGAGTCACTCGATCCATTTTCCACAAATCCACCCTTCCTAAAACAGTTCTTGATGGTGGATTCTACTGATACTGATCGATGTAACCGGGGCTTCGACCGATATAAGCGGGCGAATTCCAACGTAAAATGCCGATCGGTTCCGTTCTGTGACTTTTGATCGATGAAAGCGGGTGATCGTTATAACCGCGTCCGATATAAGCGGGGCCTACTGTATTAGGCAAACACTCAGTTTTTAATCTGTTGTATGCTCTGGGGCCAAGAAAAATTACCTTCCTTGTCCAAACTCACCATCCCATAGGCACCATTTTTGTTAATTTTTAGGTAGCTACTATTTGAAAATTTTCTGAGATTTTCAACCCCCATTTATGCGTTTACGACTGGAATATGTACCTGTGAGTTTTCATTCAAAATAATCCCTTTGCTTTTTTTGAGTTCTTCATATGTGTATTGTTGTGAGTCCCTCCCGGAACTACAACTCCTTAGAATAAGTTCTCGCCAAAATCAAGCTGTGAAACTTAGTTACTGGCTAATAAACAGTAAGAGTGGGGGCAAGGGACGCAGGACCCGGTGCACAACCTGGAGCCCCACCACCCTGGTGGTGGCTTCAGGGTCTATATAACCCCGGATCCTGCGCCATTTTCGCCATTCTACACTTCCTCTAGCTGCTGGCTACTCTCTCTCTATCCTCAACCTCCTCTCTCCAAATTCAACTCACAAATTCTCACACCTTTCATTCACACAGTAAGATCACACACACACACACACACATTTCATCAGAGTCTGGTGGAGGTCTCGCCCTTAACCAAGCCTGATGAAATACACTACACACCCGGTGGAGGTCCGCCCTTAACCGCTCACACACTTTTAACAAATTTACTCATAAATTCACACACATACATATTTCATCAGAATATGGTGGAGGTTTCGCCCTTAACCAAACTGGCGAAATTTACTACACGCTCGGTGGAGGTCCGCCCTTAACCGCAAACACACACTCACCAAAATTCACTCAAATTTCTATTATCATCACACGCTCGGTGGAGGTCCGCCCTTAACCGCAACAACATAAATATCACACCTAAATTCAAACTCAAATACTCCAATCTCCAACATCCAAATTACCTCCACCTCTCATGGTGAATTTTACATCAACATAAATTCACCATATGTATCATATATTGTAGGAGAAAAGTATTCAGGTAAATTAGGTAGGTATGTACCAAAAATACCGACCCTAGTAATAAGTTAATGCTTGGATGTGCTTGAGAAGAGTTGGATGGCAAGAAGAATGTTAAGGGGATTCGACTTTTCCCCGTTATAAGACCAGTTTGAATTTCTCATAAATGTTCACAGGATGGACTAAATGACGATAAAAAAAATAGGTATGTATAATGATAATTAGCGTTTAATGACAACATATCAGTTCAGAACAGCCTTTTCACAGATTAATATACAAAATATAATGAGGCCATCTGGAATGTACACTACCATGAAAAAATAATATTATTGTATCGTGTAGTCGATGATAATCACATGGATAATATGAATGAAAATATAAGTGTACATTAATATAAATCATTGCATTTGACGTGCGCGGAAACAAATAGAGATGTGGACCCATCCAGATTTTCCTAATACAATGAACTATGTAAATCACACCCAATTCTCAACATCAATAATCATTTTGATTTTGACGTTGAAGAACATTTTCATATATACATTAAAAAAAAGGGGGGGGGGGGGGGGACTCTTCGTTACAAGATAGGAACATAGAGATCCAAAAGTTGTAAGCTCCCTGAGTGCAGAACTAAACTTCAACTAATGGCAGTAGGAGTGCTTTGTCATTCATCTTCAACAAGTCAGTAAAGGAGGTGCCCTTATTTTGTGTAGAGACCACAAATCGACGATATGCGCAGCTGTATCAAAAATCCTTTCACAGGGGAAATGAAACTTTTTGGTCGGTGGCTCGAATTCGGTCCCTTCATCTCCTCCCCTCCTTCTCAACTCATAGTACATCGAACGGGTTGGGTCCACAGTCCGCCTCTTCAGTCGTATTTCTACCTTCCAGCTGGTGGCACCTCCTCCTCGATCAATTTCGTCAATCATATTGTTTGATTTGATTTGAACCCCCCCCCCCCCCCCACTCCTCTAGTTTGTTCTCAAGTTACCAACAAACAAAACACAAAAACAACAGTCAGGAGAAGGGGAAGAGATCGAGACGTCCTAGGTTAATCATACAGAGGGGGGGGGGGGGGGGGGGGGCTGATCAAGTCAATGTGGGGAGGGGGTAACCAGGTACCTGTGACATAGGCACTTACCCTCAGTGTTCGATCAGCAAATTCCTATTTGTACAAGGATAGAAGGAACTAGGAATCGAGTTCAACCTCAACATAGAAATATATTATTTTGCGGACAGTAAAGAGTTAGTTTGATAACTTGTAGAGCAGAGTTGGGAGTGCTGTAAAATCACTGCAATTGTGTGACCATTGTCAGGGGCACTTAACCAAAGTAACACAACTACATCTCTATTGGGGTGGTAGATATTTCAAGATTTAGAATAGGAGTTAGGGTGAATGTTTGAAAAAGAGACACTGTTGTGCATCAAAAACAGCTCGGTAATTTTTTTGTCAAAAAGATATTATGTCTGTGACATAACACTCTAGTTATAGCCACGCTCATACACTAGCTTGTAATGTTTGCTCCTTCTTTAGAACGAACCTAACCCGAGGTCACCTTGGGATTTTAAGGATTTTGAAACTGGCATCAAGGTCATAATTGAAAACCACTGCTAAACCAAAATGAAAATTACGAGTATATACCATAATATAAAAAATAACATAACTACAAGGTGGGAAATAAATGTTGTAATATCTACACTGATTTAAGGCTACTTTCTGGTAAATGCTGTTTCACTATTTGTTGACCCTTAGTTCAATGAAATTTAAAATCTCACTGTTCAAAAACTCATCAGACGGGCTACACAAATTACAAAATACTTCATAATATATGGATGGGAAATTATATTGCTACTTGACACAAAAAGGGAGTTAGGTACGCCAGTTTTTGGCAAAAACTGGGTTGTCCTTTCCTCGGTAGGTAGGCACTTATTTTCTACCTGCTCTTTTGATTGGTACAACAAACTATTCGTATTTTGCATAGCTTAAGAGGTATCAGCATCATTCAAGGGGCTATGATAGATGATGTTAACCTGTAATAGTGTGTCACATAGATTCATCTTGTTATTGCACTAAGCCTTGCTCAGATGTTTCCACACAGACATTAGATGGCGATATGAGTATCCTCAGATTGGACAGCCTTCAGTGAAATTGGTCATCAGCCTAACGACCTTGACGACCAGAGCTCATGTGAAGAAGCCAATGTGAACTCATGTGTTGATGGAGAAAGTAAGAGATTTCAAATTTTAAAAAATCTCTTCCAGCAGCAGACAAATATGAAATACCCCTGTAACATTAATACTCTGATGGGCTAGTTCCATTACCGCTACCTCCATTACCCTATCAAGATTAAATCAGATCTTATCAATCTTCCAACACGCATTCATTTCAATAATAATTATTACAACCCCAATGTTGGCAGGGCTTACTTTCAAAGAATAGAAGAGGCTCAACTGTCAACTTCATTGAACCCAGAATGCAGTATTATCACAGAATGGGGTACATGTAAATATATTGTGAAGCCGTGGATACCTGTGTCTATAATTCTAAAAACAGCACCCAAAAATACCTGAACTGACGAGGACTGTCAGCACGCCAAAAATGAATAGAGCTCATGTAGGCAGCCAAGACGACATGCAAGATAGGCATTGAGGAAGGAGAGGAGAAGGAGAGGAAGTAGGAAAGGAGTGAAATTCTATAACTGGGAGAGTTGAAAAAGATGAAGTGTGGATATTTTACAGAAAGGCAAACAATTGCAGAAACACCAACAGTCACCATGAAAAAAATATGGAGGTGATGCACCTCATCTGCCCTCGAGAGAAATACTGCTCCTACCTAGGAATATCTACCTCTGAAACTACTCATCAGGCTGGAGATTCAATCTTTCAGTGCCCATCTCAAGGTCCACAGCCAGGTGCAGTTGAAATCCATGCAGATGAAGATGGATGGAGAGGCACTGGCTGGGAGACTTCTCATGTAATAGAAAAAAATGCCAGCAAAATGGAATATGGGTGTATGCCTAGTCTACAAAAAGGGGGATCGAATGATTTAGCACAAATTATCGGAGCCTTGCACAGGTACTTAACTTCTCTCAATCATCCTAGGTAGGTATCTACTTGATCGGCTTCTTCCTCTAGTTGAGGACGGCATTGGTAATTACCAGTACGTATTCTGTCCAGACTAGTCTACTGCCGACTTTTGTTTTATGACACAATTTGTCTCATGATACCACCAAGATGGTTTGGGGTCCAAAATAATCAAAATGGTGCAGCTGACGATGTGAAGCTTTATTTGTTAATTGAAAGCCTACAATGACCGACTAAAGCATTATGCTTGAAAATGCTACTGCTAATGATGGAAATGCATACTGGTCTCTGACAGAGAGATGCAATTTCTGTCTACTGTTACCAACGGCCCATGAAAGGTAGCAAGTGAACAACTATGTTAAACAAAAATCAGTTACTGGCATCTGCAGATGACATTGACGTGATGCCTCGGTATGGAAGAGATCCCAGACATTCAATATCCTCTTCGGTAGAAAGCGCTGAAAAAATGTCCATTAATGAAGGTAAGACAAAGATAAGCAAGGAGCTAAGTATAGCTGTATCAATGTTGGTCCCTAATGTTCGGAGACTGTGATGGCTTTGTCTTCCATAGCACAATTCTACTTACCTATAATTTTCTATCACATCCACAAATGCAGATCCAATCCCTGATAATATGGCTATACTAGCAATAGCAAATTGCTGCGTCAGGGGTCTAATCAAGTTCAACTTCCCTCTATCTGTGGTCCAACTTCCCTCGTGCCAAGTCAAATGTGAGCTGTATAAGATCCTTATCTACATACGGGTAGAATGCAGGGGGCGAACTATTCAGAAAATAGAGATGAGGAAAACATTAGAGATGAGGATTTGAATATAACATTCAGAGCAGTCTGCAAGGATTCTGGTGGAGAAGGAGAACTGGACAGCTGCACGATATAGATGTTGGGAACTAATGAATGGACAAAGGGAACATCGATTGCCGGAACCCAAGGCAGGCCAAGACTTAAAGGGAGTTGCAACTATGGTGGGCTGACGAGTTCAAAGAGAACATGTAGTGTGAACTGTACATCGTAACAGGAGATCAGTAGCAGTGGCAGAACATTTGAAGAGCAAGCTAAGCTTGGGCTTAATAACAGAAAAGAGTGGATCAATAATTCTTCAGGTGAAAAATGTGGCTAGTGTCTTCCAGTCGGGGCTGTCACAATTTCTTGACTTCATAATCCATTTCTCTCATCAATACTCAACTCTTTGGGAAGCTCTTGCTGAGAGGTCTTTCATTTGGAAAATTAAAACATGCGCAAACCTCATTGACAAATGAGACGAGAAGACTTAAGTCTTCTCTTAGCACTTAGCACTTTGGTCAAGTCGACCAAAAAATTGATGACACTCCAAATGGTAATCTGACACTGGCATTCGATTCAAAATGACAGAGATAATTGAAAAAAAAAGTCATAATACGCCATGGGGCCCCAACAAATTATTGATAATGTTAAGCAAATCTCAGAAGCTGAGTTCACAAAATCTGACGTACTTTTCTCCTTCTTTGCAGGTAGTAGCAATATACCATAGTCAAATTATTCAACCTAAAGGCACATGATTATGAATAACTCTGCAACAAATGGTAAATATTATAGGGCCTAAATGAGATGGTTATAAATGCGTCGTTGTATGTTCAAGACTGAAATATACACATGTGATAATTATATTGATTAATCGCTTAGTGGGATGTTCCACGCAACTTGAATATCTACAAAAAATAATTCACTTGGTTGAGAGAAAACATATTCTACGGTACTCCAGAAAGATCCATGAGCAACTAAGTGGAATAGCGACACTAAATAATGAACATTTAACAAATCACGGTTGTCACAAAAATATTTCATTTATTTTTAAAGCCTCTACCATTGAGATTTATGACAGGAACGATCTATTAGGTACCGTTTGACTGTTGGAAAACTATTGTGTACCACAGCGTTATTATTCATAAGTACACGGGTAATATTTTTGTGACAGCTTTAATATCATATTTTAAGGATGTTAGCGCAAACTTTCAGCTGAAAGGGGGGGAAACAGGACATTGACAACAAGATAATGGATCTCTCGTCCATTCAAGGATTTCAGTGCATACATCAAGCTATTTTTAACCATAGCTATTGGTTAACATTTAACCAGAATGTAGGTCATATTTGTTTACACTGATGAATTGAACCAAGGGTCAATTCAATTCCTCTCACATATCAGTCAGTTATGAAAAAAAAGAAGAGAGGGCATTATCACAATACTAATTAGACCATAGAACAAAATAATGAAAATTATATTCTTCATGATATTAGGAATCATAAGAATGAAATGGCCATCTGATTTTCACCATCATGTCATGAACTGTAGTGGAGAACCACAAACATTATAAATGACTAACAATTTAATATTATTCAAATACTGATATTTATTTACAATATACATGAATATACAAAATTTATCACATTTACAAACACCTAAAAGATGCAGTGAGAAATAACAAAAATTATCATACATCACATCTGGTCTTCTTATGCATAGTAAATAGTGAGGAGAACAAAGTGAGCTAATGAAAAATAAAATTAATTTAGTGATTAAGGACAACAAGAAGTTTATCAAGTGTCCAATATTCACTAAAACATAGGAACGTGAATAATTAATAAATGTTGGAATACAGAATGATAGAATGTTATTCAATATCATCTTTTTCTACTGGTGGCGGAGCAGTAGGCATGGGCTTTGAGCCCTGAGTGAGATAGCCTGCAGTAGCCGGTACTCCTGGAATATGAGATCCAGAGGATTAGGGAAAAGAAGATAAAAACGAAACCAACACGCTCTAAAAGCTGTTTTCGCCTTATACATAACCTTATAAAACCAAGGAGGACCTTACGAAATAGGTGGTACTCTTTGGGTAACCATCACTAAAATGTTAGTTCTGTCACACGCACACACAGATATTTACACACTCAAGTATTTGACGAAGATCGAATTGCGAATTTTCACTGTCAGATACATGTTTAAAATGGTACAAAGTGGATGAAAACGCTCTTCGTTGTTGACACATAATGACTATCTAGTCTATTTTTTTTTTTTTTGGAGTTGAAATAAAACAATGTCGCCTTGGTTGGTGTTCCATTTCAACTCATTTTTCTCAATCCAGCAATTATCGTATTACCTGCACAGCGTCTCTTTCTTCTGTAAGATTTCATTAAATCTGAGAAATCCATATACAGTGCGCCCAACACCTCAGGCAGCAATTCCCGCCCCTCAGACATGATTACGGAGTACCCTCAGACATACAGAATGACATACCTATTTATGACACCACCAGCCGATTTATCACAATCGAATCACAAGAAGAACATTTTTACCTGGTTGATTATGAAAGGCTCCCTTGAGTGCAAAAACTTGTTACCAGGTACATATTTATGTGAATCAGGAATTTATTATTGTAAAACAGATTCTAATAAAAACCTACGAGTATTACCAAGTTCTGAAAATCCCATCCGTGTTGTTAATTAACATGGAACATTGTTTTCTCACCTTAACCATAATAATACTTTTCCTTCCAATATAATAATAATTTTCCAACAACACATGACTGCTCTGGTTTATCCTTGGTTTTATGGTATGTTCCATCAATTAATAATTACCTATGTTAAACTAATAAGAAAATGTTTCAATTCACCAATATGTAAATATAATCTCATGTGCCTAGTTACTATAACGAAGGTTGTACGTTAATTTTGAAATCACTTCAATATTGGAACGACATTTAAAAAAAAACTCCAATATTCAACAAACAAGCGCCAGACACCACTTCCAACGTATTGTGGAAGTGGCAAATCAAACACCTAAGGCCCTGAGAGGGCGATCCTTAAAAACCTAACTAAATGTGATTTAGTTTGAATTTCTATGATTCACCCCACTCTCCCTCATTGTCCTACCCGCTCATCTCAATAATTAGTACTATCATTTAGAGGCATTTCAAGGATTTCCAGTCAGACACAAAATTTGTTCATTATGTATGACAGATATTGCTGCGCCCCAAAAGCAACTGCAGTACAATTAACGTCAATATACCTGTAAGGTAAGCTGTTGATGAACCGGAGGTAATGAACAGATCATGGTTCTGTTCACTATATGAAGGCCAAATAGAAGATCTTTCAAGAATTACAGTGACTGCAGATCCACTGAATGGAGAGGCAGCCAGATTTTTAAGGGTCCTCACGATAATAGCTTTAGTACGAGCAGGATTTTCACATTGCAGAAGACTGTCTCCAAGTAATTTTAGAAGATAATTTATGAAATCACATTCTAATGCCTGGAAAAAGTAATGAGCACAATAATTTTTAATGAATAAAATTCCGATTGCTAGTATGTTAAAAATGAAATATATTCATTCATACGTTGAAACAGGATTAATACTAATTCACACCATAAATTAATAGTAGAGCACTCAGAATATGTTTCAGAATGACTGTGTAGGTACACAGTGTGAAAGTATTCCGAAACAATACCGCTTTTTATTGTATACCTACCTGTATCAAAACAGTATTGAAAGATTTGGTGTCAATATCATGATTCCATCGCAACGACGTATTTAATAGCTATTGTATCATTCACTACTCCAATATTGGAATAAAGGCCTCAGCACCTACCATCAGTAAGGCTGATACGTACTAATTCAAAATCTTTCTAATTTCCTTGATTTTGCATAGATCATCTTATGCATCCACAATATATTCCCCTATTTACTATTAGAACACAAATAGTTTTACTGACACTACTTTCATTCTTACTTTACAACAGAGGGCAGGTCGGGACACAAACTCAGTGAAAACCCGAAGTACAATATTTATGAAACAGGATATTTTCTGAGCTAACAACGCTCAAACTGGCATTTTAAAATTCGAAAACAGAAATTCAGGAAGAATACATACCCATACAGATAAGTTGTCAGAAAAAATCAATTACATGGCGAACATTTGATATAACAACTACCAACAAAGAATTCAGCGATATCCTAAGAATTCTCCGTGTCTGTTTTTTTGAGCGAAACGTTTAAAAAAAATGAAGTTGCTGGTAGTGTGACGAGAGAATGTTCAGAAATCAATTTTATATCGAGAAATTTAAAGAAAATTCATGTTCTAAAAGTTCTGGACCGGCAACGGCGCATTTTCTCTGAGAATTCGTATAACACCCCAGTGGGCAAACAAGTAAACACGTAAATGGCATTAGAAGGGTTAAATCGTTGAATTTCTCATTAAATGTTAAACAACCAATTAGATGGATAACTCGCCTGTTTGATGAGGTTGTCGACTTTGAATTCAGACAGCTTGCTTAAGCTATCACAGCCAACAGTGATCAGCTCGGAATGGGCTGTCATTGCATTTTTTATTGGGACAATGCATTCAACACGTGATCTATTCAAACTATCAACACAACTCTGTAACAATTTTGAACAGTGAAAGCTAAAAACAAGACTGGTAGTTAAAAGACATCATTGAAAACAGGGAGGAGAAGTCAAGTGAATTTCAACCAACATTGAGTGGAATTAACAAACCTTCTGGAGGAATCCGTTGTTACCAGCACGTCGAGTACTGGAGGCGAGGGTTTTTGATGCAAGGACATCATCAGCCCGTCAAGATATGTTAGTCTAGTCAATGATTGATTATAGAGTGAATTACCGGGTTCACAACTGTCGACCTCAGAGATGTGTTTGGAGTAGTTAGGAGCCAAACGCACTTAAAGTCCCCGACCATAAGAGGTGAGCCGGGGAGGAGGGGGTTAAAGACCTAAAATTTCCCCTTTTTGGTTTTTCTCCTATAACTCGAAAACGATGGGACCTACATTAAAAAATCATTCCAAAACGAAAGCTGAGAAAATATCCTACATTTTTCACTTCTATCACAATTTTTTAGCTCCAATCGTTCTCGAGTTATCCGCTACTGAAAACTGCAAGTTTCCAGAACACATCGTTTCGCATAAGATTTTTCGTCAAACTCTGCTCTTGAACACCTCAAACCTTCGTTTTAATATAAACCACAACAAATTAAAGTGTACAGGATTAAATTTGCTTCAAAATCTACCTATATGTATACATTATTTGTATACCTAACTCTATACATAATATAGTAGCTCAAATGTTGGATTTCAACATTTTGTTGAAACCTGATAGGTAATCTACATGAAATTAGTACCTACATTGTATTGCATTCGATAAAATAATGAGTATCCATACTCCAAACAGCAGGATGAGGTACTGTATATATGTATAGAAACACAACACATGGTACAAAAACTACTTTATTATTATTATTATTAATACTGTAATATAGAATTAATAATAATAATAAAGTAGTTCTGCATATATTATGCAAACCAATCCTCAGACTGAACACCAAAGAAGAAGAAGAAGACTACCTATATATATTTTTTTAAGACAATTTTTTATCAAGTAGGTTCATGTTCATAAATTATACACTGAAACTGTTGTTGGGAGGGCGAGAAAAGAATATGGAGGACTCACACCACTCCGCATGACGACGAAAATAAGTCGTCCAAGGAAACTTCCTTCAGGGGGTCGATACCTTTTTCATTCTCATCCTCACAAAATATTCCTGTATCACGAGGTCCACCAGTGGCAGGGAACAACACTGCCCCCCGATTAACCCTCCAAATCATAATTTTTTCGGCGCCCAAAAAACCTGTGAGAGTGGCTGATGTGGGTGCAGGAAGGGATCTTTAAACTGCACAGCAGCATGCCTCAAATCCCAGGGCAATGGACAATTGTCATGAATAATTTCGCTTGCATTTTTTCTCATTATGCTATGATGTGAGAAAGACGATAACAGGGTTGAACCAACATTATTTGAGCTATTTTATATACCTACCTGTATAGTTATACAAACGTATAGATATACCTATAGTATGAAGCAAACTTAATTCGTTGTAGTGTATATTACAACGAAGATTTGAGGTGTTTAAGAGCAGCGTTTGACGAAAAATCTGACGAAATGACGTGCTAGGGAAGTTGGGGATTTTCAGTAGCGGATAACTCGAGAATGGTTGAAGCTAGAAAATTCTGCTAGAAGTGAAATGTGTTGGATATTTTGTCAGCTTTCATTTTGGAATGAATGATTTTTTTTCTGAAGGATCCACATTTTCCAGTTATAAGCAAAAACAAAAAAACGGAAATTTTGCCCCCCCCCCCCCCCCCACCCACCACCATTATGGCTCACCTAGGGTCGAGGACTTTTAGTATGTTTACCTCCTAACTACTCCAAACACATCCCTGAGGTAATGCCGTCAAAGTCCCGTCAATGCAACTTTACAACCCCCCTCCCCTTTGATTGTTCATCGACTCGACTGTTTTCTCTCAATGGCCTAAAGATGAGGTCCTCACATCAAAAGCTCTTGCCTCCAGTACTCGACTTGCTAGTAACGACGGATTCCTCTGTACTTCTACAACTAGCAGAACTAATCCTTTATATTCAATAACGTAACGTTGGCTGGGTTTCTACCCCTAAAACTTATCTTAAACCATTGACAAATATTTTCTCGAATAATTCATTTACAATTGAGTTCACTTACCTCATTGGAAAAAATAAGATCCAATACTCGAAACGTATGAAATGATACCAGTTGATTAGGAGCCTTCCAAGAAGAGAAAACTTTTGGCAAATGCCCCATGGACGGGACCTCATTAACAAGCCCAGGATTGTAAGTGAGCACATTAACTAAAGCTTTACCAACAGCTTCCAGTGCATTATCCTGTGGAAATTTATATCAGATGACTTTCAGCCTTTTGAAATAAACAAAAACATTAATTGAAAGTTTGAAGGAACTTACATGTGGTTTGCTCATCAACTTCAGAAACGCATCAAGTAAGTCGCCTAGAAATTTCACTGGCTTTCTCAGAGACCAAGCAGGATTTTGATTGTACAGTCTCAGGAAAACGTCACCAATAATAAGCTCATTTGGATTTCCTCCACTTCCAAACTTGATGTCAGGCATTTGACAAACAACATCCGGGTTTTGACGTTGGCTCAAATGTTGCCTGAAGCAGAGTTCAATCAGGTCAATTATCAGTTATCAAGTTATTTATGAGTCATCATTATTTGGTTGTTTCACATACTTTCAATTGATTATAACTTGAATTTATTGGCTTTTTCAACATTATTTCATTAACTGAGTTCTTCAAGTAAATTTGATTCTATTTTTATTGTTAAAATACTTGGAGGTTCAACAGGGGAAATTACCTTTTACAATGGTTGGCAACGACTGTTGACAAATGAAGTCTGTCATTATCATTCCAGATCATTTCTGGGTTTTCTTGATTAGTCTGAATAATATTAATTGTCGCTTGAGGGGACTCCAAAAATCCATCACATATGGCTGATGGCAACATCTGTAGAAGCAACAATTTAACTCGAGGACCGGACACTTTGTCTTCCATCAGTCTTCCAAGTAATTCAGCAGCTCTCACTCTAATCTCCAGTACCTTACTATTCATGACTATATCTGTCAAATATGTCAAGGAACCTAAAATCAAGAGGAAACAAATGGGTGATAAGGAACTGATATCTAAGGAATCGGACTTCATAATACTGCATAAACGAATGGGGTTAATTTACTATCCTTGTCAACAGAGGGATGCGAAGTTATGGGCAAATTTTTCTAAAACTTGAGAGAGTTGTTCCAAGAGTTGAGGAAACTTCGCATAAACTGGGGATTTAGTAGTTAAATGCAGTGAGGACATGGTAATTGCAATATGAGGGGTCTGAGACAAGCAGAAATGGATGTCGTAATCAACAAGTCGTCAAAACCCGTCTTGCCTGGCCCCTAGACCTCTTCATAATGAACAGGAAATGTACACCAATATACTGCCGTCCAACACAAGAAAGCCGTAGAACAAGAAAATCTAGTTTTGAGAAAACCGCAGGTAAAGTTTTTAGGCTGTAAAATGGGCATTCTTCAATATTTTCCAATGATTTTTTTTGCAATTGATCCAAATTTAGTTTCTACGTCTGTAGCAGCAAGGCGCATCAATTTTGGAAGAATACACATAAATTTATGTAAGCAGCTGTTTTTCTCCATTGTAGAAGATGAGGTAAATTTTGCTTCAAAAAACAGTAGAGGGTCTGCTACTGCTTTTCATCGTTGTACACTCATGCTATGGTTGTTTCCCACTAGTTGCTGGGTTTTTTGCACCCCTTTCCCAAAGAGAAAAGCAGTACCTTTATTCTTCCTTCTAAAATGCGACGTACCGCGATGTGGAAGCCACCTACAGTCGCTCGCTTGAAGCTTTAGGCCTCATCACAAAACTGAACAACGGTGCCGCCTGACGAATTCAGACAACTAGAGAGGGATACAACAAAGAAAAACGGTACTGTTCTGATGACCATTAAATTAAATTCACTGTTCCAGTGAATTAACACCGTAGGTCTGGGATCTACTGTTTTTATATTTGTTGGAAGAACTACTACTGCGATTCATCGTTGGAAAACCATCAGAAACTCGAAAAACCATAGATGTTTCCTTTAAATTACTTTTTTAGAGAGATGTTCCCAACTTTTACAACTAGATAACAAAATAGGTCTTAGCCATACCAAAATCTCTAAATTGGAAAAATCGAATCTACGGCTTTTTTACTTTGGAGGGCAATATAGATGACTGTGTCTGTCGGACCGAAAGTCTCCCCAACCCTGGAGTGGGTGGCAGAGGGCCTTGTTAGATATAGTAACCTAGGTAATAAGAACTGTTGAAATTACCTTTAGATATTAAATCTTTAACTACAGCAGATGACGTCACTAAAGAATGTAAGCAGTCCAGAGATGTCATTCTGTGAGAGGGAAGACTGTACAAGACTAGAAGAAGATTAGCAAGAACTCCGCTCGCAGCAATATCATTCACGCATTCTTGGTTTCTTGAAAGTATGGAAATAACTGAAAGCGCCTTTGCTTGGATGGATTCATACGCATCCAGGGCTAAGAATGAAAACACGAGTCGGAAGTTTCCAATACACTGAAGTGCTGTACCTGAAGAATAGATAGTATTTAGGTACAAGTGCACCGAAGGAACAGGTATTAAATCATATGGAAATTTAATAACTATACAAACCTTGATTATTCAGTACAACATTGTACAAAGATGTTAGGACCATTACAAGGTTTTTAACTTCACTGTCTTTAAGACATGGAGAATTATATTGCTTTAGATAATCAAGAATATCCACCACAAATCGCTTTGGGTCCTGCAAGATAACAACGCATTAGATACTGAATATTTTGGTAGGAATTCAAAAATTCAAAGAATTCATTAAACATGTATATATTTAATATTTAACTAAATTTTTCTGACTTATTTATTGGACTCTGGTTCAGAATAAGTTTGAGAACAAACCTGTATCTTGAATGTTGGCTGGTCATTATATATTCTTATAAATATACCTCCCACAACCAACTCGGATGAATGACTGGAGAAAGAAAATTCAACAGAATCCATGTCGAATGATGATTTGTTAGCAATCTGTTGCTCCAGGAACTCAACTAGCTGAGCTCGTGTTGTATTGTCCCATAGCAAATAAGGAGTTTCACAGTTGCTAGTCATAGTCTTGAGAATCTAGGAACATAAAAAACCAAATATTGTTCAAAATGTTACCTGTTCAAATAACAAAAACTTTTCAACAGTTTTAGGTTCAACTTGCCTGTTCAGGTTGATCGTCAGAAAGAAGCCCAGCTAAGTAAGGCGTCAACAAAGTCTCGAGAGCTTTTTTCACTTTGATGTTATGAGGGCTGGAGGAATTGACACTTACATAACCAGCTATAGAAGCACACGCCTTTATCGAAAGCTTTGCAATTTCATTCCATACCTCCTATGAAAACCAAAACACTCACAGGTTTATTATATGCTACAATAGAAGGAAAATCAATTTCTGACATTTTAAACATATTTTTAATAGCAAAAAAACCTTTTTAATAGCAAAAAAAACCTTTTAAAAATATTTTTGGCTATTGAGATACCTAGAATATCCTGAAACCATCCTCACCATCCTGTAACAGTTTTCACCAATTTGTAGTATTTTCAATAGCTTTAAACTATTTTTGA
Source organism: Leptopterna dolabrata (assembly GCA_954871275.1). NCBI lineage: Eukaryota > Metazoa > Arthropoda > Insecta > Hemiptera > Miridae > Leptopterna > Leptopterna dolabrata. The sequence goes on from OX940974.1 coordinate 23,186,239, forward strand.
CAGTTGTAGAGCTTTTTTACCCACTCTTTGCTTTTGAAAACTACTTTCATATAGCTCCACAAAACGGATTTGGCTATATAAATTTTTCAAAGTCATGAAAAGAAGTTGTAGCGGATGGAAAAATGATTGGAAGTGCGAGTGATTTCACTGTACTCGAAAAATTCCCTCATATGATCATGCTCCATGACTGGGACTTTTTACCACCACATCACTATTGTTTGCCAAAAACAGCAAACAGCTTTTAGTTGCAAGAAGTTCTAAGGTTAGGCTTAAGAGTAGGATGGACTGATACACAAGGATGGAACAAGGAATGGAATAGAAATGTACGTAAGCCTGCCCCCGGTTTTTCATTCCACGGGAAAGGTAAAAACAAACCAGCCTTCTCTATTTTGAACCGATTACCGTTCCGTTCCGGTGTCGTTCCTGTACCTTAACAGTCAAGTTGTGTTTCCTAATTAAGCAATCCTTTGTTCTTACTTGTACTAAAAAATTTTGTCTCATTTATGATTCAAATTTCTTGCTAGATTCATACTGTGTCCTATACTTGGTGTGAGTACCGAACTTTTCAGTTACTATTTAGTATTTGGGTTGGTGGCAACACCAACAATGATTAAAATTGCCAACTGCATTTCACATTCAAGGTCTCTTCAACTAAACAAAAAATAATGCGACGGTGGGGGGGGGGGGGGGGGAGAATTCATAACATAAACAGAGAAAGAGGATGGATCATGGACATGACATGTGTTGGGGTTTTCCAATCTCAGAATGGTGAAGTAAACTGTGTGAAATACCGAAGCTCGAACGATACAAGAACGGAACAATAAAAAGTATGCCTGACCACACCCGATCCAAAAAGCGCAGCATGCGGAGACCAAAGCTGGAACAATATAGGAACGGAAAGCAAAAAGTAACAGATCCCATCCTAGAATGGAAAAATACACTCCGTTTAATGAAATCTGTGGAACGGCACATCCCTAGTAGGCTTTTCAGAAAGAATTTTTCGTCTTTCAATCACATTTCTATGAGATTTCTATGGATAATTATAGTATTCCAACATGAATTTTTTTCCCCCTGTTAAAGTCAATTTGGGTTCTGGAGAAAGTCAGGAATTTGATACATAGCCAACGTGTAGGCAACTAACTAGCGGAAATTGTTCTAGAAAATAAGCGTTAAATTATAATAGTGAACCAAACGAATGAAGTGATCCAATTATATCGTTGGCTTACAAGTGAAGTCCACTAAGTCGAAAATGTTGCTTTCGAGAAAATTGAGTATAAAGTTTTTAGTTTTTGGATGAGATGTTTCTAGGGAAGAAACTGGATTAGAGGGTTGAAATCTGGACTGTAGCTGCCTTAGGATGTCTAGTTTGCACCCTGTGAATCTCAAGGGATTAGCTGAATTCAAAAGTACTCGTAATGCTAATTTTCCTATGAAGGGACTTGACTTAGTGGATTTCACCAGACTGTAGCGGCTTTTCACTTGACTAAATCATGAGAAGTATCGTTTTTCATCATGAGAATTGCCTCTAATCTTGATCAAAATTGAGGGAGAGGGTCTTAGGAATTACGCAACAAAAAAGTCTGCTGGATTAAAGCTCCTTTTTCTTTTTTCAATTATCACGGTTAAAAGTGTTGGTATTCTAAAATTCAGCTTGGTAGCTATCACGAAAATTATCATTCAACACTGAATTGGATGCAGATCTGATTTGCCAAGGACCAAGGACAGAGACTCGTGGCAGGGGCAGGGACAGAATGAGTAAGGAAAGCTGGAAAAGCAGAAAGAGTGAAAAGAAAGGCAAATCAGCTGGAAAAACAGAACATCAGAAGATCTGATCTAACGACAATAATGTTTCTGGAACCGGGCTGTACCTTAACTTCAGAGGGGAGTAGGTAAGTGAAAAACTTACTAGACATCCACAATGGAACACATCTATTCTTATTATATGCCGCATCGGTACATGTATATCAATTTTTAGTCTGGTGAAATCCACTAAGTGACTGTAGTGGATTCCACCATACTAGAATTCATTCGAGACTGACTTGGTGAGAAATAATTTCGTTGTTTCCAAGAAAACCGTTCCTCCGATCTAAAAACAGACTCCGCCAATCGATCGGACGTCAAAAAATACATAGGAGCAGCATCTTAACTCAAAATGTGAAAAAAGTGACATAGTGGATTTCACTTGTAAGCCGAAAATATTATCACAATCCACAAAAATTCCCCATTAGCGATGTTCACAAAGAATTATAAAATGAATCATTATTGAACTGGGAAGCGATTCAACATGAATTTACCTGTTGATTAGCTTCTTGGGTGCTTTCAACTCCACTTTCATGTAGAGTGTAATCATACAGAAAGAGATACGATAATATATACCACAATACTCCTTTCTGAAGGAGAGTAATTTGAAGATCTGGATCGATACTAAATGCACTGAAGCACTCAACTACTGCACACCTCAACTTCACCAATGACTAGAACAGAAGTAAAAATGATATATGTTAATCACTGGAACATAGGACAATGAAATAAAATCATAATATAGACAGCGGATACCTTGAAACGTAGGATTTGAACAAGATCAGGAATGATACTGTTGAGCTTTTTGAAGGTTTGCCGGCAGTTCTCGAAAGATGCAGCAATAGTATATATTCTGACACAGTTCAGACAAATATTACAAATTGGATTTCCATCCTTCATTGTATTACTAAGCACAGAAACACATCTACTGAAGGCTTCCGAGGCAACCTGAAAAGATATGTCAATTGAGGTCGCATTTTATTGACATGTTAACATACACCTGAAGAGTTTAATCAAACCTTCCTAAGTAGGGTTCGTATCATGAACGATAAGAACGACGATTCGTTATAAGAACTCCACTAATAAAAACAACTTGGTAAAAAACATGAATTTTTAGAAAACACAATTTTAATTCGAAAGAACAAAATAATTTTATTTTCAACTACTCGGGAACATTGCAAATTTTCATGACTAAAATGAAAGCGCAGGGTGCCCATAATACATATTTCACAGCTTGAATGTTTCTTCCTTTTATACAATAGATACCCGATAAATATTACTCAGGAAATAGTACAACCCTCGGTGATAAAAAATGCCAATGTTCCTGGATAGAAGGAAAGAAAATCGCTTGAATCTGTTGAATTCGTTTCAATCACAAACGTGTTTTACTTTTTTACTTATTTTCATTTGACTATTTTTACTGATCTTTTCTGTAATTAGTTCAAGTTTATTATACAAAATAATCACATTTACAGCGTTGTAACAAGGAGGCTAATATATCAATTAAAAACAGTTTTAAGTCTAATGAAGAAAAGGTAGTTGAAAGTCATGTTTTGGCCAACATCAAAATTGCAGCGTGGAGGAAGAACTTCACAGCGTGATGTCACTGGATGCCGGTAAATAATTTCGGAAACCAAGTAAATATTTGTTATTTATTTCTACCAATCAACTTACGACTTCCTTTGTATTAACAGCGTAAAAAAAAAGATTCGAGGAATAAATCAGCCAATTTCAGCTCCCTGTCATTGCCAATTTTTCCTATTTTCCTAGAGATATCAGAATACTTGGAGGCTACAGAACTCAGTACGCCAAATTGACTTTCCACGTTTTTCCAGCATCACATGTGAGTCATGGCATGAAATTTCATCCTCTGATATCAGCCAGGCTGTAACCTCATCACACAGGCAGCAGTTGTGGATGAAACAACGGATATCTTCACATTTTCTTTGTTTACAATAGGGAACGAGAGGTTGCATCATTATAAGTAGGGCCTGGAATTATATGCGGATAAAACGCCCCAAATATGCAACAGAAAGTGCGAATATATGCAAAATTCCCCATATATATTAAAATTCTCATTTTATGTTTAAAAAATAATTAAAATTGGTGATAAACGTGTTAGGTAGAGGGAGATGACCAAAAATACTGAATTTGCAGCTTTGTAGCTTATAGAAATCATTAAACTGCACAGTTCTGCAATTGAAGGGTTGCCCACCCTTAATCATTTAGCCTAACCCTGCGACTCGTCATCCATGTCACCCTTTGGAACCTTTCACCTCAGCTCACCTGAAATTAACGGGATATCTATTAACACCCAATTTCAAGCAAAACAGCTTTAATCACACTTTTCCAAAGGCAACTTTGGGTTTATTATTCTGTGAATAATACACCTATGTATTCGCTCAGCAAAAAATTTTTTATAACACCCCCTCAAAATTTTTTCTTTTCGGTTTCAAGATGCGTAGATTCCAAAAATGCAATGTCCGTCCGCCGTCCGCCGTATCACGTGTACCGGCTTCATTTTCGGTCTACAAAATTCGTTCTTTCGCACACATGCTCCATTTGGGCCCTAGTTGTGTCCCGAAACTTTGCAGCCCGATCGGATTATACCCAGGGGTGTTATGAGTGAAAATGATTGCAAAAATAGGTACTTTTTGTGTTTTAGTAACTTATTAATAACATGAGCTTTTGAGGTATCGTTTTCCATGTTTTTGGGACGAGAAGACCGAATATGAAGTCGATTTTGACCATAGTGGAAAAGTGAGGTTCTACCAAATGTTCAGCTCCGAAAATTGATTTTTTAAGAGTCAAAAACCTGGGAAATCGTCAGAAATCACCATCAGTTTGTATAATAACACTAGAAAAAGTGTCAACACGTGGATCAAGACGATTAAATGGTACTACCAATGATCAAAGATAATTAAAAAAAAAAAAAAAAAGCGTACCCACCTTATTCGTGTTTTGGGGGCCAAAATTGGTGGAAACCATCAGAAATAGCAATTTAAATTATTTCACATGGAAGAAACAAAAATGAACAGCCATCATTTCTGTAGGTACCTATGTCCAATAGAATAATAAGCCCATGTGACAAGGACTTTGCAGCGTTTTTTCACCAGTTTCTGCCCCCCCCCCCCCCCAGTTTTTCTGGGTTTTAATTTTTTGTTGATACCTAATTTCTGGAAATATGCTCGCGTATGCAAACTTCTGTAGGATATGCAAATTTGCCCAAAAATGCAGATATATGCAAATTTAAATGTAAAATGGATGGAAACGCTTCAGAACGTCAAAGAAGAAATACCAACTAAAAGACACATACCCAAACATGCCAAATTCCAGGCCCCAACTATAAGTACTTCCACGACAGCTAACACAACCAAATATCAAGGTATGATTATTATCCATCAGCTGAACAGTTTCAAATCTACAGTTCTCGTTTGAGCTTCAAGCATCAAGTTTTAGGTCAAATGCATTCTTTTACTCAACTTTAGAAAATTCAATACCTACCAACTTAATCATCAATCAGGATTCTACAGAATAGCTGAACGAAAATACTCGCCTGAAAACCGTATTCTCTATTGAATTCTTCTGCATTCAAGATGGAGCATTGGATAGTATGATAGATCAACTCAACTGCTGCTGATAATATTGAAGTTTGTTTAGAGAACAGGCGTTCATCTGCAGTTTCTAGCTGGATAGTCTTGATTAATTGTTTATATCCAGCATATTTGTAAGGCTGGAGTGCTAAAAACAGAAATTACAGACCCCTGTGTCATGAATTAGAATTTCACATCACAAGCAATATATCTCCCTGTCAGTTGCCTCATGGATTTCACCCAATTCTAATGAACTACTGGTTCCATGCAAGTGATGGCAATATTTCATTATGGACTAGAGAAATCTGTAGGTATGGTGTGAAAGTGTCAAGATCTTCTCTGTGATAAATTACAATGGGGTATGCGCATGTATTTATTTTATTTATTTTTATTGAAAGTAGATTCCATCCTAAGAATTTTGAAACCAACTGCACTGTCCTATGATAAGTAGTTCTTTTTCTACGATTTTTCAAAGACTCCAGTAATTCTACCATCACTGCACCCCTCTCGCCTGGATGGGACCCCCCTCCCCGGGGCCCACTGTGACGTCAGAATTACTGGAAACTTTGAAAAACCATAGAAAAAGAACTAATTATCGTAGGGCAGTGCAGTTGGTGTCAACGTTTTCAGAATGGAATCTAGTTTCATTAAAAAGTAATATAAACCACTTTTGTTACCCATGTGCATACCCCTCTGCAAGTCCTTAAGGCACCAATAAATGAAAATTAAGGTTTGCCAAGCAAAACTGTTTCTGTAAATCAACTGATCCTGCAAAACTGTTCATTCTGATGAAATTACTGCTACTCATAAATGAAGAGGTTCATATTAATGCAATGATGATACCACATATTATTGGTGAAGTATAATACTTACTATTTTCAATCAATTTAATAGCAAATACGTACTATTTTCAATAAATTTAATAGCAAATACGTACTATTTTCAATCAATTTAATAGCAAATACGTACTATTTTCAATCAATTTAATATCAAAGTGCAGCAAAAATAATACCTGCTGAATACCGATGAAACAAAATACTCTGAGTCTTGAGTATTAGAACAATATTATTCGTATTAACACTGTTATCCATCCATGGGCTTCGACTGCATAGAAAGTCATATGCCTTGTTGACTGCCTCAAATTTAATCTGTATCACAAAAATCAATCAACTCATACATGTCCTTGAAACAGATTCTTTCTTGCATCCACCAGCACTGGCCATCATCATAAATTAGCTTGGATAATTCAGTAACAATACAATCATACCGTAGTTTTCTCATTAATCATAAATGGTTAGTTCAGGATTTTTTGAGCTTGATATTTTGTTATTCTCCAGGATAAGTTTCTGAAAGCTTTTGCTTAGTTGTATCCCTAATTTTTAATGAGTCCATCTGGTGCAGCAATGTCATTCTAGCAATGTTTTGAGAATTTCTCGAGATTTTACTCAAAACCTGAATATTTAACAAGATAAATATACAATTGACTTGATAAGGCCCACCCGAACAATGCTCATTTTCCAACTTATCTTCTCTTCGTTAGCCATTAAAAAATGTTGGTGAAATTTGGACTCATTTACCTTGTAGCCAAGGTCAAATACTGCCTGAAATAACATTATAATTTTTTCATAAAATCTAGGAATGCATTTAGAAAGCTCTGAAACAGAACAGAAACGACAAATTTTCCGAAAATTCAAATAATAAAATGTTTGGACCTATTCAAAATAAGTAGCCAAAAATATTTTTCTCTAGAAAAATTGGGTCAAATCAGAGTTTTGTGGGCGAAAAATCGGTAAAAACAGCTGAACCACCAAAACTTGATAGGTATAGAATTAGAAATACTTTTTCAATAGTCAAAAATATGTTCTCCCAGAAAAAGTTGGTCAAATTCGAAATTAAGGGGTGAAGTAGAAGATGTAGTAAATAATTGTTTTCATTGATGCATCTATACCTAAATTGTTTTCACCTTCATGAAATTGTCATTAAGTTTCAATCAATAACAGAAAACAAGTGATGAAAATCAGTACCCTTCCTTCACGGTTTTTGTCAGGATGATATTTCTGAGCAAGCCTATAATAAGACTTCCTGATGGTTTGTTCATCATGGTGATCACGCCCTGAGGGAAGTTCCAGAAGAGCATACGCTTCTTCAACAGACATAGCTGGAGGCTTTTTCTGTACTTCACAGGTCCAAGCTTCAAGAACATCACGAAGAACACATACCTAGATAGTAAAATCAGTCATTTCATGACTCGGCGAATGATGAAGAAAAAGAGCAGATAGGAATCAGAAGTATACTGTGGCGGTATGTGGCTTAACACGTTCAGTGCAGCACGGGACTTATTGACCTCGTACACCTAATAACACAATCAGTGCGGGGCCAATTTTTCTAGACTTCGGTTGCGTGCGAATGGCGTCATGACGTGAATAATAATGATAATTGAATAATTCCAGTATGGATGTGTACAGTAGGTAGTACCCTACTCATGCACATGTTCATCATCTTCGGGACAAATAGACGCCTAACCGCATTCGTGTTACTATGATTACCTTCAGTGCGGCACGAAACTAATAGACCTCGTGACCAAAAACCTAATTTTCGTATCAAAAATTCACGTTTCCGCGCTCTGGGCTCCTCTAGTATTGGGACAGGTGTATGATTGTGATGAGTGTTACGGATAACCAGCAATGTGTTTGAGATGTTTCAATTAAAAACATTCTTCTACCATGATGCTTTTTCACTTTGAGCGTTTTTCATTCATAATTTTCCAAGATTTTATACTGTTTCATGATGTTTTTCAACCAGAGTTTCATAATCAACAGAAAGAAAAATACCTAAGTATGTGAAAAAAAAAAAAAAAAAAATCTGAAGTTTTCCATTTATATATTTTTTAATCCATTATTTATTCTGTCAGGAAAGAAATAGCTAATTGAAAGAGGACTAGAGATATGGTAATATTTGCGCAACCAACAACGTTCATTTTGATATCATGCATATTGGAATTGAAAACGTTAGGTAGTATTTGACAGTAAAATAACCTCAAATTCTACTTACATGATACATTTACGCAGCTATTATATTTATGATCATTTACCAAACATTTTAATTACCAATTAGGTATTTCAACCTTGATATAATGATCGTCAACCTAAAACTGATCTCACTCGTGATTCAGCGTGAAAAAATACCGCGAAAATCATGAATCACATACATGTAATATTGGATACCTCCACAAAACAAGGTTTCTCATTGTTACGCACATTTTGCGCACATTTGCGTACCTACGTTTTGCGCACTCAAAAATTCGAGTGACGCGTCATTTTCCATGAAATTTTACTTAGAATCCGAATTTGCAATAAAAAGTAGTTTCTCATTTGAAAAAAAAGTTGAAAACATGTTTTTCGCGTGCTCATCTGCGCAAAAAATGATTTTCGAATTCTACGGAAAACACCATGAAGGATAGCGTTGTGACTGTTGTTCTATCTGCAGTATAAACCGAAATAAAATCGGTGGACCATTCATTCGGGGGCGCCCTGTAGATAGGTTCAAAATTTACCCAAAAAAGCAGTGCAGTGCATCAATTCAGATCTATTCTGAGAGAAAATAACAGAACTTGGTGGAAATTACCAATTTTCACGAGATTCTGGCTGAAAAACTAGAACCTAGTATTCGGGGTCAATATGACCCATTTCGCACTTTTGGAAAGTTTAGCACGAGGTCAAATTGTCCCATGTCGCACTGAAGCGATGGGTCTGGAATTTGCCGCCGCAATGAACGTGTTAAAATACTTCAAGCGTATTAAGTAGGTACCTAAATAATGTACAGTCATTTCTAATAAACTATTGAACTGGTTCTCCAAAGAACGGATGATGGTTTAAAAACAAGAACGGTCTTCAAAACGCATTTAATGACAAATTTATCGCTACTAATTTGATAGCTGGTTCAGAAGAAATGAATTTTGATTGAGTATATTCCTTCCAAGTTTGCAGGGGAAATCTTGAAGATGTTGACTTTCATCTGAACAAGGAGCAAGCAGTAGTAAGAAAATTAGAAAAACGCGACTGCCAGGAAACGCTTCTTTTATTGAGAGATATTGTAAAAGGAGTTCAGTTCAGAATGGAGTTTGATTGAAATAACTGCGTATTTTTCATTTCATGATTTTAAAACACTGTTCTGAGGTTGAATTGGACAAAGCATGGAGGAGATTGAAAAATATGGAGTGCAGAAGAATTAGGTAGGTAATGTAAAAACCGAATGTTGATAGTGCAGGCAAGGAAATTATTTACACTGTGCTACTAACCGGGTCAGCGATGGGCCAATTAGGGAACCGAGTTGTATCACACAGATGTCTCAAATAAAATATGTTGCAGAAAAGTTCATTCTGCAATTGAGGATACCTTACAACTGGTATTACAAGATATTCGTATCGAGCCCGATTGTTGCTCCACAAACGTGGAGTGAAATCAGCAATATGAGCAGCTATCTTCTGTATTAACATAGTCCTAGAAGAAAAATAATGAACGAGTGCAGGGTAGGCTCATTTACCAAAAGCATCTTGTTGAGCTTCAACAAGTTTTCAAAGAAAAACCTATCAATACAATTGGTAAACAAATGAATTACCTCATTTCATTGTTCCATATGGCTTCCGGAGTATCATATTCACCAAGGAATATTTGCGCAAACTTCTCAGGCCCATGGTTTTCTAAATAGTATATCATGGCCTCGGGCAAAAGCTGGCCAAGAATACTACGTTGCAATAACTCTGATCCAAAACCCTGAGGACAAGATATTGATACTGTCAGTCAAATATGCTCATCCCGTATAATGTGGTGATAAAATAATTATTCAATGGCAATATAGAATAATGCCATGTATCTCCATCTCACGTTTTTTATGATGTCTTGTATGAAGATGAAGGAGGGACGTAAGGAATGATTAAATTACCTCTTCTCCTCGAAAAGCTTGCTTTGAATGAGTAAGCTTAAGAAATCTCGCAATAGGAAGAACATTTGATCCGTTGTACATCAGGATGAAGAAGAAAACCCCTGTAGTGTACAACTTGGGCATGGTAACATTGTCTTCCGCAATGCTGTAGATAAGTGTGGCTACTTTTTCCACAATAACTGGATCAAATGTTAGGAGGAGTTGAACAATGTGGTGCAGACAGTTCTCATTCGACAGAATTTGCTTTATTCTACTCATTGGCCAAATAATGGCCCCTTCCTTGTTCCTGAAAACAAAACATCATCATTATCACGGCAGGTATTACCTCACCAGTACAGAACTTATTTGGATTATAAAAACAAAACTACTGAAGGGCTAAACAATTGTTTCTAGAGAACGGTAGAAATCGAGGCACAGAAGATGTTTAGTTCACCAGCTACTGGCACAAAGTTATTTAGTGGGAACAGAAGTGTACGACTTTTATTTTTGGCTCCAGCCCTGGCTGGGATTATTTAATTGAAATCAAAATATTAGGTGTATCAACAATGCGAATGAGCTCCAATTTTTAATTTCTGGTTTATTATTTTCAATAATGAACCTTTGGAATCGAGCATGAAAAAAAAAAAAAATTAATCCCTCCCCCTTCAAAATTTGATGGTTTCTGTTTCAAGGTATGTAGAATCCGAAAATGCAATTTAAAAAATTCTGTCCGTCCGCCGTACTTCGCACTTTTCTTAGTTACCATGAGCCAAAATTGACGACATTCGGTTTATAGGTCCCATTTGGGGTCTGGTTGGTCCTCGAACCTCGGCGTTAATGTAAGTCATACCTAAGGGATGAAAAATAGAGGTTGAAATATCCAGGACGCCGTTATCTCACATTTTTTTATGGGTTTAAATAGTTCTCGAACTTGGGAGTTTTTTAAGACCACCCGGAGCATTGTACGTCCAGCCGTTCGTTCACAGTAAGGCCCAGAAGTTTGCTCAGACAGGCTTTTTCAACAGCAGGGCGAATGAAATTGTATACATTTAGCCTAAATATCATCACTAGGGACGCGATAACAATCGGGAATTGGCTGGAGATAATCATTGCTAGGGAGCACCTGATTATATTCACGGAGTATGAAGTCAAGTTGGTTGTTCTGTGATATTATTTCATTTGAAAAATGATTGCTCTTTTCGAGTTTGTTGATAGGTAGTGACTTGAACAAATGTTGAAGTATAATTGATGGGTAAAGCATTACACAACGGTAAATTATTTAAAAAAAGGTAAATTATTACACAACGGTTCATTATACCATCTATGTAGAAGGGGCTGGAGTTTGTTGGTAGGTACGTTTGCAACTTTTTTCACGCACATCAACAATTTCCCTTCAGAACTTCATTATTTGCGTTTCTTTTAGCCATTTTAGTTACTGCTTGTCATCGACAGAATTGTTTTAGCAACATTTAACGGTTGATGTAGGTAGGTACCTAGTAACGAGTACGGGGTTAGGTACTAACCTACGGAGGGTCTGCGATCTACATATGTATAGGATAGTACATCTATTATATAGAAGGGTTATCTATACGGAGAGCTGTGCTCTGTAAGAGAAGGGCATTCTGTACAAAATAATAAACAGTTGTGCAGGGATTTGCAGCGTTTATCGTCCGATTCGTGCTTGGGATGGTCAAAAATGAGGAGAAACCGTGTTTCATTGGTTAAAATAAAGAAGTCTGTCTAAAAAGTGGCAAATCCAACGGATAAGACTTCAGTCTCTTCAGAGGAGCCAATTCTAAAAAAGGATTGTGCAGATCCTCCTAGCCTGTTGTGAATTGAAGCAATGGTCAGAATAAAGGTACTCAGTTGCTACTCTATAACAGGATTGGTGATTGCGTGGAAGAAAATTCTGTTCTCAACGAAAATCAAGGATTTTGAAAGGGGTTACAAAAATCATTCAAAAGCCCTGTGTAACATGTATGCATGTCTGGGAATTGGCCAATGGTGTTCTATCTGAGTTGTTTCTGCAGTGGGCAGGGATTGAGCTGGGCTTTTCGGGTTAGTATCACAAGTTGCCTAATTGTTATGGTACTAACCCAGGTGTGTTGGGGTGCAAGCCCATCAACTGCTTGATGTTTGGGGACAATACTGTTCTGGTCGGAGACTGTTCCCTGCAGTCTGTTATGGATAAACTGGCCAACTTTTTGGTGGTCAATTTGAATAATACAAATGCAGTAATTTTCCAAGCAAGAGGACTGGTATTGATCACATTCATGTCACCCTTCTCAGATAAATGCTGAACTCATCAATAGGTTTTTGAAGGCCTTTGGTTCAAGATTCATTAGAATACAGTAGAATATGCTAATCACAAGCAAATGAGTGGGTAAGGGCATGGGATGAGTATGCTGCTAGGTCTGGAAATGGAGCATGTTTGAGCTGGGTCAGAGTGGCATGTTTGGCAGCAGTGCTCCCCAACATACTTGCCAACATGGAACTGGAAACAAGCAGGAAATGGTACCGCGCTGCAGCAAAAGCCGATACAATCCTCTGTATAAAAAGTTGAAACACGGTGTGAAGAGAGCATTGATAATACAGTCCGGCTCAAGCTGCTGTACCCCAATCGTACTCCCTGGATCAAGAATAAAATCCAACTATGTTTACTATGAAATTTTTTGGTGGTAGAAGATACAGAACGTTTTATTGCAACATGCCCAATATTGGATTCATAAATTTTTAAATTTCTAGGTTAGCTGGCCAAAACAGCATGGTTGAACAGAAAATCTTCATTCAGTAAAGTACTGGGACTAGGAATACTGTGACAGTATATGGAAATGTCGTCCTATTTTATAATGGATCCACGCTCTTTCCCAATCTTTTTGACAAGCAGCCGATGGGGCGGTCGATTCGCGAAAACGAATCATCAACTCTTGGAAGCACTGCATAATAATCAAACCAATGTCTCTCCAGGGGCAGCTGTTTACACTGCCTCCCTACGTTTCTGGAATGGATAGGAGGAATCTACACTGTATGGACGGCTGGCTAGTTATACCTCCTCATCCATTACATGGTAGCATAGCATATTGGTGGGTACTTGCTGGATTTTATCCTTGGTACCCCCTCAAATTTATATTTTTGAAAGCTTTCCAAAATGAAGAGCTCAGAGGTTTTCCAGAAGGAGTCCTCTTTTTATTAATATACACTTCGGCCATTTAGTTTTCTTTTATAGCTCAATATTTTTTCCTTCTCTATTATTGTATTTTCTTCCTCAAAATTGAGCTATTATAAGAGTAAAAAGCTTCAAATCAAATATCTACTTACATGTATTTCTTCTACTTTCAAGGGCAAAAGTTCCTGAATTTAAAGGCAAGAAATGCCAATTTAAAAATCTAGTGGAGTACCTATATATTAAACAATCCCGGCTGTTCCATCTTATGATAGAGGTCAGTCACCTAGAGGTTGTTCAGATGGATCTTTCTGAACCAGAACCTCTGACAAAACCTTTCCTCGTTCTTCACTTTTGCATTTCCAAGTCCGCCAAGTTATATTTATAAGGAGCTATGTTCTCCAAAAGTAAAAATAATTTGCAGCAGTAGGTATCATTATGATGTAAGCTGTAAGCTTTTGATTTTTTCAGATGAACCATTCCTGAATCAGAACTGCACACAACTTTCAGCCCCGTGCCAATTAACTTCACGTACTGATTCTTCAAATAAGTATGTTTTCAAGGGGAGAAATGTGAAGGTATACATTAATCCCGTCCAATTCTATACTGAATCCGGGCTCTTTCCCATCTTTTTGACACATGGCAGTCGATTGGCGAAAACGAATCGTCAACTCCTGGAAGCACTGCGTAACAATAAAACCACTGTCTCTCCAGGGGTAGCTGTCACACTGCCTCCCTAGCTCCCTACCTTTCTGAAGAGGAGACTGATTGATTGATTGATTAAGCGGTTTATAAAACCAGGGATGAATAGGGCCAAGTGGCCCTCTCTTACTGCATCCCTGGCTAGCTTTTTGTTACAATTCCCTCCGGGAGGGGGAAACTAAGCTGTATGGGTGGCTAGTTATGCCTTCTCATCCATCACAATACACAAAACTAACATAAAACAAGGAAATACTGCACAGAGAGAATACTTCACCTTACGATCGTGGGTCTCTCTGTGCAGTATATCCTTGTTTTATGTTAGGATCGTAAGGTAAAAATAAGGTAGGTATAAAGAGAGAGATTTATGATCACTGTAAGAGGAAATCAGTTACAAATGTATTGTGAAAAAATAACCGACGAATCTAGAATAAAAAGCGTGAACAGCTAAAACAAATTAGGTGTTATTTATATAGTTTATAGTAACAAAAATGTATGTATTAAAATACGTGTCAGAAAATATTTATCTACCAACTAATAACTTATAATAATGCAACACATTATCAATAAATAGAAAAGTAAAGACATAAAGAGAAAAGAAGATTAAATTAAAGTGAGCTCCAGCTGTCAGTAAAAATACCATGAAGCCAGTCATGTGTCGTTATAACTAGTTTTTAAAAATCTGCAATAAAAACGTGATATTTAACAAAAACCTGACAACTGAATAATCCTTTTTTTTGTTTAAAATATGGAGGTAAAACCATCAAATCAGGAAGCATTCTGAGATTTACCGGTTCAAACAACATCTTGTCCAATGACACAAGATTGTTGGCACAAACTTCAAAGTTTTCTTCATCATCCCATAAAACCATCAGGTTGATATAGTGAACCTGGTTGAACTTCGTTAATCCATAGAAATATTATTTATAAACAGTATAAAATATTATAAATAAACCATTTGTAAGCTCTTCACTCTACCTGCATGGGTAATAATTTATCATGTTGATAAGCATATTGAGGATCAGTACAGTGAGGTCACTTTCGTTCAAGATAGGGGTTCCACGTGCCACAAGAGTCCATTTTAACTGTGTTATGTTGACCACTGGCTTCCAATTATGCATGCCCTGAGCCCAGCATTTGGTATCTTTCTTGATGACACCATCAGCATACAGCTTCTTCAACTGAATCCAAAAAAGGTCAATGGATTAAATTTGAAGACTAATTCTCACAAAAAGTTGAGACAGCCCCATTCATAGATAATTTCCAGAAAAAATACAACACTACAATGATTCCAAAACTATCAGTTTGAAACATATATAATACATACAATAATACTTAATGTAATACTTACACTGTATTATACATACTACAGGATTATAGTACGTATTATATACGTTTACTATACTTGCTTATTATAGAATTATACTTACTACTTATAATGTATAATACTTACCTATTTTTTTAAATCTAGGAAGGGGTGTTATTAATACTACGAAAACCACTCAAATGAAATTTCGTGATTCATATTCACTATTTGACCAATGTAGATACTCGCATACAAAAAATGTAGTCAATGATTATACAGGGTGTCCGGTTTAACAACGACGAAACTTCAGGGACCGATTCTACAACTAATTTGCAACACATAGTGACCTATAACATGTTTCTTTTACCCCGCTGAAAATCCTACTTTTTCACGTTAAAGATTTTTTTCCATGTTTACAACCTTACCTAACTAATATTATGATAATTCTCTTAAATCACACGGTAAATCAAAATTAGGGGGTACCGTTCGAAAGAGCGTTAAATTTTCTTTCAGATTCATCAACTTGTCTCTAAAGTCAAGGGAAACAAGCGTTTTTTGAGCCCAAACTACAATTTTTGTCAACTTTCTTCTTTCTTAACGATCTTCAACAATAACAATATTGCCTGCTGAAAAACTGATGACGCTAAGGTAAAAAAAATTATGCTTTATCAGCTTTCCAACGGTCTATTCAATTTTACTTTCACCGCCGTTGGTGAGAGGGAAATCAATGTCTGAATGCGAAAAAACGTGGAGAGAGAGGGAGGGCATTCCCAGACATTTCGGTGCATTTTTCGGGATTAAGAGAGAAAACAAATGAAAAATGAAAACTGAAAAATCTTTTTTTTTCCTTCAGATAAAAATCAATTTACAACGTCTTTCTACAATTTTTTACAATTTATAACTTCTTTGTACGAGATATTAACTTCTTACAGAAACTGTTCAAAAGGTTCTCCTCTTGTTGTAAACAGATACTGCAACTCTTGCACACACTATCTACAGCGCTGCGCAATTCCGAACGACTTAGCTTCATTTCGGCACAACACATATTTATCCTGCCAATCAACTCCTCCCGTGTTTCGACCCTGACGCTATAAATTTTGGCCTTCAGGTGCCCCAAACATGAAAATCTAAAGGAGTCAAGTCTGGGGTCCTCGCAGTCCACTACTGGTGCATACCGTCCGATACACTGTTTCCAAAATGTTCGTTTAATCAGATGGGTTTGACGGTATGTAAGCACCAGTAAAGTGGTATGCGAGGAGCCCAGACTTGACTCATTTACACTTTTATGTTTGGGGCACCCTGAAGGCCAAAATTTATAGCGTCAGGGTCAAACTCGGGAGGAGTTGATTGGCAGGATAAATCTCTGTTGTGCCAAAATGAACCAAAATCATTCGGAATTGCGCAGGGCTGTAGATAGTGTTCGCAAGAGTTGCAGAATCTATCTACAACAAGAAGGAATTCGAACAGTTTCTGTAAGAAGTTAAAATCTCGTAGAAAGAAGTTATAAATATGTAAAATATTATAGAAAGAATTTATAAATTGATGCTTAGGTGAAGGAAAAACATAAATTATTTTTTAATTTTCAACACTTCTGATTTGTTAACTAATCCGTCTTAATCCCGAAAAATACACCAAAATGTCTGGGAATGCCCTCCCTCTCCATGTTTTTTCGCATTCAAACACTGACTTCTCTTTCAACAACGGCGTTAAAAATAAAATTGAATAACCATTGGAAAGCTATTTTACCGTAGAGCTCATCAGTTTTTCAGCAGGCGATATTGTTGGAAAATACCGCTGAAGATCGTCAAGAGAGAAGAAAGTTGACAAAAATTGTAGTTTGGGCTAAAAAAAAAAACATGTTTCCCTTGACATAAGAGAAATGTTGATGAATGAAAGAAAATTTAACGTTCTTTCTAATGGTATTCCTTAATTTACCATGTAATTTAAGAGAGTTATGGTAATATTAGTTAGATAAGGAGATAACTCTCTTTCCAACGGTGTCTCCTGATTTATCATGTAATTTAAGAGTTATGGTAATATTAGTTAGATAAGGTCGAAAACATGAAGAAATCTTTAAAGTGAAAAAAGTAGGATTTTCAGCGGAGTAAAAGAACAATGTTATAGGTCACTTTTTGTTGCAAATTAGCAGCAGAATCGATCCCTGAAGTTTCGTCCTTCTTAAACCTGACACCCTGTATACAGAGGCCCAGTAATTACGTAGTCCAATTTCTCAATTTAAAAAACCAATTTTGAAAAAACGTACCTACATATCCCAATTTAATAATTTTTATGGAGGAATGTTAATGACATTTTTACGCACATAGACAATATACACCGTGTTTTTAGTGATTTTTTATGAAGAAGAGCTATTGCAATGGGTCCAAAAAATTGTTTAAAACAACAAGTGATTTTGACATTTTCTTCAATTCTTTACAGTATTAGGCATTGGTTAACAAATTCTGAAGGTCATCAAATGTTTATAATAAGAAATAAAAGGATGCAAATCAACGATCAAAAACAAAAAGTGGGTTAAAAATATCAGTTTTCTCGGTCAAAAATCTGTTACACTGGCTAAAAACCGACAGAAATTATACCTGAACAAAACATAAAAAAGGTGAAGAGTGGCTAGAGACATACAAAAATGCTATTTAGTTTATTCGAGTTTTTTGGGTTTTTCAAATAGGTCGCATGAATATTTAGGATTACAAAAATGTATTATTCATTTTTAAATAGGTCAAATCGGTGATAGTAGCTAACATGACCAAAAATCGATTGAAAATCACCAGAAGTGGTAAGGAATAGTGGCATACCTATGTAAGAAGACCATTTCATTAGTCAATATTTTTCTAGATAGGAAGTGACTCAAAATTGCACTTGGGGGATCAAAAATTGGTAGTAATCGTCAAATATATTTTGGAGTCCCCTAACATTTCACAAATTTATCAAAACTGTTTTGGAATGGTAATAAAGTTTGCTATGCTCAGACTGCAATGTCATGGATCATATTTTCACATTTGTGTTTCTAACAGAGCCAGCTTTTTGGGTCTAGTTGTGTAATAAAATCTGAGAAACTAGGTGAGTAAACAGTAAAATCCGAGAAACAAGGTGGGTGTGAGTAAATAGTCAATAAGTAAGTATAATAACAAATAGGCGGACTTCAAAAATATGCCCATAGGCAGGTCATGTCACGTAACTGGAACTCAGTCCCACTCAATGGAGTCAATAGTTTTGATTGATCAAATTGACAACCTTCATTGTTGACAACATTTTCATTGTTGTTTTTCTAATCAGTAACGGTGTAGGTATAATAATCAGAACACATGTTTGAAAAATTGAACTGCAGCTGGGCTAAACAGTTGACGATGTTTATAAATTTGGCTCGTGTTATTCACCTCGAACTAAAAGGCTAGTGTAAATTTAATTAGGAGTGCTAGTGTAAAAATGATTAGGAAGGATTCATGCAACATATTAGGAGTGTTAAATATCAATGAACTCACGTCTTTGAAACTGATTTTGGCTTCTGACGTCCTGTTACTATCGGAATTTGTACAGTAATGCCACTCTTCTTCTTGTTCTCTATCAGTGAAACTTCCATATTCTATAACATTGCTTTGTGTAGGAAGAATAGCCCTAGGTAAAGAAAAAGAACAAATGAAATATGAGAGACACGTTGACAGAAAAACAGGGAGGCAGCTCCAGTAATAAATAAGATCTTCTTGTCTTTCAGTGAAAATGATTTGACAGAAAGTGCACACATAAGTAGTAAGTTAGTTGTTAACAGTATATGTCAAGAGAGACATACCGTGAAGTGTGTAGATGGGCGAGGGTCATCAGATCAACTAACACTTCAATACCATTGCTATTAACAACAATGTCTTTCACATTATCTTTGTTGAAGGTAAGTGCATGAAGGAACATCAGTAACCGGTCTCGTTCAGAACGATCAAGTGTCTGTAATTTGGATGGAAAATACAGGGTGACCTGGTATAATGATAGGTGGACACCTAATCATCCAGGAACGAATACAATTAATATATGACCCTTGACAAGAATATTAAAATTATGATACTAACTCTTTCCAACATACTGACAATATATTTGGTGTCAGAAAAATATCCAATAGCGTCGTAATATTTCTCATACACAAAAGCCAATGCTTGGAGGCACATGCACTTCATATCAGAAGTTGTTGGCAATAAAAATCGATGGTATAAATTGTTGAAGAACAAAAGGCTGAAAGATACATTTAAATAGAATTAGCAATTACACCATGAAACATCGTGTAAAATTCAGAATTATAATTATTATTTACCTGGCTATAGTAAATTAATTTCATCAACTTCGACTTACGATGTTTTGACAAGAGATTCTGGAGCTTCACGTCGATCCAAAAGAATTTTTATATAATAGCCATCGATACACAGCTGATCCTTCAAACTGGGATAACTAACTTCGAACTCTGCATAATTCCAGGCTATGACACTATTGGAAGATATTTCTCTATTGGCATCAAAAGATTTGACCTCTTTGTCTAGAGCAGTTTTCAGTTCATCTCGAGTCTGAAATGAATGAAATCTCTGTTTTAACACGAACTCTTGTAAAACTGAACAAGACCTAATATATAGGCATGATCACCTGGAACATGTTTGATTAAAAATGTGCTGAATTACCATTTTAAACCCACATCAAGTAATGCCATTGTATAGACCAACATATCTATATGTGTATCAACATTAACATACCTATCAACTTAACGGTTTTCTCTTCTCATCCCAATAAGTGCCCTTTGCCCTCAGCAGTTCACCGCCGTTGAGTGCATGTCGTGTCCTGACTACCGAGTTTACATTAACCTATCGTCTTGCTAAATTGTGGCCGTTTTTGAGTATATCCCACTTTACAGCCTCATCTGTCGAATTCGCTTTACCAAGGTGAGTAACCTGAGTTATATCGGGAAAAACATTTGTTTTCTTTTTTTTCCTGATCCACGTTGACAGACTCGTTGTCGGTCCGCCGAGCTTGCCAGCTTGTCAAGGACTCCTGGGGGTGTGGCCTACATTGTCGCATGCACACTACCCCACTTTCCCCCCACCACCACCAACATGAGTTGTGGAAACGTCGAGCGTCTAGCTGATCTGAAATCCTGCAGAGCCCTATGACAGCTGATCCTTACGATGTGAAATGCTCCGTATGCGGTCGGACCTGGCACCATCGTTGTGTGTGTCTAGCAGGGTCCAGCTCTCGTAGGCTTCGTGCACAGTCTGTATCGTACTGGAAATGCCCTGACTGCAAAACTTCGGTTATCCATACACTCAAAGCCTTCGTCCCAGTTGCTAATCAGCAGGGCACTGCGGCTGGTGAACCCCCCAGGGCCGTAAGTTCCTTTGTTATGGTTAAAAAGCTAGGACTCTTGTTAGATAAATGGGGAAATTCTATCAAACAAGAAATACAATCTGTAGAAGTTGAGATGAATACACATGTCACCCAAGTAGAAAATAATATTGACTCCTGTCTTCAAAAGTCTATCCAACTTTTGCCTCTATCCGAAGTGTATCCAACGATAATCTGTCCAACAATATTGCTGAAATGTATGCAAATGTATTGACCCTGAAGAGTGGGAATTTTGATGAGTGTATCACTATCCTAGAGAGTATGCTGGCTGCACCTGGTATCAGCACTCCTGCATTCAACGATATTGAGATGACCTTCGCTGAATTTGACGATCACAGACATCGTGCAGCAAATGCCTTGTTTTTTGTGATACATGAACCCAGGACAGCTGATCCTCCAATTGCAATTGAGGTTGATCGAGCCACACTAAACGATGTACTTGACAGCTCGCTCCGGAACTCGACGCACCCGTTCAGCCTCTCTTTTACCTCGGGAAGCCTACCCAAAACAAAATTCGTCCATCGAAAGCTGTGTTCTCCTCTTAGGCAGTGGCTTCACAGATCCTCGCTAAGATCCGGGCCTCAAACGCCTGCCCAGCGTGATCTCCACACAAAGTTACGTTCTGAGATTCAGCAGGGAACGAACAGCAGTGTTACTATAAAATACACCTCTGGTATTCCAGAAATCATAACAGACACTTTCAGAGGTTCAAAAAACGGGCCTGGCATGAGCACAAGCCAACCAAATCCATGATCTCCTGGTGGCATGAGCACAAGCCAACCAAATCCATGATCTCCTGCTGGCATGAGCACAAGCCAAACAAATCCATGATCTCCTGCTATTATCAAAACGTTAAGAGGACTGAATACCGAGCTATCGACCCTGGATCCTGCCTTCCCAGATTGCCCTCCTTATATTGACTCTCTTCGTTCATCGAGAAACCTGGCTCGGACTTCTTGTGGAGGCTCCCATGCAAGCACGAGATCCTGAACTCGTCGGATTGCTGTGGAGAAGTCCTGATTCCCAAAATCCGGTCAGACCTTTCCAAATTTAATATATCAGTCCAAATTATAAGACCAGCAATTTTAGTCACGTCGATCATTTCACAACTATTAGGCACCTTCACTAGCATACCTGTAAGGAGCTCCTACATTTCTCTATTTTTTCCCCGCTGAATACCGATTTTTACAGTCAACGTCTATTTTTACGGTACAAAGTGCCAAAGCATATCTATTCATTTTATTAGACCTAAGAAATCCAGTCTACCGTAGGTACATGATTGTGCGCCATTCATTTATTAATTTTTCTCGATCTCGTCGATTTTCCTGGTTTTAATAAACCTATTGTAGTTGGTCGAGTAATTGGTTCGTTAAGTTATTAACAACACCTTTCTCCAACAATCTCTTTTTCCCACTCCAAAAACCAGTTTCACCATGCTATTATATAAATGGTGTAAAAATACAGACGAAAACCGTACCACGAGACCTGGCCATTCTGTTTGACCAGAAGCTATCATCTGAGGGTCACATTAATTCAATTACCAGCCGTGCTATGAGGGCACCGATAAAGCTCAGATTCTTTAAACGTTCTAAAAGAGACTTTAAAAACATCAACACCATCGCCCTATTGTATAAATCATCCCATCCCCATCCCATCATGGAGTATTCCACCACAGTGTGGTCCCCCTTTTATTCAGTTCAAAAAAGTGAACTGGAGCAGGTACAGAAGCGTTTCCTGCTATATGCTGCCTATCTTGGTGACGGAGAATTCCACTGTGATCCCATGATGGGCATCTGCAGCCTGGAGAGCTTGGAGGAGCGTAGGGGTGCAGCAGACATCATTTTCCTGTACAAATTGCTGAATAATAAGACAGGCTGTCCCTCACTCCTCGCCCATATCTCTTTCAATACACTTAATACAACTCCCACCATTCTCCCTTATTCCATATACGGTTTGCCCCTACTAACTACATGTACCACCAACCCCTAGATCAGCTCCCACGGTAGCGGATTTCCTCCTTGACACAATTTCTCCTGACACCGACTTCTTCCACAGTTTCCTACGTTCCTTAGGTATAATGTAAGATCACCCTTAAAAAGACGTTAGCATATATAATATTGAAAAATACCTATTAATTTCTTAAATACCTTCTTAACTTACCTCGTCAACTCGGACATTGTACAACATCTTTTACTGTTACCATTAACTTTCTCGAATGTATGGCCAGCAGGCAATGAATTATTTTATTTTATTTTTTACTAGTACCTATATTACTATTATTCACTGTATTTTTGTATTGGGCAATCGCCTGTAATCAACAAAATAAATAAATAAATAAGTTCAAATTTATCAAAGATAAGTAATTTACTCACCTTATGATTCCAAATCAGGTTCGGTAAAAAATGATCCTGATTGAATTTGTGAAAGAATAGAGCCCAATTTTGTGTACTCTTGACCTTCTGACGACTTTTTCTTAGTGTAACAGGGGCCATTTTAAACTTATCTTGCCTCTTATCTAGTCCAACTCGAGCACCCCAGTGGACCAAAGTACTCTAGAATTTTTATTAAACTATTAATCAAAAATCAAGGATTCATTGAATGACCAAGTTATCTACCCCCAAAATTATCCCATTCACATATTATTTTTAAAAAAAAAGAAAAAGAAATAGCTACCACATGATTAGCAATTAGTACGAAAACATTCTTAGGACAAAACTATGTTACCTCTAAGTGCTTTTCCAAAATTTTAAGCTGTTTTTCTAAAGCAACTATTTGAGGATTCCGCTGGTTCTTATTAGCATGATCTTGTGCAAGTTTAAGATTATCTCGAATATTATTGTCAAGATCATCAGCAGGAGCAATTTCAGTACTGTCTAAAAATGCTAATAATCCACTGGGCTGCAATCCAGACAACAAAAAATCAGTCAATTGATGAATGTCATCTTTGGTCAAACATGAAAAAACAATTCAAGCATCTATCTTATAACAAAGATTAACTTATGCAACTGGGGCAATTTACCAGAAGTTTCTGCATTAGAAGATTCCCATTATCATTGCTGGCTAACCATAAAGATATCAGTTGCCTGGATATCCGACACTGGCCAAGTCGAGGCTTATCAGTTTTTGATGTAAAGAAGGCTATGAGTAAATGACGTAGCAGTGCACTTTCACTTAGAGCAAGCTCCTGCATGTGTGATGCGACTTCTGATTCACCTTCTTCGATGATGGCACGCATTATCAGACTAGCACCTTTAACTATGGTCAGACAAGGATGCTAGAAAAAATAATGATGAAATGTGTAAATATATATAAATGCGTTTGTGGGCCCACAGGCCACAAATATTGTAGCATCACAACATATATAGGTAGAACATATTGTAGTGGTTACTGCACTGTTGATTATTATCGTTCCCAGTTGTTGTTTACATTGACTAAAAAGTTGAGTGAGTTGTGATCGAGCGTTGACGAAAATACACTGGTTAAATTCCAAAAAGTTCCGACCGAGTGTTATTACATTGGGGGCCCGTCCTACGCGCTACTGGGAGGAGGAAGGAAGTGGCCATGCCACCTAAACGAACAGCTCGATCGGTTCAACGCACGATATCTACCCGCAGTCACTGCGTTGACAATCAAGATCCTGCAGCGGCCGCCTCTGTCCCAACTCGGTCTCAGTCGCAATCCCCAAGGGGAAGACCACTTGAACCGCACCCATCGGACCTATTGGCAGTGACCAACTCGATGACGGAAATGTTGAGGACGACGCAGCTCATGCAGACGCAGATGATCCAGCAATTGAGGGAGCTCAGAGATCATCAGAGCCATACTCAAGCGAGGGTTCGACGGGGGACGTCTCATGAAGATGTTTTCAGACCGGTTCCTCATGAACTGAACCCTGAAGCTCATCAGCCAGGTACTACTGGGGCAATTGTGCCCCTATGATGGCAAAATTACCTGGGAGGAATATCAAGTGCACCTTGAAGTCACGTCGGTGACCAATAACTGGTCTCCAGAGATAAAAGGTTGTAGGTTGGCCAAAAATTTACGTGGGGCAGCATTAACTGTTTTGGCTGAATTACCTATAGGGGACAGACTAAATTATGATGCCATCTCCAAAGCCCTAAAGGAAAGGTTTGGGCAAGCAAGACTGGCTCCCAGCTTCCAGTTGCAATTGGAGACACGGTACCAAAAAGCAGGAGAATCACTACCTGAATTGGCTAGCGACATAGAGCAATTGGTTAGGGGTGCCATACCAGACGAGACGCGGGTTTCCAAGAGCAGGAAGGGTATGCAGACTTTCATTAAGGCGTTAGCCAATAGGGAGCTGGCTAAGCTAATAACTCTGTCAAAACCGTCCCATATCCAGGAAGCACTGACAACAGCATTGCAGTTGCAGGCAGTGGGATCTGAGTCCAGCAAGCCACCTGCAGACACTCGCTGCTGGGGATGTAAAGAACCGGGGCATCTCAGGTCGCAATGTCCCAGGGGAAATAGCAGATCGGAAAACTAAAGCCAGCCAGAGCAGAGGGCCATGCCCTGGCTGTTAGGTCAAGGCCCAAGGGAGTTGTGGGAAGTTTGCGATCTGGGTCAGAAGCCCTATTTGTTGAAACCTGGGTTAACTCTAGACCGCTGGGCCTACTGGTGGACACAGGAGCCTCTGTATCTGTTGTGCGACCAGATGTGGCTAAGCGTAGTCGTTTGGAAGTAGTTCCCTCAGAGTTTAAATTTTTGACTACAGCAGGACATGACAAGTTAGAGGTCCTAGGGGAGTGCACTCCTGACCTCAAGGTCGGCAGTTGGCAAGTCCTTCAGCGATTCTTGGTGGCCAAAATCAGAGATAAAGGTATCTTAGGCTTGGACTCTCTCAAGAACCTCCAGGCTACGCTGGATGTAGCAAAGGCTGAACTTCAAGTGAAGGGCAGGTGTATTCCCCTTCACCGGAGATTTCAATGTGTTGCCAGGTCCCTTCAAATCAACCTTATGCCAAAAGAGGGAAATTGGGCTACTGAGTTGCTAAAAGAATCCAGCTTGGTTCAGGGCTCAAAAATGTATCGAAAAGTCTCAGAACTTTTCCATCAGTTTAGAGGGGTATTTGCAACCGAAGGTGCAAGGTTGGGAAGAACTCATGTGGTTGAACATGCCATTAACACCGGCGACTCACAACCTATCAAGCAACCTCCCAGAAGAGTTCCGGCTTCTTCCAGAGGACAAGTCGACAAGTTGCTGCAAGAAATGCTTGATGAGGGAGTGATTGAGGCATCTAGGAGCCCTTGGTCGTCACCAGTTGTCCTTGTCCCCAAGAAAAACGGAACAGTCCGGTTCTGCGTGGATTACAGAAGGCTGAACAAGGTGACTAAGAAAGACTCCTATGCCCTTCCTACAGTCCAAGCGCTCCTGGATAGGTTGGGAGGTTCAGCTTGGTTCTGCACATTAGACCTGAAGAGCGGCTACTGGCAAATTGGCCTGAACAAGGAGCATAAAGAGAAAACAGCGTTCGCAGTTGACCAAAAAGGCTTGTGGCAATTTAAAGTAATGCCATTTGGCTTATGTAACGCTCCGGCAACATTTCAGCGCCTGATGGAGGAAATCATACCCACTGACCTCGCCCTTGTTTATCTAGATGACGTGATCGTCCATGGTCCTGATGTGCTGACAGTACTGAACAAACTTGAACAAGTACTTACCCGAATTCAGAAAGCCAATCTGCAGCTCAACCCAAAGAAGTGCCGGTTTTTCACGCAGTCTGTGCAGTATTTGGGCCATATCATTTCAGGCAAGGGTATCCGAACTGACCCAGCAAAGACCGATGCGGTCATGAAATGGCCTATACCCCAGAGCAAACAGGATGTTCGTTCATTCTTGGGGTTTTGCTCTTATTATAGGAGGTTTGTTCCTAACTTTGCTGAGAAAGCCCGGCCATTGCATGCACTGACACAGATGAACACCACCTTTCACTGGGACAGCACATGTGCAAACAGCTTCCACCAACTGAAGGAGCTTATGGCCTCTGCACCGGTTCTTGCCTTTCCAGATTTGCAGAAGCCCTTCATTTTGGATTGTGATGCCAGCGGACATGCAATTGGCGCCGTATTGTCACAAATAACCGAGGGTAACGAGAGAGTAGTGGCCTATTACAGCCAAGTCTTGACTCAAACTGAAAGGAACTACTGTGCCACACGTAGGGAACTTCTTGCAGCGGTCAAAAGCATCAATCATTTTCATTACTACCTTTATGGCCAGCATTTTACACTTCGAACAGACCACTCAGCACTTAAATGGTTGTCATCATTCAAAAGCCCTGAAGGGCAGATGGCCCGCTGGCTCGAGACATTGCAGGCATACTCATTTGAGATAGTCCACCGGGCGGGTAGAAATCACAGTAATGCCGACGGCCTGTCAAGACAAGTCTGTTACAACAACTGCTCGTACTGCACTCGACAAGAATCCAAAGGGCGTGTTGCAGCCATCAGACTGTCTTATGATGATGATGATGTCCAACGGCACGATGCTTCCATTCAACAAGTCATCAAGTGGAAAAGAGACAACAAACGGCCTGACCAAAGGCAACTAGCAGCAGAGGACCCCCAAGTGCGCCGTTTAATCCTCAGGTGGGAGTCACTAGTGGTACAAGAGGGGAAACTATTCCATTGTTGGGATTCACCGAAGGGTACCCGATGGCAACTGGTAGTCCCGACCTCCGTTGTTCCCCAAGTTCTCCAACAATGTCACGATCAACCAGCAGTTGGGCACTTTGGATATTGGAAGACACTGGCAAAAGTGAGGCAGTTGTACTTCTGGCCTGGAATGGCTGGGGATGTCAAAGCCTGGTGTCGGAGCTGCCAATCGTGTCAAACGATAAAAACCATAAGAAGCCCCCCAGCTCCCCTTCACCAATGTCCTGTGGGCGGACCATTTGATCGGATAGGCATTGACATTCTAGGACGATTTCCTGAAACCAAGCGGGGGAATCGTTATGTGCTAGTGGTTTCTGATTATTTTACAAAGTGGCCTGAGGCTATCCCACTGCCAAACCAGGAGGCGGAAACAGTGGCTAAGGCCCCCTTCACACTAAACGAATCCGAATCAATCACAATCAATCCGAATCAAGGCGAATCTGATTCGTGGTCTCCATGTCTTCACACCAGTCGAGTCAAAACAAGTCACCCGAATCCTTTCCCCCTCCCGTTTTTTCCTTTTCTTCCCACAGTTGCGTTTGAGCGTCCATAATGGAGGCAGTTTTAATTAATACAATAATATTCCGTCAAAGGCAACGGTGTAAACAAAAAAAGTGTAGAATGTGGATTAGTGAAATAAATCGAAGGAGGCCGGAATTCGGCATTTTTCATCATCTACAACCTGATGTTCGGAACGACGAGAAGAAATTCTACAATTTTTTTCGGATGAGTGAGGAACTGTTTTTAATACTACTGGATTTGATGGGACCTGAAGTCCCGTCATAAATCGCATTATTTTCTTTAACTTTCAGAATTAAAAGTTCCACATCCATGGCGTCTACTGTTCATTCACGACTGACGGACGGACGAAGATTCTGACAAGCCGAATCACCTGCACGCTTCAATCGGGGCGGATTCAACCGGATTCGGCTGGTGTGAAGGCGGGAACTGAGTTTGTGTGCATTCGGAAGGGTTACTTTGTTACCGAATCTTGGCGAATCAGATTCGCCTTGATTCGGATTGATTGTGATTGATTCGGATTCGTTTAGTGTGAAGGGGGCCTAAGGCTCTGGTGGAGCATGTTTTCAGTCGGGTGGGAGTTGCCCAAGAGATCCACACTGACCAAGGGACAAATTTTGAATCAGCTTTGGTACAAGAGATGGCTCAATTGTTGGGTTCTAGACGCACCAGAGCAACGCCGCTGGATCCCCAGTCAGGTGGACTAGTGGAGCGATTGAATCGCACCCTCACCAAGTACCTCGTGGCCAAATTGGACAGCAGCAAGACGACTGGGATGACAAGATACCCCTGTTCCTATTGGCTTATAGATCCGCCCCTCACAATACGACAGGGTTCTCGCCAGCACAACTGGTCTATGGAAGAGATTTACACCTGCCAGAGGAGTTGGTCAGACCAATTGTTGCACCGTCCGAGCTCAAAACACCGTACGCTTTTCAGCTACGAGCGGACTTGGAGAGGATGAGGACCTTTGCCAGGGAAACAATGAAGACCAGCATGAGACGGCAGAAGGACTGTTATGACAGGCGCGAGAAGCAGAGGACATTCAATGTCGGCGATTGGGTTTGGGTCCATGACCCAAAACGCACCCGAGGGCGGTGTACAAAACTCGACCCGCAGTGGACTGGACCATGGGTAGTGTCCCGGAAAAAGAACGACGTGGTTTTGGAAGTGACGATGGGGCGGCGAAAACGGCTCCTCCACATCAATCGGGTAGCCCATGCGGATGTAAGGCCACAGATGGCAGCTGAAGAGGAGAGGGGGGTAGTGTAGTGGTTACTGCACTGTTGATTATTATCGTTCCCAGTTGTTGTTTACATTGACTAAAAAGAGTGAGTTGTGATCGAGCGTTGACGAAAATACACTGGTTAAATTCCAAAAAGTTCCGACCGAGTGTTATTACAATATATTAACAGTCGATAATTTCAACACAACTGTAAGAAGAAATTATACATAGGTACATTTAGATTCCATTTACAGGCGAGAAGACAAATTCAAGATGAATAATTGAAAAAATAGATATAATTTGTGTCGTGATATCCTCCCAGAACATCACTCAGTTTGTAATATTATAGATCTCGCAAATAAACCAACGAATGAGGTGGCTTACGTGACCTGGCTCAGGTAGTCCTGGGGCTCTCTCCCACCATCCCTCAACCATCGTTGAAGGCTGGGGGAGAGTGGACAGGGTAATATAAAAACCCGCCGTTCTCGCCTGTTACCTCATTCTACGTTCAAACCAAGTCGATGACTTCTCTCTCTCCTCTCACGCCTCCTTACCTTACACCTAAAAGAACCCAGAATGGTGGAACCGGATAGGCAATACCTTTCTATGAGTGGCAACCACTGGGCATAACCTCCTAGCGTCTTAAGTGGTGGACACCTCCCTGACTTTTGTCAAAGGTGTTAACCAGGGACGTTAGGTCCAATACCTTCATCTCAATCTCATTCTCACCTGCCATACCTCACCTCACCATCACCTATTTCAATCTTCAAACCACCACAGTAGTGAACCCGACGTGAACACATCATGGAGTCCCCCACCCCAGTCTCGTTGCCCTCCACCACCACCAAAAATTCGCCCCCTCTTCTCACCCCACCACTTACACTCGCCCCCTACGCCGACGTTATGACTGCTGCCTCTGCCATCCCACAACCAACCAAAAAAAACGACAGACCCCCTCCCTCACCGACGCTTTTAACTCCTGCAAACAAGACCTCGCCAAACACCGCTCTACTTGGCCACCCAACCCCCACGCCCCACTCTCCATCACCACTGACGCCTCCGACTGGACCATCGGAGCAGTCCTCCACCACACACCGGCGCCTCCCTTCAACCACTCGGATTTTTTCCCCTCACTCTCTCGCCCTCTCAACAAAAATACTCGACGTTCGACAGAGAACTCCTCGCCATCCACGAAGCAATAAAGCATTTCCGCGACTTCGTGGAGGGCCGGCAGTTCTCTGTCACCACCGATCATAAGCCGCTCACCCATGCCCTCCTACAAAACCACAAATCTGCCTCGCCCCATAGCCTCCGGCAGTTGGAATTTATAGCGCAATTTACTACCGACATCCGCTATATGCGGGAGCCGACAACTGCGTGGCAGACGCCCTCTCCCGACCATCGCCCTTCCCGTCCGCCCAGCACATACGAGCGCATCAGCTCCCCGCTTCCAAGCCCGCTCTCGTCAACCTCATTGCCGCCAAAAAAATCGAACAGTTGTCGCCCCAGGGTCTCTGGTGTGACGTCTCCTCCGACACACCTCGCCCGTACGTTCCCCCCGACCTCCGGCGGCAACTGTTCGATCATTACCAAGCCCTAAACCACCCAGGCATCCGGGCTAGCCAAGACCTTGTCAAATCACGGTACTTCTGGCCCCAAATGAATACTGACATTCGCAATTGGGTGCTCGGGTGCCAGAAGTGCCAACAATATAAGGTCTTGGCGCACCCCCACGTCCGCCCCAACCTATCGACGACGCCCTTCCCTTCGAACACATTCATCTAAACATCGTCGGGCCCCTTCCCCCCTCGGAAGGAAAAAGATACTGCCTGACCATGATCGACTGTGCAACCAACTGGGTTGAGTGCATTCCCCTCGCCCACAACTCTGCGGACGCCGTCGCCTCCGCGTTCCCTACAAACTGGATCGCGAGGTACGGCTGCCCGCGGATACTCACGGTCGATCAGGGCAGGCAGTTTGAATCCGCTCTCTTCACCTCCCTTCTCCACTACCTCAGAACTGAAAAACACCGCACAACGGCCTATCACCCACAGTCCAACGGGAAAGTAGAGCGGTGGCATTCCGTCTTAAAGCAGGCTATTGGAACCTCTTCAAACTCACCCTCCTGGGCAAAAGCACTACCGGACATTCTCCTCAGCCTTCGCACGTCCGCCAGACGGGATTAGCCCGGCCAAGCGGACCTTTTCTTCTCCTTTGCGGCTTCCCGCTGACATATTTTTACCCGACCCGTCAATTAACAGGGCTCCCCTTCACCAGCAAACTCCCGTTGCCGATATCACGTACCCCAAACGATTTTCTAGTGCAACCCACCTGTACCTGAAGGAGCCCGGCCTACATAAAACGCTACAACCCCTTTGTCTGCCCACCGCTACCCTGCTAATTGACGGGAAACGATATACTGCTCCGCTCGCCCGGTGCAAGCCCGCCTATGTTCTGGCTGACCCTCCTCAATCCATCAACAGTCTCTCTTCAGCTCTTCCCCATGCAACATCTCCCGATGTCCAGCTCACCTCGCTCGATCTCTCCGGACCCCGACGTCGCCGCCATTCTTCGAGACGTCCGGGTCCCCGTCCCCCTCTCGCTGCTCCACCGCTCGCCCGGGCCACCATCACCGCCCCCATGGCACCCCCAACCGCGGATCACCAGACTACCTCCCTGGCCACGGCAGGGGAACATACCCCAGTAGGCCATAATTCGTGATTACTATGTCACAAAGGCCACCGGGGTATACGAACCCTACATTCCCCTCCCCCAGGAATCCCCCCCCCCCACCACATCCTCCACCACGAACCGCCACGACTAACCCCCTCGCCACGACTACCCCACTGCCGGGGATATCCCCTGTAGCTACCACCAGGAAGTACCAACGGCCCGGACGACGCGAGCGGTGGGACCGCTCGACGTTCCTGGCGGCCCCGTCATATTGCCCTGCTCCGCTGCATCACAGCGGGGCCTTGAGACTGCCTCCTACAGAACGGGTCAAATATCTGTTCTGTAGGACACATATCCTTCCAGCACATCACTCCGTTTGTAATATTATAGATCTTGCAAATAAACCAACGAATGAGGTGGCTTATGTGACCTGGCTCAGGTAGTCCTGGGGCTCTCTCCCACCATCCCTCAACCGTCGTTGAAGGCTGGGGGAGAGTGGACAGGGTAATATAAAAACCCGCCGTTGTCGCCTGTTACCTCACTCTACGCTCAAACCAAGTCGATGACTTCTCTCTCTCTCCTCTCACGCCTCCTTACCTTACACCTAAAAGAACCCAGAATGGTGGAACTGGATACGTAATACCTTTCCACGAGTGTCAACCACTGGGCATAACCTCCTAGCGTCTTGGTGGAAACCTCCCTGACTTTTGTCAAAGGTGTTAACCAGGGACGTTAGGTCCAATACCTTCATCTCAATCTCATTCTCACCTACCATACCTCACCTCACCATCACCTATTTCAATCTTCAAACCACCACAATTTGAAAGCTACAAATGATGAATAATGACTTGCACAATGAAAATCCAACTGTTGATCAGTCCACACAGAACTAAAACTGGTCTAGTTTACAACAGGATATTTCAAGCAATGCATAATGGGGTATGCGCATGTATTTATTTATTTTTAATTTATAAATTATTTATATTTATAAATAAGCAGATTTCATCCTGCGAATTTTGATACCAACCGCACTGTCCTACGATAATTAGTTCTTTTTATACGATTTTTTTCAAAGATTCCGGAAGTTCTGACGTCATTGCCCCCTCTCGCCACAGCGGGGCCCACTGTGACGTCCAAACTTCTTGAAACTTGGAAAAATCATAGAAAAAGAACCACTAATCGTAGGGACAGTGCTATTGGTATCAATCATCTCAGAATGCATAAATAAAAAGTAGTTTCATAAATAAATAAAGAATAATATAAACCACTTTTGCAACCCATGCGCATACATCACTCAGCCAATAACATACCTGAAAATGTTTGAACAGAGATCTTCCTCTTTTTGCCATGAGCTCCAACAGCGAATCAAAGTTTCTGCCTTCAGTAGTTTCAGAGTAAGGATGGCACAGAGCAAATGTAAGGAAGTCCAGGACGGCACAAACAACAAGGGCTCCTGAACCACTAAGCTGCAAACAGGGAGATTATAGATCTGAGACTGTACCTACCTAATGGAGTACATCAAGTTCCAGTCTTGAAGCATGACCACATGAGCGATGCTAACAAGAACTACAGGTTGAAGCAATATGAGAGGAAATCCAATAATTTGGATGCAATCATGTCATTTTTGTATTTAAAAAAATTAATTTTTTAAAATGAAATTCAAGTGGGAAAATAATGATACTCCACTATTGAATGTGTCAATAGTTTAGTAACAATTTCTTAACTACTGACGGTTTGCCATGTGGAATAAAGAAAAAATAGACCTTCAGCTTACCGCCAAAATATGAAGGTCTATTTTTTCTTTATTCCACATTGCAAGATGGCTTACCACAAAAGGTCTGCAATTAAATTCGATGACTTGATGTACTGACGGTATGTTTTGATATCTATTCTATTTTATGGTAACTATCAATGGTTTCCGAACAATGCTTCCCCCTCCTATGGATAAAACAGACAACCTACACGGAACTAACTCAAATTGGCATTTTGTGAGTTATACCCTTATTCTATGACAGGTGCTCTGTTTTATTATACCCACACATAAAAACGTCAAATTCAAGGATCGATTCATAATGTTTTTAAAACAAGAACGCATTTTTTTTCTAAAACTCACTAAAAAATTGTGTAAATATTGCAATGGCATCTTTGAAAATTCGCCTCCAGAAACAAAGGATACGCCGGCTAGAAATTAACCTATATATCAACGAAAATGTAATGTTATGAAAGAATAGGTTGATTTTGACATCTTTATCAATTTATCCCAATAAAATAGTTATTTCGGCAAATTAATAATCATAGTTCCGATAACTCGCTCAGATAACTCTCCAATATCTTTTTTCTTGAAAAGAACATTTCCAAAGGCTAAAATGTGGTATAGAACTTCTTGATCATATTAAGTACTCCACTAAATTTCAATCCTCTCAATCCTCCCTCTATCTGGTGATAACTTTTTTGTTCCAGTTCTGAGAAAATTCGTTGCAAGGGCTTTATTTCTATCTGTTTCAGATGGATTTAAATGAGATCCAACAGATTAGTTCTTCAGATACAATTCTCGAAGCCACGATTCAAACTTAAGGACACACTGGCTGAGGGCCTGGCCCAGAATAATCTATAATCAACACAAATTGTAATAAATGCCCTCGTTAAAAAAGGGACTCTACAGTCAATCTGTTGAACTAGAAACATGAATTATTGGGATTTTCATGGGTAACACAATGTGAAACAAATTGTTTGAAACACTACCCTAGTACAAATGAAGAATATTATACAGTTTCAAAATACATACAGCATGATGGCTCCACTTGTCCAATAAATTGTTCAAGAAGTTTACATTCCCCAGAAGTGAGGATTTGTTATGTTGCTCTTGTTTCAAATCGTAATCATCATGCATTGGATGCATGAGAGCGCAGAGCATGTCAACAGCAGCATATGTGAGGGCTTCATTATCTTTGTTGAGCCCACGCACAATCAATAATCCCAAACTTTCTCTGAGACTGAAATCATGACCATTGATATATATTACAACATAATGATTGATGAAACTGTTGTGGCGGAGTGAGGAGAGTGCCGGTGAACCCTCGAGAGTCCCCCTCCTCTATACCAGCGAGATTATCACCAGTTAAGAAGGGATATCGATTAGGCTTTCCCAAACGACCCCGTCTTCACCGGACCAAAAAACTATTCGAGAACAGCCACACCGTCACACTCCTCCCCACGACATACTTCTGGGTAGCAGAAGTATGAGAGGGAAAAGGGAGAATGAAAACTAGTATGAAGTTCTGGTTCAGGAAACGACATCTGAACAACTTCAAGGTGACTAACTCCATTGTAATGGTACAACCTCGATCATTTACTAGTGGAGAACAAAGCTCCTACATACAAGTAGTGGCAGAGAGAAGATGCTGTCAGAGGTTGTTGTCCAGTGAATTGTGCTCATCTGGGCAACCTCTAGGTGATCAACTTTCATCGTTAGGATGGAACAACTATTGCGACTTGTAAATCGGGACACGGCATTACTCGCCGTCAAACGAGCTCGATATATTTTAATTATACTGAAACTCTAAAGGGGGGATGGGGTGGGGAAGCAATAGATGTAAAGGAATCCTTCTGGGAAACCTTTGGGCTTATCCTTCTGGTAAGCCCACAAAAAGTGGATGGAGCATGGTGAATTGCTCAGTGCATACTAACAAACCACGCTCTGCTACCATGTGACAGTGTGACAGGAGAGAGACGGTGGACCCTCAAGAGTCCCCCCTCCCTATACCAGTGATATTATCACTGGTTAAGAAGCGATATCAATTAGGCTTCCCCAACGACCCTGTCTTCTCCGGACCAAAAAACTACTCAAGAACAGCCACACCGTCATACTGCTGAAATAAAACGCTGCAAATTAATACACAACGGTTCATTGTTTACCTGTATAGATGCCTCTTCTGTGTAGATCACTGTTTTCTGCGGTCAATACCTACCCTCGTGCCCCCCCCCCCCCCACCCCCGAAAAAGGCCGAAATCGAGTACTGCAGCTAGCCGGGGAATCACTGTTTCACAAGTACCTATGTGGTGGATTTAAGAATTCTACACTTAATTAGGTACTTCTTCATTATCTGGTATACACCAAAAAAAATTCTCAAATTTTGATTAAATTATTTAATAACGTTTCTCAACAACAAAACAACTATTGCATACTTGTACCATCTATTCAGAAGTCCCAAACAACCTGCTCATTCACGGGATAGTTTCTGGGATTGTTTATCTTTTTTGAGATGCGAGCGCTAGCGAGCATCCAGATCGCTTGACAATGCGAGCGGCGGAATGGGAACTAAACTTCTTGTACACCCACCGTCTTGTCTGACTGAACAATCGATGTATTTGAGATAATGGTAATTGTTGTTGAGAAACGTTATTAAATAATTTAATCAAAATTTGAGAATTTTTTTTGGTGTATACCAGATAATGAAGAAGTACCCTTAATTATTTTTTTTTTAAATTCATGAAGCATAAAGTCTGTTCAAGTAAAACATCCTGTACAGTAATGCATGCATTATATCTGTGGGACACTTGAGAACGTTTACGTGTAGTAGTTCCCTGGACTACCCTTCGACAGCCTGTTTTTGAGAAATTCGAATAAGAAAAATTCGAACCTCAGCAGCCCTCGGGGCCGGTAAGTCTGCAGACACAGGGAAACGAGACAGGCCGAGCTGCTCGTCAGGGGAGGGGTGGGGGGGAAGCCACCAGATCCCAAGGGAATCAATCCTCCAGCGGAACTCAACGCTGACCGTAGAGGGGGAAGTCTGGACCGTACGGCAGAAGCTAAGCTCGACGTCATCACAGGTAATTGATACCCCGTTAGGGGGGAGATTATTTCGTTATGAGGAGAATTGGCATGCTATCAATAATAATCCTATGATTTTTTCATGGTTGCAGGGGGTTGAGATACCTTTCCACACGGCACCAACCTCAAACCCAAGCTTACTGTCACATCCTTCGGATGGGATGTTTGTTAGTCTGGGGACACACATAGCTTTTATTT
Organism: Leptopterna dolabrata; assembly: GCA_954871275.1. NCBI lineage: Eukaryota > Metazoa > Arthropoda > Insecta > Hemiptera > Miridae > Leptopterna > Leptopterna dolabrata. The sequence continues at coordinate 23,223,225 of OX940974.1, forward strand.
TCCGTGCGGACGGACTTCCAAGAACAACGTGCGCAGAGAAAAATCCGTCGCACGCACGCGACTAGGTGACACACAACAGCGTTTTTATCCTGCGTCGCTCGTAGCAGGGAAGTGGAGAGGATGAAGGTGGGCTATTGACCTTTCAAACTTCAGCGTGAAATTCCGCCGCGTTTTTTTCCATCCTCCGACGGGAATCCGGCGCGGAGCGGGCGCGTGAAAAACCTGCCAAGGGGTGAAAAATCCGCTCTGCTCCGCTACACGCCAATGTGTGTTCCGTTCCATTTGACTGCACAGCTGTCAGGTTCCGCGCGTGAGGTGGGCGGAGTTCTTGGAAGGACGCCCGCGTCCGAATCGCGATGTGTGTCCCTAGCCTTAGCCAACTGTCCATTATTGTGACCAAAATGGTGAGTGGAGGTATCGTACGAAGTTTCTTGGTAGAAAAATCGTCAGGAGGAAGACGATTTTTATTAAATTTGCAACATCTAAATTCGTTTATAGATGCCCCCACTTCAAATTGGAGGATTATCACAATATGCGGGACCTCATTGAACCTGACAGTTTTGGGGCTACTATATGAATTTACGTGTTTACCCATGGGCATGTCGGTATCGCCATATGTTTTCCATAAGCTCATGCGGCCCATTGTAGAGTGGCTTAGGTCGCACAGTATAAAGTGTGTCAACTATTTGGATGATTTTGGGGTCCTCGGGTCGTCAAAGGAGGAATGTATGAGAAACACTACCATCTTATCAGGCCTGTTGCAACATTTAGGGTTTGTTATTAATGATGCTAAAAGTAGTTTTGTCCCTTCACAACAGTTCGTCTTCCTGGGGTTTTTGTTTAATACTAGGAACTTGACGACTTCGCTACCGCAGGAGAAGCGCATGCGGATCAGGGCGTTTTTATATAGTTTTTATAAACTGAAAACATGCTCAATACATCATCTAGCTGGCCTGATAGGTACTCTAGTGGCGGCGATACCAGCGACTCCCTATGGGAAACTTTATACTATGCATCTGGAGATGATCAAAGCTGAGGTGCTGAGGGCCAATAATCAGGCTTTTGATGTGCGACTTAAATTAACAGTAGTCATACAATCAGATATTGAGTGGTGGGTACTAATATTATGACTTTGTCCAATCAGCTGCATGACGGCGATTACTCTCTGACAATTTCTACAGACGCATCATTGTAGGGTTGGGGAGCCGCCACTGAGGATAGCACGATCCTACGGTTGGCGGTCAGTAACCAAATCTGGTTGGCATATTAATGCCTTAAGAGTTGAGGGCGGTGGAATTATTAGGTTCTGTGACCTAGAAAGAGACCGCCGTATCCTTATTAGGGCAGACAATACTACGGCCATCAGCTGTATTAATAGAAAGGGGTCTATGACATCCCAGCTGCTGTTTGACCTATCTAAGAGAATTTGGGGGTGGTGTGAACAGAGACATATTGTAATTTTTGCTTCTAACAGCGCCTCCAAGGATAATACGGTGGAGATGAATGCTCTCGAGAACTTCCCGGTGAGGCCGGATGGTCGTTATGTGATGATGTATTTCGGCGTATTACAAGCCATCTAGGGAGTCCTGACATCCATCTGTTTGCCTCTGCAGCGAACACGAAGTGCGACAGGTTTCGGTCTTGGCACCCAGACCCTACGGCATGGGGTGTGAATGCCTTCACGTTTTTGTTGAAGGATTGGGATTTTTACGCTTTTCCACCTTTCATACTAATTCTTAAATTGCTTCGTAAGATCACTGCGGAGAAATCTACGGGAATAGTTGTGGTACCTTACTGGCCTGCACAACCATGGTATCCCACTTTTTTTGAGTTACTGATCTCAGCCCCCAAGTATTTTGGCCCTAACAGAGAATTGCTACATTTACCTTTCAGGGACCAGACCCACCTGCAGGCGGACAGGTTGCGATTGATAGCAGGGAAGTTGTCCGGCAGGCGTTCATAAGACAAGGGATTACTATTCCAGCAGTGGACACCATGTTGGCCGCTCTGTCTCCGGCAATGTTCGCCCAGTACCAAGGATGTTATCGTCGTTAGAGGGGATTTTGTAGCGATCTAGTGTTGGACCCTTGGGATCCCAAACCCAGAACTGTAGTACATTTTCTCCAGACCATACTTCAAAACAGTTTGGTGTCGTAGTCGACTTTTAACATTTATAGGTCAGCCCTGTCCCTTATTGCGGTGGAGCCCTCAAGTTCTGACCCCTTGATTTCCCGTTTCCTCAAGGGAGTATCACATATTCCTCCGCCTTCTGCTCGGTACGATACAACTTGGGATCCCCTCAGAAACCCGTACAGGGATTGCCATTACTGTCTCAGAAGTTGGTTACCCTTCTGCTATTGGTGACTGGACAGAGGCTTCAGACTATTGCCTCTATTAAACTGGCAGAGGTGCAGATCCGGCCAGGCCAGGCTTTGGAGATACGTATTTCTAGTCAGTTGAAGACTTCAGCACCATATAAGCCCCAACCATGTCTCACCGTGCCCTTTTTTCCGCAGCGGCCTCTTCTATGTGTAGCTTCCCTCATGTCAGAATATCTGAAGTTGTCGGCTCCTTTGAGGGCCCCAACTACTGAGGCGCTCTTCATTATTACCAGGCCTCCATACACGGCAGTGTCTTGCCAGGCAATCTCGAGTTGGATGACTAAGGTGTTGGTTGAAGGAGTCGGGGATTGCTGAGCGTTTCACACCTCAATTCAACGAGACACGCATCGGTGTCGGCCGCAAATAGGGGGCCTCTTTAGACACGGTTTTTAAGGTGGCAGGGTGTACAAGGAGTTCAGCAGTGTTTGCCAGTCTCTACAATCGGCCCTTGGCTCCCGACGAGTCGTTCATCTCCCACGTGTTTGCTCTACCACTGGGTCCCTAATCTGCTCCACTGTTTTTCCAGGTGAACCGGAAGAGGCTGCGTGCCACCACCTCAGACTGTTCTTCATTGGTTTGAGTTATATTTTTATTATATTTCTCATTGGTTGAGTATGCAGTATGTATGTTCTTAATGGGGGTATTTGTTGTCTGTGGTTTTGGGTGTTGATTACAACTTCTTCTTTCCAAGTTTACCTTGTTTGTTCTTTTTCCCAGAGTTACAGAGACGTAAGAACTGAGAACATGGTTTTGGTTAAAGGGCAGACTACTGCCTTGGTGAACCTATCCCTTTATATCAGGTGATGGGTGGGGATACCAATCGACCTCCCTTTCCAGGAAGTGGAGGGGGGGGGGGGGGGTACGACATCAGGAAGGAGACTAGCTAGGCCCAAGAAGAGGAGTCTAAGGAGTGATGGGTTGGGCACTTGTGGCTCTATACTTGTCACTTCTCACAGACCAGTTGCGGGCTTGGGTTTTTTGGTTCTCATTTTTCCCTAGAGCAACTGCCTAGCTTGGTTTGGTTCTTTAACAAACTACACGTAAACGTTCTCAAGTGTCCCACAGATATAATTGATGAATAAACGAACTTGTGAAGTTCATTTGTAATTATACCTAGTGGGACACTTGAGAACGTTTAGGACCCGCCACACCCTACCCCAGTGTCTTGGACATGGCTGGCAGTTGCTGAGTTTCCGTCTTTCAAAGAGTGAAGATGCTGCAGGTGCTGCCAACAGCGCGGGACGGCCGATGGCAGAGCGTTCTGTGGGAGTGTGGCCCCGCAGCAAAGTTTCGTCTTTAGCAGAAGATTCGATTTCCTCTAAAACAGGCTGTTGAAGGGTAGTCCAGGGAACTACTACATCTAACGTTCTCAAGTGTCCCAGTAGATATAATTACAACTGAACTTCACAAGTTCGTTTATTAATCAATTACAGTGGAATTCCCTTATGGTGGTGTATAGATAATCCTAATCCCACGTTCTCCTCCCCCCCCCCCCCCCCGCCCATACAGAAATAAATTTCTAAACTCCGGCGACATAGAGCACAACTAGACTGAATTATGCGTCGAACAAAAAAAGAAAGACGTAAATTGGTTGGGAATTAAGTCCTGGGCAGCGCACACAAGATTCTGTCGAAAACCCAAGTTTCTCGGCACTAAACCCCCCCCCCCATCAAACCTCTAAAAACAAATTTGGAATTCCGGCGACGTTAGTGCACAACTAGACTGAATTCTGCGTTGAACAAAAAAATAAACATGCATGCTGGTTGGGAATTAAGCCATGGGCGCACACAAGGTTTAACCGAAAAACTCATGTTTTTTCAGCATTAACCCCCTTTCTAGAAGTATATTTCGAAATTCCGGCAACGTAGGGCACAACTGTACAGTTTTCAACATCTAACAAAAAAGAACCACGCAACTCGGTTGAGAATTGTGGCCTGGGCAGCACACACAAGATTTTGGTTTTTTTAAACGGATTTGAATTCTGAGGATGGTCTGAAACAGATTTATCTGAATGTGGTTCTTTCATTATCGGCTGAGCATTGTCCTCTTCTGACCAGATCAAATACATAAGGACGTCTGTTACTACTGAAGTCCTAAAAAAAGAACGTCTATTAAAAAAATCCAAAATAACCATCAATCTTCAAATGAAATAATAGCTCGGAACAAACAACTCGATTTCATACAGCCATGCTCGATTATAATCAGGTGTTGCCTAGCAATGATAATATCTTGGCTGGATATATACCGTTTCATTCACGATCATGTTGGCGAAGCTTTTTTGGTGCAAACTTCAGTTCCTTACTGAGAATAAACAGCTGGATGTACAATGCTCCGGGTGGTCTCAAAAACGTGTTTAGTTCAAAACCAAATTAGAAACGTTAAAAAAACCATACCTACCCTTCTAATAAAGTTGTTGAGCTATAAAGTGTCCAGGAAATTTCAACCAGTATTTTTCACCCCCCAGAAGTGACTGACAGTAATGCCTTCGCAGAACAACTAGACCCCCAAATGAGACCCACAAACCGAACGAACTTCATCAAGGGCATTCCTCCTTCCCGGTCGCGTTGGACCCCCAACCACGAGATGCCACTGTGAACCATGTCGGGATGTTGTTACCGCAACCAATGGCAGAGCTCCTAGCACCCTACTGCGCACAACGGCTACCTACCGCAACAGTAACCTTGAGTTGCGTATAGTGTAGGTAGGTAGTGCTTAATCAATGGATCAGTTTAGGTTTAGGAGCAGGTTACTTATGAAATGTAAAGTTAACATTTTTAGCAAAATTACCTGTCACTACCTACATTGTCCATCCTCCTTCTCCGCGGTATCACCATTCAAGCTGAACATGTCCCCAAGCAGAAACAAGTGTGGAACAAAGTTATAGGATACCATCTAAACACCAGTGAGGAGACAACAAAAATCGACGCAAGATCTTCAACGAGGTAATCTAAATTTCTTATTATAAATAATCGAATGCGCCGACCTGGTACTCCATGTGCTTCGTCTGATTCAAGTTAATTATCCTGAGAAGTTGGATGGAGCAATTCACTAATTCCACGTAGTTACAACGTTGGGCTCAACATGTGGTACAACCACAGTAGGTAGTTGATGCATATCCAACTTGCAGTATGCCAACTTTCCTGTTCGTTTAGTTCGAGGTTGCTAATACAACAAGTCTTGGGTGCATTTGGTGTATACTCGTAGTATTGATAATGATCTAACTTAGATCCGCAGGTTCCCCCTCGACTCGTTATCACTGAGGATGAGGAGCAGGTAGTACCTTTTTATCCAGCCAAAAATGGATAACACTGTTCTGTCACAATTCATTTTTGCATTGGTCAGTTGTGTATTATACTGTGATTTGTTTTCGATGCTTCACCCAACTGTCCTTGGTTTGATAAGGGACTGAGTCTTCAGGCGGAAATGTCACACAATAAAGAATTTTTGGCTGGATAAAAAGGTACTAGTACTCACTCATGCTCATTGATAGGTGTATAGATGTATCTAACATGTTGTAAATCATTTCCAGCGTCCCAGTAAAATGAGACTGAATAATGATGAAAGATCCTCAGCAACAAACGATGCTTCAGAAATTATTCAAATGGTAGAGTACCTGACATGATACTATGTTTATGTTGTTATGTAAAACAAATAGGATACCTAATAATAAAATAATTTATTTATATTAAATATCATAATTAACTAGAATTCTATTGTATGTTTGGTGTATACTTGAGACAATAATTTATATTACATCCTGAAGCAATTTCCAGAACCCCAGTAATACGAGATTGTGGGAGGAAGATAATGAAGGAAGACCCACAGCAAGAAGCTGTTCCAAGAGTTCACAAAACGGTCAATTACCTGTACATTTTTGACTAGATAATAATAACAGTAATAGTGTTCCAGTAATGATACATGGCTTTATGAGCTGCCTTTTCAAGCGATTTTTGAACACAGACTCACATTTGAACATTTCAGGTAGGCAGTACCTACACAACAATTTGTTAAATTATTTTTCATCAGTATGTTTGGTAACATTTTGAAACTAAGTTAATTTTAGCCCTTTTTCACTATTTTTCTCCACTTATGAATAAAGTTCACATTTGAAAATTATTTAAAAGCACCAAAATGGTTTGCTTTCAATTTTTGTAGTTTTGAGTGAAACTGACAACTATGGACCATCTCTCGGTTAAGTAAAGTAGTTTTAGTGATTTCTTGAACATTGGATGAAGAGAATAACCGTCACTGCTGAAGGCAGTTGGGCCAAACGCTCGTATAAAACAAAATATTATTCCTTGTCAGGCACGGTAAAGATGGTGATTGGACAAGCCATAACAGTGCAGGCTTTACTAGGTACTTAACTACACTGTTTAAAACATTTTTTAATCATTTTTGGCTTCTAATGTAGGTAGGTAGGTACTGGTTTATGGTTCTCTTATGATACCTGGTGAGCTAATGGCTCTATACAACCCATCCTGGATTTACAGGTGAAACTGTCATCAATCTTTGGACACTAACATTCACTACATACTTGTTTGATTAGATAGCAATTACTGCAAAAATTGTTAGGACTCCAAGAGGTTGGTTCAGTGTGTGTGTGATAGCCTCAATACCTTGTGGCATGCGAGTGTGAGCAACATGTCCTGAGTTTATTATGTTATTATTTTAATGAAAGTAAATTGATAGATACCTACCTACTGTTTGGTTTTTCTCGACACGGATATGTGAGGGGGTCTATAAACATCATAAATATTAATAATAATATTATTAATATTAACCTTCACCCGCTCGCCTCTCCTGAAGTCACACTTCCGATCGCGTGGGCGGCAAATTGGCCGCCCTTGATTTTTCATAATTTTCACTACTTTTCTTCGTTTTTTCCAAATTAGTTTTGACCAGGGAACTCCAGCACAACATTACAAGCACATTTTTATCATAAATTCTTTATTCAGATAATGGCAATCACAATAAGAACGTAGATATATATCAAAATCACATTTTCAATCTTTGAAGGTTTTCTGCACTAAAATAATATTCTGCAGTTCGCAACTTTTTCTATTGAAAGGAGGTAACAAAAGTTTGAATATAATCATAATAATACGTACTTCATTTCGACAAATAACTAACGTGACAATAAAATAAAACGAAAGCTGGCTAGAACAAAACTAGAATATCCATAGTTCAAAACATTAGAACTTTAGTAAAAAAAAAAAAAACTTTACAAAAATACAAAAATTATACTCAGGAAGATGAGTTAAAACTCAAAATACTTGAATCACATTGGAAAGCTGGCTAGATCAAAACTAGAATATCCATAGTTCAAAACATTAGAACTTTCCAAATCGAGATGCAAAACATTCATGTTTCAGTTCAAAATACAGCAGAGTACGACAAGAAATATCGATGAGAAGCCCTACACATATTCTAGAATACTGTGAAACTAGTACAGTTGAAAATACATGCGAAAGGAAAATTAATATTTACTTACATTTTCAAAATCGTGCGATGCGAAAACTGCCACGTTACCGCTCGCGTAGGCGGCAAATTGGCTCGAACCTGATGTCCCCAACTTTGGAGCAGTACTGACTGGGCTGACGTGCCCACCACGATCGGAAGTTAACGTAGTCTAGCAGGAAAGATATTAACTAGAGAATACATGGCGCTCTTGGGGCTATAACGATACTTTGAGCGAGCATACACGGGAAAATTCGAAAAGGCGGCCAATTTGCCGCCCACGCGAGCGGATGAAGGTTAATATCCTGCAAAATCACTAAGAAACTGAACGCATACAGTAACAGTTACCATTTCATTTTTTTAGTATAATGCATGGTGAAGGAGATTCAATTTGTTTGGGCAAAACCGAGAGATTTACAACGGGGTTTTACAATGTAGAACAATTGTATGTAAAATAAAAATTCTAATTTTACCAAAAAGGCTGTTCTTCGAACTCAGACCTATAATAAATATTTATTTTTAGTAAATATTTTTTTAGTTAAGTCATTCCAGAGAGCGGATATCGTGTTTGGAAGGAAATACATAGGTACTGTAAGTCACTGCTCAGGATAAGGACGTGGGTAAATGTTGTCATGACTCCATTTATGCTCGCCCTGGATAAGCAAGCTTGGGTGAGCATAGAAACCGGTTCGGGTGATCACTGAGAACGGAGAAGGAAACGGTCGTCTTGCCTAAGTTATGCACATTTATCCTTTTCCTATCTTTTTAGATACAATTTCTATTAGTACCTTTGTTATTATAGTATATGTATACATAATATTAAATATAATATTATGAAGGAATCTTGGGAAAAATTCCTGGTGATTCAAATTGTTTTTGAAAATTAACTCGTTTGGTCTGGCTACATGAGTCGAACTTCTTCCTATCATTTTTTGGCAATGTTTCCGTTTGTTGGAGCGATTCTGAAATACTTGCAACAAATTATGTAGGTACCTATGGAATCCGTTGAGAAGAAGTATGTACCTCTGTTATTATAAGCATATAGGCAGGTATTTATTATCGAGTATTATATTCTAGAAAAAATTATACTAGCTACCTACCTACAACATGATAGATTCCAAAGGTTCATTATAGGTAAGGTAGAGAAACCTTGACAACACTTTTGATAGGTACCCAGTGGCACTTATGACTTTCATTGTGAAGGACATGACTATGTGATATTTATGATAACTATGTGAAGTTCACACAGTTATCATAATTATTGTTTTGAAGATATGGAGGGCTGGTGGGAGGAGTATAAAATACGTCTGAAATAATGTTACGATGAAGGTCAAATTTGAATTTCTAGTGTTCACAAATTGCTTAAAATCGTGAAAAACAATATAATTACGACTCAATTAAAATACCTAATTATTTCGATATTGTTTAAAGCTCAATTCAAAAAATAGTTTAGGTAGGTACAGTACCTATCTATTCAAAAACAAGGACAGTAATATCAGGCTCGTCCTTATTTCTGGACTTGTTCAAAATGAAAAAATTGTAAAAACAAAGACAGCAACTATAGTCCGTGCACTAGAATAATGCCCTCCGACCCTGCCATCTGACGGAGAACGTGGAAATCATTTTTAACACGGAATTCCCCGTTTTTTTTGTTTTTCCCCTGTCTAGTGGCAGCACTTTCCCCCTGTAATCCTTTTTCTAGCTGAGTGGAACCGTCATAAAAACTTAACTTTTTTCGTTATAAAAAATGATACTGTCATAAAAGCCATAGTGAATGAACGTAGCATTTTCCCGATTTTTGTAAAATCGGACCCCTGAGCGTGACTCCTTTGAGCTGACAGACAAACTCGTGTGTAATAGGATTTTTCTATGAAATGTTTTCTTGAAAATTAGGAGCACTTTTTTGAAAAGGTACAATGAGGGTAAATAAGGAAAATTTTTTGAAGATAGGTAGGTATAAAAGGAAAGATTGGAAACAAATGTTATTTTATTATTTATTTATTTAGTAAATATTATTATTCATTTATTTAGTACTTAGGTACGTAATTTAAGTGTGGTACGTAAAACTTCTAATCAGAAAAATCCGAATCCTCATCGGAACTGCTATCAGTATCAGAAGCCCCCCCCAACAGTAATGATGAAACTATCGATCTCCGATTCGACTAAGTGATCTTTTTGACGGTAATCATCCTCAATTTTTTCGGCTGGACTGACATTTCTTCCACTTGAAACCGCTACTAACCAGTCGTTTCCGAAGGCACCTTCTACCACACTCGAGAACTCAGTCACTCGCCAATTCCGCAGTGTTTTCAATGAAGGGCACTCTTTCCGAACAATGTAGAATTCACATACCTTTTTTCGTACAGCAACATCGGTGAATTCATCAGCATCGATGACCTTGTGCGGTGTGGACTTGGTTGGCGTAACAAAAAAAGGTCTCGCCCGATCTGATGTTGTTTGGTTTCCAGCTTCCTTCATAATGTTGCCGACTGTTCTCGCCGAGACGCCCGTCGCTGCACTAGTCACATCGCGAACGTTGTATTTCGCGTCATACTTTCTTCTTCCTCGTAAAATACTGGCACACACTGTACACAATTTCTCTTGCCTGACTCCTTAGAGCCCTGCCTCTTGCGATAGCAGGTTTCCGGTTTCTTACTGACGATTAATGTTGATGTTCCATCGCGAGATCTGTGTAGGTGACACACGGAAACTGACGGGTACGGGGGATTGTGATGATACTCAGTTCAAAAATAGGATGACGGGGATTGTGATGATACTCACAGTTAAAATAAGAAGGGTTAATACGACGATATAGGTAGGATGGCGAAACGAAAAGCAAGATGCAATTAAAAAAAACACGATATGGGAACGGAATGAGCTGGCTTGGAATGGCAGCACGGCTGCCAACATAACAGAGTAAAAGTCCCAACATTGCATCTCACTCAGGCTGACGAGCCCTCAGCTTCTCCCATCCTCCTATAGGGTGCAGGGTCGGAGGGCATTATTCTTGTGCACGACCTATAGATTCATATCAACTGAGTCACTGTTGGTGGAAGGAGGGCGGAATAGGTAACCGCCCCTAAAACTGTTGGGATGGAAAAACCCTGTTGCCAAATGTTAGGAAGGAGTGAAGGGGGGGACGGTCGATCCGACGATGCAGTCACTCTGGCAGTAATTTCTGAAGGGGAGGAGGGGGCGGGGATTGCAAGTCAGAAACAAGGGGAAGCCAAAAATTGGTAGCAAGGGGAACCGAAAACCTTCGGCTCAGTGTTGCAGGCGACACGCTCAGCTGTGAAGCGATATAATGCATGGGTAGTATAGGGGGAGACGTCCAGTAGCATCCATGACAGAGCCAGCAGCTCTTAATAGGTCCTTTCACTACCTGCTGTAAGAGTGGCTAAAGCCGGAGCCCCTATTTTGAAGTCGTTTTTCAAAATCGTTGAAATTTGTTAACAAGTCTGCTCGCTCATATTACAAGTTATAACTGCGTTCATTGAATTTCATGATTTATTAGCCTTTCAAAAATCCCCCTGTGGAAGCCATTTTGATCTAAAAAAATTTTGGCCCAATTTAAAATTTCATTTTTTCAAATCTGATGAGTTTTGTGATTGGTTGCTGTAGGGGTAAATCCCAAATAATATAGTGAATTTACACTTTTTCCCCATAACTGTAAGTAAACCACAGCCTGAGAAAACCCCTGTTTCGAGAAAAGCCCCTATTTCAACACCGTTTTTCAAAATCGTTGAAATTTATTAACACGTTTGCTCGCTCATTTTACAATTTATAACTGCGCTCATTGAATTTCATGATTTATTAGCCTTTCAAAAATCCTCCTGTGGAAGCCATTTTGACCTAAAAAATTTTTGGCCCAATTTAAAATTTCATTTTTTCAAATCTGATGAGTTTTTGTGATTGGTTGCTGTAGGGGTAAAGCCCAACTAATATAGTGAATTTACACTTTTTTCCCAAAACTGTAAGTAAACCACAGTCTGAGAAAACTTGAAAATAGTTCTCAACACAGGGTCTGCAGACCCTTTTAATTGTAGTTCTTGGTAACTAAGAAAAAACTAAATACAGAGGACGGCGGATATGGACAGAAATTTTCAAACATGGAACATGTTTTTATGGGGGTAAACCAGGCTGGAGAGCGTCCGCGTCCATGTAACACTCGGCTCCCCTAGTAAACCCGTCGCCCACACAGTTCTCTCTCTACCCCACTCCTGCCACCCAAACCACCTCCTCTCCTACCATGCATGGTGCCTTCCCCTCACTGTACCCTGCATTCCTTCGAGACTAGTTAGCAAATTTATGTGGAATCTTACAAAACTTCCCCAAATCGACTCCACCGCCAAGGAGAGAGAGCGTAAACCTTTTTTCGGATTTTCCAACGCGCTGTTCACCTTTTTCGCATCTGCATGGAAAAACCCCACTGTTGCAATCCCTCGTCTCACGCCACCGGAAAGGGGTGGGATTCCCCCTTCTCCGTCCTTCTCAAGAGTGCGCCACCTCTATCCTCGGCGAAGGGGATGCTTCCTTCCGCCATAACGGTGTGTGTTTTGCTTCCTCAATACCGAAGGTAGGGAAGCCTTGGATTCGTGATTGAGCAAAAAAAATGCATGCCCTCCACAATGAAAATTTCCCTAACATGAAGTGTTGACCATTTCTTTGTAACGCTTCTAACAACGCGAAAAATAGTCGTCGAGAGCTGAAATTTTGAGGGTAAACACGGGTTGGATCGCAGATCGTCCCGTATCAAAACGAAACTACCCAAATATTCTTATACGTTCATGTGATTGAGATGAGGAAGCTATGCTGCCTACTCTAATTGGCAAACGTTTTTTCTACATATCTGTGTATCCTCTGTTATTATGTACCTATTCGAAAAGCATGTTCCATGTTTCCTTGCTTTGATCCTTGATCTAAACTGTTATAATCCAGGGGTCTGGGGGTGTGCCCCAGATTTCATTCGACAATAAATGTACCATCATGAACACAAACCACTAGTGGCTAGACACCCCCTACGGCAACGCTTCTTTCTATTCAGTTGTTTGATTTTACGAACCGAGAAACAGAAACCATCAAATATGGTGGGGGGGGGGGGGCATGCTTGATTCCAAAGGGTCTTGCAAATAATAAACCAGAATGTAATATACTTTGGGAATTTCAGATGGAAATGATGGAAGCAGTGGCTAATAATGCAGGGTTGCAGCTTTGAACATGGCCTGGTGCAAAGTGTGCACAAGTGCGATGGAGCTTTGCTACTTAGGGCCGGTTTTAAAACACTTCCTAACCATGGTTAAAATAGATCATTGTTTTACCCAATCGAAGATTAGGAGCTTTGGTTAAGGAGCTTTGGTTTCGCGAGTGTAATGCAAGATTGGAATGTTTTCATAAAACGTCGACTTACTTTTAAATGTCGATTTAACGGTATCATGGAGGCATTGGCCCGCCAAAATGGAGGCAGTGGGAATGATTACGATTGATAACGCAGTTGCTGACATGCATTGTGAGGTTGCGTACCTACTTGTTTTTTTTTTGTTTTTTTTTTTTTGGCGTTTGGTTTGTTGTTTATATTGTTGATGTAGTGTTAAGTTTGTTTTTGAAAGAAAGTTTGTTGACTGTCGAAATCGTGGAAACCAGCTTGGAGTCAGCGTCGCAAAAATGAAAACACAGACCGAAGTTTGAGGACAGTGTAAAACAGATTTTGGTTGACATTGTTCGCAAGTATTTCAACATTACTGAGTGTAAGAAAACCGACGGTGACGGATCTGTCGTTACAGTTATAAAATATATTTTTTATGCAGTACATCATATTATCAATGTTCCGCCGAGGTAGGTAAGCGGTTGTGTACCTACACAATTTCTCACTAACAAATGGTCCAATTTCACTCAAATTTGATAGGCAGATAGTTTACTGTCCTATATGAATTTCATTGCAATTGGAATTGTATAGTTTTATTGCTAATTTTAGATTTTATAGCTCAAATATGCTTGTGCAAATGCGAAATCCCAATCTCTCAAACCAAACATGGTAAAAAAAAAAAAAATTGCAGTATCAATTATCCAAAGAACTGCATGATCGACTAGAACTTTTTTGGTGATAAGCAGGTGAAGTTGTTTCTCTCTCCTCTCTCCCATCAGTTCAAAGAAAATTAAAACCTTTTCAGTTGATATATTGTAGGTAGGTACCTCGTTGCAGAATCGATAGCATTGAGCTCAAAATAATATTATGTTCTCTCTCTCTCTCTCATCCACCGAAGACAGCGAACTGAGAAATCTTCATCCTCAAATACCAACAGAAACGCCCTAATCAGTCCCCTACTAATTTTTGTGAATGTAGAATAATAATAATAATAATAATAATAATAATAATAATAATAATAATAATAATAATAATAATAGAAGAAGAATGGGTTGCATGAAAACTGTCGAAATGGCAAGATGGCGAAGTGGTAAAACATTCATTTGGTGACGGTGTTTTGATCGTCGATTTGCCTTTTTTTTTCGGATGGTGAAACCGGACACCATTGTTTAACATCTGATATCTTCGGTTTAATGAGTAAACGGCGATTAAAAACTTTGGTGAAACCGGCCCTTAGGTATCTCAGCAGGAGTGGCAACAACACCCCTGTTTCCCTTGGTTCATACTTAAGGCTAAATGTAACGCTTTTAGTTGCAAAACCTGCCACCACGTGGCAGCACCAAAATGAAGGAAATTTCCTTGACTCCACACAGGAGAACGAATCAAGATATTCTTAATCTGAAAACGGATTTGATAAGATATCAACCCATAGTTTGGACGAAATTGGTTTAAAAAATTTGCACAATTTTTTTGTGCACTGTTCAAAAAAATTTTTGATTAAATTGAAACTTTTTCAAAAATGTGGCCTTATACAGCAGTGTGCCCATGCATACAGTTTACAAATCCGTTTTCAGAATTTCGATCGGTCAAAAATTACGATCGTAATCCTTGAGATTGGTGAAACAATAGTAGGGCTGACGGGGTGGAGGAGTGCGCGCGCGAGAGGGGGGCATTTTAGTGAGGTGGGGCCCGCCGCCTCGACCCCTCGGCCGCTTGGACCCCTCGCATGAACATTCTCGGAATCGAGTCTTCCTGATGTTGGTTGGAAAAGAAGTTTTGTCTGTGAGCAGGATTGGGTCATAGCCAAGTCAAATTGGACTTGTGCTTGCTGCCTAATAAATGTGCACTAGCTGGAAATTATTTTAATCGAATTTGGGCATAATACGAGTAATGTGAGTTTGCGACGGACTCTGGCTTGTGCTAAACTTTTGAGAGCCAAAAAACTGCGAAATTTTCGGACCTTTTTCAGCTTTTTCGCTTCTCGAAAACTATTTTCACTATAATTATGCTAGAATAAGGAGCATAAAATTGCGCGTCGATTGGAGTTTAGTACGTCAAAATCGCTTCAGCCATTTAGCTAAAATCGCCAAAAATAAGTCTTATTTCGATTTTTCCCAAATTTGTCGATACGTCCCTAAAATCCAAAGTGTCTAAATTTTTAGACACTTTTTCCCAAAA
This sequence comes from Leptopterna dolabrata, assembly GCA_954871275.1. Lineage (NCBI taxonomy): Eukaryota > Metazoa > Arthropoda > Insecta > Hemiptera > Miridae > Leptopterna > Leptopterna dolabrata. The sequence goes on from OX940974.1 coordinate 23,238,603, forward strand.
TTGGTATTTTCGGAAACTGGCTTGGTGCGGTATCCTAGAGTGTGATTGTCTATTAGAAGATGAATAAATCGTTTTGGTTTATTATTCTGTGAATAATACACCTATGTAGTCGTTCAGCAAAAATTTTTTGGAACACCCCCTCAAAATTTTTTCTTACACGTTTCAAGGTGTCTAGATTCAAAAAATGCAATGTCCGTCGCCGTCCGCCGTGTCACGCATAACTGCCTCAAAATTGGTCCAATTGAGTCTAAATTTGCACCAAATACTCATCTAGGGCAGGCATGGTGCCCGCAAGCTTTTCAGCTCGATCGGACCAACGGTTTGGATTTTATGGACAAAAAACTGGCAAAAATGAGGCGTTTTTTAGGAGTTTTGAAGTGAAAACCGTTGAACGGGTAGTAACGCCCATAATTATCGTAAAAATGGTCGAATGTGATTCAAATTTGGAGGGTAGGTGGGGGTTGGTCCAAAGATGGTATCTATATTAGGGATGTTTGTTACCTAAAAGTATCGGAAAAAAACACGGGAAAAACGAATTAATGGCACATTGTTTATAAATGGTGAAAAAATTGTTTGACATTTTGATATTGATGGAGTACAGTTCTATATGTCCGCAAGAATAATAAACCCATGTGACAAGTACTTTGCAGCGTTTTTTATTTACTTTTGTACATATATTGTGATAACATAAATAGGTATATATGCTTTTTGCCGTGAAAAGAATCACAGTTTCACAGACAGACGAAGATTCGAATTTATAATATAATAAGGATAATAAGGATAGAGATAGAGATAATAATAACCCCTACACATATATCCATGTCACGAGGTATCTGCTTACAGAGTAGGTACCTAGATAGTTCCTCTTATGAACTGGCTAAAAAGGTTGCCCAAATTCCAAGAAGCCGACACTTCGATTTGATTTGGATTTGATTTTTTCGAAATCAGGTGACGTTTATGCAACTGTGTTTACATAACTATTATAGTCGATGATGCCAAAACTTTATTGCACTGCTCCAACAAAAATTGGCTTCACAAAAATGGACTTCTACAACAACGCGTGCGTCCATATTTCGTAACTCCGTTACCCAATTTCCATGGAAAATGTTGCGATCATAGTGTTTAGTAGGTTTCATGAGTCTGTTTGGTGCATTACTATGGTGCGAAACTTTAGTGTTTCCAGAGCGAAAACTCTGGACACAAATTTAAAAATTTTTGTTTGGGTAAAGATAAAAAACTTAAAAAAACTAGCGACTACTTCTTCCAAATTCAAGGACAATTGGAAATAACGATGAGAGAGCGTTGTTTTTTCGTAGTGTGGACCCCTAGGGATCTACATTACGAGATAATACAAAGGGATCGCTCATTCTGGGAGGACAAAATGATAACAAAGTTGAAATATTGTTATGAAAATGTTCTGCTCCCAGAAATTATTGATCCAAGGATACCACGTTCGCTGGAAATACGGGAGCCTACCCAGGACTTGGGATGAAAATTCCTCAAAGTATAATACTTTATTTTGAAAGCAAATAATATAGTATATTCAACAGCAGAAATGTTTCAAGTGTTTGATGATCTGTACCTATATGTTCCCTAATTTCGATACTGCTCAGATTTGAAATACCCAGTTTAATTTTTCAAGACTAGATTCATTATCTACTTGTATTTTTTGAAACATCTATATGCATGTAGGCACGCTGTTTTAGGTACCTGCCAATCTTTGTGAACAATACAAAATTGTTGCAGTGCGAAAAAGTAACAAAATTATTTTGAAAGTGTGTATGTAGTCTGTATGTATGTATTTAGGGACAACTTGCAATACAATCTAAAATTATTTGAGTTTTGAAATACTTCACTACTAAATTCCGGATGTGACAATACGTTTTGGAGATATAGCGAAAAATACGAGAAAAAAAATTGGATTTCACAACGCGGTTTTGAGAGTGGTGGTAGGTATGGTATTTTAGCTGTATCTCGGAAACTATTGAGTCTACCGAGCCTATTCTAGTATTCTAGCAAATCTAATTCAGTTTCACAATGTACACTTTTTGTCAAAAACGCGCTCTATCATGGCCAAAATGGGGGAAAAACAAAAAAAGTGCGAAAATTTTGAGGTTTCTCGCATTTTGACCAAAATTTTGGGGGCCACCGTTGTCAAAAACATGGATTTTGCGTATCAGTCACATCCCCTACAAGAAAAAAACGAAATCTACTACCCCCAACTTAGGCCCCCCTTTTCTCGTAGTCCACAAACGTGAGACAAGGCTTGACCCAATCCTGTTCACAGACAAAACTTCTTTTCCAACCAACATCAGGAAGACTCGATTTTGATGCCGACCTTGAGTAGGAGAATTCGGAGAACGTTCATACGAGGGGTCCAGGCGGCCGGCACCACCTCACCAAAATGCCCCCCTCGCTCGAGCGCACTCCTCCACCCCGTCAGCCCTACTATTGTTTCACCAATCTTAAGGATTACGATCGTAATTTTTGACCAATCTCAATTCTGAAAACGGATTTGTACACTGTATGCATGGGCACACTGCTGTATAAGGCGACATTTTTGAAAAAGTCTCAATTTAATCAAAAAATGTTTTGAACAGTGCGCAAAAAAATTGTGCAAATTTTTTAAACCGATTTCGTCCAAACTATGGGTTGATATCTTATCAAATCCGTTTTCAGATTCAAAATATCTTGATTCGTTCTCCTGTGAGGAGTCAAGGAAATTTGCCCCCGATAGTGCTGCCATCTCTTATCTGAGAATCTCACTAACTTGTCGTTACATTTAGCCTTAAGCTGGTGGTTCTTCCAGGAGGAGGGCACACTCTTCAACTTCCCTCACCCCCAGGGCTGGCATCAGGTAGGTATTTCTGGGCGTCCTACCCATTAATCCGATTTCCATTTGATTTTCTTGTTTCAGCGTGCCCGGTCTGGCTTTGAGAAGAGTTGGAAAAACATTACTTTCCCACTTCAAGTGTGCACTTTCCAACTTCCAACTACGTACCTACTTTATAAGTCAGTACAAAAATATTGAACTATTTTTCAGCAACAGGAAACTTCGGATTCGGCAGGTGTGTTAGTGGTAAATAACATTTTCAGCCAACAAACAAGTTGGAGTTGTGTACGTACTCGTGTGAAGACTATCTACGGTAATCGGGCTAAGTGATGGTGGTTTTTTGAGGTGACGGGCAAAGACAGTGTGGTGGGTGGATGCCAGGTTGCCCAGAAGGTGCACTCTGATTTGCTGATTTAGTTTTACAAATTGCGATCCTATTTTACATACAGCTGCAATTCTGAAGGAGAGAAAAAAAAGTATGTACTCAATGGCCCCTCGATTGGCAATCCTGGTTTTCTGCAACTTCAACATTTGAAAGACTAAAAGTTGGATTTATAGAAATTTTACTTACATACAAAACCGTATTGAAAACCAATTCTACATTCTCACCGAGTCTATAGTCACTTACAGAATTAAAATTGGTCATTTTTTTAAAGGGATTATTTGAGATTTAAATTTCCAATGGTGGTGCCATCAACTGAACCCCCCCCCCCCCCCCCCCCCGCCATTAAAACTGGCCTCAATGGATGGGTAGGTATCTGAAACATTCATTTTCTTGGGGCAAATAGAATTTCAGCTCCAAAGGGAGAATAGATCACAATGTAAAAAGGATGCCAAATTGTAGAAAAGTCACCAATGAGGTTGTCAGATCAGTTTCATTACAACTTAACTATTTTCAGTGCTATGAAACTAGCACTAGTTGCAATCCTGTGACAAGAAAGAAAAAAACACTCACCCTGGTAGTTGAGTAAAGGCTTGAAATCCTATTTTTGATGCCACCAAGCGTCGAATACACTGATAGAGGGCTTCTATCTCTTCATCACAGAATGCATCAAAATCAAAAGACTCTTTAGACCTCACAATAGCTTGTAATACTTCTAAAATGGGTCTTTCTCTATTGTCTTTGAAAAGTCCCTGAAAGTTCGAAGGGAAATTATTAAGTAATAAAGCCTATAAACGTCAGGAAAAAAAGAGTAATGATTACATCTCGCCAAACACACGAAGTAGGATTTTGAACTAGAACTGGCGATAATGAGTCCACATTGACTTCAAAGCACTGTATAAATAAATTCCGACATAACTATTTAGACCCGAGGACCCTACTATTAGAAATGAGACAAGCAATTATCCAAGTCGAATCAGGGATTCGATTGAGAAATTATGAATGGAGGGAATGTTGGGGGAATTGATTTACAGTGGCTGAAGGGCAGGCCAGAGGAGTCTGTTTTTGATGGAAATATCTCGTTTCTCTGGTCTACTTACCCTTGGGCGCAGTTTTGATTTGCAATCAAGAGAAGGGTACACCTCAGTACATTATTTTGAAACGTTTGTATAATTTTGGTATCAGATTTCATTGTACAGTACCACAGCTGCGGAGCATGTGGTTATGAGTTGGTGTCAATTTTTTAGGGAACAACAAAATACTTGCAAATTTCATTTTGTTATTCATAAACATACTGGAACTGCTCTCATCAAAGTACATACTTGATTTGCTATTGGGGGGGGGGGGGGGGAACTAAGTAACAACATTACAATAAACAACATCTTACATCTTGGGTAACTGAATGGAGGAGACCACTGTAGGGAACATTACAATTGAATCGCTCCACAGCATCACCCATATTTTTCTTTCCAATTGAATCTCTGAGAAGTCTCAAATGTGCTGCTTCCACCTATGATTAAAAAAGTAACACGTGATTGAAAAATACAAGTAGCTCAAGTAATGCAGCATGATCTAATGAAGAAGCGTATGCCCTTCAAAACACATCATCTATAAATTTCCACAGTTTTAATCATACAAATCCAAACTTGAACATTGTTTGTCCTTCAAAAAATTTTTTCATTCATTTATTTGTTTTTTGATTAGAGAAATTCAATTCCTGCTGGTTAATGAATAATTTTAGGAATCAAGATTAACCATAATCCTCCCCTCCCCTTAATTACAAATTTACAATTAACGCACATGAAACAATGATCTTTCTGTAGCGATTATATGATTTTAATAGGAGTAGCTTAACAAGGGAAATCGACGTTTCGGCTGAATTCATGCAAAACTCAATTCAGCCTACATCACAATTACTGAGTAAATAATAATGAGTACCTCAGCATCCATATGGGAGTAAAATGGACCCAGTCTTTTCCCACGTGATGTTTCTTTCATCTTCACATGCACATTTTTGTTTCCTTCGCCTCGAACACAATCAATGAGAGTAGCAAGGACTGAATCTCTGAATGGTCAACAAAAACACAAATTACAGTTCAATCATGTTGATTCCACTGCTATCTATTACTTTTGCCAATACATTCAGCCCAAGTGAAAAATGAGGCAACGACAGAAACTTTCATCTGCAAAATGGGTGGTCCCCATCAGGGGATGTAATTTCATGTTTGCTCAAGTGGAGATAAAAGTTATAACTTCAGCTCATCAGTCGTATTTCAACAAAACGTATATGGGACCAGCCCCCGCATGTGCTCTTCAAATTTCAGCTCGTACGACCACTCTTTCGATTACTCATGCAGGTGGCAAGAATTTGTAGTCATATAGAGAGATAATCACAGAAACCAAATTAATTCAGGAAGTAATAACAGAGTAGAAATTTTGATTTTGGAAGACAAACAGAAATTTTGATTTTGGAAGGCAATAGTTTTTTCCTTCCCAAAGTGATCAAATGCCTTCTGCTACCTTGAAGCAATAACAGATAGAAGGAGAATTTTTGGTGTTGGAAGACAATAATTTTTCCTTCCTAAAGTGATCAAAAGGCAGAGGCTTCTGCTAACTTAGAGCAATAAATAGCAGAGGTAGAAATTTTGGTTTTGGAAGACAATAACAGGTAGAAATTTTGATTTTGGGAGACAATCGTTCTTTCCTTCCTGAAGTGATCAAATGGCTTCAGCTACCTTGGAGCAATAATAGCTCTTTATTACTTTTACTAAGGATACCACTGACAGGCATGAACCTATTGAATACAAAGAAACTCATTCCACCTCCATCTCTAATTCAGAAGGGAATGAATGAGAGTGCTCACAAACGAGCCTTTACGCCATAGGCTACGGTTACAGAGGAAGCAAGTGCTGTTGTAAATCGTTCTGAAGAGTCTGAACAGTCATCATGTTCTGATGAGCATGTTAGGGCAGATTCTCATGAACCTGATTTCATCGGATCCACGTCGACAGTAACTGTAGCCTATGTGATACGAGCAGAAATAGTTATCTGATGTAAAACATCACCTATGCTGAACTTGTTAACCCAACATCAAAATAGTAAAATAATATAATATCAATCTACACACCTATTGGCTCCTTGATAGGTCCTCACACTACCATCCTCATATTCAATTCTAAACTGCCTAGGATTTTGCTCATCTCTAATAAGAGACATTACTGTAACTAATGGTCTACAAGTTACAATATGGTAGGATTCAGGATCTCGTTCAATGATGCAATTTTGGCTCAAACATAACAATCTAGGTGGTGAATCTTGATGCCTGGGCGTGTCAGTCTTCAAGACAGGGAATTCCACAGTAGAAGTAGTATACTCATCATCACTATAAAAATAAAAATAAGACAAAAATACCTTGGAGTTAAGTCTTTTTAACAATAAATAAAATGAAAAAAAAAAAAAAACCCACAGTCATGCAGCATGGCTATAAGAGCGAATTTTTGAAGAAATAACTGATTTTATGTAAAATGTGATGTTTGGGATATCCCATTCAAATATGGGCAATCTTAAACTTATTGGGTAATTATAGGTATTCAAGTATGACGCTATTCGGTTAATTCGGTATGCATCAGGTGTGGTGCTCTCTGACTAAAGATCGATAGGTACTTACAATAGTCTTCTTAATAGTTACTTGTCATCTTGGAAAGAAAAGGTTCTTCTAGTTCCCTCAATATCATTGGTGTTAATTATAAAATCTCATTACCAACTATAATCATGAAAAATATGCAAACTTCATCTAACTTACTGACTGACGGAGGTAGTGGATTCATGCGAGGAAATGGGAAAGTAGGATCAATGCTACTGCGGATTTTTGCATATGTAGGATTTTGGTCAAGTGAAGCGTGCAAGAAGGGTTTAGCGTGGTGACAGTACCTCTGGAAAAAAGCTCAACCAATTGAAGGCACAAAAGTAGTGTACCTTCAAAGTAGTTCACCCTGAAGGGACACTACTTTCCATTCCACAGTATGGCAGAGGATGGGAACATAAATGTTCAAGCCGCTTATCCTATACTACAATCGAAATCATATTGAATTGTTGTTGTAGATTATGATGTTACATAAGCTCATTGTATTGTGATTTTATGGTTCTGTGGTTATAGAAAAGCGAAGTTCTGTGACTAAGATTATGAATTGATAAAGTTTTGACTAGCTTCATGTATCACAATTCATATAGCAACGTTTGTATATTGCAACTCACTAACTAGGTAATGGGTTTATGTCCTTATGTTCGTTTTGTTACTCAAAACTTTTTTTGGCGGTTAAGACGCGCGACCCGCGGCGGATAGCAAAAGCTAAAGCCGTTTTGTGTTTAGTTATTATCGTATTACTACAATAAAGAATTAAATGAAATATTCCAGCGAATGAGAAAGTTGTGCGTCGGAGACGAAATGAAATAACCAAAATTGTGTTATTTCGTCACTATTTGTTGTTTTCGGCATCTTCCTCCTCCGCCTAAAACTTTCTGAAAATTAATTTTCGGCCAATGTTTTCCCAACTTGATGGACCGAGAACAATAGCTTCCTTTTCTTGGAAAATTCGCTAAAAAGGAAACATGAAGTGTTCAGGACTCAAATTATATTTAAATGGAACAAGCAACAAGCCATTGTTCTTGACTGGGCAGTTTCCAGTGGTTACGCTAATTAGATATTCACGGTAACTTTATACAACATTTGCAGAGCACCAATAAATATCATCACCAGCATTAATTGTTCCATCAATCACCAGAGTGTTGTAATGTTGTTGTATTAATTATACCACTATTTACTATATCAACACATTTGTAATAAAGAAATGTGGGGGGTTGGTGAAGTGTGTTATTACTATTCCCGCCTAATTTATTTACCTATTCATGTACTACCTAGTAAAATACATAGTTGATTGATATGAATGAAACTAACCTGTATTTACCCAACCTGTTTTCATGAAAGTACTGAATTGCAACAGGCTTGTTCCAAACCTTGACATCAACTGCAAGATAAAGTTGGGAATTTTCTTCAAGTTTACGTTTGATTTCCTCTCTTCGAAGGGTCACGAACATATGCTGAACATGAAACAAAGTAACAATAATTTAGTCAAAACTGCTAGCAATTACACAATGTAGGTTCGAAAGCATTTGTAAAAAAAGAGAAAAACAAAATTGCATGAATAATATCAACTATAAAACAACCAAAATAAAGGTATTCACCATTCGACCGGTAACTTTCATGGTAACAATAAATCCTCCTGGAACATCACTCAGATCAAAGATAGCTTCGATGTCCTTGTAAGTGTATGACGCAAGAACATCATGAGTAGCTACATCAACCTGATTGAGTGACGCAGGGGTAACATCGAGAAGGGTGGGAAGTAACATCCCAGACCAATGCTGCTTCTGTGCATCATATCTCTGGAAAGACAGTGTGCAAGTATTTGAGTAGAAAGTCTCAGTACGACAGGATTAGTATGAGTTAACCTGTTTCTTCCAACACGTCTTTGGCATGTTCCATTTTCAAACCCTAATAAAGCTATCAGCTTACTTTTTTTCAACTTTTTCTTTGGTGGAATGTTGGGAATTATTAAGAAGAATAAGACCATGAAAGAAAGGGAATACATTTTTTGTTATAATATCCATTTCAAACTTATTGTGGATGAACTTCTTCATCCTCCAGACTACTGCAACATCTATGAGCAAGGTGGCCTTGCTCGCCTCAGGGAAAAGGGTTAAAGCACTACAAGCATTAACTGATTATATTGACCATTTCCCTTGAACTGAAACTATAAAGCGCTGATATTAAAATGAAGAGGAATAAATCTCAAGTTGTAGAAGATCACCTGGTTTTCGGGTGATTTCTCAAAGAACAGATGACTATACTTGAAAGCTGTAGTGAGGAGTTCAGCTCTGTGTTCAGTGGAGAAGTTCATTGTGTCAACTTTTCGAGTTTTATCTTTTTTAACTGTAATCTTGAACTTTTCGCCATTGTCCGTAGCTCTTCTAATGGACGCAATATCACTATAAGGCCAACGGTTAGTGATCTCCAAATTTTCTGGGTTGTATGTCGTGACTCCACTGCTCCCAAATGAAAATATTCTCTTGTATCTGTAATAGAAAATCACACAGATAGTCGAAACTCCAAAAGAATCCTCTGAATGATAGATAGATAGGAAGGTTCATTTACAGATAACAGTTACATAGTTTCAAACAACCTTTTACAGATTGGCATGATGCTGTTATCTGGGTTGGCAAGTTGCAATATCAATACGTTCGGTTAAAACATAAATGTTATAATCTTTGTTACAGGTAGGTAATTAAGTACACAAATTTAAATATATCTTTCTTCAGAGACAAAAAAACTAATTATAGGTCGTGCACGAGAATAATGCCCTCCGACCCTGAACTCTATAGGAGGATGGGAGAAGCTGAGGGCTCGGCAGCCTGAGTGGGATGCAATGTTGGGACTTTTACTCTGTTATGTTGGCAGCCATGCTGCCATTCCAAGCCAGCTTATTCCGTTCCCGTATCGTGTTTTCCTCCCTTGCATCTTGCTTTTTGTTTCACTATCCTACCTATATCGTCGTATTAACCCTTCTTATTTTAACTGTGAGTATCATCACAATCCCCGTCATCCTATTTTTGAACTCTGAGTATCATCACTATTCCCCGTACCAGTCAGTTTCCGTGTGTCGCCTACAGAAATCTCGCGATGGAAGATCAACATTCATCGTCAGCAAGAAACCGAAAACCTGCTATCGCAAGAGGCAGAGGGTTCTAAGGAGTCAGGCACAAGAAATTGTGTACAATGTGTGCCAGTATTTTACGAGGAAGAAGAAAGAGGATGACGCGAAATACAACGTTCGCGATGTGACTAGTGCAGAGACGGGCGTCTTGGCGAGAACATTCTGCAACATTATGAAGGAAGCTGGAAACCAAACATCAGATCGGGCGAGACCTTTGTTTGTTACGCCAAACAAGTCCAGATCTGGAGACTACCATTCTTCGATGAACTTCGACAATTTTTCTAAGTGCCTCACACTTAAGTTCCTCCCGAATTTACCCGCGGATTCGGTCGTGGCGATGGACAACGCTAAATACCATTGTGTGCAGACCAACAAAAGACCTAACAGTTCGACTCTGAAGGCAGATGTAATTTCGTGGTTGACGAGTAATAATGTGCAATTCGACGAAAAATTAGTTAGTCAAATCGGAGATCGATAGTTTCATCATTAATGTTGGGGGGGGGGGGGGGGGGGGGCTTCTGATACTGATAGCAGTTCCGATGAGGATTCGGATTTTTCTGATTAGAAGTTTTACATACCACAGTTAAATTACGTAAGTACTAAATAAATGAATAATCATATGTACTAAATAAGTAAATAATAATATGTACTAAATGAATAAATAATAATATGTACTAAATAAATAAATAGTAATATGTACTAAATAAATAAATACCTGATAAAATAACATTTGTTTCCAATCTTTCCTTTTATACCTACCTACCTTCAAAAAATTTTCCTTATTTTCCTCATTGTACCTTTTCAAAAAAGTACTCCTAATTTTCAAGAAAACATTTCATAGAAAAATCCTATTACAGACGAGTTTGTCCGTCAGCTCTAAGGAGTCACGCTCAGGGGTACGATTTTACAAAAATCGGGAAAATGCTACGTTCATTCACTATGGATTTTATGACATTATCATTTTTTATAACGAAAAAAGTTAAGTTTTTATGACGGTTCACACTCAGCTAGAAAAAGGATTACAGGGGGAAGTGCTGCCACTGGACAGGGGAAAAACAAAAAAAAAAAACGGGGAATTCCGTGTTAAAAATGATTTCCACGTTCTCCGTCAGATGGCAGGGTCATTATTCTAGTGCACGGACTATAGTATCTGTGGTGGTTTGAAAAGGTTTGAGGTGAGGCTTGGATAGGTGAGGTTGTTAGATGGAAGAGACGGTGATGGAGCTAGCGTTTAAAAGGTTAACACCTATGGCGAAACAAGGAAGGTTACCACCACTAAAACGCTGGTGGATATGCCCAGAAGATTACCACCTGGTCGGTTATCACCAGACCGGTTCCACCACTCAGAGTTATTTTCAGTGACAAAGGTAAGGAGGCGTGAGAGAGAGAGAGAGAGAAGTCATCGACTTGAGGTTTGAGCGTAGAATGGAGATACGGAGGGTTGTATAGAACCCTTTCCACCCTCACCCAGTACATTGACGGTCGTTACAAGCCGTTGAGGGACTGCTGGAGAGAAGGAAAGTCTACCCTGCATTGGTCACATATATACCCTCTTATTCGTTTGGTTCACTTGTGCAATCTATATTAGGTATAAAGAGAATGATATTTCTGGGAGGATATCACGACAGTATCCTTAAATTTGGTGTGGTGCTATTGTTAACTATCAAGTCGATTCAGTTTCAGTAATTAACTCCTGTACCAACTCCCATCTATACTGCCAGGCAGTGCGGCAGTATCCACTGGTGAACAATCCCCTACCCAACCCCCTCCTCCGGAACTCCGCCTGTCATGATAGCCTCATAACATACCACTCCAAATTGTACATAGAAGATTGTTTCCAATAAAGTCAAGGAGAAGGCGAGCTGTGTGATGCAAGGGACCTGGCCAGGTAGCTTTCCCTCCATCGATCCCCCAACGGCTTTCGGAGGACCAGGGGAGGGTAGACGCGCCTTTATAAGGCACCCTCCTTGCCCAGCTCGCCATTCTACCGATCTCACTCGAACTCGACGCCTTCTCTCTCTCATCTTACCCTTCTCCTCGACCTCTCTCTCTCATAAAAGCCCAACGTGGTGATAAACCTTTCTGGAGCAAACCAATGTGGTGATATACCTTTCTGGGCATATCCTCTAGTATCCAATATGGTAGTAACCTTTCTGGATACTAGTTACCTCGTACCCGAGCTCTCCTTCTCAAACTCACCTTTCCAAACCTCACCTACCTCATTCTTACCATCACCACTGTGGTAACCCTGACTTTCCAACCAAAAATGCAAGAGGAACCGCAACCCACCACCGACATCATGACCACCTCCACTGCCTTTTGGCTCACAATGCCACCCTTCTACACCCATTACCCCACTCTCTGGTTCTTCCAGCTAGACGCTGAATTCTCTGCCCCCAACCTCCGAGCTCAGAAGACCTGCTACTAAAAAAAGATCTCCCTACTCCCCTATGACATCCTCCTCCAGACGGCTGACATCTCACCCGACTCGGCCAACGCCTGTGACGACGGCTGCGCCGCCTCATCGCCCTCTATCAACCATTGAAGATCGCTATGACCACCACGCCTTCCCACTTTTCCCCCAGCTACGACTCCAGCTGCAAACGTCCTCACCTCGGACATCACCCGGACCTTCTGGCTGCGTGCGCTACCACCCCAAATCAAGCCACCTCCTTCGACTACGACGTCTTCCCCTGTCGCATCTTGAACTTTTACCGTCGACACAGACCGCCATGCCGCCCAACACCCACAACCCCTGATCGCTGCCATTCCCGACCATCCAAAAAACACGACCCCAGTAAAATCAAATGGTCCACCACCTACGACACCGCCTTCGAGGCCTGCAAAAACGACCTCGCCAACACCGCTCTCCTTGCCCTCTCCATCACGAATGACGCCCTCTCCATCACGACTGACGCCTCTGATTGGGCTATCGGCGCAGTTCTCCACCAGCACCCAAACCCTCATATTCTCCTCCAAAACCCTTTCGGACACCCAGAAGAAGTACTCAACGTTCGACAGAGAGCTCCTAGCCATCTACGAAGCCATCAAACACTTCCGAGACCTCGTACAGGGCTCACAGTTCTCTGTCGTAATGGATCACAAGCCGTTCACACATGCACTTCTTCAACCTCGCAACTCAGCGTCCCCTCGCCGCCTCCGGCAGTTGGAATTCATCGCGCAGTTTACCACTGATATCCAATACACGCCGGGGGCGGACAAATGTGTCGCGGAACCACTCTTCCACCCATCCCCCACGACGGTGGACGAACTGCTGCCATTTCCCTCACCCCAGCATATAGGAGTGTGTCAGCTTCCCGACACCGACCCCGCCCTTGCCAATCCCATCAATGCCAACAAGCTCCAACAACTGCAGCCCCACAGTCTATGGTGTGACGTCAGCGCCAACGCACCTCGCTCTTACATCCCACCCGACCTGCGGTTGCAGTTGTTCGGGCTCTACCACATCCTCCACCACCCCGGAATCCGAGAACTTATCAAGACGCGGTACGTCTGGCCCCACATGACCACCGACATTCGCAATCAGATTCTTGGGTGCCACAAGTGGCAACATTTTAAGGCCTCGGCCCATCCCCACGTCCCACCACACTACATCTAGACACTGTCGGCCCGCTTCCCCCCTCCGAAAGGAAGCACTACTGCCTGACCATGATCGACCGTGCCACGAACTGGGTTGAGTGTATACCACTCACCCATATCACCGCGGACACCATTACCACAGCCTTCCTTCCCAACTGGGTGGCTCGGTACGGTGGCCCGCGTATCGTCACGGTTGACCAGGCCAGGCAGTTCGAATCAGCCCACATTACTGAATTACTTCGCTCCCACAGTATCTCAAAACAGCGAACGAAAGCATACCATTCCCAATCTAACGGCAAGGTAGATTGGTGGCATTATGTTCTTAAGCAGGCCCTTTCAACTACCACCAACAGCGCCTCATGGACGAAAGCCCGAACTGGCGATGGGATTGGCCCCGCCAAACGAACTTTTTCGGCTCCCTTACGACTACTCACCAATATCTACTTGAAGGACCGGACAATTAGCAGAGTACAAACGCAACCTTACCGTTACCGACACCTCCTACTCCAAACAATTCTACTCCGCCACCCAAATGTACCTGAAAGAACCAGGTATACATAAGACCCTCCAACCACTTTACGCCGGCCCTTTCATGTCATCTGCACCTCGCAAACTACCGCTACTCTGTTCATAGACGGGAAACCCTACACCGCCCCGCTCCCCTGCTGCAAGCCGGCCTACGTGCTCGCTGACTCCCCACCACATCAACCTCACGCAATGACATCAACCGATCTCCACATTCTCTCCCTTGACTTGCTCTGTGATGGACCTCCTTCAGCCCCGCCCGATGTCTCCGGACCCGACGTCGCCACCGTCATGTGCGACTTCCCGGTCCCGTCACCCTTATCACCACTTTGTCGCTCGCCTGGGTCGCCTTCACCACCGGCATGGCATCCCCCTCCGAGGATCACCGGACCACCTCCCCGGCCTCGGCGGTGGCAAGTGTTCCAGTGGGCCATCATCCGCAACTATTACGTCGTGAAGGCGACCGGGACACACGTCCCGCATATTTCAGACGATCAGGCAATGCCTCCACCCACCACGACTGCAACCCCGGCCACCCACAACTGCGCCACCGCCGGGGAAATCCCCCATTTCTTCCGCCAGGAAAAGGCCCGGACGACGCCAGCAACGGACAGAAGCGACCTTCCTGGCTGACCCTGCTGCTTATCGCCCTACTCCGCTCCATCGCTGCTGGGCCTCAGAAACGTTCCAACCCGCGTACTTTCGCACAGTACTCGGGCGGGAACGTTCTGATGCCCCGCTGCGATGTTCATCACTGAACTTCCACAGACTCCGCCTCGCTCCACCAACATCGATGATCATCCACCTTTGTATATACGCTCATTGTTGTAAATACGTCTGGCCTAGATCCAAGTTCATCCCTTGTACATACTTCCATTATTATCCATCCATCACTTCTAAGTTTACAGCCTTCAGCACTGCGTCCTCCCTCCATGGTAGAAAGTTACGATGAACCAGTCCTGTCTGTGCCTTAAAAACCCATTTTGCTTGGGCAGGAACAAGGCAATCATTATCGTTCAGGAGGGGTGTGCTGATGATAATTTGATGATAGTGTGAGTGGTTCCAGGACACTGCTGTGTTCTCAAGTAGTTCTGCTCTTTCCTCGGCTCTCAGAGCCCTCCATGACGGAATCCCACTGCGTCCTGAGCAGGTCTGGTGAAGAGAGATCCAGGCCCACACCGCCTTGGCTTGCCAGCCCATCCCAGTCTGCCACCCATGATACCTGCTTTCTGATCACTACCTCAGCCATCACTCGTGGGAGTCTCTCGGTAGAGAGCTTCAAGGCGCGCAATATATATCTGACTCCTCTGAATCTAGGAGTAGGTAGGTAATCTCAATTTGTTATCAGCTAGATTCCAACTACAACCGTCTCAGCAGATGGTACCAAGTGTTGAAATTCAGGTTGGAAGGAAGTTCTATCCGAGCTGCATATTTAGAAACAAAAAGCTGAAACCTTGGCACCTGAAACCTGCTCTGAAGGATGTTCAACAAAGATTTTTGATACAGAGTAGCAAATAATTACTGGGTATTTTGTACAATAAAAAATCACTTTTTGTGACAAACCTTCCTTTCCATGAGTGCTTTGTCACATGAAAGCAGACTCGATCCTCATTATCGGGTAAAGCCATCATTTTTGCATCTGAAACAAATAAATGCGACAATTATAAAACGCTGCAACGTCCTTGTCACATGGGTTTATTATTCTATTGAACATACCTACAGAAATGCCGGCTGTTAATTTATTCTTTCGTGTGCAATAATTGAATTAGCTATGTTTGTTGGTTTCCACCAAGTTTGGCCCCCAAAAACTCGAATTAGGCTCCTATTTTTGACAAGTTATCTTTGATGGTGCCATTTAATTGTCTTGATTCACCTGTTGATACTACTTCTAGTGTTATACAAATTTATGGTGATTTCAGACAATTTACCAGGTTTCTGAGAAAAAATGAATTTTGGGATCTGAAACTTCGTTAGAACCTCGATTTTTCACTCTCTGGCCAAAATCGACTTCGTATTCAGTCTCCTCGCCCTAAAAACCATGGGAAACGATACCTCACAAGCTCATGTTACTAAAACACCAAAAAAATCCTATTTTTACACCCACTTTTCACCCATAACACCCTTGGGTATATTCCGATCAGGCTGCAAAGTTTCGGGACACAGTAAGGACCCAAACAGAGCCTGTGTGCGAAAGAACGAATTTTCCAGACCAAAAATAAAGTAGATATGCTTGATACGGCGTACAGCGTACGGACATTGCATTTTTGGAATCTACGCACCTTGAAACATGAAAGAAAAAAAACTGAGAGGGTTTTATACAAAATATTTGCTGAGCAAATACATAGGTGTATTATTTACAGAATAATAAACCAAAATACAGGATGCCACGAAGGCAATGGATATATAAAGGGAGTATTATACCCCAGAGATAGAAAAATTTAAATGCCAACCCATCCTATGTTTGGCGTAGAACTTGAACATCAACATAACTGTCATTTCAACACTGACAAAACCCACATCAACATAATGGTTTATAATTTTCGACTAGACAAACCTTCAACAGCCCCCCTCGAAATTCATAGATTCAGGTTCAAGTTTCAATGTACTTATGTGGATTCCAAAAAATCAAAAACTATTCGCCAGTTCGCCAAGGACAGCACTTTGCACTTAAAAACCATCGCTGAATTTTGGCATTCTTCAGTAGTTTCTGACAGAGCCGAGGAATTTTTCAAAATGCCCTAGCTCAAAAACTTTCAATAAAAGAGAACATTTTTTGGGGGCAAGCTTGTGAGAATGGTGGAGCTGAACATGAGAAACTCCATCAGGGTCCAGAATCTACAAACTCCTGGTGTACTAACACAGTGAGGCCTACGGCAAGGAGATGCCTGCTATTCAATCTAGCCCTTGAAAAAGTGGTCAGAGATTCAGGAATCCACACCCGGGGAACTATCTTCTTAGTAACTTCAGATTGAGTTTTCAAGAACTCACCAGTGAGTAGTAATGACGGAAGTAGGAAGATACAGATGCCAAGAAGGTGTTTTGCACAATAGCTAAGGGCAGAAGGAGAAGAGGACGTCCTCGCAGGAAGCGGCTATACGACATGGAGGATGCTGCCCATTCCAAGGGAAAAACCTTGTCCAAGGCCTTGGACGTCCTCTTCTCCTTCTGCCCATAGCTATTGTGCAAAACACCTTCTTGGGATCTGCATCTTCTACGTGGCCATTCTGCAGCGTCTAGGTGGCCAAACCATTGCAGCTGTCCTTTTTCTATATGGCTTTGCAGGGGTTCCATGTTCAACATGCTGCGAATGGTTTGGTTTCTCACCCTGTCGCGTCATGTCTTGCCTCTATTTTCCTTGTTTGGATTGGGCTACAAGACGTCTGGGTGAGAACAACTCTCATGTCTATATGTGAGGGTTGGCACATAAACAGAGCTGTAGATGGCCAACTTGGTCTTGCTGCTCACTGTTGTCTGGCTTTGTAGGCCCCTAACGATTGCACTCAAGTTTGTCCTGTGTCATGATACCCCTCAAACACTTACAATTTACCACTCCTACGTAATACCTATATGATTTAACCAAATAAATGAGGGAACGACGAGCTAAGCGATGCCGAGGGGTTAAGTCAGAAAAGGGTCCCTTCCATCATCCGCCATCACCCCTCAACGGTTGTAACAACCGTTGCTGGAAGGGGGATGGGTGGAAAGGGGCCTTTATAAGCAGCTCTGCTAGCCCAGCTCCTCATTCGACCGACCACTCTTCGACTTGTGAATTCTCTCTCTCTCCTCTACCCTCCTCCTACACTCACAGTGGTGAAAACCACAGGATGCTCCCTTCTAAGAATACCTGATGTGGTGACAACCGCGGGGTGCTAGCAAAAGACTCCTAAGGAGCACCTAATACTCACTATGGTGGTAACCATGGGGTATTAGTTACCTTCCTCCTGGTGCCTGCTGTGGTGACAACCATGGGGTATTAGTCTCCCTCTCACCCTTCCAACTAACGCCTGCTATGGTGACAACCGCGGGGCGTCAACAAAAGACTCCTACGGAGCACATCCTTCACTCTTCCATCCTTACCAACCTCATTCACCTTTTCGCCCGACTGTCGTAAGCCCACACACCGGCTCACAACATGCTGCATCTTGCCGTTCTAGCTCAGATAAACCCAGGTACATGAACGTCTCAACCTGTTCCAACTTCTCACCACCGAGAGATACATTGTGCCTAGTCACTTCGTATCCTGAGATAACCAGGGTTTTCGTCTTTTGGATGCTAATTCTCATGTTGTGCTTCTCCAATCCTCCTTCCAGATTTGCAGATTGAATTAGAGGACCTTAGCTGACCTTTTCGTCCGTTATAAGTGCCCTAAACAGAATTTCCTCACTCTGGCTCTGCATCATTATATCACCAGATCCATCAGGATTATGAAGAGTAGCAGAATGAGGCAGTAGCCTTGCCTTCCTCCGGTGGAAGCACTGAACATTTCAGACTCTTCTTTCCCTGTCCGGACCTCATTCAAACTAGCATTGTAGAAACTTTTGATAGCATAATTCAAAGCTAGGGTCATTCCCGGACTCCTCCAAAGTTTTCCAGATCTCCTATTGAGGCACTCGATCGAACGGTTTCTCCAAGTCGATAAAGGCAAGATGGAGCATTCTGTTGACTTCAACCACTTTCTCACTTACATGCCTGGCAATTAATATCAGGTCTTGAGTACTTCTTCCTGGTCTAAAACCGCACTGTGAGTCCTCCAGCTGAGCTTCTACCACCATCCTCAGTCTACCTACCAGGATTCTATCATACAGCTTGCCACAGACACTTAGCAAAGATATGCCTCTGTGGTTGCCACACTCTCCGTTATCTCCTTTCTTATATATCGGTATCATGACTGATATACCCCAGCCTCCAGGTACAACCCTGAACTGGTAGCATCTATCGAATAGGTGTACTCGTAGTAAAGCATCTTCTCCAGCTGGCCCCTTTTCTGGAGTTATGGCATCTATTCCGGCTGCTTTCCCCATCTTCAACCTGTTCATTGTGGATGCTAGCTCGTTTTTGGTTATGGAGTCGTTCTGGTTTTCTGGTGAAGCTATCTGTTGGGCGGGAAGAGAAATTTCTTCATTCACTGGCTGTTTCACGTCGCTGCCTTTGAGGAGGTCTCTGAAATATTCCTTCCGCCTAGCCATGATTTTCTCGTTTTCGTGCAGCCTCCCTCTTGAGTAGGACTTCAGCTTCTGGTTGTCCCTGTAAGAACTTTCCATGAAGTTTCCAAACTCCTCCCATGCCCTCCGTTTTGCTTCTTCCACAGCCTTTTTAGCTGCTCTTCTTTTTACGTTATATAACTCATAATTTTCTTCTGTCTTTTGGAAAGGTACCGTTTCCAGGCTTTTTTCTTCTCTCGAACCTTCCCTCTTGATTCTTCCGACCATCTTGTAACTTTTTCCTGTGTCCACCAACTTTAATTCGGCCACAGGCTTCTGTGGCACTGTCAAGAATAAGGTTCCTGAAACAAGCCCATGCTTTTTCGATGTCGGAGCAATGTAAAGAGTCCTTCCTCTGGTAGCATTTTAAGGCGACCAGCCTCATAAACTCAGCTCTCGTGTCTGGCTCTTTCAGCTTTCCATTTTTGATCTTCCATTTTACGGCCTTCTTCTTTGTGCGTTTCATCTTGGGAGATTCGAATTTCATGTGGAGGAGATAATGGTCCGTACCAGTGAGCTTGTGAGAATGGTGGAGTTGACTGTGAGAAATTCTGTGTGCTCCATCAGGGTCCAGAATCTACAAACCCCTAGTGTACTAACACAGTGAGGCCAATGGCAAGGAGACACGGGGTCATGCCAGCTATTCAATCTAGCCCTTCAAAAAGAGGTCAGAGATTCAGGAATCCACACCCGTGGAACTATCTTCTTACTAACAACAGATTGAGTTTTCATGAACTCACCAGTGAGTAGTAATGTGAAACTATTGAGGATACCGTAGATGTTTCACTTATTTATATGTAGGTATACTCAGGATGTCCCACTTTCGGAACCACGAAACATCAGGGACCGATTCTACAACTAATTTGCAACAAAATGATCCACGAAGGAATTGCTCACAAAACGCTCAAGTTTTCGAGTTATTTCGTTTTCAAGATTTTTTCGTGTTCTCGACCTTCTGTCACAACAATGGTCATAACACCCTTAATTAACCATGCAAAAAAATGCAAGTGATAATACAGTAGGAAAGAGTGGTGAATTTCCTATCTCCCTGATGCCACATGATTGTTCTTACACAGAATTCAATGGGTGAAAAGTTGGGGCTGAAAGTAAGTTTTCTTAAACTTGCAAAATCTTTGTTTTTTCATATGGCTCTACGACTCAAAAATAGAAGGTGTCGAACCAAACACGTTACAGAAAAAAACTTCCTCAGAATCTCAGCTTACCAACGGTATGGTCAGTTCAATTTTACTGTAGTAACTACGTAAGAAAATGACGTTTGAATGCAAAAAACGTGGATTTTTCTAGGAACCTATATGTGTATTCATGACCATAACCTGCCTTATCCCTGAAATTGTCCAACGTTATGTTTTTTAAATTCCAATTTTCAAGAAAAATATGCCATAAGACTGTTTCATCGAGGTCGAATCGGGTGTAGATATGTACCTGTGTGTGTGTTCACAAAACTTACGCAGTCTGTATGTACCTACGAGGAAAATGTGGCCAAAAAAAATAGGAATAGGGAAATAAACGGGTGTAGTTCCGTATATGTCCCCACTTTTGAATCGGTATAAATCTGTTATTCTCCCACGAAAAAGAGACATAAAATAGTGTTTCAGAAAGCTCTGAATTTCCTCTTTTACTTGTTGGAATAATAAATTCCCCTTTCCCGCCGCGAACATGAGAAATATGCGGTAAAAAAAAGTGGGGACAAATACAGAACTATTACCCCGGTGAAAGACTTCCGTATGTGTCCCCACGCTATTTTTGAGCGATACAGCGGGATAGTGGACCCAACCGCTCCTGAACGTTGATCATACACAGTTGATGTTTATATTGTGTAGAAAGAAACAGTCAGTACAGCGAGGGAATCAGTTCGCTTCTACTGCTCGATCGATAATGTTCAACCTCGTGAATTTATACAAAGTCTTCGAAACTGATGAGAGTGGTTTGGAATGGCTGAAAGGGATAGGATTGATTATGGACGTGCCGTTGTGTTCTGTGTGTGGTGAATCAATGACGCTGCGAAAAAAAAAACGGACAGGAAGTGTTGAGTGTTGTGACGGTATATGGGAATCCCGTCCATCTTGGATCTCTTCCCGATCTTTTTGACACGCGGCTGAAGGGGCGGTTGATTCGCGGAAACGAATCATAAACTCCTGGAGGCATCGCGTTATAATCTATCCATTGTCTCCGGGGGCAGCTGTCACACTGCCTCCCTACCTTTCTAGAGGATGGAGAGGGGGAAACTACGCTGTATGGGCGGCGTAGTTAAACCCCTCATCCATTACATGGTAGCAGAGCGTGGTTGGTGGGTATGTGCTGGATTTTATCTTCGGTACCCCCTCCACTTTTTGAGAGCTTTTCCAGAAGGAATAGCTCTGAGGTTTTCCAGAAGGAATCCTCTTTTTAATACCCCTTTGTTTATCAATATACACTTCGGCCATTGGATTTTCTATTTTTATTAAATCAACCTCATGATTATTATTATTACAATCAACCTCATGATTACTACTATTAATAATATCAAACCTCATGATATTATTCTTAAGGCTGTTATGCCTGGCGTTCAACGCCTATTTTTTGTATTTTTTTTCCCCAGTTGTTCCATCTTATGATGGGGGTTATTCACCCAGAGGTTGTTCAGATGAACTTTCCTGAACTAGAACCTCTGACAACTACTTTCATTTATATTCCAGTTGTTCCATCTTATGATGGGGGTTAGTCACCTAGAGGTTGTTCAGATGAACTTTCCTGAACCAGAACCTCTGACAACTACTTTTTTTCTTTCCTTTTTGTCCAAGTGCGCCAAGTGATATTGATAGGAGCTAAGTTCTCCCCCAGTAACAATTCTCAGTAGTACCATTACGATGGAAGCTGTCAGCTTTGGAGTTTTTCAGATGAATCTTCCTGAATTAGAACTCCATACTACTTTCAGTCCCGTGTCTAACTTCACATACTTCTTCTTCAAAGAAGTATGTTTTTAAGGGGAGGAGTGTGACGGTATATGGGAATCCCGTCCATCTTGGATGCTGGCTCTTCCCGATCTTTTTGATACGCGGCTGAAGGGGCGGTTGATTCGCGGAAACGAATCATCAACTCTCGGAGGCAACGCGTTATAATCTAACCATTTGTCTCCGGGGGCAGCTGTCACACTGCCTCCCTACCTTTCTAGAGGATGGAGAGGGGGAAACTACGCTGTATGGGCGGCGTAGTTAAACCCCTCATCCATTACAGTGTATCGTTGCCACAAGAGAGGAGCGCAGCCTCATGACAAAACTGTGCAGGTATTTGCTAACTCATTTTTTGCGAACCATCGTTGGTCGGCTCGTAATATAATGATCGTTGCATACTTTTTCGCTCACAACGTTAAAAACTACGACTTTCTTATCCACGAAACCAGTAGTACTAATTCAGCAGCATCACGCGAAACCATTTCGGACTGGTTGTGTTATTGTCGTGAATTGTGTGTACTGTGGGCTGAAGAACACAACAGCGAAATGATTGGTGGTCCTGGAATTACGGTGGAGTTGGACGAAACCAAAGTAGGAAGACGCAAATACAACAGAGGTAGGATTGTTGAAGGTACTTGGGTTTTCGGAATGGTAGAAAGAGACGTGAATCACGAATTCCGGTTTGAGATTTGTCCCAACAACCGACGTGATGCTGCTACACTTTTGCCCCTGGTATATAAACATGTTAAGCCAGGGACTGTGATAATAACAGACGAATGGAAAAGTTATAGCCAGCTTTCATCGTCTCCAAATTATCAACATTTGACAGTTAACCATTCGGTTAACTTTGTCAATCCACAAACCATGGCTCATACTCAAACGATTGAGTCCACGTGGCGATCGATAAAGCGCGGTTTTCACAGCGGAGGGAATCGTACCGCTTTGTATTCACACCTATGTGAATTTTTATGGAGGAACCTCGCTCTGCGCAATCGTGATGCGTTCGACGAATTGCTGGAACTCATCAAAAACACATACAACCCAAACTTGTAAAATCACTATTCATTATTACAATTATTATTACTATTTACAGTTATTGTAAATGAATAAAGCATAATTTTAAGGTGAATTAATTTCTTCTTCTTCTTTGTGGGGGCACATACGGAACTTTTTCACTGGGGTAATAGTTCCGTATGTGTCCCCACTTTTTTTAACCTCATAATTTTCATGTTCGCTGCAGTTAAGGAGAATTTATTATTTAAGCAAATGAAAGAGGAGATTCACAGGTTTCCAAGACGCTATCAACATTCTTTTTTTGATGGGAAAATGACCAATTTACATCTATTCGAAAGTGGGGACACATACGGAACTACACCCAAATAAACTTTCATCAGCCGCAATGACTCGGGAGTACCACAATTCGATTCAGCGTGCAGAATTACGTATGTCGACACCCAACTTCTCAAGTTATAGCCACGGAAAGTGAATTCATATAGGTACTCGCTATAACACTCGATTTCCTTGAAAAATCCAAGTTGGTTTGCATTAAACCATCGTTTTCTCCCCTAATTACTAAAGTAAAATTGAAAATGAACATACCGTAGGAAAGCAGAAATTCTGAGGAAGTTTTTTCTGAAACGCGTTTGGCTGTACTATTTTTGAGTCGCAGAGCCATTTGGAAAAACAGGATTTTGCAAATCTGAGAAAATTTACTTTTCGGCCCAATTTTTCACCTACTAAAATCGGTGTTAGAGATTTATGTTGCATCAGGGAGATAGGAAATTCACCGCTCTTTCCAACTGTATTATCAATTATTTCAATTGTGCACTGTTTAATTAAGGGTGTTATGACCAGTTTTGTGATAAAATGTCGAGAACACGAAAAAATCTTAAAACGAAATAACTCGAAAACGAAGCACTTCTCGAAAAACTCCTGT
The DNA here is from genome assembly GCA_954871275.1 of Leptopterna dolabrata. Lineage (NCBI taxonomy): Eukaryota > Metazoa > Arthropoda > Insecta > Hemiptera > Miridae > Leptopterna > Leptopterna dolabrata. The sequence goes on from OX940974.1 coordinate 23,262,801, forward strand.
TTGGAACTTTTTGTTGCAAACACAATAAATGTAAAATCGACCCCTGAAGTTTCCTGGTTCCGAAAGTGGGACACCCTGTATTAGCACATACCGTTTAAGGGCTCGATGACTGATGAAATCACAGAGAGGACGTAGGAGTTAAGAAAACTATCAAATGAAAACATTCTGTAAAAAAAAATGCGTTCGTTTGTTTTTAATGACGCAACGCGCCTAAAGTGTAATTCACACATTCATTCATTTGCGGCTCACGAGCTCGACACGACAAGGATGATTATAATGATTAGATGTATAGTGTTTAGTTCATGAATAGGTACGTAACTCCGATCACTACCCGAGAAATTAACTAATAAGTAGGTACCTAAATTATACCAGCAACAAGTTTCGATAAATGAATCTAGAAAACAAGAACGGGTAATTGATAATTAAACGTCATTAAAAAAAAGTTGCATAAACTATATGAATCACTTCCCTGAAACAGCTGAACCTCGCAATGATTAGTTCCTACGTTTCCATGGATTGTAAACGTCAGCGGTCAGTCGTTCAAATTCTGAACGAGTAGGTACATCAACTCTTGGCAGTGGTAATACAAGATGAATACAGAAAATACACTCACTAAAAATGCGATACATAAATGGGTGATAAGATTATAAACCATTAGGTTACCTTTACTTCGACACAATTTCATTCATGAATAACATCAATGAAATTTGATCAACATTAATAGTCTGATGCAGTGGGCAATTGACAAAAAAAACGTAGGAAGTAGGTAGCGTGTGACTCACCGCAACAAATGAGAACATTACTCGAATATGAAATTGATAGTATTAGCTACCCCACAGAGTATCCTGTGCAATAAGCCAATAACGTAATCAAACCGAGATGATCCAAAACAGAGAACGTTTTATCAACACATAACAACACACACATGAACTATCAACCCTGTTATCATTTGGAGAGAGTGGAGTGGAAATAAACCGTCAACGGAGATAAACCGTCAACAAGATAACTTCTTCCTGAGGGGTTTGTATTTGGTGAATATCAGTGCGGACATAGGTTGAGCCTGGAAATGGACTGACACATTGCGCAACATTATGATGGACACTAGGATTCATTCATTGAGGGCGTAGTCGGTACACCGAATTCTGTCATCACGACAGTTTCTTCTTATTATTTGCCGGTTTTCCGGTAAGGTCCCTTTATGAGAGAGCAGGGCGACTCATGGCATGGGCCAAGAAAACGAGACGTTCGGGATCACGTGTGAGCACTCCAGTTTAAGTTTAGTTAATCATTCATAGCGTTGTTTACACTGAAAAGTTTTTTGGAAGGTAGGCGAAATATAGTTTTGGTTTATTATTCTGTGAATAATACACCTATGTATTCGCTCAGCAAAAAATTTTTATAACACCCCCTCAAAATTTTTTCTTTTACGTTTCAAGGTGCGTAGATTCCAAAAACGCTGCAAAGTCCTTGTCAAATGGGTTTATTATTCTACTGGACATACCTACAGAAATGTTGGCTTTTCATTTATTGTTTCTTTCATGTGGAATGATTGAAATAGCTATTTCTGATGATTTCCACCAATTTTGGCCCCCAAAACATGAAATAGGTACGCTTTTTTTTTTTTTTTTTTTTTTAATCATCTTTGATTATTGGTAGTGGCATTTAATGGTCTTGATTCACCTGTTTACACTTTTCCAATGTTATTGTACACATTGATGGTGATTTCAGACAGTTTTCCAGGTTTTTGACTCATAAAAAACCAATTTTGGGAGCTGAACCTTTGGTAAAACCTCAATTTCCGCGTCTTTGGTCAAAATCGACTTCATATTCGGTCTTCTCGTCCTCAAAAACATGGAAAAAGATACCTCAAAAGCTCATGTTATTAACATGTTGTTAAAACGCAAAAAGTACCTATTTTCACACACATTTTCACTCATAACACCCCTGGGTATATTCCGATCGGGCTGCAAAGTTTCGGGACACAACTAGGGCCCAAATGGAGCATGTGTGCGAAAGAACGACTTTTTTAGACCGAAAATGAAGCCTGTACACGTGATACGGCGTACGGCGGACGGACATTGCATTTTTGGAATCTACGCACCTTGAAGCGGAAAAGAAAAAATGTTGAGGGGGTGTTATAAAAATTTTTTGCTGAGCGAATACATAGGTGTATTATTCACATAATAATAAACCAAAATGCAATGTCCGTACGCCGTACGCCGTATCACGTGTACAGGCTTCATTTTCGGTCTAAAAAAATCGTTCTTTCGCACACATGCTCCATTTGGGCCCTAGTTGTGTCCCGAAACTTTGCAGCCCGATCGGAATATATCCAGGGGTGTTATGAGTGAAAACATGTGTAAAAATAGGTACTTTTTGCGTCTTAGCAACATGTTAGTAACATGAGCTTATGAGGTATCTTTTTCCATGTTTTTGAGGACGAGAAGACCGAATATGAAGTCGATTTTGACCAAAGACGCGGAAATTGAGGTTTTACCAAAGGTTCAGCTCCCAAAATTGGTTTTTTATGAGTCAAAAACCTGGAAAACTGTCTGAAATCACCATCAATTTGTACAATAACATTGGAAAAAGTGTAAACAGGTGAATCAAGACCATTAAATGCCACTACCAATGATCAAAGATGATCTTTAAAAAAAAAACGTACCTATTTCATGTTTTGGGGGCCAAAATTGGTGGAAATCATCAGAAATAGCTATTTCAATCATTCCACATGAAGGAAACAATACATTTAACAGCCAAAAAAAATCTCTAGAACTCCAATAGAATAATAAACCCATGTGACAAGGACTTGCAGCGTTTTTTGTTTGTTTTGTTTTAGTCACATGAGCTTTTGAGGTATCGTTTTCCACGTTTTTTAGGACGAGAAGACCGAATATGAAGTCGATTTTGACCAGTGAGTGGAAAATTGAGGTTCTAGCAAAGTTTTAGCCTTATATTTATATTAAATTTTGGTCTAATATCGTAGTTCTTCCGCACACAGTTTGGGTTCCCATTTGGGAATACATCTCGATCCTAGTTGTGCTCCAAAGCTCGGCAGCCCGATCGGAATACACCCAAGGGCGTTATGAGAAAAACATGGGTGTAAAAATAGGGGTTTTCGAGGTTTGTTTGAGGTTTTAGTGAACACAAGCTTGTGATGTATCGTTTTCTATGTTTTTTAGGGCGATAAGACCGAAAACGAAGTTGATTTGGACCAAAGAGTGAAGAATTGAGGTTGTAACAAAGGTTAAGCTCCCGAAATTCATTTTTTGTGAGTCAAAAATCTGGGAAATTGTCTGGATTCACCATAAATTTGTATAATAACACTAAAAGTAGTATCAACAGGTGAATCAAGACAATTAAATGGCACTATCAATGTTCAAAGATAAGCTGTAAAAAAAGAAGGGAGCCGAGGTCGTGTTTTTGGGTGCCAAAATTGATGGAAACCGTCAAAAATCACTATTTCGATTACTGCGCATGAAAGAAACAATAAATGAACAGCAACATTTCTTTAGGTATGTCCAATAGAATAATAAACCCACGTGACAAGGATTTTGCAGCGTTTTACAATATTTTCGAGTCAAATACCAATACTGGATTTATGTGTCAATATTGTTGTTGTGATAATTTATCTTTCAAAACATCGATTCTATTTTGAATTTATTTTGTATATTATAATATAGTGAGTTTTCCTCTAACTGTTGCATTGTTTCTCAAGACTGGAACTGATAATTTTTTTAGTTTCCTCGCATTTGGCTTAATTTGGCAAAAGGATTCATTTGCTTTGGAAAACGATTAATTTGATTTGGAAAAGGGTTCATGCAAGATCTGTAGAGCATGAGTTAGATTTTAGAAGGATTTTTTTTTGTAAATTACCGCGATATTTGAAGGGAGCTTAAAAAAACGAGATGTATCAGAAGAACTAGTCTTTATTTCCACGAGAATTACTTACACTTGTAGACCGGTTTCGGATGTTAAACAATACAATCAATACAACATACTGACACAGAATGATGTATGTTGTATTGATAATGGTTTAACATCCGAAACCGGTCTACAAGTGTAAGTAATTCTCGTGGAAATAAAGACTATTTTTGGTTTATTATTCTGTGAATAATACACCTATGTAATAGCTCAGCAAAAAATTTTTATAACACCCCCTCAAAATTTTTTCTTTTCCGTTTCAAGGTACGTAGATTCCAAAAATGCAATGTCCGTCCGCCGTCCGCCGTATCACGTGTACAGGCTTCATTTTCGGTCTAAAAAATTCGTTCTTTCGCACACATGCTCCATTTGGGCCCTAGTTGTGTCCCGAAACTTTTCAGCCCGATCGGAATATACCCAGGGGTGTGATGAGTGAAAATGTGTATAAAAATAGGTACTTTTTGCGTTTTAACAACATGTTAGTAACATGAGCTTTTAAGGTATCGTTTTTCATGTTTCTGGGGACGAGAAGACCGAATATGAAGTCGATTTTGACCAAAGAATAGAAAATTGAGGTTCTACCAGATGTTCAGCTCCCGAAATTGATTTTTTATGAGTCAAAAACCTGGGAAATCGTTTGAAATCACCATCAATTTGTATAATAACACTGGAAAAAGTGTCAACAGGTGGATCAAGACGATTAAATGGCACTACCAATGATCAGAGATAATTTATTTTAAAAAAAAGGAGCGTAGTTTATTCGAGTTTTGGGGGCCAAAATTGGTGGAAACCACCAGAGATAGCTATTTCAATTATTTTATATGAAAGAAACAATAAATAAACAGCCAACATCTCTGTAGGTATGTCCAATGGAATAATAAACCCATATGACAAGGACTTTGCAGCGTTTTTCTTCTGATACATGTCGTTTTTGAAGATGGATTTCCACTAACTCACCGCATCTACCCTTCGTTATGAGCTTAAAAAATGTTCAAATCTTCAGGATCTTCAAATCATCGCGAGTCTAATTTTCGACACGCACCCTTAGATCGGACTATAATTGTTGGCAGTGAACTAAGAGACAATAGGTAGATAGCTTTGTTGGGAAGGGGCGAAAAGTTGAAGTGCGTTGAAGATGGTGAGTATTGGAGAAGGAAAACGGGAGTGCTCACACGTGATCCCGAACGTCTCGTGGCCAAGAAACTGGTGCGCAGTTAAATGTTGATTTACCTGCCCTCTCCACCGCTACTGTTCAGTATAAAACCCTTGAGATTGGCAGATATGACCGAAAAATCTTTATTGGCTACTTCGGTAGTGCTACTGAAAAATCCCAGTACACTTCTTCACAATGCAATACTTGTCCTTCCGGATTTCAAAACGCTGCAAAGTCCTTGTCACATGGGTTTATTATTCTACTGGACATACCTACAGAGATGTTGGCTGTTTATTTATTTTTCTTTCATGCGAAATAATTGAAATAGCTATTTCTGATGGTTTCCACCAATTATGGCCCCCAAAACACAAATCAGGTGGGTATGCTCCTTTTTGGTTTATTATTCTGTGAATAATACACCTATGTATTCGCTCAGCAAAAAATTTTTATAACACCCCCTCAAAATTTTTTCTTTTCCGCTTCAAGGTGCGTAGATTCTAAAAATGCAATGTCCGTCCGCCGTCCGCAGTATCACGTGTACAGGCTTCATTCTAGGTCTAAAAAATTCGTTCTTTCGCACACATGCTCCTTTTGGGCTCTAGTTGTGTCCCGAAACTTTTCAGCCCGATCGGAATATACCCAGGGGTGTTATGAGTGAAAATGTGTGTAAAAATAGGTACTTTTTGTGTTTTAGCAACATGTTGGTAACATGAGCTTTTAAGGTATCGTTTTTCATGTTTTTGGGGACGAGAAGACCGAATATGAAGTCGATTTTGACCAAAGAATAGAAAATTGAGGTTCTACCAGATGTTCAGCTCCCGAAATTGAATTTTTATGAGTCAAAAACCTGGGAAATCGTCTGAAATCACCATCAATTTGTATAATAACACTGGAAAAAGTGTCAACACGTGGATCAAGACGATTAAATGGTACAATCAAAGGTAATTCAAAGAAAAAAAAAATGAGCGTAGCACCTAATTCAAGTTTTGGGGGCCAAAATTTGTAGAAACCACCAGAAATAGCTATTTCAATTATTTAAATGAAAGAAACAATAAATAAACAGCCAGCATTTCTGTAGACCAATAAAATAATAGAATAATAATCCCATGTGACAAGGACTTTGCAGCGTTTTGGTTTATTATTCTGTGAATAATACACCTATGTATTCGCTCAGCAAAAAATTTTTATAACACCCCCTCAAAATTTTTTCTTTTCCGTTTCAAGGTGCGTAGATTCCAAAAACGCTGCAAAGTCCTTGTCACATGGGTTTATTATTCTACTGGACATACCTACAGAAAGGTTGGCTGTTCATTAATTGTTTCTTTCATGCGTAATAATCGAAATAGCTATTTCTGATGGTTTCCATTAATTTTGGCCCCTAAAACACAAATTAGGTACCTACGCTCGTGTTATTTTATTTTTTTTAAAACTATCTTTGATCATTGGTATTGCCATTTAATCCTCTTGATACACGTGTTGACACTTTTTCCAGTGCTATTATCTAAACTGATGGTGATTTCAGACGATTTTCCAGGTTTTTGACTCATAAAAAATCAATTTCGGGAGCTGAACATCTGGTAGAACCTCAATTTTCTATTCTTTGGTCAAAATCGAGTTCATATTCGGTCTTCCCGTCCCCAAAAACATGAAAAACGATACCTTAAAAGCTCATGTTACCAACATGTTGCTAAAACACAAAAAGTACCTATTTTTACACACATTTTCACTCATAACACCCCTGGGTATATTCCGATCGGGCTGAAAAGTTTAGGGACACAACTAGAGCCCAAATGGAGCATGTGTGCGAAAGAACGACTTTTTTAGACCAAAAATGAAGCCTGTACACGTGATACGGCGGACGGACATTGCATTTTTGTAATCTACGCACCTTGAAACGAAAAAGAAAAAAGTTTGAGGGGGTGTTATAAAAATTTTTTGCTGAGCGAATACATAGGTGTATTATTCACAGAATAATAAACCAAAATGCAATGTCCGTCCGCTGTACGCCGTATCACGTGTACCGGCTTCATTTTCGGTCTAAAAGATTCGTTCTTTCGCACACATGCTCCATTTGGGCCCTAGTTGTGTCCCGAAACTTTTCACTCCGATCGGAATATACCCAGGGGTGTTATGAGTGAAAATGTGTGTAAAAATAGGTACTTTTTGCGTTTTAGCAACATGTTGGTAACATGAGCTTCTGAGATATCTTTGTCAATGTTTTTGGGGACGAGAAGACCGAATATGAAGTCGATTTTGACCAAAGACGCGGAAATTGTGGTTTTACCAAAGGTTCAGCTCCCAAAATTGGTTTTTTATGAGTCAAAAACCTGGAAAACTGTCTGAAATCACCATCAATGTGTATACTAACATTAGGAAAGGTGCAAACAGGTGAATCAAGACCATTAAATGGCACTACCAATGATCAAAGATGATCTGAAAAAAAAAAGCGTACCTATTTCATGTTTTGGGGCCAAAATTGGTGGAAATCATCATAAATAGCTATTTCAATCGTTCCACATGAAAGAAACAATAAATTTAACAGTCAACAAGAATCTCTAGAACTCCAATAGAATAATAAACCCATGTGACAAGGACTTTGCAGCGTTTTGGTTTATTATTCTGTGAATAATACACATATGTAATCGCTCAGCAAAAAATTTTTATAACACCCCCTCAAACTTTTTTCTTTTCCGTTTCAAGGTGCGTAGATTCCAAAAATGCAATGTCCGTCCGCCGTACGCCGTATCACGTGTACAGGCTTCATTTTCGATCTAAAAAAGTCGCTCTTTCGCACACATGCTCCATTTGGGCCCTAGTTGTGTCCCGAAACTTTGCAGCCCGATCGGAATATACCCAGGGGTGTTATGAGTGAAAATGTGTATAAAAATAGGTACTTTTTGCGTTTTAACAACATGTTAGTAACATGAGCTTTTGATGTATCTTTTTCCATGTTTTTGAGGACGAGAAGACCGAATATGAAGTCGATTTTGACCAAAGACGCGGAAATTGAGGTTTTACCAAAGGTTCAGCTCCCAAAATTGGTTTTTTATGAGTCAAAAACCTGGAAAACTGTCTGAAATCACCATCAATTTGTACAATAACATTGGAAAAAGTGTAAACAGGTGAATCAAGACCATTAAATGCCACTACCAATGATCAAAGATGATCTTTAAAAAAAAAAGTACCTATTTCATGTTTTGGGGGCCAAAATTGGTGGAAATCATCAGAAATAGCTATTTCAATCATTCCAAATGAAAGAAACAATAAATTTATCAGCCAACAAGAATCTCTAGAACTCCAATAGAATAATAAACCCATGTGACAAGGACGTTTTTATAATTGACCTCCCCACCATCCTCCAACTCTGTGCCTACTACTTCTTCCCAGACGGTTTCCAGCAATACTTCTCAGGAAATATTGATGACATATGACATAGTAGACATTATTCCTCGTCTTAACAATGACCTATTCCTCGATCTGCTGATGGACAAAAATAAATGGTATTAGCATAAACCCAATAAAATCCCAAGCATTGATAGTTTCTGATAGACCAATTTGCGCTGGGGCTGTTTCCCCCATCCTCTTCCATGATATTGTGATTCCATACTCACACTTGGGACTAATCTCGGTCTGAAGATAAATTCCACTCTGACATGGATCATTCATGCCTGCAAAAAAATTTATGGTTGCTTGCACTTTGAACCTTAAAAAATTAGATAAATTCAACCCCTTTCACTTAACCCTCGGGCACTGGCGGGGCGGCACTCCGTGCCGCTTCCCGATAAAAATCATGATTACTCTGCAGTGTGTCCAAGCACCGGTAGATCACGCTCAGCTATCTTTCAAGCAACTATCATAATATGTCCCCGTACTCCTAACTGCTTCCATTATGCTCTTATCAGTCGTCAATGTATTTGTAATTGTGTTGTACAGTATCTAAGTGGGGCCTTGAGCCCTGAAGCTGTGAAAATTAATAATAAATAAATTCTCAATTCTCAATTCTCAATGATCTCGTAAAGAGAGAGGGTGTGCGCTCTCGGTACTGCGCCAGTTCAAGTCAATGTATAAAGTCGGCACAGTGTACCGCCCGCCCGTGAACTTTTGACCAAAGTTTTATTTATTTATTTATTTATTTTATTTAACTTTTATTATGCTTCAGACTAGGTAGTCTATAGTGCATACAAGAACAACTTGGAACTTTTTGTTTGTTCCTTTGCCGAAATGGCTAGCGGTCGTCGAGTTATGAGTGATTCAGAGATCGCGAGCATTCTACAAGCTGTGGAAGAAGATGAAGACAATTTTAGTCAAGATCGTGCTCCACATTTCGACTCAGCGATTTGAGTAAGGGGGAAGGGAAGTTGTTCGACCCGATGATCATTCTAGTGACAGTGAATGTTCAAGAGATGAAGCAGCTCCACTGACTTTTTCAGAGGATGAAATTACCGATTTTCACATTTTCTTTGCTACCTAGTTAAAATCTATGTTATCTATGGTGATGGCTGATTTTTTTTTTTTTTTTTTCAAATGACTTACAGTTCCTGAATTTATTGAGTTACCTCATGTGTATAAGTTTATTGTATTTTACTGAATTACGTATGGTGACGTTCTATTGCGTCTTCTAATTACAAACTTTTATAAAATTTTCATGTTTTATCTTATTGCCAACCTGATCAATACTTAAGCTGACCATTTTTGGGAAAAATTACCCATAGGCTTAACAAAAAAATGGTTTCCGCAATTTCTATAGAGGCTATTTTAAATGCTAGGTTAGGTGGTACATTAATTTTTGCGCAATACTACGAATAAACGTTCCTATTATGGAAAAAGTTGCCATTTCCGTGTGGGCGGCACTCCATACCGCCCGCCGGCGATCTACTTCCCCTCATAGGTGCCAGGGCCCGAGGATACCCCCCTCACAACCTTATCTTATAGTAAATTAGTTTATCAGTCTCGTTGCCCCTCATTTCCTTTACTGTGAAAATTGGATTGTCTGCAGTGACCATCTTATGGTTATCTGACCATCAGAAAGGCCGTTCACACTGATTCTCAGACTCTTTTTGGACGGCATAGTACCTATGACTGGCTGTTCTGTGTTTTCCTGACTGTCCAAAGCCCATTTTCTGGTCATCGTTGCAGTACACAGAAAATAGGGCGGTCAAGAAACTGACCATGCACTGCCTTCTCAAATCCCAACCATTATGAAACTCAAACCCTTCTCAAACGCTTATCAAGATGGTATAGGATAATGGATGGTTTCTTATACCTACCAAATTCATTCCGATTGATTTTGCGTAGTTGTTGAATACCTATATCACAAAAACTCAATTTTCGACTTTTGGTTTATCCTTCATCCGCTCGCGTGGGCGGCAAATTGGCCGCCTTTTCGAATTTTCCCGTGTATACTCGCTCAAAGTATCGTGATAGCCCCAAGAGCGCCATGTATTCTCAAGTTAATATCATTCCTGCTAGACTACGTTGACTTCCGATCGTGGTGGACACGTCAGCCCAGTCAGTACTGCTCCAAAGTTGGGGACATCAGGTTCGAGCCAATTTGCCGCCTACGCGAGCGGTAACGTGGCAGTTTTCGCATCGCACGATTTTGAAAATGTAAGTAAATATTAATTTTCCTTTCGCATGTATTTTCAACTGTACTAGTTTCACAGTATTCTAGAATATGTGTAGGGGTTCTCATCGATATTTCTTGTCGTACTCTGCTGTATTTTGAACTGAAACATGAATGTTTTGCATCTCGATTTGGAAAGTTCTAATGTTTTGAACTATGGATATTCTAGTTTTGATCTAGCCAGCTTTCCAATGTGATTCAAGTATTTTGAGTTTTAACTCATCTTCCTGAGTATAATTTTTGTATTTTTGTACAGTTTTTTTTTTTTTTTTTTACTAAAGTTCTAATGTTTTGAACTATGGATATTCTAGTTTTGTTCTAGCCAGCTTTCGTTTTATTTTATTGTCACGTTAGTTATTTGTCGAAATGAAGTACGTATTATTATGATTATATTCAAACTTTTGTTAACTCCTTTCAATAGAAAAAGTTGCGAACTGCAGAATATTATATTAGTGCAGAAAACCTTCAAAGATTGAAAATGTGATTTTGATATATATCTCCGTTCTTATTGTGATTGCCATTATCTGAATAAAGAATTTATGATAAAAATGTGCTTGTAATGTTGTGCTGGAGTTCCCTGGTCAAAACTAATTTGGAAAAAACGAAGAAAAGTAGTGAAAATTATGAAAAATCAAGGGCGGCCAATTTGCCGCCCACGCGATCGGAAGTGTGACTTCAGGAGAGGCGAGCGGGTGAAGGTTATGATTCTGTGAATAATACACCTACCTATGTATTCGTTCAGTAAAAAATTTTAAACACCCACTCAATATGTTTTTCTTTTACGTTTCAAGGTGGGTAGATTCCAAAACTGCAGTCATGCATACCGGCTTCATTTTCAGTCTAAAAAATTCGTTCTTTCGCACACAGGCTCCATTTAGGCCCTAGTTGTGTCCCGAAACTTTGCAGCCCGATCGGGATATACCCAGGGGTGATACGAATGAATATGGGTATAAAAATAGGCATTTTTTGTGTTTTAGTAACATGAGCTTTTGAGGTATCGGGTTCCATGTTTTTGGGACGAGAACACCGGATGTGACGTCAATTTTGACCAGAGTGGAAAATTGAGGTTCTACCAAAGATTCTGCTACCAAAATTGATTTTTGATGAGTCAAAAACCTGGGAAATTGTCTGAAATCACCATCAATTTGTATAATAACACTAGAAAAAGTGTCAACAGGCGAATCAAGACAATTAAATGGCACTTCCTACCAATAATCAAAGATAATGTGAAAAAAAACTGGGTAGTCAGGGAATCTATTTTGTCTGGATCGTCGAACTAGAATGAGGTTCCCACGCCACTTATAATTTTTTGGGTCTCGTATTTTCCGCAATCCTAGCACTTTCTCCTGATGAATGGATTTGGTGGGGGGGGGGGGGGGGGGGGCACATTAGCCGGTGAACCTCTTTATCGGGTGAATGGCTGGTTATCACCTTGTATCAACTTCAAGGTGGTGGTGGCTTCTGACTGGCCAGAGGTCTTCATGTAGGCACAGGTTGTGGCCCATGACACCCCTGCTCCCCCCCACAACCCTCGAGATGTTACTATTTAGAGGCTGCGTCTGAAATTATAAAAACATGAACATGCTTTAACCTCTTAATTCTTTCTGATTCGCTGTCTGCTGATTCTCGGAATGCTGGTTCTCTTTATGCTATATAGTACCTATGTTAAGCCATGGATCGTAGAACGCGAAATATTGATTGGGGAACGCTAAATGTCGTTTGGAGAACGTAAAATCATTGATTGGAGAACGCGAATTACCGACTGTTAAATCATCGATCAGAAAATGCGAATAATCAATTGGAGAGCGCTAAATGTCGTCTGGAGAACGTTAAATCAGTTACACGTGGGGGATCATGCATTGATTCGGTCTTCACCAAGATACAACCTCAACCAGGTTACAAATCGTGCTTGGAAAAACTTTATATGCTCCACGAAGCATATAAAATGCTCACCAGGAGTCTCTGCAGGAGGCATGTAAGCTGCTGCAGCATGTACCTCACTACAAATTATATTGCCCATTTCAATTTTCCATATCATTCATTATTCATGCGTGAGTACGAGTAAACGTTGTTAGGTAACCCCGTATCACACAGACCTCATCTTGCCATTTGTACGCAGCAGTCCTAAGGAGGCTCCCTATCAAATTTCAGCCTCGTTGGATGAGGGGGAGAGAAATTACCCTAAGAACTCACTCAGCTGATTGGGAAGGGGCCCCATTCTGTCATTTGTACCAAGCAGTCCTGAGGAGGCTGAGTAGTATTTCAGCTTCGTAGGATGAGGGGGAAAGATATAAGCCTAAGGGCTCACTCAGCTGATCGGGGAGGTAACCCATCTTGTCATACGTACCCAGCAGTCCTAAAGAAGCTGGCTACCTGTCAAATTTCAGCTTCCAAGGATGAGGGGGAGAGAAATTAGCCTAAGGGCTCACCCAGCTGATTTGGGAGGGACCCCATTCTGCCATTTATACCCAGCAGTCCTAAGAAAGCTCTCTATCAAATTTCAGCTCCATAGGATGAGGGGGAGAGAAATTAGCCTCAGGGCACACTCAGCTGATTGGGGAGGGACCCCACTTTGTAATTTGTACCCAGCAGTACTAAGGAGGCTCCCTGTCAAATTTCAGGTTCGTAGGATGAGGGGGAGAGAAAACATAGTTAGCTATTTCACTAGCATGGATGTTTATTGGTATCGCACTACTTCCGTTCCCCTCTCGCCTAACTCTCACACGTAACGTTTTTTGGTAGTTTGGTCATGACTAAAGCATGTTCCTGCTTAAAAAAAAGGAGCGTACCTAATTCGAGTTTTGGGGGCCAAAATTGGGGAAAACAATCAGAAATAGCTATTTCAATTATTTCACATTAAAGAAACAATAAATGAACAGCCAACATTTTTGTAGGTGTGTCCAGTAGAATAATCAACCCATGTGAGAAGGACTTCCCAGCGTTTTTTTATTTTTCTATTTTAAATAGAGAAAACCTTTTTGTGGCTACTGGCAATGCAACGGACGTTTAGGATAGGTAACCACAGAAGTTTTCATTGACTCCTGAAGAAAGAGACTCTGAGTGGGCACCAGTTTTACTTTAAAAAGGACTATTTTGGCCCCTGGATGACGAATGTCAAAGACGTTATAGTTCCACTTTAGGTACTTATCTACTAAGTTCTTCTCATTCCTGACGAATCAGTGGTTTCTTTCCAGCTCCTAGACAACCAGAATGATAGAATACATACTTACCTATTACGAGTTGAAATTGAAGTAAACAAAGAAAAAAGCAAGGAAAGTTAAAACGGAAGGAATCAAGGGGAAATGCAGCCTCCCATGTCAATATTTTTCCTGTGTAGTTACACTGAAAGTAGGCAGTAGCTTCTTGTTGCTTTTCAAATGAATAACTTTGTCCTTCTTTTGTGCAGATAATCTAACAAAAAACCTATACCTGCCTCTACGACCCCATGATAAGACTCCAACGTCCCCCCCAGAAGCAAAACATCGAAGCTCGGGCTGATAGCCACTGCAAGACAGCTTCAATATATCGTACTCTTCTCCTATTCTGAACATAATTATTTTTATTATTAGGTAAGAGTACCCATCACCAAAAAGGGACAAGGAATGATTTTTTTAAAGCTCTATAATACCATGGTAATAGATGGTAAAAGGGGTGTAGTATAACGCACCAGACAAGCTATCGCTTTCTAAAGAATGGAATCTACGTGAACTGACAGTATAGCATTTTAATACAGAATGAGAATAATCCCGGAATACATATGAAATGTTTTCAATGGTAACCAAGTACCCATTGGTGCTTGGTTGAACTAATAATGATTACTGAACCGGTGATGCTACATCTTCTCCCCCTTTGGGTGGCCATTGAGCTCGCCTCCTCATCTGATCAGCATGCTTCCTCCTCTCAATACCTTCTACGTCCACAATATAGGAATAAATACCATTTTTCTTTTTTATGCGCCCCGGCATGAATTTGTTGCTGTGGGGATCTTGTACCCATACTGCTTCCCCCTCCTCAAACGAACGGGTTTTCACATGCTTGTCGTGGTGAATTTTCTGTTGAGCCAGCGCCTTGTCGATGTTCAAATCCACACTTGGCCGCAACAGATCCAATCTCGATTTGAGCCGCCTACCGTAGAAGAGTTCTGCCGGCGAACGACCAGTAGTACGCTGCGGAGTAACTCGATAGGAAAATAGGAATTGCTGGAGTCTTAACTGCACATCACTTACTCCGCTCATCGCCTTCATCCGTTGCTTGAACGTTCGGACTTCCCTCTCAGCCAATCCATTGGTTTTCGGGTGGTATGGCGTCGAAGTGATGTGACTGATGTTGTTGGCTTGACAGAATGTTTGGAACTCCGAACTTGTGTACTGTGGTCCGTTGTCACTCACAATGATTTTAGGGAGCCCGGCTCTTGCAAATAACTCCCTTAATTGTTGGATCGTTTTGGAAGTTGTAATTCTTTCCATCGGGAATATCTCCAGCCACTTAGTGCTGGAGTCAATAACAATTAGCCAGTATTTGTTCAGGAACGGCCCACAGAAATCAATATGTATCCTGCTCCATGGGTCTCGAGGTACAGACCAAGAAAACAATGGAACCTCAGGGTCCCTAGGCCTGGATTCCTGGCATGTAAAACATGAGTGTGCATGAGACTCAATATCTCGATCTATGTTAGGCCACCAGACGTGAGTGCGCGCTACTGCCCTCATCCCAGTAATACCTGGATGGCCTTCGTGAAGGGCATTGAGGACTGCCACTCTTAAAGTAACCGGAATAACCAACCGTCCTTGCCACATCACTATGCCCTCTTCGTAAGAGAGGTCCATTCTTTTCTCATAGAAGGTGTGTAGTTCAATGGAGACAGCGTCTTTCTGTTGAGGCCATCCGTGCTGAATATATGTCATTACTTGACTTAATTCCTTGTCATTCAATGTTGTCTTTCTCAGTTGATTTGTAGTCAGTGCGACATCCTCTAGCCTAACTGTCAATAATTTTGCACCCAGTAATTTGAGTGAATTTTGTAATTAATTTTTGATTTTGTAATTAAGTAATTAAGTAATTTGTAATTAAGTAATTAAATTTTGCACTCATGCCTATTCATTTGAGTGAACTTCAATCTTTCACTCAAGGAAATGTCCTTCCTGCCAAAATTCTTTGCCAGCACCTCTACCAGGTCGTCATACTCTATCTCCTCCAACTCAACTGGAAAGAAATTATCGACAAGAATGCGGAAAGCTTTACTGCCTGTCTTGGCGAGTAAGTATGTACGCTTGGCATCCTTCCCCTGAACGTGACCTGATCTAAGCGCAATGCTGAAACGAGAATACCAATATTCCCATTCTTCACTTTCAGGATTGAAGTTTTCAATGTTGAAATCTTTGAACGAAATGGATCGACTTACCTCCAGATTGGCCTCCGGAAATTGGTCTACCTCCCTCTGTCCTTTTGTTTTTCTCCTCGTCGCCATTCTGTAGTATAACGCACCAGACAAGCTATCGCTTTCTAAAGAATGGAATCTACGTGAACTGACAGTATAGCATTTTAATACAGAATGAGAATAATCCCGGAATACATATGAAATGTTTTCAATGGTAACCAAGTACCCATTGGTGCTTGGTTGAACTAATAATGATTACTGAACCGGTGATGCTACAAGGGGTTTGACACAATTTGGGGGAAAAGACATGCCTACCTAATCCTACCTATTTTGGAAGAGATAGGTACGTACCAAGAACGTAACTATAGACAGACCTTTGTACATGTATGTTAGCGCAATGCAAATGATAAAATAATATAATATGTAAGTACCTACCTATATCAAGATTGCTAATCCTATTTGGGGGCACCTTCAAGACCACCAAAATTGTGACAAGCAGCCTTGCGTTCAATTCTTTTTCTTAATTTTTAAAAATTCATTTTCATAAAATAAATTATTATTATAGCATGTACACATGTACAAAAGAAATAAACCAGGTGTAGTAGTGTAGTTAATTTACCAAATTACCTGCTTACATAAAGCTATCACTTCATCCAAGTAGGTAGGCATGTGTAGGAACCAGTGCTTATACACTTCTGTGAATATTCCCAGCTGGGCAGCCACATTCCCATCAGCCACATGCTAATGAGCCGTCCTACACTTTTTAACCAAGCGTTTATTCACGCTGATGAAGACACTGACGACAATAATGTGGGTGTTGTGGATTTACACCTGGATTCCTCTAAACGAGAGCTTGCGCTTTTAAAACATGATCGAACAGATCATCAACAGATCATCTCCACCACTCAACACCTCTCTCAACGGTCTCACGAAACCTTCAGCTACTCTCAAGATGTCCTAACTGAAAAAAAATAATTAAGGGATAATCACAATACTCCACACAATAATATGTGAGACAATCACAATGCTTTATCACAGCTGGCAATATCCTAAAGTCTCTGGTTCGTCCGTTCGCCTCTTAAAGCGCTAGTGAGGTTTTGCAAATATTGACGTGACGTCATGATCATAGACAAGGCCATCATGAGGCAGTGGTCAGCTGAAACTGGGACATCCGCCCTTATGTTGTTTTAGGTCAGCTTTGTTGTTCACCCTTGGCTGAATGAGTTTCTTTTGGGAAACGATCGAATTTTGCTCAACTCTTTTTGTTTTGTGAAGTGCAAACATTACGCCCATATGCGTAATAGACTATTGTTTGAGCGAATGGCAAGCAGAAGGAAGTGTGATTCTGCCTAGCCTGCTGTCAATCGTAAATCAGTGACGTGCCCCGAACAGAAACATTATAAATATCATTCTACGACTAGGTAGATGAAATCTATGTAATGTTGATTTCATCTAGTACTAGGTAGATTAAATCTACATAATGTTGATTTCACAGTGATTGTAGGATAGAATGAAGTCGGGCACCCGGTACAAATGGGTGGCTCATCAACTCATCATTATACCTTAACTACCCCACCACCATGTTGTGCTGCTCGAGTGTCGCTCACATGAGTATATATCACCTTTGCCAATTTAGTCGATTTTAAGGCTAAAGGGTCACCCATCGGTGACTAGTATGATTCTGAGATGAGATGGTGCTCG